>CM038672.1:713016007-713644078 GCA_021605145.1 Aegilops bicornis | reverse complement strand
GTCGGTCATCAGGCCGATTCGGACTATGTCGTGGGGTAGAGTGAATATCTCATCAACACTCACGCTTTTGGCGAATTCACCCGTTTCATGGACTATTACTCACCGTCTTGGGGTCCCAAAAGCGATTCCGTGGTTGTTGAACCCCAAGGTGCGCTTACTTGTCGGTCATCAACACTCACAGCTTTTGGCCGATTCAGGCCCGTTCATGGACTATTACTCACTGTTGTGGTGTCCCTGAGTGATTTGCACGATTAACGAACCCGGGCGCGTTTTACGTGTCGGTCATAGACATTCGCAGTTTGGCCGATTTTGGGCGTTCGTGGACTACTCACTGTTTTGGGGTGCTTTGGAGTGATTTCCACGATTGGCCGATTTAACCTCAAAGTGCGTTTACGTGTCGGTCATCAACACTCACAGTTTTGGTCAATTTTGACCCGTTTCATGGACTATTACTCACCATTTTAGGGTCCCAAAACGATTTCCATAGTTGTTGAACACCAAGGTGCGCTTACATGTCGGTCATCAACACTCACAATTTTAGCCGATTCTGGCCCGTTTCATGGACTATTGCTCACTTTTTCGGGGTCTCGGAGTGATTTCCACGATTGACGAACCCCGGGGTGTGTTTACGTGTGTGTCGTCAACACTCGTGGTTTTTGTCAATTTTGACCCATTTCGTTGACTATTACTCACCGTTTTGGGGTCCCAAAGCGATTGACATGGTTGTTGAACCCCTACGTGCGCTTACGAGTCGGTCATCAACAATCACAGTTTTGGCCGATTCTGGCACTTTTCGTGAACTATTACTCACTGTTTTGTGGCCCGAGGTGATTTTCTTGATGGATGAACACCGGTGCGCTTATGTGTCGGTCATCAATACTCGCAGCTTTGGCCGATTCTGTCCCGTTCTTGGACAATAACTTAGTTTTGGGGTCCCGCGTGATTTCCACAATTAGCTTAAACTTTAGTGTGCACTTACGTGTCAATTATTAGCAGTTACAATTTTTGGCCAATTTCGTCCATTTTGTGAACTTTTACACATCGTTTTGGGGTTCTAGAGCGATTTCCACGATTGACGATCCCTGGGGTGCGTTTATGTGTCTGTGATCAACACTCACAGTTTTGGCCGATTGTGGTATGTTTCGTGCACTATTACTCACCGTTTTGGGGTCCCAGAGCGATTTCCACGTTTGACGATCCCCGGGGTGCGTTTGCGTGTCTGTCATCAACACTCAAAGTTTTGGCCAATCCTGACCTATTTCCTGGACTATTTCTCACTGTTTTGGGGTCCCGAAGCGAATTCCATAGTTGTTGAACCCCAAGGTGCGCTTACGTGTCGGTCATCAACACTCACAGTTTTGGCCGATTCTGGCCCGTTTTGTGGACTATTACTCACTGTTTTGGGGTCCCGGAGTCATAACCACGATTAACGAATCCCGGATGCGTTGACGTATCGGTCATCAACACTCGCGGTTCTTGTCGATTCTGACCCATTTCTTGGACTATTACTCACCGTTTTGGGGTCCCAAAGTGATTTCCATGGTTGTTGACCCCAAGGTGTGCTTACGTGTTGGTCATCAACAATCGCAGTTTTGGCTAATTCTGGCCCATTTCATGGACTATTACTCACTGATTTTGGGCCCCTGAGATATTTTCATGATTGATGAATCCCGTGGTGCATCTATGTATCGTTCATCAATAATACTAGGTTTGTCCGATTCTAGGCTCTTTCATTGACTCTTAATCACCGTTTTGGGGTCCCAAAGTGATTTCCATGGTTGTCGAACCCCAAGGTGTGCTTACGTGTTGGTCGTCAAGACTCGCGGTTTGGGCCGGTTCTGGCCTATTTCATGGACTATTACTCACCGTTTTAGGGACCCAGAGTGATTTCCACGATTAACGAACCTCGGAGTGTGTTCACGTGTCAGTCATCAACACTCGCCGTTTTGGCCGATTCTGGGCCGTTTCGTGGACTATTACTCACTGTTTTGGGGTCCCGGAGTGATTTCCACGATTGACGAACCCCAAGGTGCGCTTACGTGTCGGGCATCAACACTCACAGTTTTGGCCGATTCTGGTCCGTTTCGTGCACTATTACTCACCGTTTTGGGGTCCCGGAGTGATTTCCACGTTTGACGATCCCCAGGGTGAGTTTACGGGTCTGTCATCAACACTCATAGTTCTGGCCAATTCTAACCCGTTTCGTGGACTATTACTCGCCGTCTCGGGAACCCGGAGTGATTTCCACGATTATTGAACCTCGGAGTGCATTCACGTGTCGGTAATCAACACTCATAGTTTTGGGCGATTCTGGCCCGTTTCATGGACTATTACTCACAGTTTTGGGGTCCCGGAGTGATTTCCACGATTAACGAACCCTTGGGTGCGTTTACGTGTCGGTCATCAACACTCGCGGTTTTTGTCGATTCTGACCCATTTCGTGGACTATTACTCACCGTTTTGGTTCCCAAAGCGATTTCCATGGTTACTCAACCCCATGGTGCACTTACCTGTCGTTCATCAACAATCGCAGTTTCGGCCGATTCTGGCCCGTTTCATGGACTATTACTCACTGATTTGGGGGCCTGGGTGATTTTCATGATTGATGAATTTGAGGGTGCGTTCATGTATCGGTCATCAATAATCCTTGGTTTGTCTGATTCTGGCCTCTTTCATGACCGCTTTGGGGTCCCAAAGTAATTTCCATGGTTGTGGAAACCCAAGGTGTGCTCACGTGTTGGTTGTAAAGACTTCGGTTTGGGCCGATTCTGCCCGCTTCTTGAACTATTACTTAGTTTTGGGATCCGATGATTTGCACGATTGATTTAACCATGGGGTGTGTTTATGTGTCGGTCATCAACACTCTTAATTTTGGCCGATTCTGGCCCGTTTCATGCACTATTACTTATCGTTTTGGGGTCCTAGAGCGATTTCCACGTTTTACGATCCCCCGGGTGCGTATACGTGTCTGTCATAAGCACTCACAATTTTGGCCAATTCTGACCCGTTTCTTGGACTATCACTCACCGTTTTGGGGTCCCGAAACAATTCCCATAGTTGTTGAACCCCAAGGTGCGCTTACGTGTCGGTCATCAACACTCACAGTTTTGGCCGATTCTGGCCCGTTTCGTGGACTACTACTCACCGTTTTGGGGTCCCGGAGTGATTTCCACGATTAACGAACCCCGGGGTGCGTTTATGTGTCGGTCAACAACACTTCTTGATTTTGGCCGATTTTGGGCCGCTTGCGGACTATTACTCACTGTTTTTGGGGTGCTGAAGTGATTTCCACGATTGACGAACCCCTGTGCGTTTACGTGTCGGTCATCAATACTCACAGTTTTGGCCAATTTTGACCCGTTTCATGGACTATTACTCACCGTTTTAGGGTCCAAAACGATTTCCATAGTTGTTGAACCCCAAGGTGCGCTTACATGTCGGTCATCAACACTCACAATTTTAGCCGATTCTGGCCCGTTTCATGGACTATTACTCACTTTTTTGGGGTCCCGGAATGATTTCCACGATTGACGAACCCCGGGGTGTGTTTACGTGTGTGTCGTCAACACTTGCGGTTTTTGTCGATTTTGACCCGTTTCGTGGACTATTACTCACCGTTTTGGGGTCCCAAAGCGATTGCCATGGTTGTTGAACCCCTAGGTGCGCTTGTGTGTCGGTCAACAACAATCACAGTTTTGGCCGATCCTGGCCCCTTTCGTGAACTATTACTCACTGTCTTGGGGTCCCGAGGTGATTTCCATGATTGACGAACGTCGGGTGCGTTTATGTGTCGGTCATCAACACTCGCAGTTTTTGCCGCTTTTGTCCCGTTTCATGGACTATTACTCAGTTTTGGGGGCCCAGACTGATCTCCACAATCGACGAAACTCGCGGTGCACTTACCTGTCGGTTATCAACAGTTACAATTTTTGGCCAATTCTGGTCCATTTTGTGCACTTTTACTCATCGTTTTGGGGTTCTAGAGCGATTTCCACGATTGACGATCGCTGGGGTGCGTTTATGTGTCCGTCATCAACACTCATAGTTTTGGCCAATTGTGGTATGTTTCGTGCACTATTACTCACCGTTTTGGGGTCCCAGAGCAATTTCCAAGTTTGACGATCCCCGGGGTGCGTTTACGTGTCTGTCATCAACACTCAAAGTTTTGGCCAATCCTGACCTGTTTCCTGGACTATTTCTCACCGTTTTGGGGTCCCGAAGCGAATTCCATAGTTGTTGAACCCCAAGGTGCGCTTACGTGTCGGTCATCAACACTCGCAGTTTTGGCCGATTCTGACCCGTTTCGTGGACTATTACTCAGTGTTTTGGGGTCCCGGAGTCATTTCCACGATTAACGAATCCCGGAGTGTGTTTATGTATCGGTCATCAACACTCGCGGTTTTTGTCGATTCTGACCCATTTCGTGGACTATTACTCACCGTTTTGGGGTCCCAAAGCGATTTCCATGGTTGTTGACCCCAAGGTGCGCTTACGTGTCGGTCATCAACAATCGCAGTTTTGGCTAATTCTGGCCCATTTCATGGACTATTACTCACTGATTTGGGGCCCCTGAGCGATTTTCATGATTGATGAATCCCAGGGTGCATTTATGTATCGTTCATCAATAATCCTAGGTTTGTCCGATTCTAGGCTTTTTCATTGACTATTACTCACCTTTTTGGGGTCCCAAAGTGATTTCCATCGTTTACGAACCCCAAATGTGCTTACGTGTTGGTCGTCAAGACTCGCTGTTTGGGCCGATTCTGGCCTATTTCATGGACTATTAGTCACTGTTTTGGGGACCCAGAGTGATTTCCACGATTAACGAACCTCGGAGTGTGTTCGCGTGTCTGTCATCAACGCTCGCCGTTTTGGCCGATTCTGGGCCGTTTCATGGATTATTACTCACTTCTTTGGGGTCCCGAAGTGATTTCCACGATTGACGAACCTCGGGGTGCGTTTACGTGTCGGGCATCAACACTCACAATTTTGGCCGATTCTGGTCCGTTTCGTGCACTATTACTCACCGATTTGGGGTCCCGAAGCGATTTCCACGTTGGCGATCCCCGGGATGAGTTTACGGGTCTGTCATCAACACTCATAGTTTTGCCCAATTCTGACCCGTTTCATGGACTATTGCTCACCGTTTCGGGGACCCGGAGTGATTTCCACGATTAACGAACCTCGGAGTGCATTCACTTGTCGGTAATCAACACTCACAGTTATGGCCGATTCGCCCGCTTTCATGGACTATTACTCACAGTTTTGGGGTCCCGGAGTCATTTCCATGATTAACGAGCCCTGGGTGCGCTTTACGTGTCGGTCATCTACACTCACGGTTTTTGTTGATTCTGACCCATTTCGTGGACTATTACTCACCGCTTTTGGTTCCCAAAGCGATTTCCATGGTTACTCAACCCCATGGTGCACTAACGTGTCGCTCATGAACAATCGCAGTTTCGCCGATTCTGCCCGCTTCATGGACTATTACTCACTAATTTGGGGGCCCTGGCGATTTTCATGATTGATGAATCCGAGGTGCGTTTATGTATCGCTCATCATAATCCTTGGTTTGTCCGATTCTGGCCTCTTTCATGACCGTTTTGGGGTCCCAAAGTAATTTTCATGGTTGTGGAACCCAAGGTGCGCTTACGTGTTGGTTGTCAAGACTCGCGGTTTGGGCCGATTCTGGACCGTTTCTTGGACTATTACTTAGTTTTGGGTCCCGAAGTGATTTCCACGATTGACGAACCACGGGGTGCGTTTACATGTCGGTCATCAACACTCATAATTTTGGCCGATTCTGGCCCGTTTCATGCACTATTACTCACTTTTTTGGGGTCCCTGAGAGATTTCCACGATTGACGAACCCCGGGGTGCGTTTACGTGTGTGTCATCAACACTCGCGGTTTTTGTCGATTTTGACCCGTTTCGTTGACTATTACTCACCGTTTTGGGGTCCCAAAGCGATTGCCATGGTTGTTGAACCCCTACGTGCGCTTACGAGTAGGTCATGAACAATCACAGTTTTGGCCGATTCTGGCCCGTTTCCTGAACTATTACTCACTGTTTTGTGGGCCCGAGGTGATTTCCATGATTGATGAACACCGGGGTGTGTTTATGTGTCGGTCATCAACACTCGCAGTTTTGGCCGATTCTGTCCCGTTTCTTGGACTATAACTTAGTTTTGGGGTCCCAGCGTGATCTCCACAATTAACGAAACTAAGTGTGCACTTACGTGTCGGTTATCAGCAGTTGCAATTTTTGGCCAATTCTGGTCCGTTTTGTGCACTTTTACTCGCTGCTTTGGGGGTTCTAGAGCGATTTCCACGATTGACGATCCCTGGGGTGCGTTTATGTGTCTGTCATCAACACTCACAGTTTGGCCGATTGTGGTATGTTTCGTGCACTATTACTCACCGTTTTGGGGTCGAGAGCGATTTCCATGTTTGACGATCCCCGGGTGCACTTATGTGTCTGTCTTCAACACTCAAAGATTTGGCCAATCCTGACCAGTTTCCTGGACTATTTCTCACCGTTTTGGGGTCCCGAAGCGAATTCTATAGTTGTTGAACCCCAAGGTGCGCTTACGTGTCGGTCATCAACACTCATAGTTTTGCCCAATTCTGACCCGTTTCGTGGACTATTGCTCATTGTTTCGGGTACCCGGAGTGATTTCCACGATTAACGAATCCCGGGGTGTGTTTATGTATCGGTCATCAACACTCGCGGTTTTTTCGACTCTGACCCGTTTCATGGACTATTACTCTCCGTTTTGGGATCCCAAAGTGATTTCCATGGTTGTTGACCCCAAGGTGTGCTTACGTATCGGTCATCAAAAATCGCAGTTTTGGCTAATTCTTGCCCATTTCATGGACTATTACTCACCGTTTTGGGGCCCCGAGCGATTTTCATGATTGATGAAACCTGTGGTGCATTTATGTATCGTTCATCAATAATCCTAGGTTTGTCCGATTCTAGGCTTTTTCATTGACTATTACTCACCTTTTTGGGGTCCCAAAGTGATTTCCATCGTTTACGAACCCCAAATGTGCTTACATGTTGGTCGTCAAGACTCGCTGTTTGGGCCGATTCTGGCCTATTTCATGGACTATTAGTCACTGTTTTGGGGACCCAGAGTGATTTCCATGATTAACGAACCTCGGAGTGTGTTCGCGTGTCAGTCATCAACGCTCGCCGTTTTGGCCGATCCTGGGCCGTTTCATGGATTATTACTCACTTCTTTGGGGTCCCGGTGATTTCCACGATTGACGAACCTCAAGTGCGTTTACGTGTCGGGCATCAACACTCACAATTTTGGCCGATTCTGGTCCGTTTCGTGCACTATTACTCACCGATTTGGGGTCCCGAAGCGATTTCCACGTTTGACGATCCCCGGGATGAGTTTACGGGTCTGTCATCAACACTCATAGTTTTGCCCAATTCTGACCCGTTTCGTGGACTATTGCTCACCGTTTCGGGGACCCGGAGTGATTTCCACGATTAACGAACCTCGGAGTGCATTCACGTGTCGGTAATCAACACTCACAGTTATGGCCGATTCTGGCCTGTTTCATGGACTATTACTCACAGTTTTGGGGTCCCGGAGTCATTTCCACGATTAACGAGCCCCGGGGTGCGCTTACGTGTCGGTCATCAACACTCGCGGTTTTTGTTGATTCTGACCCATTTCGTGGACTATTACTCACCGTTTTGGTTCCCAAAGCGATTTCCATGGTTACTCAACCCCATGGTGCACGAACGTGTCGTTCATGAACAATCGCAGTTTCGGCCGATTCTGGCCCGTTTCATGGACTATTACTCACTGATTTGGGGGCCCTGAGCGATTTTCATGATTGATGAATCCGAGGGTGCGTTTATGTATCGTTCATCATAATCCTTGGTTTGTCCGATTCTGGCCTCTTTCATGACCGTTTTGGGGTCCCAAAGTAATTTTCATGGTTGTGGAACCCAAGGTGCGCTTACGTGTTGGTTGTCAAGACTCGCGGTTTGGGCCGATTCTGGACCGCTTCTTGGACTATTACTTAGTTTTGGGTCCCAAGTGATTTCCACGATTGACGAACCACGGGTGCGTTTACATGTCGGTCATCAACACTCATAATTTTGGCCGATTCTGGCCCGTTTCGTGCACTATTACTTGTCGTTTTGGGGTCCTAGAGTGATTTCCATGTTTGCCAATCCCCCGGGTGCGTATACGTGTATGTCATCAACACTCACAGTTTTAGCGAATTCACCCGTTTCATGGACTATTACTCACCGTCTTGGGGTCCCAAAACGATTCCGTAGTTGTTGAACCCCAAGGTGCGCTTACTTGTCGGTCATCAACACTCACAGGTTATGCCGATTCTGGCCCGTTTCATGTACTATTACTCACTGTTTTGGGGTCCCGTAATGATTTACACGATTAACGAACCCTGGGGTGCGTTTACATTTCGGTCATCAACACTCACAGTTTTGGCCGATTTTGGCCCGTTTCATGGACTATTACTCACTGTTTTGGGGTACCGGAGTGATTTCCACGATTAACGAACCCTTGGGTGCGCTTACGTGTCGGTCATCAACACTCACAGATTTGGCCAATTCTGGCCCGTTTCGTGGACTATTACTCACCATTTTAGGGTCCCAAAACGATTTCCATAGTTGTTGAACACCAAGGTGCGCTTACATGTCGGTCATCAACACTCACAATTTTAGCCGATTCTGGCCCGTTTCATGGACTATTACTCACTTTTTGGGGGTCTCGGAGTGATTTCCACGATTGACGAACACCGGTGTGTGATTACGTGTGTGTCGTCTACACTAGTGGTTTTTTTCAATTTTGACCCATTTCGTTGACTATTACTCACCGTTTTGGGGTCCCAAAGCGATTGACATGGTTGTTGAACCCCTACGTGCGCTTACGAGTCGGTCATCAACAATCACAGTTTTGGCCGATTCTGGCACTTTTCGTGAACTATTACTCACTGTTTTGTGGGCCCGAGGTGATTTTCTTGATGGATGAACACCGGGGTGCGTTTATGTGTCGGTCATCAATACTCGCAGTTTTGGCTGATTCTGTCCCGTTTCTTGGACTATAACTTAGTTTTGGGGTCCCGGCGTGATTTACACAATTAGCGAAACTCAGTGTGCACTTACGTGTCAGTTATTAGCAGTTACAATTTTTGGCCAATACTGGTCCATTTTGTGCACTTTTACTCATCGTTTTGGGGTTCTAGAGCGATTTCCACGATTGACGATCCCTGGGGTGCGTTTATGTGTCTGTGATCAACACTCACAGTTTTGGCCGATTGTGGTATGTTTCGTGCACTATTACTCACCGTTTTGGGGTCCCAGAGCGATTTCCACGTTTGACGATCCCCGGGGTGCATTTACGTGTCTGTCATCAACACTCACAATTTTGGCCAATCCTGACCTGTTTCGTGGACTATTTCTCTCCGTTTTGGGGGACCCAAAGCGAATTCCATATATGTTGAACCCCAAGGCGCGCTTACGTGTCAGTCATCAACACTCACATTTTTGGCCGATTCTGGCCCGTTTCATGGATTATTTCTCACTGTTTTGGGGTCCCTGTGTCTTTTCCACAATTAACGAATCCCGGGGTGCGTTTACGTATTGGTCATCAACACTCGCGGTTTTTGTCAATTCTGACCCCGTTTCGTGGACTATTACTCACCGTTTTGGGGCCCCAAAGCGATTTCCATGGTTGTTGACCCCAAGGTGCATTTACGTGTCGATCATCAACAATCGAAGTTTTGTCTAATTCTGGCCCATTTCATGGACTATTACTCACTGATTTTGGGCCCCTGAGATATTTTCATGATTGATGAATCCCAGGGTGCATCTATGTATCGTTCATCAATAATACTAGGTTTGTCCGATTCTAGGCTCTTTCATTGACTCTTAATCACCGTTTTGGGGTCCCAAAGTGATTTCCATGGTTGTCGAACCCCAAGGTGTGCTTACGTGTTGGTCGTCAAGACTCGCGGTTTGGGCGATTCTGGCCTATTTCATGGACTATTACTCACCGTTTTAGGGACCCAGAGTGATTTCCACGATTAACGAACCTCGGAGTGTGTTCACGTGTCGGTCATCAACACTCGCCGCTTTTGGCGATTCTGGGCGTTTCGTGGACTATTACTCACTGCTTTGGGGTCCTGGGTGATTTCCACGATTGACAAACCCTGAGGTGCGTTTACGTGTCGGGCATCAACACTCACAATTTTGGCCGATTCTGGTCCGTTTCATGCACTATTACTCACCGTTTTGGGGTCCCGGAGTGATTTCCACGTTTGACGATCCCCAGGGTGAGTTTACGGGTCTGTCATCAACACTCATAGTTCTGGCCAATTCTGACCCGTTTCGTGGACTATTACTCGCCGTTTCGGGAACCCGGAGTGATTTCCACGATTATTGAACCTCGGAGTGCATTCACGTGTCGGTAATCAACACTCATAGTTTTGGGCGATTCTGGCCCGTTTCATGGACTATTACTCACAGTTTTGGGGTCCCGGAGTCATTTCCACGATTAACGAACCCCAGGGTGCGCTTACGTGTCGGTCATCAACACTCGCGGTTTTTGTCGATTCTGACCCATTTCGTGGACTATTACTCACCGTTTTGGTTCCCAAAGCGATTTCCGTGGTTACTCAACCCCATGGTGCACTTACCTGTCGTTCATCAACAATCGCAGTTTCGGCCGATTCTGGCCCGTTCATGGACTATTACTCACTGATTTGGGGGCCTGGGTGATTTTCATGATTGATGAATTTGAGGGTGCGTTCATGTATCGTTCATCAATAATCCTTGGTTTGTCTGATTCTGGCCTCTTTCATGACCGTTTTGGGGTCCCAAAGTAATTTCCATGGTTGTGGAACCCAAGGTGTGCTCACGTGTTGGTTGTAAAGACTCGCAGTTTGGGCCGATTCTGGCCCGTTTCTTGGACTATTACTTAGTTTTGGGATCCGATGTGATTTGCACGATTGACGAACCATGGGGTGCGTTTACATGTCGGTCATCAACACTCATAATTTTGGCTGATTCTGGCCCGTTTCGTGCACTATTACTTATCGTTTTGGGGTCCTAGAGCGATTTCCATGTTTGCCGATCCTCTCGGTGCGTATACGTGTCTCATCATCAACACTCAATGTTTTGGTGAATTTCACCGTTTCGTGGACTAGTACTCACCGTTTTGGGGCCCCAAAACAACTTCCATAGTTGTTGAACCCGAAGGTGCGCTTACGTGTCGGTCATCAACACTCACAGTTTTGGCCGATTCTGGCCCGTTTCGTGGACTATTACTCACTGTTTTGGGGTCCCGAAGTGATTTCCACGATTAACGAATCCTGGGGTGCGTTTACGTTTCGGTCATCAACACTCACAGTTTTGGCCGATTCTGGGCCGTTTCGTGGACTATTACTCACTGTTTTGGGGTCCCGGAGTGATTTCCACGATTGACGAACCCCGGGGTGCGTTTACGTGTCGATCATCAACACTCACAGTTTTGGCCAATTTTGACCCATTTCGTGGACTTTTACTCACCGTTTTGGGGTCCCGAAGCGATTTCCATAGTTGTTGAACACCAATGTCCGCTTACATGTCAGTCATCAACACTCACAATTTTAGCCGATTCTGGCCCGTTTCATGCACTATTACTCACTATTTGGGGTCCCGGAGTGATTTCCACGATTGACGAACCCCAAGGTGCGTTTACGTGTGTCGCCAACACTCGCGGTTTTGTCGATTTCGACCCATTTGTGGACTATTACTCACCGTTTTGGGGTCCCAAAGCGATTGCCATGGTTGTTGAACCCCTACGTGCGCTTACGAGTAGGTCATGAACAATCACAGTTTTGGCCGATTCTGGCCCGTTTCATGAACTATTACTCACTGTTTTGTGGGCCAGAGGTGATTTCCATGATTGATGAACACCGGGGTGCGTTTATGTGTCGGTCATGAACACTCGCAGTTTTGGCCGATTTTGTCCCGTTTCTTGGACTATAACTTAGTTTTGGGGTCCCAGCGTGATCTCCACAATTAACGAAACTCAGTGTGCACTTATGTGTCAGTTATCAGCAGTTACAATTTTTGGCCAATACTGGTCCATTTTGTGCACTTTTACTCATCGTTTTGGGGTTCTAGAGATATTTCCACGATTGACGATCCCTGGGGTGCGTTTATGTGTCCGTCATCAACACTCACAGTTATGGCCGATTGTGGTATGTTTCGTGCACTATTACTCACCGTTTTGGGGTCCCAGAGCGATTTCCACGTTTGACGATCCTCGGGGTGCGTTTACGTGTCTGCCATCAACACTCAAAGTTTTGGCCAATCTTGACCTGTTTCATAGACTATTACTCACCGTTTTGGGGTCCCGAAGTGATTTCCATAGTTGTTGAACCCCAAGGTGCACTTACGTGTCGGTCATAACCACTTGCAGTTTTGGCCGATTCTGGCCCGTTTCATGGACTATTACTCACTGTTTTGGGATCCGGGAGTGATTTCCACGATTGACGAACCCCGGGTGCGTTTACGTGTCGGTCATCAACACTCGTGGATTTTGTCGAGTCTGACTCGTTTCATGGACTATAACTCATCGTTTTGGGGTCCCAAAGCAATTGCCATGGTTGTTGAACCCCTAGGTGCGCTTACGTGTCGGTCATCAACAATCACAGTTTTGGCTCATTCTGGCCCATTTCATGGACTATTACTCACTGATTTGGGGCCCCTGAGCGATTTTCATGATTGATGAGTCCCAGGGTGCGTTTATGTATCGTTCATCAATAATCCTAGGTTTGTCCGAGTCTAGACTCTTTCATTGACTATTACTCACCGTTTTGGGGTCCCAAAGTGATATCCATCGTTTACGAACCCCAAATGTGCTTACGTGTTGGTCGTCAGGACTCGCTGTTTGGGCCGATTCTGGCCTATTTCATGGACTATTAGTCACTGTTTTGGGGACCCAGAGTGATTTCCACGATTAACGAACCTCGGAGTGTGTTCGCGTGTCAGTCATCAACGCTCGCCGTTTTGGCCGATTCTGGGCCGTTTCATGGATTATTACTCACTTCTTTGGGGTCCCGGAGTGATTTCCATGATTGACAAACCTCGGGGTGCGTTTACGTGTCGGGCATCAACACTCATAATTTTGGCCGATTCTGGTCCGTTTCGTGCACTATTACTCACCTTTTGGGGTTCCGGAGCGATTTCCATGTTTGACGATCCCCGGATGAGTTTACGGTCTGTCATCAACACTCATAGTTTTGCCCCATTCTGCCCCGTTTCTTGGATTATTACTCACCTCTTCGGGGTCCCGCAGTGATTTCCACGATTAACGAACCTCGGAGTGCATTCACTTGTCGGTAATCAACACTCACAGTTATGGCCGATTCTGGCCTGTTTCATGGACTATTACTCACAGTTTTGGGGTCCCGGAGTCATTTCCACGATTAACGAGCCCCGGGGTGCGCTTACGTGTCGGTCATCAACACTCGCGGTTTTTGTTGATTCTGACCCATTTCGTGGACTATTACTCACTGTTTTGGGTCCCAAAGCAATTTCCATGGTTACTGAACCCCATGGTACACTTACGTGTCGGTCATCAACAATCGTAGTTTCGGCCGATTCTGGCCCGTTTCAAGGACTATTACTCACTGATTTGGGGGCCCTGAGCGATTTTCATGATTGATAAATCCGATGGTGCGTTTATGTATCGTTCATCAATAATCCTTGGTTTGTCTGATTCTGGCTTCTTTCATGACCGTTTTGGGGTCCCAAAGTAATTTCCATGGTTGTCGAACCCCAAGGTGTGCTGACGTGTTGGTCGTCAAGACTCGCAGTTTGGGCCGATTCTGGCCTGTTTCTTGGACTATTACTCAGTTTTGGGTCCCGAAGTGATTTCCACGATTGACGAACCACGGGGTGCGTTTACATGTCGGTCATCAACACTCATAATTTTGGCCGATTCTGGCCCGTTTCATGCACTATTACTTATCGTTTTGGGGTCCTAGAGCGATTTCCATGTTTGTCGATCCCCCGGGTGCGTATACGTGTCTGTCATCAACACTCACAGTTTTGGCGAATTCAGACCCATTTCGTGGACTATTACTCACCGTTTTGGGGTCCCGAAACGATTCCATAGTTGTTGAACCCCAAGGTGCGCTTACGTGTCGGTCATCAACACTCACAGTTTTGGCCGATTCAGGCCCGTTTCATGGACTACTACTCACTGCTTTGGTGTCCCGGAGTGATTTCCACGATTAACGAACCCCGGGGTGCGTTTACGTGTCGGTCATAGACATTCGCAGTTTTGGCCGATTTTGGGCCGTTTCGTGGACTACTCACTGTTTTGGGGTGCCGGAGTGATTTCCACGATTGACGAACCCCGGGATGCGTTTACGTGTCGGTCATCAACACTCACAGTTTTGGCCAATTTTGACCCGTTTCATGGATATTACTCACCGTTTTAGGGTCCAAAACGATTTCCATAGTTGTTGAACCCCAAGGTGCGCTTACATGTCGGTCATCAACACTCACAATTTTAGCCGATTCTGGCCCGTTTCATGGACTATTACTCACTTTTTGGGGGTCTCGGAGTGATTTCCACGATTGACGAACCCCGGGGTGTGTTTACGTGTGTGTCGTCAACACTCGTGGTTTTTGTCAATTTTGACCCATTTCGTTGACTATTACTCACTGTTTTGGGGTCCCAAAGAGATTACCATGGTTGTTGAACCCCTAGGTGCGCTTACATGTCGGTCATCAACAATCACAGTTTTGGCCGATTCTGGCACGTTTCGTGAACTATTACTCACTGTTTTGTGGGCCCGAGGTGATTTTCTTGATGGATGAACACCGGGGTGCGTTTATGTGTCGGTCATCAACACTCGCAGTTTTGGCCGATTCTGTCCCGTTTCTTGGACTATAACTTAGTTTTGGGGTCCCAGCGTGATCTCCACAATTAACGAAACTCAGTGTGCACTTACGTGTCGGTTATCAGCAGTTACAATTTTTGGCCAATTCTGGTCCGTTTTGTGCACTTTTACTCATCGTTTTGTGGTTCTAGAGAGATTTCCACGATTGACGATCGCAGGGGTGCGTTTATGTGTCGATCATCAACACTCACAATTTTGGCCGATTCTGGTCCGTTTCGTGCACTATTACTCACCTTTTGGGGTCCCACAGCGATTTCCATGTTTGACGATCCCCGGGGTGCGTTTACGTGTCTGTCATCAACACTCACAGTTTTGGCCAATCCCGACCAGTTTCATTGACTATTTCTCACCGTTTTGGGGTCCTGAAGAGAATTCCATAGCTGTTGAACCCCAAGGTGCGCTTACGTGTCGGTCATCAACACTCACAGTTTTGGCCGATTCTGGCCCGTTTCGTGGACTATTACTCAGTGTTTTGGGGTCCCGGAGTCATTTCCACGATTAACGAATCCCGGGGTGTGTTTATGTATCGGTCATCAACACTCGCGGTTTTGTCGATTCTGACCCGTTTCGTGGACTATTACTCACCGTTTTGGGGTCCCAAAGTGATTTCCATGGTTGTTGACCCCAAGGTGTGCTTACGTGTCGGTCATCAACAATCGCAGTTTTGGCTAATTCTGGCCCATTTCATGGACTATTACTCACTGATTTTGGGCCCCTGAGATATTTTCATGATTGATGAATCCCAGGGTGCGTTTATATATCGTTCATCAATAATCCTAGGTTTGTCCGATTATAGGCTCTTTCATTGACTATTACTCACCGTTTCGGGGTCCGAAAGTGATTTCCAGGGTTGCCGAACCCCAAGGTGTGCTTACGTGTTGGTCGTCAAGACTCGCAGTTTGGGCCGATTCTGGCCCGTTTCATGGACTATTACTCACTGTTTTGGGATCCGGAGTGATTTTCACGATGAACGAACCTCGGAGTGTGTTCACGTGTCGGTCATCAACACGCGCCATTTTTCCCGATTCTGGAACGTTTCGTGGACAATTACTCACTTCTTTGGGGTCCCGGAGTGATTTCCACTATTGCCGATCCCTGGGGTTTGTTTACGTGTCTGTCATCAACACTCGCAATTTTGGCCGATTTTGGTCCGTTTCGTGCACTATTACTCACCTTTTGGGGTCCCGGAGCGATTTCCACATTTGACGATCCCCGGGGTGCGTTTACGTGTCTGTCATCAACACTCACAGTTTTGACTAATTCTGACACGTATAGTGGACTATTACTCACCGTTTTGGCGTCCTAAAGTGATTTCCACGATTATTGAACCTCGGAGTGCATTCACGTGTCGGTCATCAACACACATAGTTTTGACCGATTCTGGCCCGTTTCATGGACTATTACTCACTGTTTTGGGTTCTCCGAGTGATTTCCATGATGAACGAACCGCGTGGTGCGCTTACGTGTCGGTCATCAACCCTCGCAGTTTTGGCCTATTCTGGCCCGTTTCGTGGACAATTACTCACCGTTTGGTTCCCAAAGCGATTTCCATGGTTACTCAACCCCATGGTGCACTTACGTGTCGTTCATCAACGCTGGCAGTTTGGCCGATTCTAGCCCGTTTCATGGACTATTACTCACTGTTTTGGGGTACTGGTGATTTTCATGATTGATGAATTTGAGGGTGCGTTCATGTATCGTTCATCAATAATCCTTGGTTTGTCTGATTCTGGCCTCTTTCATGACCGTTTTGGGGTCCCAAAGT
Source organism: Aegilops bicornis (assembly GCA_021605145.1). Taxonomy (NCBI): domain Eukaryota; kingdom Viridiplantae; phylum Streptophyta; class Magnoliopsida; order Poales; family Poaceae; genus Aegilops; species Aegilops bicornis. The sequence goes on along the minus strand of CM038672.1, from coordinate 713,627,362 downwards.
AATTTCCATGGTTGTGGAATCCAAGGTGTGATCACGTGTTGGTATTCAAGACTCGCAGTTTGGGCCGATTCTGGCCCGTTTCTTGGACTATTACTTAGTTTTGGGATCCGATGTGATTTGCACGATTGACGAACCATGGGGTGCGTTTACATGTCGGTCATCAACACTCATAATTTTGGCTAATTCTGGCCCGTTTCGTGCACTATTACTTATCGTTTTGGGGTCCTAGAGCGATTTCCACATTTGTCGATCCCCCGGGTGCGTATACGTGTCTGTCATCAACACTCACAGTTTTGGCCAATTCTGACCCGTTTCGTGGACTATTACTCACCGTTTTGGGGTCCCGAAATGATTCCATAGTTGTTGAACCCCAAGGTGCGCTTACGTGTCGGTCATCAACACTCACAGTTTTGGCCGATTCTGGCCCGTTTCGTGGACTACTACTCACTGCTTTGGGGTCCCGGAGTGATTTCCACGATTAACGAACCCCGGGGTGCGTTTACGTGTCGGTCATCGACACTCGCAGTTTTGGCCGATTTTGGGCCGTTTCGTGGACTATTACTCACTGTTTTGGGGTGCCGGAGTGATTTCCACGATTGACGAACCCCGGGGTGCGTTTACGTGTCGGTCATCAATACTCACAGTTTTGGCCAATTTTGACCCGTTTCATGGACTATTACTCACCATTTTAGGGTCCCAAAACGATTTTCATAGTTTTTGAACACCAAGGTGCGCTTACGTGTTGGTCATCAACACTCACAATTTTAGCCGATTTTTGCCCGTTTCATGGACTATTACTCACTTTTTTGGGGTCCCGGAGTGATTTCCACGATTGACGAACCCCGAGGTGTGTTTACGTGTGTGTCGTCAACACTCGCGGTTTTTGTCGATTTTGACCCGTTTCGTTGACTATTACTCACCGTTTTGGGGTCCCAAAGCGATTGCCATGGTTGTTGAACCCCTAGGTGCGCTTACGTGTAGGTAATCAACACTCTCAGTTTTGGCAGATTCTGGCCCGTTCATGAACTATTACTCACTGTTTTGTGGGCGGAGGTGATTTCCACGATTGACGAACACCGGGGTGCGTTTATGTGTCGGTCATCAACACTGCAGTTTTGGCCGATTTTGTCCCGTTCTTGGACTATAACTTAGTTTTGGGGTCCCGTGATCTCCACAATTAATCTAAACTCGAGGTGCACTGACGTGTCGGTTATCAGCAGTTGCAATTTTTGGCCAATTCTGGTCCGTTTTGTGCACTTATACTCATCGATTTGGGGTTCTAGAGCGATTTCCATGATTGACGATCCCTGGGATGCCTTTATGTGTCGGTCATCAACACTCACAGTTTTGGCCGATTGTGGTCCGTTTCGTGCACTATTACTCACCGTTTTGGGGTCCCAGAGCGATTTCCACGTTTGACGATCCCTGGTGTGCGTTTACGTGTCTGTCATTAACACTCACAGTTTTGGCCAATCTTGACTGTTTCTGGACTATTTCTCACCGTTTGGGGTCCGAAGAGAATTCCATAGTTGTTGAACCCCAAGGTGCGCTTACGTGTCGGTCATCAACACTCACAGTTTTGGCCGATTGTGGTATGTTTCGTGCACTATTACTCACCGTTTTGGGGTCCCAGAGCGATTTCCACGTTTGACGATCCCCGGGGTGCGTTTATGCGTCCATCAACACTCACAGTTTTGGCCAATCCCGACCAGTTTCATTGACTATTTCTCACCGTTTTGGGGTCCTGAAGAGAATTCCATAGCTGTTGAACCCCAAGGTGCGCTTACGTGTCGGTCATCAACACTCACAGTTTTGGCCGATTCTGACCCGTTTTGTGGACTATTACTCACTGTTTTGGGTCCCGGAGTCATAACCACGATTAACGAATCCCGGATGCGTTTACGTATCGGTCATCAACACTCGCGGTTCTTGTCGATTCTCACCCATTTCATGGACTATTACTACACGTTTTGGGGTCCCAAAGCGACTTCCATGGTTGTTGACCCCGAGGTGCGCTTACGTGTCGGTCATCAACAATCGCAGTTTTGGCTAATTCTGGCCCATTTCATGGACTATTACTCACTGATTTTGGGCCCCTGAGATATTTTCATGATTGATGAATCCCAGGGTGCATCTATGTATCGTTCATCAATAATACTAGGTTTGTCCGATTCTAGGCTCTTTCATTGACTATTACTCACCGTTTTGGGGTCCCAAAGTGATTTCCATGGTTGTCGAACCCCAAGGTGTGCTTACGTGTTGGTCGTCAAGACTCGCAGTTTGGGCCGATTCTGGCCCGTTTCATGGACTATTACTCACTGTTTTGGGGATCCGGAGTGATTTTCACGATGAACGAACCTCGGAGTGTGTTCACGTGTCGGTCGTCAACACTCGCCGTTTTGGCCGATTCTGGGCCGTTTCGTGGACTATTACTCACTGCTTTGGGGTCCTGGAGTGATTTCCACGATTGACGAACCCTGAGGTGCGTTTACGTGTCGGGCATCAACACTCACAATTTTGGCCGATTCTGGTCCGTTTCATGCACTATTACTCATCGTTTTGGGGTCCCGGAGTGATTTCCACGTTCGATGATCCCCGGGGTGCGTTTACGTGTCTGTCATCAACACTCATAGTTTTGGCCAATTCTGACCCGTTTCGTGGACTATTACTCACCGTTTCGGGAACCCGGAGTGATTTCCACGATTAACGAACCTCGGAGTGCATTCACGTGTCGGTCATCAACACTCACAGTTTTGGCCGATTCTGCCCCGTTTCATGGACTATTACTCACAGCTTTGGGGTACCGGAGTGATTTCCACGATTAACGAACCCTTGGGTGCGTTTACGTTTCGGTCATCAACACTCGCGGTTTTTATCGATTGAACCATTTCGTAGACTATTACTCACCGTTTTGGTTCCCAAAGTGATTTCCATGGTTACTCAACCCCATGGTGCACTTACCTGTCGTTCATCAACAATCGCAGTTTCGGCCGATTCTGGCCCGTTTCATGGACTATTACTCACTGATTTGGGGGCCTGGGTGATTTTCATGATTGATGAATTTGAGGGTGCGTTCATGTATCGTTCATCAATAATCCTTGGTTTGTCGATTCGCCTCTTTCATATTACTCACCGTTTTGGGGTCCCAAAGTAATTTCCATGGTTGTGGAACCCAAGGTGTGCGTGTTGGTTTGTCAAGACTTCGCATTTTGGGCGATTCTGGCCCGTTTCTTGAACTATTACTTCACTGTTTTGGGGATCCGGGGTGATTTCCGATTGACGAACCATGGGGTGCGTTTACATGTCGGTCATCAACACTCATAATTTTGGCTGATTCTGGCCCGTTTCGTGCACTATTACTTATCGTTTTGGGGTCCTAGAGCGATTTCCATGTTTGCCGATCCTCCGGGTGCGTATACGTGTCTGTCATCAACACTCACAGTTTTGGCGAATTCTGACCCGTTTTGTGGACTATTACTCACCGTTTTGGGGTCCCGAAACGATTCCATAGTTGTTGAACCCCAAGGTGCGCTTACGTGTCGGTCATCAACACTCACAGTTTTGGCCGATTCTGGCCCGTTTCGTGGACTACTACTCACTGCTTTGGGGTCCCGGAGTGATTTCCACGATTAACGAACCCTGGGCTGCGTTTACGTGTCGGTCATCAAGACTCGCAGTTTTGGCCGATTTTGGCCCGTTTCATGGACTATTACTCACTGTTTTGGGTGTCAAGTGATTTCCACGATTGACGAACCCCGGGTGCGTTTACGTGTCGGTCATCAATACTCACTTTTGGCCAATTTTGACCCCGTTCATGGACTATTACTCACCATTTTAGGGTCCCAAACGATTTTCATAGTTGTTGAACACCAAGGTGCGCTTACGTGTTGGTCATCAACTCTCTCAGTTTTGGCCGTTTTTTGCCCGTTTCATGGACTTTTACTCACTTTTTTGGGGTCCCGGGTGATTTCCACGATTGATGAACCCCGAGGTGTGTTTACGTGTGTGTCGTCAACACTTCGCGGTTTTGTCGATTTTGACCCATTTCGTTGACTATTACTCACCGTTTTGGGGTCCCAAAGCGATTGCCATGGTTGTTGAACCCCTACGTGCGCTTACGAGTAGGTCATGAACAATCACAGTTTTGGCCGATTCTGGCCCGTTTCATGAACTATTACTCTCTGTTTTGTGGGCCGAGGTGATTTCCACGATTGATGTACACGTGTGTGCATTTCTGTGTCGGTGATCAACACTCGGTTTTTTGGCCGATTTTGTCCCGTATCTTGGACTATTACACAGTTTTGGGGTCCCTGAGTGATCTCCACAATTAACGAAACTTCGGTGTGCACTTATGTGTCGGTTATCAACAGTTACAAATTTTGCCAATTATGCTCCGTTTTGTCCACTTTTACTCACTGTTTTGGGGTTCTAGAGCGATTTCCATGGTTGATGATCCCTGGGGTGCGTTTACGTGTCGGGCATCAACACTCATAATTTTGGCCGATTCTGGTCCGTTTCGTGCACTATTACTCACCTTTTGGGGTTCCGGAGCGATTTCCATGTTTGACGATCCCCGAGGTTCGTTTACGTGTATGTCATCAACACTCGCAGTTTTGGCCAATCCTGACCTGTTTCGTGAACTATTTCTCACCGATTTGGGGTCCCGAAGCGAAGTCAATAGTTGTTGAACCCCAAGGTGCACTTATGTGTCGGTCGTCAACACTCACAGTTTTGGCCGATTCTGACCCGTTTCGTGGACTATTACTCACCGTTTTGGGGTCCCGGAGTAATTTCCACGATTAACGAACCCTGAGGTCCGTTTACGTGTCGGTCATCAACACTCGCAGTTTTATCGATTCTGGACCGTTTCATGGACTATTACTCACCGTTATGGGGTCCCAAAGCGATTTCCATGGTTGTTGACCCCCAAGGTGCGCTTACGTGTTGGTCATCAACAATCGCAGTTTTGGCTAATTCTGGCCCATTTCATGGACTATTACTCACTGATTTGGGGCCCCTGAGCGATTTTCATGATTGATGAATCCCAGGGTGTGTTTATGTATCGTTCATCAATAATCCTTGGTTTGTCCGATTCTAGGCTCTTTCATTGACTATTACTCACCGTTTTGGGGTCCCAAAGTGATTTCCATGGTTGTCGAACCCCAAGGTGTGCTTACGTGTTGGTCATCAAGACTGGCTGTTTGGGCCGATTCTGGTCCGTTTCGTGGACTATACTCACTGTTTCGGGGTCCCGGAGTGATTTCCATGATTAACAAACCTCGGAGTGCATTCACGTGTCGGTCATCAACACTCACAGTTTTGGCCGATTTCTGGGCCGTTTCACGGACTTTTACTCACTGCTTTTGGGTCCCGGAGTGATTTCCATGATTGACGAACCTCGGGGTGCGTTTACGTGTCGGGCATCAACACTCATAATTTTGGCCGATTCTGGTCCGTTTCGTGCACTATTACTCACCTTTTGGGGTTCCGGAGCGATTTCCATGTTTGACGATCCCGGCGTGAGTTTACTGGTCTGTCATCAACACTTATAGTTTTGGCCAATTTTGACCCGTTTCGTGGACTATTACTCACTGTTTCGGGGACCCGGAGTGATTTCCACGATTAATGAACCTCGGAGTGCATTCATGTGTCGGTAATCAACACTCACAGTTTTGGCCGTTTCTGGCCCGTTTCGTGGACTATTACTCACAGTTTTGGGGTCTCGGTGTCATTTCCACGATTAACGAACCCTGGGGTGCGCTTACGTGTCGGTCATCAACACTCGCGGTTTTTGTCGATTCTGACCCATTTCATGGAATATTACTCACCGTTTTGGTTCCCAAAGCGATTTCCGTGGTTACTCAACCCCATGGTATGCTTACGTGTCGGTCATCAACAATCGTAGTTTCGGCCGATTCTGGCCCGTTTCATGGACTATTACTCACTGATTTGGGGGCCCTATGCAATTTTCATGATTGATGAATCCGAGGGTGCATTTATGTATCGTTCATCAATAATCCATTGTTTGTCCGATTCTGGCCTCTTGCATGACCGTTTTGGGGTCCCAAAGTAATTTCCATGGTTGTGGAACCCAAGGTGTGCTTACGTGTTGGTTGTCAAGACTCACAGTTTGGGCCGATTCTGGCCCGTTTCTTGGACTATTACTTAGTTTTGGCGAAGTGATTTCCACGATTGACGAACCATGGGGTGCGTTTACATGTCGGTCATCAACACTCATAATTTTGGCCGATTCTGACCCATTTTGTGCACTATTACTTATCGTTTTGGGGTCCTAGAGCGATTTCCATGTTTGTCGATCCCCCGGGTGCGTATATGTGTGTGTCATCAACACTCACAGTTTTGGCGAATTCAGACCCATTTTGTGGACTATTACTCAACGTTTTGGGGTCCCGAAACGATTCCATAGTTGTTGAACCCCAAGGTGCGCTTACGTGTCGGTCATCAACACTCACAGTTTTGGCCGATTCTGCCCCGTTTCGTGGACTATTACTCACTGTTTTGGGCTCCTGGAGTGATTTCCACGATTAACGAACCCCGGGGTGCGTTTACGTGTCGGTCATAGATATTCGCAGTTTTGGCCGATTTTGGGCCGTTTCGTGGACTATTACTCACTGTTTTGGGGTGCCGGAGTGATTTCCACGATTGACGAACCCCGGGGTGCGTTTACGTGTCGGTCATCAAAACTCACGGTTTTGGCCAATTTTGACCCGTTTCATGGACTATTACTCACTGTTTTAGGGTCCCAAAACGATTTCCATAGTTGTTGAACACCAAGGTCCGCTTACATGTCGGTCATCAACACTCACAATTTTAGCCGATTCTGGCCCGTTTCGTGGACTATTACTCACTTTTTTGGGGTCCCTGAGTTATTTCCACGATTGACGAACCCCGGGGTGCGTTTACGTGTGTGTCATCAACACTCACAGTTTTTGTCGATTTCGACCCGTTTCGTGGACTATAACTCACCGTTTTGGGGTCCCAAAGCAATTGCCATGGTTGTTGAACCCCTAGGTGCGCTTACGTGTCGGTCATCAACAATCACAGTTTTGGCCGATTCTGGCCCGTTTCGTGAACTATTACTCACTGTTTTGTGGGCCCGAGGTGATTTCCACGATTGATGAACACCGGGGTGCGTTTATGTGTCGGTCATCAACACTCGCAGTTTTGGCCGATTCTGTCCCGTTTCTTGGACTATAACTTAGTTTTGGGGTCCCAGCGTGATCTCCACAATTAACGAAACTCAGTGTGCACTTACGTGTCAGTTATCAGCAGTTACAATTTTTGGCCAATACTGGTCCATTTTGTGCACTTTTACTCATCGTTTTGGGGTTCTAGAGCGATTTCCACGATTGACGATCCCTGGGGTGCGTTTATGTGTCCGTCATCAACACTCACAGTTTTGGCCGATTGTGGTATGTTTCGTGCACTATTACTCACCGTTTTGGGGTCCCAGAGCGATTTCCACGTTTGACGATCCTCGGGGTGCGTTTACGTGTCTGCCATCAACACTAAGTTTTGGCCAATCCTGACCTGTTTCCTGGACTATTTCTCACCGTTTTGTGGTCCCTAAGCGAATTCCATAGTTGTTGAACCCCAAGGTGCGCTTACGTGTCGGTCATCAACACTCACAGTTTTGGCCGATTCTGGCCCGTTTTGTGGACTATTACTCAGTGTTTTGGGGTCCCGGAGTCATTTCCACGATTAACGAATCCCGGGTGTGTTTATGTATCGGTCATCAACACTCGCGGTTTTGTCGATTCTGACCCGTTTCGTGGACTATTACTCACCGTTTTGGGGTCCCAAAGTGATTTCCATGGTTGTTGACCCCAAGGTGTGCTTACGTGTCGGTCATCAACAATCGCAGTTTTGGCTAATTCTGGCCCATTTCATGGACTATTACTCACTGATTTTGGGCCCCTGAGCGATTTTCATGATTGATGAATCCCAGGGTGCATTTATGTATCGTTCATCAATAATCCTAGGTTTGTCCGATTCTAGGCTCTTTCATTGACTATTACTCACCTTTTTGGGGTCCCAAAGTGATTTCCATCGTTTACGAACCCCAAATGTGCTTACGTGTTGGTCGTCAAGACTCGCTGTTTGGGCCGATTCTGGCCTATTTCATGGACTATTAGTCACTGTTTTGGGGACCCAGAGTGATTTCCACGATTAACGAACCTCGGAGTGTGTTCACTTGTCGGTCATCAACAACCGCCATTTTGGCCAATTCTGGGCCGTTTCATGGACTATTACTCACTGCTTTGGGGTCCCAGAGTGATTTCCACAATTGACGAACCTCGGGGTGCGTTTACGTGTCGGGCATCAACACTCACAATTTTGGCCGATTCTGGTCCGTTTCGTGCACTATTACTCACCGATTTGGGGTCCCGAAGCGATTTCCACGTTTGACGATCCCCGGGATGAGTTTACGGGTCTGTCATCAACACTCATAGTTTTGCCCAATTCTGACCCATTTCGTGGACTATTGCTCATTGTTTCTGGTACCCGGAGTGACTTCCACGATTAACGAACCTCGGAGTGCATTCACGTGTCGGTAATCAACACTCACAGTTTTGGCCGATTCTGGCCCGTTTCGTGGACTATTACTCACAGTTTTGGGGTCCCGGAGTCATTTCCACGATTAACGAGTCCCGTGGTGCGCTTACGTGTCGGTCGTCAACACTCATTTTTGTCGATTCTGACCCGTTTCGTGGACTATTACTCACCGTTTTGGGTCCCAAAGCGATTTCCATGCTTACTGAACCCCATGGTGCACTTACGTGGGTCATCAACAATCGCAGATTCGGCCGATTCTGGCCCGTTTCATGGACTATTACTCACTGCTTTGGGGGCCCTGAGCGATTTTCATGATTGATGAATCCGAGGGTGCGTTTATGTATCATTCATCAATAATCCTTGGTTTGTCCGATTCTGGCCTATTTCATGACCGTTTGGGGTCCCGAAGTAATTTCCATGGTTGTGGAACCCAAGGTGTGCTTACGTGTTGGTTGTCAAGACTCGCAGTTTGGGCCGATTCTGGGCCGTTTCTTGGACTATTACTTAGTTTTGGGTCCCGAAGTGATTTCCACGATTGACGAACCATGGGATGCGTTTACATGTCGGTCATAAACACTCATAATTTTGGCCGATTCTGGCCCGTTTCATGCACTATTACTTATCGTTTTGGGGTCCCAGAGCTATTTCCACGTTTGCTGATCCCCCGGGTGCGTATACGTGTCTGTTATCAACACTCACAGTTTTGGCCGATCCTGACCCGTTTCGTCGACTATCACTCGCCGTTTTGGGGTCCTGAAATGATTCCATAGTTGTTGAACCCCAAGGTGCGCTTACGTGTCGGTCATGAACACTCGCAGATTTGGCCGATTCTGGCCCGTTTCATGGACTATTACTCACTGTTTTGGGGTCCCGGTGTGATTTCCGCGATTAACGAACCCTTGGGTGTGTTTACGTGTCGGTCATCGACACTCGCAGTTTTGGCCGATTCTGGCCCGTTTCATGGACTATTACTCACTGTTTTGGGGTCCCGGTGTGATTCCCACGATTAACGAACCCCGGGGTGCGTTTACGTGTCGGTCATCAACACTCACAGTTTTGGCCAATTTTGACCCGTTTCATGGACTATTACTCACCATTTTGGGTCCCAAAACGATTTCCATAGTTGTTGAACACCAAGGTGCGCTTACATGTCGGTCATCAACACTCACAATTTTAGCCAATTCTGGCCCGTTTCATGGACTATTACTCACTTTTTTGGGGTCCCGGAGTGATTTCCACGATTGACGAACCCCGGGGTGTGTTTAGATGTGTGTCGTCAACACTTGCGGTTTTTGTCGATTTTGACCCGTGTCGTGGACAATTACTCACCGTTTTGGGGTCCCAAAGCGATTACCATGGTTGTTGAACCCCTAGGTGCGCTTACATGTCGGTCATCAACAATCACAGTTTTGGCCGATTCTGGCACGTTTCGTGAACTATTAGTCACTGTTTTGTGGGCCCCAGGTGATTTTCTTGATGGATGAACACCGGGGTGCGTTTATGTGTCGGTCATCAACACTCACAGTTTTGGCCGATTCTGTCCCGTTTCTTGGACTATTACTCAGTTTTGGGGTCCCAGAGTGATCTCCACAATTGACGAAACTCGGGGTGCACTTACGTGTCGGTTATCAGCAGTTACAATTTTTGGCCAATTCTGGTCCGTTTTGTGCACTTTTACTCATCGTTTTGGGGTTCTAGAGCGATTTCCACGATTGACGATCCCTGGGGTGCGTTTATGTGTCGGTCATCAACACTCACAGTTTTGGCCGATTGTGGTCCGTTTCGTGCACTACTACTCACCGTTTTGGGGTACTAGAGCGATTTCCACGTTTGGCGTTCTCCGGGTGCGTTTACGTGTCTGTCATCAACACCCACAGTTTCGGCCAATCCTGACCTGTATCGTGGACTATTTCTCACCGTTTTGGGGTCCCGAAGCGAATTCCATAGTTGTTGAACCCCAAGGTGCGCTTACGTGTCGGTCATCAACACTCACAGTTTTGGCCGATTCTGGCCCGTTTTGTGGATATTACTCAGTGTTTTGGGGTCCCGGAGTCATTTCCACGATTAACGAATCCCGCGTGTGTTTATGTATCGGTCATCAACACTCGCGGTTTTGTCGATTCTGACCCGTTTCGTGGACTATTACTCACCGTTTTGGGGTCCCAAAGTGATTTCCATGGTTGTTGACCCCAAGGTGTGCTTACGTGTCGGTCATCAACAATCGCAGTTTTGGCTAATTCTGGCCCATTTCATGGACTATTACTCACTGATTTTGGGCCCCTGAGATATTTTCATGATTGATGAATCCGAGGGTGAGTGTATGTATCGTTCATCAATAATCCTTGGTTTGTCCGATTCTAGGCTCTTTCATTGACTATTACTCACCGTTTTGGGGTCCCAAAGTGATTTCCATGGTTGTCGAACCCCAAGGTGTGCTTACGTGTTGGTCGTCAAGACTCGCAGTTTGGGCCGATTTTGGCCCGTTTCATGGACTATTACTCATTGTTTTGGGTACCCGGAGTGATTTCCATGATTAACAAACCTCGGAGTGCATTCACGTGTCGGTCATCAACACTCGCAGTTTTGGCCGATTCTGGACCTTTTCGTGGACTATTACTCACTGTTTTGGGGTCCCGGAGTGATTTCCACGATTGACAAACCCCGAGGTGCGCTTACGTGTCGGTCATCAACACTCACAGTTTTGGCCGATTCTGGTCCGTTTCATGGACTATTACTCACCGTTTTGGGGTCCCGGAGTAACTTCCACGATTAACGAACCCCGGGGTGCGTTTACGTGTCGGTCATCAACACTCATAGTTTTGGCCGATTCTGGCCCGTTTCGTGGACTATTACTCACTTTTTGGGGTCCGGAGTGATTTCCACGATTATTGAACCTCGGAGTGCATTCACGTGTCGGTCATGAACATTCACAGTTTTGGCCGATTCTGGCCCGTTTCATAGACTATTACTCACTGTTTTGGGGTCCCGGAGCCATTTCCACGATTAACGAACCCCGGGGTGCGTTTACATGTCGGTCATCAACACTCGTGGTTTTTGTCTATTCTGATAGTTTCGTGGACTATTACTCACCGTTTTGGGTCCCAAAGCGATTTCCATGGTTACTAAACCCCATGGTGCGCTTACGTGTCGGTCATCAACAATTGTAGTTTCGGCCGATTCTGGCACGTTTCATGAACTATTACTCACTGATTTGGGGGACCTAAGTGATTTTCATGATTGATGAATCCGAGGGTGAGTGTATGTACCGTTCATCAATAATCCTTGGTTTGTCCGATTCTGGCCTCTTTCATGACTGTTTTGGGGTCCCAAAGTAATTTCCATGGTTGTCGAACCCCAAGGTGTGCTTACGTGTTGGTCGTCAAGGCTCGCAATTTGGGTTGATTCTGGCCCATTTCTTGGACTATTACTCAGTTTTGGGTCCGGAAGTGATTTCCACGATTGACGAACCCCGGGGTGCGTTTACGTGTCGGTCATCAACACTCTTAATTTTGGCCGATTCTGGCCCGTTTCATGCACTATTACTTATCGTTTTGGGGTCCTAGAGCGATTTCCACGTTTTACGATCCCCCGGGTGCGTATACGTGTACATCATCAACACTCCACAGTTTTTTGGCGAATTCGACCCGTTTCGTGGACTATTACTCACTGTTTTGGGGTCTCAGAGTGATTTGCAAAGTTGTTGAACCCCAAGGTGCACTTACGTGTCGGTCATCAACCCTCGCAGTCTTGGCAGATTCTGGCCCGTTTCGTGGACTATTACTCACTGTTTTGGGGTCCCGGAGTGATTTCCGCGATGGACGAACCCCGGGGTGCGTTTACGTGTCGGTCATCAACACTCGCAGTTTTGACCGATTCTGGCCCGTTTCATGGACTATTACTCACTGTTTTGGGATCCGGGAGTGATTTCCACGATTGACGAACCCCGGGTGCGTTTACGTGTCGGTCATCAACACTCGCAGTTTTGCCAGATTCTGGCCTGTTTCATAGACTATTACTCACAGTTCTGGGGTCCCGAAGCGATTTCCATAGTTTTTGAACCCCAAGGTGCGCTTACTTGTCGGTCATCAACACTCTAAGTTTAGCCAGATTCTGGCCCGTTTCATGGACTATTACTCACTTTTTTGGGGTCCCGGAGTGATTTCCACGATTGACGATCCCCGAGGTGCGTTTATGTGTGTCGTCAACACTCGCGGTTTTTGTCGATTTCGACCCGTTTCGTGGACTATAACTCACCGTTTTGGGGTCCCAAAGCAATTGCCATGGTTGTTGAACCCCTAGGTGCGCTTACGTGTCGGTCATCAACAACCACAGTTTTGGCTCATTCTAGCCCATTTCATGGACTATTACTCACTGATTTGGGGTCTCGTGGTGATTTCGACGATTGACGAACACCGGGGTGCGTTTATGTGTCGGTCATCAACACTCGCAGTTTTGGCCGATTTTGTCCCGTTTCTTGGACTATAACTTAGTTTTGGGGTCCCAGCGTGATCTCCACAATTAACGAAACTCAGTGTGCACTTATGTGTCAGTTATCAGCAGTTACAATTTTTGGCCAATACTGGTCCATTTTGTGCACTTTTACTCATCGTTTTGGGGTTCTAGAGCGATTTCCACGATTGACGATCCCTGGGGTGCGTTTATGTGTCCGTCATCAACACTCACAGTTTTGGCCAATTGTGGTATGTTTCGTGCACTATTACTCACCGTTTTGGGGTCCCAGAGCGATTTCCACGTTTGACGATCCTCGGGGTGCGTTTACGTGTCTGCCATCAACACTCAAAGTTTTGGCCAATCTTGACCTGTTTCCTGGACTATTTCTCACCGTTTTGGGGTCCCGAAGAGAATTCCATAGTTGTTGAACCCCAAGGTGCGCTTACGTGTCGGTCATCAACACTCACAGTTTTGGCCGATTCTGACCCGTTTCGTGGACTATTACTCACTGTTTTGGGGACCAGAGTCATTCCCACAATTAACGAATCCCGGGGCGCGTTTACGTATTGGTCATCAACACTCGCGGTTTTTGTTGATTCTGACCCGTTTCGTAAAATATTACTCACCGTTTTGGGGTCCCAAAGCGATTTCCATGGTTGTTGACCCCAAGTTGCGCTTACGTGCCGGTCATCAACAATCGCAGTTTTGGTAATTCTGGCCCATTTCATGGACTATTACTCACTGAATTGGGGCCCCTGAGTGATTTCATGATCGATGAATCCCAGGGTGCGTTTATATATCGTTCATCAATAATCCTAGGTTTGTCCGATTCTAGGCTCTTTCATTGACTATTACTCACCGTTTCGGGGTCCCAAAGTGATTTCCATGGTTGTCGAACCCCAAGGTGTGCTTACGTGTTGGTCATCAAGACTCGCAGTTTGGGCCGATTCTGGCCCGTTTCATGGACTATTACTCACTGTTTTGGGGATCCGGAGTGATTTCCACGATCAACGAACCTCGGAGTGTGTTCACGTGTCGTTCATCAACAACCGCCGTTTTGGCCGATTCTGGGCCGTTTCATGGACTATTACTCACTTCTTTGGGGTCCCGGTGATTTCCACGATTGACGAACCCTGGGTGCGTTTACGTGTCGGTCATCAACACTCATAATTTGGGTAGATTCTGGTCTGTTTAGTGCACTATTACTCACCGTTTTGGGGTCCCGAAGCGATTTCCATGTTTGCGATCCCGGGGTGAGTTTACGTGTGTCATCAACACTCATAGTTTTGGCCAATTCTGACCCGTTTCATGGACTATTACTCATTGTTTGGGGTCTGGGTGATTTCCATAGTTGTTGAACCTCGGAGTGCATTCACGTGTCGGTCATCAACACTCACAGTTTTGGCCGATTCTGCGTCGTTTCGTGGACTATTACTCACAGTTTTGGGGTCCCGGAGTCATTTCCACGATTAACGAGTCCCGTGGTGCGCTTACGTGTCGGTCATCAACACTAACAATTTTAGCTGATTCTGGCCCGTTTCATGGACTATTACTCACTATTTTGGGGTGCCGGAGTGATTTCCACGATTGACGAACCCCGGGGTGCGTTTACGTGTCGGTCATCAACACTCACGGTTTTGGCCAATTTTGACCCGTTTCATGGACTATTACTCACTGTTTTAGGGTCCCAAAACGATTTCCATAGTTGTTGAACACCAAGGTGCGCTTACGTGTCGCTCATCAACACTCACAATTTTAGCCGATTCTGGCCCGTTTCATGGACTATTACTCACTTTTTTGGGGTCCCGGAGTGATTTCCACGATTGACGAACCCCGGGATGTGTTTACGTGTGTGTCGTCAACGCTCGCGGTTTTTGTTGATTTTGACCCGTTTCGTGGACTATTACTCACCGTTTTGGGGTCCCAAAGCGATTGCCATGGTTGTTGAACCCCTAGGTGCGCTTACGTGTCGGTCATCAACAATCACAGTTTTGTGGGCCCGTTTCGTGAACTATTACTCACTGTTTTGTGGGCCCGAGGTGAGTTCCACGATTGATGAACACCGGGGTTCGTTTATGTGTCGGTCATCAACACTCGCTGTTTGGGCCGATTCTGTCCTGTTTGTTGGACTATAACTTAGTTTTGGGTTCCCAGCGTAATCTCCACAATTGACGAAACTCAGTGTGCACTTACGTGTCGGTTATCAGCAGTTACAATTTTTGGCCAATTCTGGTCCGTTTTGTGCACTTTTACTCATCGTTTTGGGGTTCTAGTGTGGTTTCCACGATTGACAATCCCTGGGGTGCGTTTACGTGTCGATCATCAACACTCACAATTTTGGCCGATTGTGGTCCGTTTCGTGCACTATTACTCACCGTTTTGGGGTCTCAAAGCGATTACCATGTTTGACAATCCCCGGGGTGCGTTTGCGTGTCTGTCATCAACACTCGCAGTTTTGGCCAATCCTGACCTGTTTCGTGAACTATTTCTCACCGATTTGGGGTCCCGAAGCGAAGTCAATAGTTGTTGAACCCCAATGTGCGCTTACGTGTCGGTCATCAACACTCACAGTTTTGGCCGATTCTGGACCGTTTCATGGACTATTACTCAGTGTTTTGGGGTCCCGGAGTCATTTCCACGATTAACGAATCCCGGGGTGTGTTTATGTATCGGTCATCAACACTCGCGGTTTTGTCGATTCTTTCGCGTTTCGTGGACTACTACTCACCGTTTTGGGGTCCCAAAGTGATTTCCATGGTTGTTGACCCCAAGGTGCGCTTACGTGTCGGTCATCAACAATCGCAGTTTTGGCTAATTCTGGCCCATTTCATGGACTTTTACTCATTGATTTGGGGCCCTGAGCAATTTCATGATTGATGAATCCCAGGGTGCATTTATGTATCGTTCATCAATAATCCTAGGTTTGTCCGATTCTAGGCTCTTTCATTGACTATTACTCACCGTTTTAGGGTCCCAAAGTGATTTCCATGGTTGTCGAACCCCAAGGTGTGCTTACGTGTTGGTCGTCAAGACTCGCTATTTGGGCCGATTCTGGCCTATTTCATGGACTATTACTCACTGTTTTAGGGACCCAGAGTGATTTCTACTATTAACGAACCTCGGAGCTGCGTTTACGTGTCGGTCATCAACACCCGCAGTTTTAGCCGATTCTGGCCCGTTTCGTGCACAATTACTCACTGTTTTGGTGTCCCGGAGTGATTTACACGATTGACAAACCCCAGGGTGCGTTTTCGTGTCGATCATAAACACTCCCAGTTTTGGCCGATTCTGGTCCGTTTCATGCATATTACTCACCGTTTTGGGGTCCCGGAGTGATTTCCATGTTTGACGATCCCCGGGGTGAGTTTACGGGTCTGTCATCAACACATATAGTTTTGGCCAAGTCTGACCCGTTTCGTGGACCCGGAGTGATTTCCACGATTAACGAACCTCGGAGTGCATTCACGTGTCGGTAATTAACACTCACAGTTTTCGCCGATTCTGGCCCGTTTCATGGACTATTACTCACAGTTTTGGGGTCCCGGAGTCATTTCCACGATTAACGAACCCCGGGGTGCGCTTACGTGTCGGTCATCAACACTCGCGGTTTTTGTCGATTCTGACCCATTTCGTGGACTATTACTCACCGTTTTGGTTCCCAAAGCGATTTCCATGGTTACTCAACTC
The DNA here is from genome assembly GCA_021605145.1 of Aegilops bicornis. Classification (NCBI taxonomy): domain Eukaryota; kingdom Viridiplantae; phylum Streptophyta; class Magnoliopsida; order Poales; family Poaceae; genus Aegilops; species Aegilops bicornis. Next base: position 713,610,646 of record CM038672.1, on the reverse strand, counting down.
CATGGTGCACTTACGTGCCGTTCATCAACAATCGCAGTTTCGGCCGATTCTGGCCCGTTTCATGGACTATTACTCACTGATTTGGGGGCCTTGAGCGATTTTCATGACTGATGAATCCGAGGGTGCGCGTATGTATCGTTCATCAATAATCCTTGGTTTGTCCGATGCTGGCCCCTTTCATGACTGTTGTGGGATCCCGAAGTAATTTCCATGGTTGTCGAACCCCAAGGTGTGCTTACGTCTTGGTCGTCAAGACTAGCAGTTTGGGCCGATTCTGGCCCGTTTCTTGGACTATTACTTAGTTTTGGGTCCCGAAGTGATTTCCACGATTGACGAACCACAGGGTGCATTTACATGTCGGCATCAACACTCATAATTTTGGCCGAATCTGGCCCGTTTCGTGCACTATCACTTATCGTTTTGGGGTTCTAGAGCGATTTCCATGTTTGCCGATCCCCCGGGTGCATATGCGTGTCTGTCATCAACACTCACAGTTTTGGTCAATTCTGACCCGTTTCGTGGACTATTACTCACCGTTTTGGGTTCACGAAACGATTCCATAGTTGTTGAACCCCAAGGTGCGCTTACGTGTGTGTCATCAACACTCACAGTTTTGGCCGATTCTGGCCCGTTTCATGGATTACTACTCACTGCTTTGGGGTCCCGGGGTGATTTCCACGATTAACGAACCCCGGGGTGCGTTTACGTGTCGGTCATCGACACTCGCAGTTTTGGCCGATTTTGGGCCGTTTCGTGGTCTATTACTCACTGTTTTTGGGTGCCAGAATGATTTCCACGATTGACGAACCCCGAGGTGCGTTTACGTGTCGGTCATCAACACTCACAGTTTTGGCCAATTTTGACCCGCTTCATGGACAATTACTCACCGTTTTAGGGTCCCAAAATGATTTCCATAGTTGTTGAACACCAAGGTGCGCTTACGTGTCGGTCATCAACACTAACAATTTTAGCTGATTCTGGCCCGTTTCATGGACTATTACTCACTTTTTTGGGGTCCCGGAGTGATTTCCACGATTGACAAACCCCGGGGTGTGTTTACGTGTGTGTCTTCAACACTCGCGGTTTTTGTCGATTTTGACCCGTTTCGTGGACTATTAGTCACCGTTTTGGGATCCCAAAGCGATTGCCATGGTTATTGAACCCCTAGGTGTGCTTACGTGTCGGTCATCAACAATCACAGTTTTGGCCGATTCTGGCCCGTTTCGTGAACTATTACTCACTGTTTTGTGGGCCCGAGGTGATTTCCACGATCGATGAACACCAGGGTGCGTTTATGTGTCGGTCAACAACAGTCGCGGTTTTGGCCGATTTTGTCCTGTTTCTTGGCCTATAACTTAGTTTTGGGGTCCCAGTGTGATCTCCAGAATTGACGAAACTCAGTGTGCACTTACGTGTCGGTTATCAGCACCTTGCAATTTTTGGCCAATTCTGGTCCATTTTGTGCACTTTTACTCATCGTTTGGGGGTTCTAGAGCGATTTCCACGATTGACGATCCCTGTGGTGCGTTTATGTGTCCGTCATCAACACTCACAGTTTTGGCCGATTGTGGTATGTTTCGTGCACTATTACTCACCGTTTTGGGGTCCGAGAGCGATTTCCACGTTTGACGATCCCCGGGGTGCATTTACGTGTCTGTCATCAACACTCAAAGATTTGGCCAATCCTGACCTGTTTCCTGGACTATTTCTCACCGTTTTGGGGTCCCGAAGCGAATTCCATAGTTGTTGAACCCAAAGGTGCGCTTACGTGTCGGTCATCAACACTCGCAGTTTTGGCCGATTCTGGCCTGTTTCGTGGTCTATTACTCAGTGTTTTGGGGTCCCGGAGTCATTTCCACGATTAACGAATCCCGTGGTGTGTTTATGTATCAGCCATCAACACTCGCGGTTTTGTCGATTCTGACCCGTTTCATGGACTATTACTCACCGTTTTGGGGTCCCAAAGTGATTTCCATGGTTGTTGACCCCAAGGTGCGCTTACATGTCGGTCATCAACAATCGCAGTTTTGGCTAATTCTGGCCCATTTCATGAACTATTACTCACTGATTTGGGGCCCTGAGCGATTTTCATGATTGATGAATCCCAGGGTGCATTTATGTATCGTTCATCAAAAATCCTTGGTTTGTCCGATTCTAGGCTCTTTCATTGACTATTACTCACCGTTTTGGGGTCCCAAAGTGATTTCCATGGTTGTCGAACCCCAAGGTGTGCATACGTGTTGGTCGTCAAGACTCGCAGTTTGGGCCGATTCTGGCCTATTTCATGGACTATTACTCACTGTTTTGGGGACCCAGAGTGATTTCCACGATTAACGAACCTCGGAGTGTGTTCACGTGTCGGTCATCAACACTCGCCGTTTTGAGCGATTCTGGGCCGTTTCGTGGACTATTACTCACTGCTTTGGGGTCCCGGAGTGATTTCCACGATTGACGAACCCCGGGGTGCGTTTATGTGTCGGGCATCAACACGCACAATTTTGGCCGATTCTGGTCCGTTTCGTGCACTATTACTCACCGTCTTGGTGTCCCGGAGTGATTTCCACGTTTGACGATCCCCGGGGTGAGTTTACGGGTCTGTCATCAACACTCATAGTTTTGGCCATTTCTGACCCGTTTCGTGTACTATTACTCACCGTTTCGGGGACCCGGAGTGACTTCCACGATTAACGAACCTCAGAGTGCATTCACGTGTCGGTAATAAACACTCACAGTTTTGGCCGATTCTGGCCCGTTTCGTGGACTATTACTCACAGTTTTGGGCTCCCGGAGTCATTTCCACGATTAACGAACCCCGGGGTGCGCTTACGTGTCGGTCATCAACACTCGCGGTTTTTGTCGATTCTGACCCATTTCGTGCACTATTACTCACCGTTTTGGTTCCCAAAGAGATTTCCATGGTAACTCAACCCGATGGTGCACTTACGTGTCGTTCATCAACAATCGCAGTTTTGGCCGATTCTGGCCCGTTTCCTGGACTATTACTCACTGATTTGGGGGCCCTGAGCGATTTTCATGATTGATGAATCTGAGGGTGCGTTTATGTATCGTTCATCAATAATCCTTGGTTTGTCCGATTCTGGCCTCTTTCATGACCGTTTTGGGGTCCCAAAGTAATTTCCACGGTTGTGGAACCCAAGGTGTGCTTACGTGTTGGTTGTCAAGACTCGCAGTTTGGGCCGATTCTGGCCCGTTTCTTGGACTATTACTTAGTTTTGGGTCCCGAAGTGATTTCCACGATTGACGAACCACAGGGTGCATTTACATGTCGGTCATCAACACTCATAATTTTGGCCGATTCTGGCCCGTTTCGTGCACTATTACTTGTCGTTTTGGGGTTCTAGAGCGATTTCCATGTTTGCCGATCCCCCGGGTGCGTATACGTGTCTGTCATCAACAGTCACAGTTTTGGTGAATTCTGACCCGTTTCGTGGACTATTACTCACCGTTTTGGGGTCCCGAAACGATTCCATAGTTGTTGAACCCCAAGGTGCGCTTACGTGTCGGTCATCAACACTCACAGTTTTGGCCGATTCAGGCCCGTTTCGTGGACTATTACTCACTGCTTTGGGGTCCCGGAGTGATTTCCACGATTAACAAACCCCGGGGTGAGTTTACGTGTCGGTCATCAACACTCGCAGTTTTGGCCGATTTTGGGCCGTTTCGTGGACTATTACTCACTGTTTTGGGGTGCCGGAGTGATTTCCACGATTGACGAACCCCGGGGTGCGTTTACGTGTCGGTCATCAACACTCACAGTTTTGGCCAATTTTGACACGTTTCATGGACTATTACTCACCGATTTAGGGTCCCAAAACGATTTCCATAGTTGTTGAACACCAAGGTGCGCTTACGTGTCGGTCATCAACACTCACAATTTTAGCCGATTCTGGCCCGTTTCATGGACTATTACTCACTTTTTTGGGGTCCCGGAGTGATTTCCACGATTGACAAACCCCGCGGTGTGTTTACGTGTGTGTCGTCAACACTCGCGGTTGTTGTCGATTTTGACCCGTTTCGTGGACTATTACTCACAGTTTTGGGGTCCCAAAGCGATTGCCATGGTTGTTGAACCCCTAGGTGCGCTGACGTGTCGGTCATCAACAATCACAGTTTCGTGAACTATTACTCACAGTTTTGTGGGCCCGAGGTGATTTCCACGATTGATGAACACCGGGTGCGTTTATGTGTCGGTCAACAACACTCGCAGTTTTGGCCAATTCTGTCCCGTTTCTTGGACTATAACGTAGTTTTGGGGTCCCAGCGTGATCTCCACAATTGACGAAACTTAGTGTGCACTTACGTGTCGGTTATCAGCAGTTGCAATTTTTGGCCAATTCTGGTCCGTTTTGTGCACTTTTACTCATCGTTTTGGGGTTCTAGAGCGATTTCCATGATTGACGATCCCTGGGGTGTGTTTATGTGTCCGTCATCAACACTCACAGTTTTGGCCAATTGTGGTATGTTCCATGCACTATTACTCACCGTTTTGGGGTCCCAGAGCGATTTCCACGTTTGACAATCCTGACCTATTTCCTGGACTATTTCTCACCGTTTTGGGGTCCCGAAGCGAATTCCATTGTTGTTGAACCCCAAGGTGCGCTTACGTGTCGGTCATGAACACTCGTAGTTTTGGCCGATTCTGGCCCGTTTCGTGGACTATTACTCAGTGTTTTGGGGTCCCGGAGTCATTTCCACGATTAACGAATTGCGGGGTGTGTTCACGTGTCGGTCATCAACACTCGCCGTTTTGGCCGATTCTGGGCCGTTTCGTGGACTATTACTCACTGCTTTGGGGTCCCGGAGTGATTTCCACGATTGATGAACCCCGTGGTGCGTTTACGTGAAAGGGCATCAACACTCACAATTTTGGCCGATTCTGGTCCGTTTCGTGCACTATTACTCACCGTTTCGGGGTCCCGGAGTGATTTCCACGTTTGACGATCCCCGGGGTGAGTTTATGGGTCTGTCATCAACACTCATAGTTTTGGCCAATTCTGACCCGTTTCGTGGACTATTACTCACCGTTTCGGGAACCCGGAGTGATTTCCACGATTAACGAACCTCGGAGTGCATTCACGTGTCGCTAATCAACACTCACAGTTTTGTCCAATTCTGGCCCGATTCATGGACTATTACTCACAGTTTTGGGGTCCCGGTGTCATTTCCACGATTAACGAACCCCGGGGTGCGCTTACGTGTCGGTCATCAACACTCGCGGTTTTTGTCGATTCTGACCCATTTCGTAGACTATTACTCACCGTTTTGGTTCCCAAAGTGATTTCCATGGTTACTCAACCCCATGGTGCACTTACCTGTCGTTCATCAACAATCGCAGATTTGGCCGATTCTGGCCCGTTTCTTGGACTATTACTCATTGATTTGGGGGCTGGGTGATTTTCATGATTGATGAATTTGAGGGTGCGTTCATGTATCGTTCATCAATAATCCTTGGTTTGTCTGATTCTGGCCTCTTTCATGACCGTTTTGGGGTCCCAAAGTAATTTCCATGGTTGTGGAATCCAAGGTGTGATCACGTGTTGGTATTCAAGACTTCATGATTTGGGCGATTCTGGCCCGTTCTTGAACTATTACTTAGTTTTGGGATCCAATGTGATTTGCACGATTGACGAACCATGGGGTGCGTTTACAGCGGTCATCAACACTCATAATTTTGGCCGATTCTGGCCCGTTTCGTGCACTATTACTTATCGTTTTGGGGTCCTAGAGCGATTTCCATGTTTGCCGATCCCCCGGGTGCGTATACGTGTCTGTCATCAACAATCACAGTTTTGGCAAATTCTGACCCGTTTCGTGGACTATTACTCACCGTTTTGGTGTCCCGAAACGATTCCCTAGTTGTTGAACCCCAAGGTGCGCTTACTTGTCCATCATCAACACTCACGGTTTTGGCCGATTCTGGCCCGTTTCGTGGACTACTACTCATTGCTTTGGGGTCCCGGAGTGATTTCCACGATTAACGAACCCCGGGGTGCATTTACGTGTCGGTCATCCTCACTTTCGCAGTTTTGGCGATTTTGGGCGTTCGTGGACTATTACTCACTGTTTTGGGGTGCTGAAGTGATTTCCACGATTGACGAACCCCGGGGTGCGTTTACGTGTCGGTCATCAATACTCACAGTTTTGGCCAATTTTGACCCGTTTCATGGACTATTACTCACCATTTTAGGGTCCCAAAACGATTTCCATAGTTGTTGAACACCAAGGTGCGCTTACGTGTTGGTCATCAACACTCACAATTTTAGCCGATTCTGGCCCGTTTCATGGACTATTACTCACTTTTTTGGGGTCCCGGAGTGATTTCCACGATTGACGAACCCCGAGGTGTGTTTACGTGTGTGTCTTCAACACTCGCGGTTTTTGTCGATTTTGACCCGTTTCGTTGACTATTACTCACCGTTTTGGGGTCCCAAAGCGATTGCCATGGTTGTTGAACCCCTACGTGCGCTTACGAGTAGGTCATGAACAATCACAGTTTTGGCCGATTCTGGCCCGTTTCATGAACTATTACTCACTGTTTTGTGGGCCCGAGGTGATTTCCATGATTGATGAACACCGGGGTGCGTTTATGTGTCGGTCATCAACACTCGCAGTTTTGGTCGATTCTGTCCCGTTTCTTGGACTATAACTTAGTTTTGGAGTCCCAGCGTGATCTCCACAATTAACGAAACTAAGTGTGCACTTACGTGTCAGTTATCAGCAGTTACAATTTTTGGCCATACTGGTCCATTTTGTGCACTTTTACTCATCGTTTTGGGGTTCTAGAGCGATTTCCACGATTGACGATCCCTGGGGTGCGTTTATGTGTCCGTCATCAACACTCACAGTTTTGGCCGATTGTGGTATGTTTCGTGCACTATTACTCGCCGTTTTGGGGTCCCAGAGCGATTTCCACGTTTGACGATCCTCGGGGTGCGTTTACGGTCTGCCATCAACACTCAAAGTTTTGGCCAATCCTGACCTGTTTCCTGGACTATTTCTCACCGTTTTGGGGTCCCGAAACGAATTCCATAGTTGTTGAACCCCAAGGTGCGCTTACGTGTCGGTCATCAACACTCGCAGTTTTGGCCGATTCTGGCCCGTTTCGTGGACTATTACTCAGTGTTTTGGGGTCCCGGAGTCATTTCCACTATTAACAAATCCCGGGGTGTGTTTATGTATCGGTCATCAACACTCGCGGTTTTCGTCGATTCTGGTCCGTTTCGTGGACTATTACTCACTGTTTTGGGGTCCCAAAGCGTTTTCCATGGATGTCGGAGCCCAAGGTACGCTTACATGTCGGTCATCAACAATCGCTGTTTTGGCTGATTCTGGCCCGTTTCATGGACTATTACTCACTGATTTTGGGCCCCTGAGCGATTTTCATGATTGATGAATCCCAGGGTGCATTTATGTATCGTTCATCAATAATCCTAGGTTTGTCCGATTCTAGGCTCTTTCATTGACTATTACTCACCTTTTTGGGGTCCCAAAGTGATTTCCATCATTGTCGAACCCCAAGGTGTGCTTACGTGTTGGTCATCAAGACTCGCAGTTTGGGCCGATTCTGGCCTATTTCATGGACTATTACTCACTGTTTTGGGGACCCAGAGTGATTTCCACGATTAACGAACCTCGGAGTGTGTTCACGTGTCGGTCATCAACAACCGCCGTTTTGGCCGATTCTGGGCCGTTTCAGGGACTATTACTCACTTCTTTGGGGTCCTGGAGTGATTTCCACGATTGACGAACCCCGGGGTGCGTTTACGTATCGGGCATCAACACTCACAATTTTGGCCGATTCTGGTCCGTTTTGTGCACTATTACTCACCGTTTTGGGGTCCCGAAGCGATTTCTACATTTGACGATCCCCGGGGTGAGTTTACGGGTCTGTCATCAACACTCATAGTTTTGCCCAATTCTGACCCGTTTCGTGGACTATTGCTCATTGTTTCGGGTACCCGGAGTGATTTCCACGATTAACGAACCTCGGAGTGCATTCACGTGTCGGTAATCAACACTCACAGTTTTGGCCGATTCTGGCCCGTCTCGTGGACTATTACTCACAGTTTTGGGGTCCCGGAGTCATTTCCACGATTAACGAGTCCCGTGGTGCGCTTACGTGTCAGTCGTCAACACTCGCGGTTTTTGTCGATTCTGACCCTTTCGTGGACTATTACTCACCGTTTTGGTTCCCAAAGCAATTTCCATGGTTACTCAACCCCATGGTGCACTTACGTGTCGTTCATGAACAATCGCAGTTTCGTCCGATTCTTGCCCGTTTCATGGACTATTACTCACTAATTTGGGGGCCCTGAGCGATTTTCATGATTGATGAATCCGAGGGTGCGTTTATGTATCATTCATCAATAATCCTTGGTTTGTCCGATTCTGGCCTATTTCATGACCGTTTGGGGTCCCGAAGTAATTTCCATGGTTGTGGAACCCAAGGTGTGCTTACGTGTTGGTTGTCAAGACTCGCAGTTTGGGCCGATTCTGGCCCGTTTCTTGGACTATTACTTAGTTTTGGGTCCCGGAATGATTTCCACGATTGACGAACCCCGGGGTGTGTTTACGTGTGTGTCGTCAACACTTGCGGTTTTTGTCGATTTTGACCCGTTTCGTGGACTATTACTCACTGTTTTGGGGTCCCAAAGAGATTACCATGGTTGTTGAACCCCTAGGTGCGCTTACATGTCGGTCATCAACAATCACAGTTTTGGCCGATTCTGGCCCGTTTCGTGAACTATTACTCACTGTTTTGAGGTCCCGGGGTGATTTCGACGATTGACGGACACCGGGGTGCGTTTATGTGGCGGTCATCAACACTCGCAGTTTTGGCCGATTCTGTCCCGTTTCTTGGACTATAACTTAGTTTTGGGGTCCCAGCGTGATCTCCACAATTAACGAAACTAAGTGTGCACTTACGTGTCGGTTATCAGCAGTTGCAATTTTTGGCCAATTCTGGTCCGTTTTGTGCACTTTTACTCGTCGTTTTGGGGTTCTAGAGCGATTTCCACGATTGACGATCCCTGGGGTGCGTTTATGTGTCTGTCATCAACACTCACAGTTTGGCCGATTGTGGTATGTTTCGTGCACTATTACTCACCGTTTTGGGGTCGAGAGCGATTTCCATGTTTGACGATCCCCGGGTGCACTTATGTGTCTGTCTTCAACACTCAAAGATTTGGCCAACCCTGACCAGTTTCTTGGACTATTTCTCACCGTTTTGGGGTCCCGAAGCGAATTCCATAGTTGTTGAACCCCAAGGTGCGCTTACGTGTCGGTCATCAACACTCGCAGTTTTGGCCGATTCTGGCCCGTTTCATGGACTATTACTCAGTGTTTTGGGGTCCCGGAGTCATTTCCACGATTAACGAATCCCGGGGTGTGTTTATGTATCGGTCATCAACACTCGCGGTTTTTTCGAATCTGACCCGTTTCATGGACTATTACTCTCCGTTTTGGGATCCCAAAGTGATTTCCATGGTTGTTGACCCCAAGGTGTGCTTACGTATCGGTCATCAACAATCGCAGTTTTGGCTAATTCTTGCCCATTTCATGGACTATTACTCACTGATTTGGGGCCCCTGAGCGATTTTCATGATTGATGAAACCCAGGGTGCATTTATGTATCGTTCATCAATAATCCTAGGTTTGTCCGATTCTAGGCTTTTTCATTGACTATTACTCACCTTTTTGGGGTCCCAAAGTGATTTCCATCGTTTACGAACCCCAAATGTGCTTACGTGTTGGTCGTCAGACTACATTGTTTGGGCGATTCTGGCCTATTTCATGGACTATTAGTCACCGCTTTTGGGGACCCGGTGATTTCCACGATTAACGAACCTCGGAGTGTGTTCGCGTGTCAGTCATCAACGCTCGCCGTTTTGGCCGATTCTGGGCCGTTTCATGGATTATTACTCACTTCTTTGGGGTCCCGAAGTGATTTCCACGATTGACGAACCTCGGGGTGCGTTTACGTGTCGGGCATCAACACTCACAATTTTGGCCGATTCTGGTCCGATTCGTGCACTATTACTCACCGTTTTGGGGTCCCGAAGCGATTTCCACGTTTGACGATCCCCGGGGTGAGTTTACGGGTCTGTCATCAACACTCATAGTTTTGCCCAATTCTGACCCGTTTCGTGGACTATTGCTCACCATTTCGGGGACCCGGAGTGATTTCCACGATTAACGAACCTCGGAGTGCATTCACGTGTCGGTAATCAACACTCACAGTTATGGCCGATTCTGGCCTGTTTCATGGACTATTACTCACAGTTTTGGGGTCCCGGAGTTATTTCCACGATTAACGAGCCCCGGGGTGCGCTTACGTGTCGGTCATCAACACTCGCGGTTTTTGTTGATTCTGACCCATTTCGTGGACTATTACTCACCGTTTTGGTTCCCAAAGCGATTTCCATGGTTACTCAACCCCATGGTGCACTAACGTGTCGTTCATGAACAATCGCAGTTTCGGCCGATTCTGGCCCGTTTCATGGACTATTACTCACTGATTTGGGGGCCCTGAGCGATTTTCATGATTGATGAATCCGAGGGTGCGTTTATGTATCGTTCATCAATAATCCTTGGTTTGTCCGATTCTGGCCTATTTCATGACCGTTTGGGGTCCCAAATTAATTTCCATGGTTGTGGAACCCGATTCTGGCCCGTTTCTTGGACTATTACTTAGTTTTGGGTCCCGAAGTGATTTCCACGATTGACGAACCACGGGGTGCGTTTACATGTCGGTCATCAACACTCATAATTTTGGCCGATTCTGGCCCGTTTCGTGCACTATTACTTGTCGTTTTGGGGTCCTAGAGTGATTTCCATGTTTGCCAATCCCCCGGGTGCGTATACGTGTCTGTCATCAACACTCACAGTTTTGGCGAATTCACCCGTTTCATGGACTATTACTCACCGTCTTGGGGTCCCAAAACGATTCCGTAGTTGTTGAACCCCAAGGTGCGCTTACTTGTCGGTCATCAACACTCACAGTTTTGGCCGATTCAGGCCCGTTTCATGGACTACTACTCACTGCTTTGGTGTCCCGGAGTGATTTCCACGATTAACGAACCCCGGGGTGCGTTTACGTGTCGGTCATAGACATTCGCAGTTTTGGCCGATTTTGGGCCGTTTCGTGGACTACTCACTGTTTTGGGGTGCTGGAGTGATTTCCACGATTGACGAACCCCGGGGTGCGTTTACGTGTCGGTCATCAACACTCACAGTTTTGGCCAATTTTGACCCGTTTCATGGACTATTACTCACCGTTTTAGGGTCCAAAACGATTTCCATAGTTGTTGAACACCAAGGTGCGCTTACATGTCGGTAATCAACACTCATAGTTTTGGGCGATTCTGGCCCGTTTCATGGACTATTACTCACAGTTTTGGGGTCCCGGAGTCATTTCCACGACTAACGAGCCCCGGGGTGCGTCAACACTCGCGGTTTTTGTTGATTTTGACCCGTTCGTGGACTATTACTCACCATTTTGGGTCCCAAAGCGATTGCCATGGTTGTTGAACCCCTAGGTGCGCTTATGTGTCGGTCATCAACAATCACAGTTTTGGCGATCTTGGCCCGTTCTAAACTATTACTCACAGTTTTGTGGGCGGAGGTGATTTCCACGATTGATGAACACCGGGGTGCGTTTATGTGTCGGTCAACAACACTCGCAGTTTTCGCCGATTCTGTCCCGTTTCTTAGACTATAACTTAGTTTTGGGGTCCCATCGTGATCTCCACAATTGACGAAACTCAGTGTGCAATTACGTGTTGGTTATCAGCAGTTGCAATTTTTGGCCAATACTGGTCCGTTTTGTGCACTTTTACTCATCGTTTTGGGGTTCTAGAGCGATTTCCACGATTGACGATCCCTGTGGTGCGTTTATGTGTCCCTCATCAACACTCACAGTTTTCACCGATTGTGGTATGTTTCGTGCACTATTACTCACCGTTTTGGGGTCCCAGAGCGATTTCCACGTTTGACGATCCTCGGGGTGCGTTTACGTGTCTGTCATCAACACTCAAAGTTTTGCCAATCCTGACCTATTTCCTGGACTATTTCTCACCGTTTTGGGGTCCTGAAGCGAATTCCATAGTTATTGAACCCCAAGGTGCACTTACGTGTCGGTCATCAACACTCACAGTTTTGGCCGATTCAGGCCCGTTTTGTGGACTATTACTCAGTGTTTTGGGGTCCCGGAGTCATTTCCACGATTAACGAACCCCAAGGTGTGTTTATGTATCGGTCATCAACACTCGCGGTTTTTTCGAATCTGACCCGTTTCATGGACTATTACTCACCGTTTTGGGGTCCCAAAGTGATTTCCATGGTTGTTGACCCCAAGGTGTGCTTACGTGTCGGTCATCAACAATCGCAGTTTTGGCTAATTCTGGCCCATTTCATGGACTATTACTCACTGATTTTGGGCCCTGAGATATTTTCATGATTGATGAATCCGGGGTGCATCTATGTATCGTTCATCAATAATACTAGGTTTGTCCGATTCTAGGCTCTTTCATTGACTCTTAATCACCGTTTTGGGGTCCCAAAGTGATTTCCATGGTTGTCGAACCCCAAGGTGTGCTTACGTGTTGGTCGTCAAGACTCGCGGTTTGGGCCGGTTCTGGCCTATTTCATGGACTATTACTCACCGTTGTAGGGACCCGGTGATTTCCACGATTAACGAACCTCGGAGTGTGTTCACGTGTCAGTCATCAACACTCGCCGTTTTGGCCGATTCTGGGCCGTTTCGTGGACTATTACTCACTGCTTTGGGGTCCTGGAGTGATTTCCACGATTGACGAACCCTGAGGTGCGTTTACGTGTCGGGCATCAACACTCACAATTTTGGCCGATTCTGGTCCGTTTCATGCACTATTACTCACCGTTTTGGGGTCCCGGAGTGATTTCCACGTTTGACGATCCCCGGGGTGAGTTTACGGGTCTGTCATCAACACTCATAGTTTTGGCCAATTCTGACCCGTTTCGTGGACTATTACTCGCCGTTTCGGGAACCCGGAGTGATTTCCACGATTATTGAACCTCGGAGTGCATTCACGTGTCGGTAATCAACACTCATAGTTTTGGGCGATTCTGACCCGTTTCGGGGACTATTACTCACTAGTTTGTAGTCCAGGAGTCATTTCCACGATTAACAAACCCTGTGGTGCGTTTACGTGTCGGTCATCAACACTCGCGGTTTTGTCGATTCTGACCCATTTCGGGGACTATTACTCACCGTTTTGGTTCCCAAAGCGATTTCCGTGGTTACTCAACCCCATGGTGCACTTACCTGTCGTTCATCAACAATCGCAGTTTCGGCCGATTCTGGCCCGTTTCATGGACTATTACTCACTGATTTGGGGGCCTGGGTGATTTTCATGATTGATGAATTTGAGGGTGCGTTCATGTATCGTTCATCAATAATCCTTGGTTTGTCTGATTCTGGCCTCTTTCATGACCGTTTTGGGGTCCCAAAGTAATTTCCATGGTTGTGGAACCCAAGGTGTGCTCACGTGTTGGTTGTAAAGACTTCAGCTTTTGGGCCGATTCTGGCCCGTTTCTTGGACTATTACTTAGTTTTGGGATCCGATGTGATTTGCACGATTGACGAACCATGGGGTGCGTTTACCTGTGGGTCATCAACACTCATAATTTTGGCCGATTCTGGCCCGTTTCGTGCACTATTACTTATCGTTTTGGGGTCCTAGAGCGATTTCCATGTTTGCCGATCCCCCGGGTGCGTATACGTGTGTGTCATCAACACTCGCAGTTTTGGCGAATTCAGACCCGTTTCATGGACTATTTCTCATCGTTTTGGGGTCCCGAAGCGATTTCCATAGTTGTTCAACCCCAAGGTGCGCTTACGTGTCGGTCATCAACACTCGCGGTTTTTGTCGATTCTGACCCCTTTCGTTGACTATTACTCACCGTTTTGGGGTCCCGGAGTGATTTCCACGATTAACGAACCCCGGGGTGCGTTTACGTGTCGGTCATCGACACTCGCAGTTTTGGCCGATTTTGGGCCGTTTCGTGGACTATTACTCACTGTTTTGGGGTGCTGAAGTGATTTCCACGATTGACGAACCCCGGGGTGCGTTTACGTGTCGGTCATCAATACTCACAGTTTTGGCCAATTTTGACCCGTTTCATGGACTATTACTCACCATTTTAGGGTCCCAAAACGATTTTCATAGTTGTTGAACACCAAGGTGCGCTTACGTGTTGGTCATCAACACTCACAATTTTAGCCGATTCTGGCCCGTTTCATGGACTATTACTCACTTTTTTGGGGTCCCGGAGTGATTTCCACGATTGACGAACCTGAAGGAAATATGCCCTAGAGGCAATAATAAAGTTATTATTTATTTCCTTATATCATGATAAATGTTTATTATTCATGCTAGAATTGTATTAACCGGAAACATAATACATGTGTGAATACATAGACAAGCGAGTGTCACTAGTATGCCTCTACTTGACTAGCTTGTTAATCAAAGATGGTTAAGTTTCCTAACCATAGACATGAGTTGTCATTTGATTAACGGGATCACATCATTAGGAGAATGATCTGATTGACATGACCCATTCCGTTAGCCTAGCACTTGATCGTTTAGTATGTTGCTATTGCTTTCTTCATGACTTATACATGTTCCTATAACTATGAGATTATGCAACTCCCGTTTACGGAGGAACACTTTGGTACTACCAAGCGTCACAACGTAACTGGGTGATTATAAAGGAGTATTACAGGTGTCTCCAAAGGTACTTGTTGGGTTGGCGTATTTTCGAGATTAGGTTTTGTCACTCCGATTGTCGGAGAGGTATCTCTGGGCCTTCTCGGTAATACACATCACATAAGCCTTGCAAGCATTGCAACTAATGAGTTAGTTGTGAGATGATGTATTACGGAACGAGTAAAGAGACTTGCGATAGCGAGATTGAACTAGGTATTGGATACCGACGATCGAATCTCGGGCAAGTAACATACCGATGACAAAAGGAACAACGTATGTTGTTATGCGGTCTGACCGATAAAGATCTTCGTAGAATATGTAGGAGCCAATATGGGCATCCAGGTCCCGCTATTGGTTATTGACCGAGAATAGTTCTAGGTCATGTCTACATAGTTCTCGAACCGTAGGGTCCGCACGCTTAAGGTTTCGATGCCGGTTATATTATGGGTTTATGAGTTTTGATGTACCGAAGGAGTTCGGAGTCCCGGATGAGATCGGGGACATGACGAGGAGTCTCGAAATGGTCGAGACGTAAAGATTGATATATTGGACGACTATATTCGGAGTTCGGAAAGGTTCCGAATGATTCGGGTATTTTTCGAGTACCGGTAGTTACGGAGAAGTAATGGGCCTTGATGGGCTTTAGTGGGAAGAGGAAAAAGGCTGCTGCGCCCCCTCCCTCTAGTCCGAATTGGACTAGGGAAAAGGGGCAGCCACCTTTCCTACTCCTCCACTTCCTTCTCCCTTCCTCCCCTACATGGAAGGATTCCTAGTTGGACTAGGAAAGGGGAATCCTACTCCCGGTTGGAGTAGGACTCGACTTGGCGCGCCAAACATAGGGCCGGCCTCCTCCCTCCCTTGCTCCTTTCTAGACGGGGGCAGGGGGCACCCCAGAGACACACAAGTTGATCCTTGAGATCGTTCCTTAGCCGTGTGCGGTGCCCCCCTCAACCATATTCCTACTCTGTAATATTGTAGCGGTGCTTAGGCGAAGCCTGCGGCAGTGAAACATCAAGATCGTCACACGCCGTCGTCTTGACGGAACTCCCCTCCCGGAGCTTTCTTTGGATCGAAGCCCGTGGAGCGTCATCGAGCTGAACGTGTGCCAAGAACTTCGGAGGCGCCGGAGTAACGGTGCTGTGATTGGTCGGATCGTGAGGAGAACGTCTGACTACTTCCTCTACGTCATCATCGACTCGGAGGTGCCGAGTAACGGCGCTGGGATCGGCAGGATTGCGAGGAGAAAGTACGACTACTTCCTCTACGTTGTGATCGCTTCCGCTTACGGTCTACGAGGGTACGTAGACAACACTCTCCCCTCTCGTTGCTATGCCATCACCATGGTCCTGTATGTGCGTAGGAAAATTTTGAAATTACTACGTTCCCCAACAGTGGTATCAGAGCCTGGTTTTATGCGTTGATGTCATATGCACGAGTAGAACACAAGTGAGTTGTGGACGATACAAGTCATACTGCCTACCAGCATGTCATACTTTGGTTCAGCGGTATTGTTGGGCGAGACGATCCGGACCAACCTTACGCCAAGACGCTTTACGCCGAGACCGGTTCCCTCGAGCGTGCTTTGCACATAGATGGCTTGCGGAAGACTGTCTCTCCAACTTTAGTTGAACCGAGTGTGGCTACGCCCGGTGCTTGAGAAGGTTAAAACGGAGTCTATTTGACAAACTATCGTTGTGGTTTTGATGCGTAGGTAAGAACGGTTCTTGCTCAGCCCGTAGCAGCCACGTAAAACTTGCAACAACAAAGTAGAGGACGTCTAACTTGTTTTTGCAGGGCATGTTGTGATGTGATATGGTCAAGACGTGATGCTATATTTTATTGTATGAGATGATCATGTTTTGTAACCGAGTTATCGGCAATGGCAGGAGCCATATGGTTGTCGCTTTATTGTATGCAATGCAATCGCGATGTAATGCTTTACTTTATTACTAAGCGGTAGTGATAGTCGTGGAAGCATAAGATTGGCGAGGCGACAACGATGCTACGATGGAGATCAAGGTGTCGCTACGGTGACGATGGTGATCATGACGGTGCTTCGGCGATGGAGATCACAAGCACAAGATGATGATGACCATATCATATCACTTATATTGATTGCATGTGATGTTTATCCTTTATGCATCTTATTTTGCTTGATTGACGGTAGCATTATAAGATGATCTCTCACTAATTATCAAGAAGTGTTCTCCCCGAGTATGCACCGTTGCGAAAGTTCTTCGTCTTTGAGACACCACGTGATGATCGGGTGTGATAGGCTCTACGTTCAAATACAACGGTGCAAAACAGTTGCACACGCAGCGGAATACTCAGGTTATACTTGACGAGCTATGCATATAAGATATGACCTCGGAACACGGAGACCGAAAGGTCGAGCGTGAATCATATAGTAGATATGATCGACATAGTGATGTTCACCATTGAAACTACTCCATCTCACGTGATGATCGGACATGGTTTAGTTGATTTGGATCACGTGATCACTTAGATGAATAGAGAGATGTCTATCTAAGTGGGAGTTCTTAAGTAATATGATTAATTGAACTTTAATTTATCATGAACTTAGTCCTGGTAGTATTTTGCAAATTATGTTGTAGATCAATAGCTCGCGTTGTTGCTTCCCTATGTTTTTATATGTGTTCCTAGAATTGTATTGAAAAATGTTAGTAGCAATGATGCGGATTGGATCCGTGATCTGAGGTTTATCCTCATTGCTGCCGTAAGAAATTATGTCCTTAATGCACCGCTAGGTGACAAAACTATTGCAGGAGCAGATGCACGGGCGTTATGAACGTTTGGCTAGCTCAATATGATGACTACTTGATAGTTTAGTGCACCATGCTTAAAGGCTTAGAATCGGGAATTCAAAGACGTTTTGAACGTCATGGACCATATGAGATGTTCCAGGAATTGAAGCAAATACCCGAGTTGAGAGATATAAAGTCTCCAACAAGTTCTATAGCTAAAAGATGGAGGAGAATCGCTCAACTAGTGAGCATGTGCTCAGATTGTCTGGGTACTTCAATCGCTTGAATCAAGTGGGAGTTAATCTTCCGGATAAGATAGTGATTGACAGAATTCTCTAGTCACCATCACTAAGTTACTAGAACTTCGTGATGAACTAAAGTATGCAAGGGATGACGAAACGATTCCCAAGCTCTTCGTGATGCTGAAATCGACGAAGGTAGAAATCAAGAAAAGAGCATCAAGTGTTGATGATTGACAAGACCACTAGTTTCAAGGAAAAGGGCAAAGGGAAGAAGGGGAACTTCAAGAAGAGCGGCAAGCAAGTTGTCTGTTCGAGTGAAGAAGCCCAAGTCTGAACCTAAGCACGAGACTAAGTGCTTTTTCTGCAATGGAACTAGTCACTTTGGAAGCGGAACTACCCCAATTATTTGGTGGATAAGAAGGATGGCAAAGTGAACAAGAGTATATTTGATATACAGGTTATTGATGTGTGCTTTACTAGTGTTTATAGTAGCCCCAGTATTTGATACTTGTTCGTTGCTAAGATTAGTAACTTCAAACAGGAGTTCTGTAATAAATGTAAACTAGTTGAAGGGAAGTAACGATGAGTGTTGGAAGTAGTTCCAAGATTGATATGATCATCATCGCACACTCCCTATACTTTCGAGATTAGTGTGGAACCTAAATAAGTGTTATTTGGTGTTGAGCATAAATATGATTTGATCATGTTTATTGCAATACGGTTATTCATTTAAGTAAGAGAATAAATTGTTGTTCTGCTTACATGAATAAAACCTTATATGGTTACACACCCAATGAAAACAGTTCATTGGATCTCGATCATAGTGATACACATATTCATAATATTGAAACCAAAAGATGCAAAGTTAATAATGATAGTGCAACTTATTTGTGGCACTTTGCCGTTTAGGTCATATTGGTGTAAAGCGCATGAAGAAACTCCATGCTAATGGATTTTTGGAATCACTTGATTATGAATCATTTGATGCTTGCGAACCGTGCCTTTTGGGCAAGATGACTAAAACTCCGTTCTTCGGAACAATGGAACAAGCTACTGACTTATTGGAAATAATACATACCGATGTATGCGATCCAATGAGTGTTGATGCTCGTGGCAAGTATCGTTATTTGCTGACCTTCACAAGATGATTTGAGCAGATATGGGTATATCTACTTGATGAAACACAAGTCTGAAACATTTGAAAAGTTCAAAGAATTTCAGAGTGAAGTGAAGAATCATCGTAACAAGAAAATAAAAGTTTCTACGATATGATCGCAGAGGAAAAATATTTGAGTTACGAGTTTGGCCTTGATTAAAACAATGTGAAATAATTTCACAACTCACGCCACCTGGAACACCACAACATAATGGTGTGTCCGAACGTCGTAACCACACTTTATTGGATATGGTGCGATCTATGATGTATCTTACCGATTTACCACTATCGTTTTGGGGTTATGCATTAGAGACAGCTACATTCACGTTTAATAGGGCACCATCTAAATCCGTTGAGATGACACCGTATGAACTATGGTTTAACGATGAAACCTAAGCTGTCGTTTCTTAAAAGTTTGGAGTTGTGATGCTTATGTGAAAAAAATTTCACCTGATAAGCTCAAACCCAAATCGGAGAAGTGCGTCTTCATAGAATACCCAAAGGTAACTATTGGGTACACCTTCTATCACAGATCCGAAGGCAAGTTTTTTCGTTGCTAAGGTGGATCCTTTCTAGAGAAGAAGTTTCTCTCGAAAGAAGTGAGTGGGAGGAAAGTAGAAACTTGATGAGGTAATTGTACCTTCTCCCTTATTGGAAAGTATTTCATCACAGAAATCAGTTCTAGTGATTCCCACACCAATTAGTGAGGAAGTTAATGATGATGATCATGAAACTTCAGATCAAGTTGCTACCAAACCTCGTAGGTCTTCGGAGTAAGATCCGCACTGAGTGGTACGGTAATCATGTTCTGGAAGTCATGTTACTAGACCATGATGAACCTACAAACTATGAGGAAGCGATGATGAGCCCAGATTCCGCGAAATGGTTTGAGGCCATAAAATCTGAGATATGATCCATGTATGAGAACAAAGTTTGGACTTTGGTTGACTTGCCCGATGATCGGCAAGCAATTAAGAATAAATGGATCTTCAAGAGGAAGACAGACACTGATAGTAGTGTTACTATCTACAAAGCTAGAATTGTCGGGAAAAAAAGGTTTTTTTCGACAAAGTTCAAAGTATTGACTACGATGAGAGTTTCTCACTCGTATCTATGCTTAAGTCTGTCCGAATCATGTTAGCAATTGCCGCATTTTATGAAATCTGGCAAATGGATAAACAAAACTGCATTCCTTAATGGAGAGTTGTATATGATACAACCAGAAGGTTTTGTCGACCATAAAGGTGCTAATAAAGTGAGCAAGCTCGGCGATCCATCGATGGACCGGTGCAAGCATCTCAGAGTTGGAATATACGCTTTGATAAGTTGATCAAAGCATATAGTTTTATACAGACTTATGGTGAAGCCTGTGTTTACAAGAAAGTGAGTGGGAGCACTACAACATTTCTGATAAGTATATGTGAAAGACATATTGTTGATCGGAAATAATGTAGAATTATTCTGCAAAGCATAAAGGAGTATTTGAAAGGAGTTTTTCAAAGAAGGACCTCAGTGAAGCTGCTTACATATTGAGCATCAAGATCTATAGAGATAGATCAAGACGCTTAGATAAAGTTTTTCAATGAATACATACCTTGACAAGATTTTGAAGTAGTTCAAAATGGAGCAGTCAAAGAAAGAGTTCTTGCCTATGTTACAAGGTGTGAGATTGAGTAAGACTCAAAACCCGACCACGACGGAAGATAGAAAGAGAATGAAAGTCATTCCCTATGCATCAGCCATAGGTTCTATAAAGTATGTCATCTTTGTGTACTGGATCTATTGCATACCCTACCACTAAGCTTGGCAAGGAGTGCAATAGTGATCTAGGAGTAGATCAATGGACAGCGGTCAAAATTATCCTTAGTGGAATAAGGATATATTTCTCGATTATGGAAGTGACAAAAGGTTAATTAAAAGGTTACGTCGATGCAAGTTTTGACACCGATCTGGATGACTCTAAGTCTCGATCTAGATACATATTGAAAGTGGGAGCAATTAGCTAGAGTAGCTCCGCAAGAGCATTGTAGACATAAAGATTTGCAAAAATACTTACGGCTCTGAATGTGACAGACCGTTGACTAAAATTATCTCACAAGCAAAACATGATCACACCTTAGTACTCTTTGGGTGCTAATCACATAGCGATGTGAACTAGATTACTGACTCTAGTAAACCCTTTGGGTGTTGGTCACATGTCGATGTGAACTATGGGTGTTAATCACATGATGATGTGAACTATCGATGTTAATCACATGGTGATGTGATCTAGATTATTGACTCTAGTGCAAGTGGGAGACTGAAGGAAATATGCCCTAGAGGCAATAATAAAGTTATTATTTATTTCCTTATATCATGATAAATGTTTATTATTCATGCTAGAATTGTATTAACCGGAAACATAATACATGTGTGAATACATAGACAAGCAGTGTCACTAGTATGCCTCTACTTGACTAGCTTGTTAATCAAAGATGGTTAAGTTTCCTAACCATAGACATGAGTTGTCATTTGATTAACGGGATCACATCATTAGGAGAATGATCTGATTGACATGACCCATTCCGTTAGCCTAGCACTTGATCGTTTAGTATGTTGCTATTGCTTTCTTCATGACTTATACATGTTCCTATAACTATGAGATTATGCAACTCCCGTTTACGGAGGAACACTTTGGGTACTACCAAGCGTCACAACGTAATCGGGTGATTATAAAGGAGTATTACAGGTGTCTCCAAAGGTACTTGTTGGGTTGGCGTATTTGAGATTAGGTTTTGTCACTCCGATTGTCGGAGAGGTATCTCTGGGCCTTCTCGGTAATACACATCACATAAGCCTTGCAAGCATTGCAACTAATGAGTTAGTTGTGAGATGATGTATTACGGAACGAGTAAAGAGACTTGCGGTAGCGAGATTGAACTAGGTATTGGATACCGACGATCGAATCTCGGGCAAGTAACATACCGATGACAAAAGGAACAACGTATGTTGTTATGCGGTCTGACCGATAAAGATCTTCGTAGAATATGTAGGAGCCAATATGGGCATCCAGGTCCCGCTATTGGTTATTGACCGAGAATAGTTCTAGGTCATGTCTACATAGTTCTCGAACCGTAGGGTCCGTGACGCTTAAGGTTTCGATGATGCTTATATTATGGGTTTATGAGTTTTGATGTACCGAAGGAGTTGAGTCCCGGATGAGATCGGGGACATGACGAGGAGTCTCGAAATGGTCGAGGCGTAAAGATTGATATATTGGACGACTATATTCGGAGTTCGGAAAGGTTCGAATGATTCGGGTATTTTTCGAGTACCGGGTAGTTACGGGAGAAGTAATGGGCCTTGATGGGCTTTAGTGGGAAGAGGAAAAAGGCTGCTGCGCCCCCTCCCTCTAGTCCGAATTGGACTAGGGAAAGGGGCCGCCACCTTTCCTACTCCTCCACTTCCTTCTCCCTTCCTCCCCTACATGGAAGGATTCCTAGTTGGACTAGGAAAGGGAATCCTACTCCGGTGGGAGTAGGACTCCCTGGCGCGCCAAACATAGGGCCGGCCTCCTCCCTCCCTTGCTCCTTTATATACGGAGGCAGGGGCACCCCATAGACACACAAGTTGATCCTTGAGATCGTTCCTTAGCCGTGTGCGGTGCCCCCTCCACCATATTCCACCTCGGTCATATTGTAGCGGTGCTTAGGCGAAGCCTGCGGCAGTGAAACATCAAGATCGTCCCACGCCTGTCAGGTTGACGGAACTCCCTCCCCGGAGCTTTGCTGGATCGAAGCCCGTGGGCGTCATCGAGCTGAGCGTGTGCCAAGAACTCGGAGGCGCGAGTAATGATGCTGTGATTGGTCGGATCGTGAGGAGAACGTCGACTACTTCCTCTACGTCATCATCGACTCGGAGGTGCCGGAATGTAATGGCGCTGGGATCGGCAGGATTGCGAGGAGAAAGTACGACTACTTCCTCTACGTTGTGATCGCTTCCGCTTACGGTCTACGAGGGTACGTAGACAACACTCTCCCCTCTCGTTGCTATGCCATCACCATGGTCCTGTATGTGCGTAGGAAAATTTTGAAATTACTACGTTCCCCAACAGAACCCCGAGGTGTGTTTACGTGTGTGTCTTCAACACTCGCGGTTTTTGTCGATTTTGACCCGTTTCGTTGACTATTACTCACCGTTTTGGGGTCCCAAAGCGATTGCCATGGTTGTTGAACCCCTACGTGCGCTTACGAGTAGGTCTTGAACAATCACAGTTTTGGCCGATTCTGGCCCGTTTCGTGAACTATTACTCAGTGTTTTGTGGGCCCGAGGTGATTTCCATGATTGATGAACACCGGGGTGCGTTTATGTGTCGGTCATGAACACTCACAGTTTTGGCCGATTTTGTCCCGTTTCTTGGACTATAACTTAGTTTTGGGGTCCCAGCGTGATCTCCACAATTAACAAAACTCAGTGTGCACTTATGTGTCAGTTATCAGCAGTTACAATTTTTGGCCAATACTGGTCCATTTTGTGCACTTTTACTCATCGTTTTGGGGCTCTAGAGCGATTTCCACGATTGACGATCCCTGGGGTGCGTTTATGTGTCCGTCATCAACACTCACTGTTACGGCGATTGTGGTATGTTTCGTGCACTATTACTCACCGTTTTGGGGTCCCAGGCGATTTCCACGTTTGACGATCCTCGAAGTGCGTTCGTGTCTGCCATCAACACTCAAAGTTTTGGCCAATCTTGACCTGTTTCCTGGACTATTACTCACCGTTTTGGGGTCCCGAAGCGATTTCCATAGTTGTTGAACCCCAAGGTGCGCTTACGTGTCGGTCATCAACACTCGCAGTTATGGCCGATTCTGGCCCGTTTCGTGGACTATTACTCAGTGTTTTGGGGTCCCGGAGTCATTTCCACGATAAACGAATCCCGGAGTGTGTGTATGTATCGGTCATCAACACTCGCGGTTTTGTCGATTCTGACCCGTTTCGTGGACTATTACTCACCGTTTTGGGGTCCCAAAGTGATTTCCATGGTTGTTGACCCCAAGGTGTGCTTACGTGTCGGTCATCAACAATCGTAGTTTTGGCTAATTCTGGCCCATTTCATGAACTATTACTCACTAATTTGGGGCCCCTCAACGATTTTCATGATTGATGAATCCTAGGGTGCGTTTATGTATTGTTCATCAATAATCCTATGTTTGTCTGATTTTAGGCTCTTTCATTGACTATTACTCACCGTTTTGGGGTCCCAAAGTGATTTCCATGGTTGTCGAACCCCAAGGTGTGCTTACGTGTTGGTCATCAAGACTCGCAGTTTGGGCCGATTCTAGCCTATTTCATGGACTATTACTCACTGTTTTGGGGACCCAGAGTGATTTCCACGATTAACGAACCTCGGAGTGTGTTCACGTGTCGGTCATCAACAACCGCCGTTTTGGCCGATTCTGGGCCGTTTCAGGGACTATTACTCACTTCTTTGGGGTCCTGGAGTGATTTCCACGATTGTGAACCCGGAGTGCGTTTACGTATCGGGCATCAACACTCACAATTTTGGCCGATTCTGGTCCGTTTCGTGCACTATTACTCACCGTTTTGGGGTCCCGAAGCGATTTCTACATTTGACGATCCCCGGGGTGAGTTTACGGGTCTGTCATCAACACCCATAGTTTTGCCCAATTCTGGCCCGTTTCGTGGACTATTGCTCATTGTTTCGGGTACCCGGAGTGATTTCGATGATTAACGAACCTCGGAGTGCATTCACGTGTCGGTAATCAACACTCACAGTTTTGGCCGATTCTGGCCCGTTTCGTGGACTATTACTCACAGTTTTGGGGTCCCGGAGTCATTTCCACGATTAACGAGTCCCGTGGTGCGCTTACGTGTCGGTCTTCAATACTCGCGGTTTTTGTCGATTCTGACCCTTTCGTGGACTATTACTCACCGTTTTGGTTCCCAAAGCGATTTCCATGGTTACTCAACCCCATGGTGCACTTACGTGTCGTTCATGAACAATTGCAGTTTCATCCGATTCTGGCCCGTTTCATGGACTATTACTCACTGATTTGGGGCCCTAAGCGATTTTCATGATTGATGAATCCGAGGGTGCGTTTATGTATCGTTCATCAATAATCCTTGGTTTGTCCGATTCTGGCCTATTTCATGACCGTTTGGGGTCCCAAAGTAATTTCCATGGTTGTGGAACCCAAGGTGTGCTTACGTGTTGATTGTCAAGACTCGCAGTTTGGGCCGATTCTGGCCCGTTTCTTGGACTATTACTTAGTTTTGGGTCCCGAAGTGATTTCCACGATTGACGAACCATGGGATGCGTTTACATGTCGGTCATAAACACTCATAATTTTGGCCGATTCTGGCCCATTTCATGCACTATTACTTATCGTTTTGGGGTCCTAGAGCGATTTCCGTGTTTCTCGATCCCCCGGGTGCGTATACGTGTCTGTCATCAACACTCACAGTTTTGGCGAATTCAGACCCATTTCGTGGACTATTACTCACCGTTTTGGGGTCCCGAAACGATTCCATAGTTGTTGAACCCCAAGGTGCGCTTACGTGTCGGTCATCAACACTCACAGTTTTGGCCGATTCAGGCCCGTTTCGTGGACTATTACTCACTGCTTTGGGGTCCCGGAGTGATTTCCACGATTAACAAACCCCGGGGTGCGTTTACGTGTCGGCCATCGACACTCGCAGTTTTGGCTGGTTTTGGGCCGTTTCGTGGACTATTACTCACTTTTTTGGGGTGCCGGAGTGATTTCCACGATTGACGAACCCCGGGATGCGTTTACGTGTCGGTCATCAACACTCACAGTTTTGGCCAATTTTGACCCGTTTCATGGATATTACTCACCGTTTTAGGGTCCCAAAACGATTTCCATAGTTGTTGTACACCAAGGTGCGCTTACGTGTTGGTCATCAACACTCACAATTTTAGCCGATTCTGGCCCGTTTCATGGACTATTACTCACTTTTTGGGGTCCCTGAGTGATTTCCACGATTGACGAACCCCGAGGTGTGTTCACGTGTCGGTCATCAACACTCGCCGTTTTGGCCGATTCTGGGCCGTTTCATGGATTATTACTCACTTCTTTGGGGTCCCGAAGTGATTTCCACGATTGACAAACCTCGGGGTGCGTTTACGTGTCGGGCATCAACACTCACAATTTTGGCCGATTCTGGTCCGTTTCGTGCACTGTTACTCACCGTTTTGGGGTCCCGAAGCGATTTCCACGTTTGACGATCCCCGGGGTGAGTTTACGGGTCTGTCATCAACACTCATAGTTTTGCCCAATTCTGACCCGTTTCGTGGACTATTGCTCACCGTTTCGGGGACCCGGAGTGATTTCCACGATTAACGAACCTCGGAGTGCATTCACGTGTCGGTAATCAACACTCACAGTTATGGCCGATTCTAGCCTGTTTCATGGACTAATACTCACAGTTTTGGGGTCCCGGAGTCATTTCCACGACTAACGAGCCCCGGGGTGCGTCAACACTCGCGGTTTTTGTTGATTTTGACCCGTTTCGTGGATATTACTCACCATTTTGGGTCCCAAAGCGATTGCCATGGTTTTTGAACCCCTAGGTGCGCTTATGTGTCGGTCATCAACAATCACAGTTTTGGCCGATACTGGCCCGTTTCCTAAACTATTACTCACAGTTTTGTGGGCCCGAGGTGATTTCCACGATTGATGAACACCGGGGTGCGTTTATGTGTCGGTCAACAACACTCGCAGTTTTCGCCGATTCTGTCCCGTTTCTTAGAATATAACTTAGTTTTGGGGTCCCATCGTGATCTCCACAATTGACGAAACTCAGTGTGCAATTACGTGTTGGTTATCAGCAGTTGCAATTTTTGGCCAATTCTGGTCCATTTTGTGCACTTTTACTCATCGTTTTGGGGTTCTAGAGCGATTTCCACGATTGACGATCCCTGTGGTGCGTTTATGTGTCCGTCATCAACACTCACGGTTTTCACCGATTGTGGTATGTTTAGTGGAATATTAATCACCGTTTTGGGGTCCCAGAGCGATTTCCACGTTTGACGATCCTCGGGGTGTGTTTACGTGTCTGTCATCAACACTCAAAGTTTTGGCCAATCCTGACCTGTTTCCTGGACTATTTCTCGCCGTTTTGGGGTCCCGAAGAGAATTCCATAGTTGTTGAACCCCAAGGTGCGCTTACGTGTCGGTCATCAACACTTTTCGCAGTTTTGGCCGATTCTGACCCGTTCGTGGACTATTACTCGGTGTTTTGGGGTCCCGAGTCATTTCCACGATTAACGAATCCCGGGATGTGTTTATGTATCGGTCATCAACACTCGCGGTTTTGTCGATTCTGACCCGTTTCATGGACTACTACTCACCGTTTTGGGGTCCCAAAGTGATTTCCATGGTTGTTTACCCCAAGGTGCACTTACGTGTCGGTCATCAACAATCGCAGTTTTGCCTAATTCTGGCCCATTTCATGGACTATTACTCACTGATTTGGGGCCCCTGAGCGATTTTCATGATTGATGAATCCCAGGGTGCATTTATGTATCGTTCATCAATAATCCTAGGTTTGTCTCTTTCATTGACTATTACTCACCGTTTTGGGGTCCCAAAGTGATTTCCATGGTTGTCGAACCCCAAGGTGTGCTTACGCGTTGGTCGTCAAGACTTCATGGTTTGGGCGATTCTGGCCTATTTCATGGACTATTACTCACTATTTTGGGGACCCGAGTGATTTCCACGATTAACAAACCTCGAAGTGTGTTCACGTGTCGGTCATCAACACTTTCGCCGTTTTGGCGATTCTAGGCCATTTCGTGGACTATTACTCCTTTGCTTTGGGGTCCCGAAGTGATTTCCACGATTGACGAACCCCGGGATGCGTTTACGTGTCGGGCATCAACACTCAAATTTTGGCTGATTCTGGTCCGTTTCATGCACTATTGCTCATCGTTTTGGGGTCCCGGAGTGATTTCCACGTTCGATGATCCCCGGGGTGCGTTTACGTGTCTGTCATCAACACTCATAGTTTTGGCCAATTCTGACCCGTTTCGTGGATTATTACTCACCGTTTGGGAACCGGAGTGATTTCCACGATTAATGAACCACGGAGTGCATTCACGTGTCGGTAATCAACACTCATAGTTTTGGGCGATTCTGGCCCGTTTCGTGGACTATTACTCACAGTTTTGGGGTCCCGAGGTGCGTTTACGTGTCGGGCATCAACACTCACAATTTTGGCCGATTCTGGTCCGTTTCGTGCACTATTACTCACCGTTTTGGGGTCCCGAAGCGATTTCCACGTTTGACGATCCCCGGCGTGAGTTTACTGGTCTGTCATCAACACTTATAGTTTTGGCCAATTTTGACCCGTTTCGTGGACTATTACTCACTGTTTCGGGGACCCGGAGTGATTTCCACGATTAATGAACCTCGGAGTGCATTCATGTGTCGGTAATCAACATTCATCAATAATCTTTGGTTTGTCTGATTCTGGCCTCTTTCATGACCTTTTGGGGTCCCAAAGTAATTTCCATGGTTGTGGAACCCAAGGTGTGCTTACGTGTTGGTTGTCAAGACTTCTTGATTTGGGCGATTCTGGCCCGTTTCTTGAACTATTACTTAGTTTTGGGATCCGATTTGATTTGCACGATTGACGAACCATGGGGTGCGTTCACATGTCGATCATCAACACTCATAATTTTGGCGATTCTGGCCCGTTTCATGCACTATTACTTATCGTTTTGGGGTCCTAGAGCGATTTCCATGTTTGCCAATCCCCCGGGTGCGTATACGTGTATGTCATCAACACTCACAGTTTTGGCAAATTCTGACCCGTTTTGTGGACTATTACTCACCGTTTTGGGGTCCCGAAACGATTCCATAGTTGTTGAACCCCAAGGTGCGCTTACGTTTCGGTCATCAACACTCACAGTTTTGGCCGATTCTGGCCCGTTTCGTGGACTACTACTCACTGCTTTGGGGTCCCGGAGTGATTTTCACGATTAACGAACCCCGGGGTGCGTTTACGTGTCGGTCATAGACACTCGCAGTTTTGGCCAATTTTGACCCGTTTCATGGACTATTACTCACTGTTTTGGGGTGGTGAAGTGATTTCCACGATTGATGAACCCCGGGGTGCGTTTACGTGTCGGTCATCAATACTCACAGTTTTGGCCAATTTTTACCCGTTTCATGGACTATTACTCACCATTTTAGGGTCACAAAAGCGATTTCCCTAGTTGTCGAACCCCAAGGTGCGATTACGTGTTGGTCATCAACAGTCACCGATTTGGCCGATTCTGGCCGGTTTCACGGACTATTACTCACTTTTTGGGGTCCGGGTGATTTCCACGATTGACGAACCCGAGGTGTGTTTACGTGTGTGTCGTCAACACTCGCGGTTTTGTCGATTTTGACCCGTTTCGTTGACTATTACTCACCGTTTTGGGGTCCCAAAGCGATTGCCATGGTTGTTGAACCCCTACGTGCGCTTCTGGTAGGTCATCAACAATCATAGTTTCGGTCGATTCTGGCCCGTTTCGTGAACTATTACTCACTGTTTTGTGGGCCCGAGGTGATTTCCATGATTGATGAACACCGGGGTGCGTTTATGTGTCGGTCATGAACACTCGCAGTTTTGGCCGATTCTGTCCCGTTTCTTGGACTATAACTTAGTTTTGGGGTCTCAGCGTGATCTCCACAATTAACGAAACTCAGTGTGCACTTACGTGTCAGTTATCGTGATTACAATTTTTTGCCAATTCTGGTCTGTTTTGTGCACTTTTACTCATCGTTTTGGGGTTCTAGAGTGATTTCCACGATTGACGATCCCTGGGATGTGTTTATGTGTCAGTCATCAAAACTCACAGTTTTGGCTGATTGTGGTCCCTTTCGTGCACTATTACTCATCGTTTTGGGGTCCCAGAGCGATTTCCACGTTTGACGATCCCCGGGGTGCATTTACGTGTCTGTCATCAACACTCGCAATTTTGGACAATCCTGACCTGTTTCGTGGACTGTTTCTCACCGTTTTGGGGTCCCGGAGTAAATTCCATAGTTGTTGAACCCCAAGGTGCACTTTCGTGTCGGTCATCAACACTCACTGTTTTAGCCGATTATGGCCCGGTTCGTGGACTATTACTCAGTGTTTTGGGGTCCCTGAGTCATTTCCACGATTAACGAATCCGGTGTGTTTATGTATCGGTCATCAACACTCGTGGTTTTTGTCGATAATCACCTGTTTCGTGGACTCTTACTCACTGTTTTGGGGTCCTAGAGCGATTTCCATGGTTGTTGACCCCAAGGGGCGCTTACGTGTCGGTCATCAACAATCGCAGTTCTGGCTAATTCTGGCCCATTTCATGGACTATTACTCACTAATTTGGGGCCCCTGAGCGGTTTTCATGATTGATGAATCCCAGGGTGTGTTTATGTATCGTTCATCAATAATCCTTGGTTTGTCCGATTCTAGGCTCTTTCATTGACTATTACTCACCGTTTTGAGGTCCCAAAGTGATTTCCATGGTTGTCGAACCCCAAGGTGTGCTTACGTGTTGGTCGTCAAGACTCGCGGTTTGGGCCGATTCTGGCCTATTTCATGGACTATTACTCACTGTTTTGGGGACCCAGAGTGATTTCCACGATTGACAAACCTCGAAGTGTGTTCACGTGTCGGTCATCAACACTTGCCGTTTTGGCCGATTCTAGGCCATTTCGTGGACTATTACTCACTGCTTTGGGGTCCCGGAGTGATTTCCACGATTGACGAACCCCGGGTGCGTTTACGTGTCGGGCATCAACACTCACAATTTTGGCGATTCTGGTCCGTTTCGTGCACTATTACTCACCGTTTTGGGGTCCCGGCGATTTCCACGTTTGGCGATCCCGGGGTGAGTTTACGGTCTGTCATCAACACTCATAGTTTTGGCCAATTCTGACCCGTTTGTGGACTATTACTCACCGTTTGAGGACCGGAGTGATTCCATAGTTGTTGACCCCAAAGGTGCGCTTTTGTGTCGGTCATCAACGATCCACAGTTCCTGCCGATTACGGCCCGTTTCATGGACTATTACTCACTTTTTGGGGTCCCTGGTGATTTCCACGATTGACGAACCCGAGGTGTGTTCACGTGTCGGTCATCAACACTTTCGCCCGTTTTGGCGATTCTGGCGTTTCATGGATTATTACTCACTTCTTTGGGGTCCCGGTGATTTCCACGATTGACAAACCTCGAGTGCGTTTACGTGTCGGGCATCAACACTCACAATTTTGGCCGATTCTGGTCCGTTTACGTGCCTTTGTTACTCACCGTTTTGGGGTCCCGGCGATTTCCACGTTTGGCGATCCCGGGGTGAGTTTACGGGTCTGTCATCAACACTCATAGTTTTGCCCAATTCTGACCCGTTTACGTGGACTATTGCTCACCGTTTGGGGACCGGAGTGATTTCCACGATTAACGAACCTCGGAGTGCATTCACGTGTCGGTAATCAACACTCACAGTTATGGCCGATTCTAGCCTGTTTCATGGACTAATACTCACAGTTTTGGGGTCCCGGAGTCATTTCCACGACTAACGAGCCCCGGGGTGCGTCAACACTTTCGCGGTTTTGTTGATTTTGACCCGTTTAGTGGATATTACTCACCATTTTGGGTCCCAAAGCGATTGCCATGGTTTTTGAACCCCTAGGTGCGCTTATGTGTCGGTCATCAACAATCACAGTTTTGGCGATCTTGGCCCGTTCCTAAACTATTACTCACGATTTTGTGGGCGGAGGTGATTTCCACGATTGATGAACACGGAGTGCGTTTATGTGTCGGTCAACAACACTTTCGCGATTTCGCCGATTCTGTCCCGTTTCTTAGAATATAACTTAGTTTTGGGGTCCCATCGTGATCTCCACAATTGTGAAACTCGGTGTGCAATTACGTGTTGGTTATCGGCGGTTGCAATTTTGGCCAATTCTGGTCCATTTTGTGCACTTTTACTCATCGTTTTGGGGTTCTAGAGCGATTTCCACGATTGACGATCCCTGTGGTGCGTTTATGTGTCCGTCATCAACACTCACGGTTTTCACCGATTGTGGTATGTTTCGTGCACTATTACTCACCGTTTTGGGGTCCCAGAGCGATTTCCACGTTTGACGATCCTCGGGGTGTGTTTACGTGTCTGTCATCAACACTCAAAGTTTTGGCCAATCCTGACCTGTTTCCTGGACTATTTCTCGCCGTTTTGGGGTCCCGAAGAGAATTCCATAGTTGTTGAACCCCAAGGTGCGCTTACGTGTCGGTCATCAACACTCGCAGTTTTGGCCGATTCTGACCCGTTTCGTGGACTATTACTCAGTGTTTTGGGGTCCCGGAGTCATTTCCACGATTAACGAATCCCGGGATGTGTTTATGTATCGGTCATCAACACTCGCGGTTTTGTCGATTCTGACCCGTTTCATGGACTATTACTCACCGTTTTGGGGTCCCAAAGCGATTTCCATTGTTGTTGGCCCCAAGGTGCGCTTACGTGTCGGTCATCAACAATCGCAGTTTTGGTAATTCTGGCCAATTTCATGGACTTTTACTCATTGATTTGGGGCCCTGAGCAATTTCATGATTGATGAATCCTAGGGTGCGTTTATATATCGTTCATCAATAATCCTAGGTTTGTCTCTTTCATTGACTATTACTCACCGTTTTGGGGTCCCAAAGTGATTTCCATGGTTGTCGAACCCCAAGGTGTGCTTACGCGTTGGTCGTCAAGACTCGCGGTTTGGGCCGATTCTGGCCTATTTCATGGACTATTACTCACTATTTTGGGGACCCAGAGTGATTTCCACGATTAACAAACCTCGAAGTGTGTTCACGTGTCGGTCATCAACACTCGCCGTTTTGGCCGATTCTAGGCCATTTCGTGGACTATTACTCACTGCTTTGGGGTCCCGGAGTGATTTCCACGATTGACGAACCCCGGGTGCGTTTACGTGTCGGGCATCAACACTCACAATTTTGGCCGATTCTGGTCCGTTTCGTGCACTATTACTCACCGTTTTGGGGTCCCGGAGTGATTTCCACGTTTGTGATCCCGAGGTGAGTTTACGGTCTGTCATCAACACTCATAGTTTTGGCCAATTCTGACCCGTTTCGTGGACTATTACTCGCCGTTTCGGGAACCCG
The DNA here is from genome assembly GCA_021605145.1 of Aegilops bicornis. Lineage (NCBI taxonomy): Eukaryota > Viridiplantae > Streptophyta > Magnoliopsida > Poales > Poaceae > Aegilops > Aegilops bicornis. The sequence continues at coordinate 713,577,546 of CM038672.1, read as the reverse complement.
GAGTGATTTCCACGATTAATGAACCACGGAGTGCATTCACGTGTCGGTAGTCAACACTCATAGTTTTGGGCGATTCTGGCCCGTTTCGTGGACTATTACTCACAGTTTTGGGGTCCCGAGGTGCGTTTCGTGTCGGGCATCAACACTCACAATTTTGGCGATTCTGGCCCGTTTAACACTATTACTCACCGTTTTGGGGTCCGGAGTGATTTCCACGTTTGGCGATCCCGAGGTGAGTTTACGGGTCTGTCATCAACACTCATAGTTTTGGCCAATTAGACCCGTTTCGTGGACTATTACTCGCCGTTTCGGGAACCCGGAGTGATTTCCACGATTAACGAACCACGGAGTGCATTCACGTGTCGGTAATCAACATTCATCAATAATCTTTGGTTTGTCTGATTCTGGCCTCTTTCATGACCTTTTTGGGGTCCCAAAGTAATTTCCATGGTTGTGGAACCCAAGGTGTGCTTACGTGTTGGTTGTCAAGACTTCGCGATTTGGGCGATTCTGGCCCGTTTCTTGGACTATTACTTAGTTTTGGGATCCGATTTGATTTGCACGATTGACGAACCATGGGGTGCGTTCACATGTCGATCATCAACACTCATAATTTTGGCCGATTCTGGCCCGTTTCATGCACTATTACTTATCGTTTTGGGGTCCTAGAGCGATTTCCATGTTTGCCAATCCCCCGGGTGCGTATACGTGTATGTCATCAACACTCACAGTTTTGGCAAATTCTGACCCGTTTTGTGGACTATTACTCACCGTTTTGGGGTCCGGCGATTCCATAGTTGTTGAACCCCAAAGGTGCGCTTACGTTTGATCATCAACACTCACAGTTTTGGCCGATTCTGGCCCGTTCGTGGACTACTACTCACCGCTTTGGGGTCCGGGTGATTTTCACGATTAACGAACCCGAGGTGCGTTTACGTGTCGGTCATAGACACTTTCGCGATTTTGGCCAATTTTGACCCGTTTCATGGACTATTACTCACTGTTTTGGGGTGGTGAAGTGATTTCCACGATTGATGAACCCGAGTGCGTTTCGTGTCGGTCATCAATACTCACAGTTTTGGCCAATTTTACCCGTTTCATGGACTATTACTCACCATTTTAGGGTCACAAAAGCGATTTCCCTAGTTGTTGAACACCAAGGTGCGATTACGTGTTGGTCATCAACAGTCACCGATTTGGCCGATTCTGGCCGGTTTCACGGACTATTACTCACTTTTTGGGGTCCCGGGTGATTTCCACGATTGACGAACCCCGAGGTGTGTTTACGTGTGTGTCGTCAACACTCGCGGTTTTTGTCGATTTTGACCCGTTTCGTTGACTATTACTCACCGTTTTGGGGTCCCAAAGCGATTGCCATGGTTGTTGAACCCCTACGTGCGCTTACGAGTAGGTCATCAACAATCATAGTTTCGGTCGATTCTGGCCCGTTTCGTGAACTATTACTCACTGTTTTGTGGGCCCGAGGTGATTTCCATGATTGATGAACACCGGGGTGCGTTTATGTGTCGGTCATGAACACTCGCAGTTTTGGCCGATTCTGTCCCGTTTCTTGGACTATAACTTAGTTTTGGGGTCTCAGCGTGATCTCCACAATTAACGAAACTCAGTGTGCACTTACGTGTCAGTTATCAGCAGTTACAATTTTTGGCCAATACTGGTCCATTTTGTGCACTTTTACTCACCGTTTTGGGGTTCTAGAGCGATTTCCACGATTGACGATCCCTGGGGTGCGTTTATGTGTCCGTCATCAACACTCACAGTTTTGGCCGATTGTGGTATGTTTCGTGCACTATTACTCACCGTTTTGGGGTCCCGGGCGATTTCCACGTTTGATGATCCTCGGGGTGCATTTACGTGTACATCATCAACACTCAAAGTTTTAGCCAATCCTTACATGTTTCTGGACTATTACTCACCGTTTTGGGGTCCCGAAGAGAATTCCATAGTTGTTGAACCCCAAGGTGCGCTTACATGTCGGTCATCAACACTCACAGTTTTGGCGATTATGGCCCGTTTAAGTGGACTATTACTCGGTGTTTTGGGGTCCGAGTCATTTCCGCGATTAACGAACCCTGGGGTGCTTTTATGTTTCGGTCATCAACACTCGTGGTTTTGGCCGATTCTGACCCGTTTCGTGGACTATTACTCACCGTTTTGGGGCCCCAAACACATTTCCATAGTTGTTGAACCCCAAGGTGCGCTTACGTGTCGGTCATCACCAATCGCAATTTTGGAAAATTCTGGCCCGTTTCATTGACTATTACTCACTGATTTGGGGCCTGGCGATTTTCATGATTGATGAATCCAGGGTGCATTCATGTATCGTTCATCAATAATCCTAGGTTTGTCCGATTCTAGGCTCTTTCATTGACTATTACTCACCGTTTGAGGTCCCAAAGTGATTTCCATGGTTGTCGAACCCCAAGGTGTGCTTACGTGTTGGTCGTCAAGACTCGCGGTTTGGGCCGATTCTGGCCTATTTCATGGACTATTACTCACTGTTTTGGGGACCCAGAGTGATTTCCACGATTAACAAACCTCGAAGTGTGTTCACGTGTCGGTCATCAACACTTGCCGTTTTGGCCGATTCTAGGCCATTTAAGTGGACTATTGCTCACTGCTTTGGGGTCCGGAGTGATTTCCACGATTAGCGAACCCGGTGCGTTTACGTGTCGGGCATCAACACTCACAATTTTGGCGATTCTGGTCCGTTTAGGTGCACTATTACTCACCGTTTTGGGGTCGAAGCGATTTCCACGTTTGGCGATCCCGGGGTGAGTTTACGGGTCTGTCATCAACACTCATAGTTTTGGCCAATTCTGACCCGTTTCGTGGACTATTACTCACCGTTTCGGGGACCCGGAGTGATTCCATAGTTGTTGACCCCAAGGTGCGCTTTTGTGTCAGTCATCAACAGTCACAGTTCCTGCCGATTCTGGCCCGTTTCATGGACTATTACTCACTTTTTGGGGTCCCTGAGTGATTTCCACGATTGACGAACCCCGAGGTGTGTTCACGTGTCGGTCATCAACACTCGCCGTTTTGGCCGATTACGGGCGTTTCATGGACAATTACTCACTGCTTTTGGGTCCCGGAGTGATTTCCATGATTGACAAACCTCGGGGTGCGATTACGTGTCGGGCATCAACACTCACACTTTTGGCCGATTCTGGACCGTTTAATGCACTATTACTCACCGTTATGGGTTCCCGGCGATTTCCGTTTGTGATCCCGGGGTGAGTTTACTGGTCTGTCATCAACACTCATAGTTTTGCCCAATTCTGACCCGTTTCGCGGACTATTTCTCACCGTTTGAGGACGGGTGATTTCCACGATTAACGAACCTCGGAGTGCATTCACGTGTCGGTAATCAACACTCACGGTTATGGCCGATTCTAGCCTGTTTCATGGACTAATACTCACAGTTTTGGGGTCCCGAGTCATTTCCACGACTAACGAGCCGGGGTGCGTCAACACTCGCGGTTTTGTTGATTTTGACCCGTTTCGTGGATATTACTCACCATTTTGGGTCCCAAAGCGATTGCCATGGTTTTTGAACCCCTAGGTGCGCTTATGTGTCGGTCATCAACAATCACAGTTTTGGCGATCTTGGCCCGTTCCTGAACTATTACTCACAGTTTTGTGGGCCCGAGGTGATTTCCACGATTGATGAACACCGGGGTGCGTTTATGTGTCGGTCAACAACACTCGCAGTTTTCGCCGATTCTGTCCCGTTTCTTAGACTATAACTTAGTTTTGGGGTCCCATCGTGATCTCCACAATTGGTGAAACTTCGATGTGCAATTACGTGTTGGTTATCGGCGATTTGCAATTTTTGGCCAATTCTGGTCCATTTTGTGCACTTTTACTCATCGTTTTGGGGTTCTAGGCGATTTCCACGATTGGCGATCCACGTAGTGCGTTTATGTGTCCGTCATCAACACTCACGGTTTTCACCGATTGTGGTATGTTTCGTGCACTATTACTCACCGTTTTGGGGTCCCAGGCGATTTCCACGTTTGGCGATCCTCGGGGTGTGTTTACGTGTACATCATCAACACTCAAAGTTTTGGCCAATCGACCTGTTTCTGGACTATTTCTACGCCCGTTTTGGGGTCGAAGAGAATTCCATAGTTGTTGAACCCCAAAGGTGCGCTTACGTGTCGGTCATCAACACTTTTCGCAGTTTTGGCGATTCGACCCGTTTCGTGGACTATTACTCGGTGTTTTGGGGTCCCGAGTCATTTCCACGATTAACGAATCCGGGATGTGTTTATGTATCGGTCATCAACACTTTTCAGCGGTTTTGTCGATTCTCGACCCGTTTCATGGACTATTACTCACCGTTTTGGGGTCCCAAAGTGATTTCCATGGTTGTTTACCCCAAGGTGCACTTACGTGTCGGTCATCAACAATCGCAGTTTTGCCTAATTCTGGCCCATATCATGGACTAATACTCACAGATTTGGGGCCACTGAGCGATTTTCATGATTGATGAATCCCAGGGTGCATTTATGTATCGTTCATCAATAATCCTAGGTTTGTCTCTTTCATTGACTATTACTCACCGTTTTGGGGTCCCAAAGTGATTTCCATGGTTGTCGAACCCCAAGGTGTGCTTACGCGTTGGTCGTCAAGACTCGCGGTTTGGGCCGATTCTGGCCTATTTCATGGACTATTACTCACTATTTTGGGGACCCAGAGTGATTTCCACGATTAACAAACCTCGAAGTGTGTTCACGTGTCGGTCATCAACACTTTCGCCGTTTTGGCCGATTCTAGGCCATTTCGTGGACTATTACTCACCGCTTTGGGGTCCCGAAGTGATTTCCACGATTGACGAACCCCGGGTGCGTTTACGTGTCGGGCATCAACACTCAAATTTTGGCCGATTCTGGTCCGTTTCGTGCACTATTACTCACCGTTTTGGCGTCCCGTAGTGATTTTCACGTTCGATGATCCCTGGGGTGCGTTTACGTGTCTGTCATCAACACTCATAGTTCTGGCCAATTCTGACCTGTTTCGTGGACTATTACTCACCGTTTGAGGAACCGGAGTGATTTCCACGATTAATGAACCACGGAGTGCATTCACGTGTCGGTAATCAACACTCATAGTTTTGGGCGATTCTGGCCTGTTTCGTGGACTATTACTCACAGTTTTGGGGTCCCGAGGTGCGTTTACGTGTCGGGCATCAACACTCACAATTTTGGCCGATTCTGGTCCGTTTCGTGCACTATTACTCGCCATTTTGGGGTCCCGGAGTGATTTCCACGTTCGATGATCCCTGGGGTGCGTTTACGTGTCTGTCATCAACACTCATAGTTTTGGCTAATTCTGACCCGTTTCGTGGACTATTACTACGCCGTTTGAGAACCGGAGTGATTTCCACGATTAACGAACCACGGAGTGCATTCACGTGTCGGTAATCAACATTCATCAATAATCTTTGGTTTGTCTGATTACTGGCCTCTTTCATGACCTTTTGGGGTCCCAAAGTAATTTCCATGGTTGTGGAACCCAAGGTGTGCTTACGTGTTGGTTGTCAAGACTTCATGATTTGGGCGATTCTGGCCCGTTTCTTGAACTATTACTTAGTTTTGGGATCCGATTTGATTTGCACGATTGGCGAACCATGGGTGCGTTCACATGTCGATCATCAACACTCATAATTTTGGCGATTCTGGCCCGTTTCATGCACTATTACTTATCGTTTTGGGGTCCTAGAGCGATTTCCATGTTTGCCAATCCCGAGTGCGTATCGTGTATGTCATCAACACTCACAGTTTTGGCCAATTCTGACCCGGTTTGTGGACTATTACTCACCGTTTTGGGGTCCCGGCGATTCCATAGTTGTTGAACCCCAAGGTGCGCTTACGTTCGGTCATCAACACTCACAGTTCTGGCCGATTCTGGCCCGTTCGTGGACTACTACTCACTGCTTTGGGGTCCCGGAGTGATTTTCACGATTAACGAACCCCGGGGTGCGTTTACGTGTCGGTCATAGACACTCGCAGTTTTGGCCAATTTTGACCCGTTTCATGGACTATTACTCACTGTTTTGGGGTGGTGAAGTGATTTCCACGATTGATGAACCCCGGGGTGCGTTTACGTGTCGGTCATCAATACTCACAGTTTTGGCCAATTTTTACCCGTTTCATGGACTATTACTCACCATTTTAGGGTCACAAAACGATTTCCCTAGTTGTTGAACACCAAGGTGCGCTTACGTGTTGGTCATCAACACTCACAATTTTAGCCGATTCTGGCCCGTTTCACGGACTATTACTCACTTTTTTGGGGTCCCGGAGTGATTTCCACGATTGACGAACCCCGAGGTGTGTTTACGTGTGTGTCGTCAACACTCGCGGTTTTTGTCGATTTTGACCCGTTTCGTTGACTATTACTCACCGTTTTGGGGTCCCAAAGCGATTGCCATGGTTGTTGAACCCCTACGTGCGCTTACGAGTAGGTCATCAACAATCATAGTTTCGGTCGATTCTGGCCCGTTTCGTGAACTATTACTCACTGTTTTGTGGGCCGAGGTGATTTCCATGATTGATGAACACCGGGTGCGTTTATGTGTCGGTCATGAACACTTTCGCAGTTTTGGCGATTCTGTCCCGTTCTTGGACTATAACTTAGTTTTGGGGTCTCGGCGTGATCTCCACAATTAACGAAACTTCGGTGTGCACTTACGTGTCGATTATCGGCGATTACAATTTTTGGCCAATATCTTGGTCCATTTTGTGCACTTTTACTCACCGTTTTGGGGTTCTAGGCGATTTCCACGATTGACGATCCCTGGGGTGCGTTTATGTGTCCGTCATCAACACTCACAGTTTTGGCCGATTGTGGTATGTTTCGTGCACTATTACTCACCGTTTTGGGGTCCCAGAGCGATTTCCACGTTTGATGATCCTCGGGGTGCATTTACGTGTCTGTCATCAACACTCAAAGTTTTAGCCAATCCTTACATGTTTCCTGGACTATTTCTCACCGTTTTGGGGTCCCGAAGAGAATTCCATAGTTGTTGAACCCCAAGGTGCGCTTACATGTCGGTCATCAACACTCACAGTTTTGGCCGATTATGGCCCGTTTCGTGGACTATTACTCAGTGTTTTGGGGTCCCGGAGTCATTTCCACGATTAACGAATCCCGGAGTGTGTTTATGTATCGGTCATCAACACTCGTGGTTTTGTCGATTCTGACCCGTTTCGTGGACTATTACTCACCGTTTTGGGGTCCCAAAGTGATTTCCATGGTTGTTGACCCCAAGGTGTGCTTACGTGTCGGTCATCAACAATCGCAGTTTTGGCTAATTCTGGCCCATTTCATGGACTATTACTCACTGATTTGGGGCCCCTGAGCGATTTTCATGATTGATGAATCCCAGGGTGCATTCATGTATCGTTCATCAATAATCCTAGGTTTGTCCGATTCTAGGCTCTTTCATTGATTATTACTCACCGTTTTGAGGTCCCAAAGTGATTTCCATGGTTGTCGAACCCCAAGGTGTGCTTACGTGTTGGTCGTCAAGACTCGCGGTTTGGGCCAATTCTGGCCTATTTCATGGACTATTACTCAGTTTTGGGGCCTCGAAGTGATTTCCATGATTAACGAACCTCGGAGTGCGTTCACGTGTCGGTCATCAACACTCACAGTTTTGGCCGATTCTGGGCCGTTTCGTGGACTATTACTCACTGCTTTGGGGTCCCGGAGTGATTTCCATGATTGACGAACCCCGGGGTGCGTTTACGTGTCGGGCATCAACACTCACAATTTTGGCCGATTCAGATCCGTTTCTTGCACTATTACTCACCTTTTGGGGTCCCGGAGCAATTTCCACGTTTGACGATCCCCGGGGTGCGCTTACGTGTCTGTCATCCACACTCACAGTTTTGGCCAATTCTAACCCGTATCGTGGACTATTACTCACCGTTTGAGGGACCGGGTGATTCCATAGTTGTTGACCCCAAAGGTGCGCTTTTGTCGGTCATCAACAGTCCACAGTTCCTGCCGATTCGGCCCGTTTCATGGACTATTACTCACTTTTTGGGGTCCTGGTGATTTCCACGATTAGCGAACCCGAGGTGTGTTCACGTGTCGGTCATCAACACTTTCGCCCGTTTTGGCCGATTCTGGGCCGTTCATGGATTATTACTCACTTCTTTGGGGTCCCGGTGATTTCCACGATTGACAAACCTCGGGTGCGTTTACGTGTCGGGCATCAACACTCACAATTTTGGCGATTCTGGTCCGTTTCGTGCCTTTGTTACTCACCGTTTTGGGGTCCCGGCGATTTCCACGTTTGACGATCCCGGGGTGAGTTTACGTGTCGGTCATCAACACTCATAGTTTTGCCCAATTCTGGCCCGTTTCATGGACTATTACTCACTGTTTTGGGGACCCGGAGTGATTTCCACGATTAACGAACCTCGGAGTGCATTCACATGTCGGTCAGCAACACTCACAGTTTTGGCCGATTCTGGGTTGTTTCATGGACTATTACTCAGTTTTGGGGTCCGAGTCATTTCCACGACTAACGAGCCCCGGTGCGTCAACACTTTCGCGGTTTTGTTGATTTTGACCCGTTTCGTGGATATTACTCACCATTTTGGGTCCCAAAGCGATTGCCATGGTTTTTGAACCCCTAGGTGCGCTTATGTGTCGGTCATCAACAATCACAGTTTTGGCGATCTTGGCCCGTTCCTAAACTATTACTCACGCAGTTTTGTGGGCCGAGGTGATTTCCACGATTGATGAACACCGGGTGCGTTTATGTGTCGGTCAACAACACTTTCGCGGTTTTCGCCGATTCTGTCCGTTTCTTAGACTATAACTTAGTTTTGGGGTCCCATCGTGATCTCCACAATTGTGAAACTTCGATTGTGCAATTACGTGTTGGTTATCGGCGGTTGCAATTTTGGCCAATTCTGGTCCATTTTGTGCACTTTTACTCATCGTTTTGGGGTTCTAGAGCGATTTCCACGATTGACGATCCCTGTGGTGCGTTTATGTGTCCGTCATCAACACTCACGGTTTTCACCGATTGTGGTATGTTTCGTGCACTATTACTCACCGTTTTGGGGTCCCAGAGCGATTTCCACGTTTGACGATCCTCGGGGTGTGTTTACGTGTCTGTCATCAACACTCAAAGTTTTGGCCAATCATGACCTGTTTCATGGACTATTTCTCGCCCGTTTTGGGGTCCGAAGAGAATTCCATAGTTGTTGAACCCCAAGGTGCGCTTACGTGTCGGTCATCAACACTTTCGCAGTTTTGGCCGATTCGACCCGTTCGTGGACTATTACTCGGTGTTTTGGGGTCCCGGAGTCATTTCCACGATTAACGAATCCCGGGATGTGTTTATGTATCGGTCATCAACACTCGCGGTTTTGTCGATTCTGACCCGTTTCATGGACTATTACTCACCGTTTTGGGGTCCCAAAGTGATTTCCATGGTTGTTTACCCCAAGGTGCACTTACGTGTCGGTCATCAACAATCGCAGTTTTGCCTAATTCTGGCCCATTTCATGGACTATTACTCACTGATTTGGGGCCCCTGAGCGATTTTCATGATTGATGAATCCCAGGGTGCATTTATGTATCGTTCATCAATAATCCTAGGTTTGTCTCTTTCATTGACTATTACTCACCGTTTTGGGGTCCCAAAGTGATTTCCATGGTTGTCGAACCCCAAGGTGTGCTTACGCGTTGGTCGTCAAGACTTCATGGTTTGGGCGATTCTGGCCTATTTCATGGACTATTACTCACTATTTTGGGGACCCAGAGTGATTTCCACGATTAACAAACCTCGAAGTGTGTTCACGTGTCGGTCATCAACACTTTCGCCGTTTTGGCCGATTCTAGGCCATTTCGTGGACTATTACTCACTGCTTTGGGGTCCGGAGTGATTTCCACGATTAGCGAAACCGGGTGCGTTTACGTGTCGGGCATCAACACTCACAGTTTTGGCCGATTCTGGTCCGTTTACTGCACTATTACTCACCGTTATGGGGTCCCGAGCGATTTCCAAGTTTGGCGATCCCAGGGTGAGTTTACGGGTCTGTCATCAACACTCATAGTTTTGGCCAATTCTGACCCGTTTCGTGGACTATTACTCGCCGTTTCGGGAACCCGGAGTGATTTCCACGATTAATGAACCACGGAGTGCATTCACGTGTCGGTAATCAACACTCATAGTTTTGGGCGATTCTGGCCCGTTTCGTGGACTATTACTCACAGTTTTGGGGTCCCGAGGTGCGTTTACGTGTCGGGCATCAACACTCACAATTTTGGCCGATTCTGGCCCGTTTCGTGCACTATTACTCACCATTTTGGGGTCCCGGAGTGATTTCCACGTTTGACGATCCCCAGGGTGAGTTTACGGGTCTGTCATCAACACTCATAGTTTTGGCCAATTCTGACCCGTTTCGTGGACTATTACTCGCCGTTTCGGGAACCCGGAGTGATTTCCACGATTAACGAACCACGGAGTGCATTCACGTGTCGGTAATCAACATTCATCAATAATCTTTGGTTTGTCTGATTCTGGCCTCTTTCATGACCTTTTTGGGGTCCCAAAGTAATTTCCATGGTTGTGGAACCCAAGGTGTGCTTACGTGTTGGTTGTCAAGACTCGCAGTTTGGGCCGATTCTGGCCCGTTTCTTGGACTATTACTTAGTTTTGGGATCCGATTTGATTTGCACGATTGACGAACCATGGGGTGCGTTCACATGTCGATCATCAACACTCATAATTTTGGCCGATTCTGGCCCGTTTCATGCACTATTACTTATCGTTTTGGGGTCCTAGAGCGATTTCCATGTTTGCCAATCCCGGAGTGCGTATCGTGTATGTCATCAACACTCACAGTTTTGGCAAATTTTGACTTGTTTCGTGGACCATTACTCGCCGTTTTGGGGTCCCAAAACGATTTCCATAGTTGTTGAACACCAAGGTGCGCTTACGTGTTTTTCATCAACACTCACAGTTTTGGCGATTCTGGCCCGTTCGTGGACTACTACTCACTGCTTTGGGGTCCCGGAGTGATTTTCACGATTAACGAACCCCGGGGTGCGTTTACGTGTCGGTCATAGACACTCGCAGTTTTGGCCAATTTTGACCCGTTTCATGGACTATTACTCACTGTTTTGGGGTGGTGAAGTGATTTCCACGATTGATGAACCCCGGGGTGCGTTTACGTGTCGGTCATCAACACTCACAGTTTTGGCCAATGCTGAGCCGTTTCATGGACTACTACTCACCATTTTAGGGTCACGAAGCGATTTCCATGGTTGTTGAACCCCAAGATGCGCTACCGTGTCGGTCATCAACACTCACGGTTTTGGGCTATTCTGGCCCGTTTCGTGGACTATTACTCAATTTTTTGGGGTCCCGGGTGATTTCCACGATTAGCCGAACCCGAGGTGTGTTTACGTGTGTGTCGTCAACACTACGCGGTTTTGTCGATTTTGACCCGTTTAGATTGACTATTACTCACCGTTTTGGGGTCCCAAAGCGATTGCCATGGTTGTTGAACCCCTACGTGCGCTTACGAGTAGGTCATCAACAATCATAGTTTCGGTCGATTCTGGCCCGTTTCGTGAACTATTACTCACTGTTTTGTGGGCCCGAGGTGATTTCCATGATTGATGAACACCGGGGTGCGTTTATGTGTCGGTCATGAACACTCGCAGTTTTGGCCGATTCTGTCCGGTTTCTTGGACTATAACTTAGTTTTGGGGTCTCGGCGTGATCTCCACAATTAACGAAACTTCGGTGTGCACTTACGTGTCGATTATCGTGATTACAATTTTTGGCCAATACTGGTCCATTTTGTGCACTTTTACTCACCGTTTTGGGGTTCTAGGCGATTTCCACGATTGGCGATCCACAGGGTGCGTTTATGTGTCCGTCATCAACACTCACAGTTTTGGCCGATTGTGGTATGTTTCGTGCACTATTACTCACCGTTTTGGGGTCCCAGAGCGATTTCCACGTTTGATGATCCTCGGGGTGCATTTACGTGTTTGTCATCAACACTCAAAGTTTTAGCCAATCCTTACCTGTTTCCTGGACTATTTCTCACCGTTTTGGGGTCCCGAAGAGAATTCCATAGTTGTTGAACCCCAAGGTGCGCTTACATGTCGGTCATCAACACTCACAGTTTTGGCGATTATGGCCCGTTTCGTGGACTATTACTCGGTGTTTTGGGGTCCGGAGTCATTTCCACGATTAACGAATCCGAGTGTGTTTATGTATCGGTCATCAACACTTTTCGTGGTTTTGTCGATTCTGACCCGTTTCGTGGACTATTACTCACCGTTTTGGGGTCCCAAAGTGATTTCCATGGTTGTTGACCCCAAGGGGCGCTTACGTGTCGGTCATCAACAATCTCAGATCAGGCTATTGCTGGCCCATTTCATGGACTATTACTCACTGATTTGGGGCCCCTGAGCGATTTTCATGATTGATGAATCCCAGGGTGCATTCATGTATCGTTCATCAATAATCCTAGGTTTGTCCGATTCTAGGCTCTTTCATTGACTATTACTCACCGTTTTGAGGTCCCAAAGTGATTTCCATGGTTGTCGAACCCCAAGGTGTGCTTACGTGTTGGTCGTCAAGACTCGCGGTTTGGGCCGATTCTGGCCTATTTCATGGACTATTACTCACTGTTTTGGGATCCGGAGTGATTTTCACGATGAACGAACCTCGGAGTGTGTTCACGTGTCGGTCATCAACACTCGCTGTTTTTCCCGATTCTGGGCCGTTTCGTGGACAATTACTCACTTCTTTGGGGTCCCGGAGTGATTTCCACTATTGCCGAACCCCGGGGTGCGTTTACGTGTCGGGCATCAACACTCACAATTTTGGCCGATTCTGGTCCGTTTCGTGCACTATTACTCACCGTTTTGGGGTCCCGAAGCGATTTCCACGTTTGACGATCCCCGGGGTGAGTTTACGGGTCTGTCATCAACACTCATAGTTTTGGCCAATTCTGACCCGTTTCGTGGACTATTACTCACCGTTTCGGGGACCCGGAGTGATTCCATAGTTGTTGACCCCAAGGTGCGCTTTTGTGTCAGTCATCAACAGTCACAGTTCCTGCCGATTCTAGCCCGTTTCGTCGACTATTTCTCACTATTTTGGGGTCCCAGAGTCATTTCCACGATTTAAGAACCCCGGGATGCGTTTACATGTTGGTCATCAACAATCACTGTTTTGGCCGATTCTGGCCCGTTTCATGGACTATTACACATAGTTTTGCGGTCCGGGAGTGATTTCCAGGATGAACGAACCCTGGGGTGCGTTTACGTGTCAGACATCAACACTCACAGTTTTAACCGATTCTGGCCCGTTTCCTGGATTATTACTCACTGTTTTGGGGTCCCGGAGTCATTTCCATAATTAGCAAACCCTGGGGTCCGTTTAAGTGTCTGTCATCAACACTCATAGTTTTGGCCAATTCTGACCCGTTTCGTGGACTATTGCATTTCCATAGACATTCCGAGATATATTGCCATGCAACTTTCGACCATTCTGTTCATTATGACACGCTTCATCATTGTCATATTGCTTTGCATGATCATGTAGTTGACATTGCATTTGTGGCAAAGCCACCATTAATAATTCTTTCATACATGCCACTCTTGAATCATTGCACATCCCGGTACACCGCCGGAGGCATTCACATAGTCATATTTTGTTCTAAGTATTGAGTTGTAAGTAAATAAAAGTATGGTGATCTTAATTATTAGAGCATTGTCCCATGTGAGGAAAGGATGATGGAGACTATGATTCGCCCACAAGTCGGGATGAGACTCCGGACGAAAAATAAATTAAAAAGAAAAAAAGAGGCCATAAAAAAGAGAAGGCCCAAATAAAAAAATGAGAGAAAAAGAGAGAAGGGACAATGTTACTATCCTTTTTCCACACTTGTGCTTCAAAGTAGCACCATGATCTTCATGATAGAGAGTCTCCTATTTTGTCACTTTCATATACTAGTGGGAATTTTCATTATAGAACTTGTCTTGTATATTCCAATGATGGGCTTCCTCAAAATGCCCTAGGTCTTCATGAGCAAGCGAGTTGGATGCACACCCACTTAGTTTCTTTTTGATCTTTCATACACTTATAGCTCTAGTGCATCCGTTGCATGACAATCCCTACTCACTCACATTGATATCTATTGATGAGCATCTCCATAGCCCATTGATACGCCTAGTTGATGTGAGACTATCTTCTCCTTTTTGTCTTCTCCACAACCACCATTCTATTCCACCTATAGTGCTATGTCCATGGCTCATGCTCATATATTGCGTGAAAGTTGAAAAAAGTTTAAAAATACTAAAGTATGAAACAATTGCTTGGCTGAAACCGGGGTTGTGCATGATTTAAATATTTTGTGTGATGAAGATAGAGCATAGCCAGACTATATGATTTTGTAGGGATAGCTTTCTTTGGCCATGTTGTTTTGAGAAGACATGATTGCTTTGTTAGTATGCTTGAAGTATTATTATTTTTATGTCAATATTAAACTTTTGTTTTGAATCTTTCGGATATAAACATTCATGCCACAATAAAGAAAATGACATTGATAAATATGTTAGGTAGCATTCCACATCAAAAATTCTATTTTTATCATTTACCTACTCGAGGACGAGCAGGAATTAAGCTTGGGGATGCTTGATACGTCTCCAATGTATCTATAATTTTTTATTGTTCCATGCTATTCTATTATCTGTTTTGGATGTTTAATAGGCATTTATATGCTATTTTATATTATTTTTAGGACTAACCTATTAACCGAGGGCCCAGTGCCAATTTCTATCTTTTTGCCTATTTTAGAGTTCCGCAAAAAAGGAATACCAAAAGGAGTCCAACCGGAATGAAACCTTCGCGATGATCTTTCTTGGACCGAAAGGAAACCAGAAGACTGGGAGATGAAGTCGGAGACGCAATGAGGCGGCCACGAGGCATGAGGGCGCGCCCAGGAGGGTAGGGCGCGCCCCCCTACCTCATGGGCCCCTGTTAGCTCCCCTGACCTAGTTCCTTCGCCTATATATACTCTTATACCCTGAAAAGATCTAGGAGAGCCACGAAACCACTTTTCCATCGCCGCAACCTTCTGTACCCATGAGATACCATCTAGGGGCCTTCTCCGACGTCCTATCGGAGGGGGATTCGATCACGGAGGGCTTTGTCGGTGTCAAAACCGGCGGATCTCGGGTAGGGGGTCCCGAACTATGCGTCTAAGGCTAATGGTAACAGGAGACTGGGGACACGATGTTTACCTGTGTTGGGCCCTCTCGATGGAGGTAATACCCTACTTCTGCTTGATTGATCTTGATTATATGAGTATTACAAGAGTTGATCTACCACGAGATCGTAGAGGCTAAACCCTAGAAGCTAGCCTATGATTATGATTGTTGTTGTCCTACGGACTAAACCCTCCGGTTTATATACACCGGAGGGGGCTAGGTTACACAGAGTCGGTTACAGAGAAGGAGATCTAACATCTGAATCGCCAAGCTTGCCTTCCACGCAAAGGAGAGTCCCATCCGGACACTCGACAAAGTCTTCAATGTTGTATCTTCATAGTCCAACAGTCCGGCCAAAGTATATAGTCCGGCTGTCCAGATACCCCCTAATCCAGGACTCCCTCAGTAGCCCCTGAACCAGGCTTCAATGACGATGAGTCCAGCATGCAGATTTGACTTCGGCATTGCAAGCCGGGTTCCATCTCCGAGTACTCCATAGGGAATTCCGAACACAAGGATCGTGTCCGACTCTGCAAAATAATTTCCACACACCACCGTAGAGAGCACAATACTTTACAAATCTAATCTGCTGACATTTTTTTACAGCATGTCCTCACGCCGCGGCCCGGTTTAATACAAACCATTTTTCTTAGCCTGCCACGACACGCACTGCAAGGCGGTTTTATTTGCACGTCTTGTTGAAGCAGAGATTGTGTCCCCCTTATTGCGGGATTCTCATGAATACGGGTGCGGGTAACCAAACTACGCATGTTGGTATGACTCCGTATTTTTAGGCAAGTCCCAAACGGTTACGCCGAGGACGCATGATATTAAACCCAGGCATGGGCAGCCCGTCCCGACGACCCGGCCCGAGCCAGGCCCAAAAAACCCGGGCCGGGTCGGGCCGGGCTTGACATTCGGGCCGGGCTCAGGCTTTGTTTTGCAGCCCGAAAGATAGTTCGGGCCGGGCTCGGGCTTCAATTTTTCCGTATTTCGGGCCGGGCTTTCGGGCTTCGGGCCAGGCTTGCACGTGCACGTACTAAAAATCAGCATTCGGGCCGGGCTTTTGGGCTTTGGGCTTGATTTCGGGCCGGGCTCGGGCTTGAAAATATGGAGTATTTCGGTCTTCGGGCCGGGCTCAGGCTTGGGAAATGAAGGTCGGCTTTTACAGGCCCGGCCCGACGTTTGCCCAGGTTTACTTGATATTCACCCCCTTTATAGAGGGGTCGAGGCCTATCCCTTTCTTACCACACTTGCGCCTTTCCACATCTCGAGTTCCAACACCCGAAGCTCAAGCTTAGGCACTTCGGATCTTTAATTATGTCCGGATCCAACCTTCAAGGTCGGTGGATGGCCTCCTCTGTCACAAAGGAGGACATTGCGAAGCTCGGGGAGGCCAGATATCTGAGCGCCAACGTCAAGCACAGGCTTCCTGCTCCAGGGCAGGTCATCCCCTCTCCCGAACCCAACGAGAGCATTGTGTTTGTTTCCCACTTCCTCCGAGGCTTAGGCTTTAGTGTTGATCCCTTCATGAGGGGGCTCATGTTCTATTACGGGCTAGATTTTCACGATCTAGCTCCGGATTCCATCCTTCACATCTCGTCGTTTATTGTCGTGTGTGAATCCTTCCTCCATATCACCCCACACTTTGGCTTATGGCTCAAGACCTTCAATGTAAAGCCAAAGGTGATCGAGGGGCGACACGCGGAGTGCGGAGGCGCTGCAATAAGAAGAAACGCCGATGCCCCATGGCCAGAAGGTTCCCTCCCGGAGGTGTCCGATCTATGGCAATGGAGGTGGTTCTACGTCACAGCTCCCCGAGGCACAAAGTGGGCGGCCGCCCCCGCCTTCCGCTCGGGCCCTCCGCCTCAACTGGCGTCGTGGGCCAACGTGGGACTGGACTGGGGGCCTGCTGATGACATACCGACATTGCAGAGCCGCATTCGGGAGCTTCTTGAGAGGGATATCAGTCTATCAGAATAATTCAGGTAATCCTAGTTCGGCGGGCCCTGCCGTGCAAACGTCGACCTCTCCGGATGTGGGAGTTCAATCCAGAAGGTCCGCGAACCATTCAGCACTTCTTCGGCATGACGCTCGAAGGGATGTATAAGTTATTCTTCCGACCACGAGTAAAGTGTCCGGACACCATCGAGGAGGCGGGCCTGAGCTGCAACTGCCCAGATACCCAAGTAAGTAACCCTGAAACCGAACACTTCACTTGTATTTATCACAACATTATTCTGAAAACTGTCCACGGCCAGGATTGGCTCAGCAAGGCGGAGAGGATCAGGTGTCCGGCCCCACTTCCCGAAGGCTCGCCTAGTCCTGCGATAGCCAGGATGCTTAGACGTGCGCTAAGCCAAATGCCCTCGGGGAAAAGGGAAGGGAAGAATAGAGAAGTCGAGCTTCACACATTGCACATCCAAACCGGGGGAATTATTGTCTCCACGAAGGAGGATAATCGGGGAGGTGAATCCAAGTTTTCCTCCCCCCGCAGGAAGAAAAGGGCCGCCTCCGAAGACTTGGAAACGGAGGTGCCTAAACAGGGGAAGAAAACTTAACCAAGGGGCCCTGCCCCGGAGGGCATCTTCACCGCACCATGCCCGCAAACGGGCCAGCCCTCCACCGAGCTGTAAGTTAATCGTGAATAAAAAGATATTGCTTCCTCCTCCGAGAACAATAACCAGGATCTATCTTTTGCAGATCTGCCAGTAGCTCTTCTCAATAGAGTTCGTCTTCGGGGGATCTTCTTCCGGAGATGATGGAGAGTGAAACCCCACCTGCCTCTCCGCCCCATGGGGCGGGCGACCCTGAGGTGTCGTCACGAGGAGTCCAGATCCGCCGAGGCCGGAAGCTAACACTTCGGCCACCCCGAGCCCGGCGTGTTCGCCTCCCATGGAGGGCAGTAAGAAGGGTCCGGGATAGTCCGGTGCCCGGCCGAACACACTGACGGGCCTTCTGGAGCAAGCTGCTCTCTTGGAGGATCATCGTACGTTAATGGGTACGGTGTTGGAGAAGATTTCATCCGCCACGAGCGGGTTGAATGAAGCTTTTACGAGCCTGCTCGAAGGCTTTGAGGTACGCAATGAAACATGTAATTTTTTGGTTGTACCGCACGCGATAGGTGTGCTCCATATAGATAGTAGCCCCTGAGACTCTGGTTGCCAGCCCTAGGCGGCAAACGGAGGATCACACTCCCAGATAATGATCGCACTGCATTCATGCGCGGGTTGCTAAGGGTCCGGTGGTAGACCGGACCGCTGAATTCGCCGAACTGAGGCGACAGATTGATGTGGTGGACGCCGACATGACGCTTGTAAACAAGCGGCTTGACGAGTCACAGAGTATGTGCTCGTTTTTCCTCATTTGTTTAAGAAATATTAAGAGAAGCATAATGTTAATATGATATGATGTGGCTGCAAGTGGAGCTGCTGCCGTGGAGGCCCTGATGGCAGAACTTGCATTAGCCAAGGAACAAGTCAGGGCTAGCAATGCGGCTGCCCTAAAGGCGGCCGAAGATTTAAGAGCCAAACAGGCTGCTCATCACCGAAGCAAAGATAAAATAGCCGAGATGGCTGTAGAGCTGAGGGACGCCTCCGACCGGTATGAGCTCCTTACAAAGGAGAGTCAGGCGAAGTCGGCTGGCCTGAAAAAGGCCCTCGATTCGGCCAAGGAGACGCGCTCTGAAATTAGAGCTGCGCGGGAGGATCTTCG
This sequence comes from Aegilops bicornis, assembly GCA_021605145.1. NCBI lineage: Eukaryota > Viridiplantae > Streptophyta > Magnoliopsida > Poales > Poaceae > Aegilops > Aegilops bicornis. The sequence continues at coordinate 713,558,541 of CM038672.1, read as the reverse complement.
ACAAGCCGAAGACATCGCGGCTGGAAGCCCCTATCTGTTGCGGATGAAGTTTGGAGATCCAAAATACGCTCCTCTGGATCAGTCTTGGAGCGTTGCAGACGCGTATGCGGATCTGGCAAAAAGTACGGCTGATGCGACCAAGTTCTTCAAGGATCAAAAAGATAATGAACTAGAAAGGTTGTTCTGGTTGCAATTCAGTGCTCCAACGCGCCCGCTGCCATTGAGTGAGAGGATGGCCGCTATGGCCGAGCTCCATAGGTTGTCCGGTCTTGCAATGAGGTCTGTAATAGACCATCTATGGCCGAAAGGACCAAGTACGGGCAGTTATTTTGGTTTAGTGCAACAATTCCTTGGCGCCGTATCGTGAATCGATGCCATGAAGAGGTCGGCGTGCATAGAGGGTGCGCGGATGGCTCTTGCCCGTATTAAAACATACTGGGAGGATATGGAGGCTACCATCATTGCAACCCAGAGTCCGGAAGGAAGCCAGGACCCAGCCGAGCACCATTTTGAACAGGTCATAGAAGGTGCCCGTATAATAGAGGCTCAGTGCTCGAAGAATGTTATGTTCGAGTGACAAGTCATTCAATTGTAAAAACAATTCTATTTTAATTATAAAGGTTGTGTTTATACTTTTGCCCGAAAGTGTTATAGTGCCTCCTGTGCGGCCGTTTATGTATGTATATAACCTGAAAGTTAGCCGTCGTTGGCTTCAGCCCCCACGCATATAAGCGGGGGTGTTTGCGAAAATGTGCGTAATCACACTTGATCCAATGTCTTGGTCCATTAAGGAGGTGATCGCACGTCGAACTAGGCAACCGGACTATATAGCTTTAACACTTTCACTTAGCCATAGGAGTTTGACGGTGGGGCTACTATATAGCCGCTGGTACCTCCGCGTTCATCCGAATACGTTGCGCGTATGTACATGACTGGGAAACGGTCCTTCGTTAATGCGGAGGAATCCCAAAGATTCCGATGAGTCATCGAGTGGTTGACCAGTCTCTCGCTATATCATGACAGTCAGTTTTCGGCTTTCTCTACTGAGGTGCTCATCCGGAATAACCAGGGCACAATCGTAGTAGTTCTCCTTTGGCCGCCTTAGCCGATAGAACGGAACGTAAGGCAGCAAACCCAGGAGCTGGGCAAACCCAACATTTGACCAAAGACATGATTCGGAGCTTATGCATATAAGGCCAAACTCGCGACGCCGTACACTCCCGAAGGTATTCGGACTTTATAACATATACTGGGCTGAGTAACGCCCTCGATTATGAACCCTGTATTTCCGAATCGTGCATTAATCATCTGTTGGCTAAATGCCAATAACGCCAGTATCCCCTGTGGGTGTATTGAATACCCGTGGGATGTCAAGCAACAAGAGACAGTAAAGAAGGTTTACACATGGGCTTAATCTAAAGAGAAACCTTTGAGCGGGGCCCTGTTGCACGTTTGCGCCTTTGTCTCCGTTGTGCCGTATCCTAGAAGGGTGTCGCATGATTGGTGTCTGTAAAAAAGGAAAACTCATGTAAAAGAGTCTAATGTAATCGTGCGAGAAGTTGGTTATTCTCAGTGAATAATGAAAATGCAATATATTGTTGTATGAAAAAGGTCAAGCCGAACTGTGGGCTTTGTTACATATTTGCAGCCCCTAGCACCACCTGTGGGGGAATATCTGTGGGCCCCAGCTCAGGTTTGTCTGGGCTGTTACCATTGGTGGTGTACCGGACTCGTCTAACCGTGTTCGTGGTCTTGACGACCGATCATCTATTCTGGTAGGAGGGGCCGCTTAGTGTTCGGCTGCTAGAGCCGCCACATATTCTTTCGCACGTAAGGAACGCTCTGTGTTTCCACTAACTATGATGACGCCACGTGGACCGGGCATCTTGAGTTTGAGGTAGGCATAGTGCGGTACTGCGTTGAAGTGAGCGAAGGTTGTTCTTCCGAGCAGTGCGTGATAGCCGCTTCGGAAGGGAGCGATGTCGAAGAGTAGTTCTTCGCTTCTAAAGTTGTCGGGAGAACCGAATGTAACCTCTAATATGAGGGAGCCCGTGCAGCGGGCCTCAAGCCTGGTATTACTCCTTTAAAGGTAGTGTTACTTTGGCTTATTCTTGATGGGTATATCCCCATCTTGCAGACAGTGTCCTGATATATCAGATTGAGACTACTGTCGCCGTCCATAAGGACTCGAGTGAGATGGTATCCACCAATTATTGGGTCAAGCACCAAGGCAGCCGATCCGCAGTGCCGGATACTAGTCGGATGGTCCCTACGATCGAAGATGATCGGACAGGCGGGCCAGGGGTTGAATTTGGGGGCGACGGGCTCTACAGCGTATACGTCTGTGAGTGCGCGTTTGCGCCTTCTCTTAGGTATGTGTGTCGCGTAGATCATGTTCACTGTTTTGACCTCTGGTGGGAATTTTTTCTGTCCCCCAGTGTTTGGCTGGCGAGGCTCATCCTCGTCTTCACTAGGTGTTTCCCTTCCCTTGTGTTCGGCATTTAACTTGCCTGTCTACTTGAAGACCCAGCATTCTCTGTGAGTGTGATTCACAGGTTTTTCGGGGGTGCCATGAATTTGGCACAATCTGTCCAGGACTTTGTTCAGGCCAGACAGTCCTTCTTTGCTGCCTTTAAATGGCATCTTTCTTTGACCCGGTCGAGAGCCCCTGAATCCGGCGTTGACCGCCGTGTTGTCCAGACTTTCTTAATTGTTTCAACGCTTGTTCTTATTGCGTCGTGGCTTCCCGTTGCCATCCCTAATTTCGGATGTGCCTGGGTCGTTGGTGCCTTTACGGGCCAACCAGCTGTCCTCACCCGCGCAAAAGCGGGTCATAAGGCTTGTCAAGGCCGCCATTGTCCTCGGCTTTTCTTGTCCGAGGTGTCTGGCAAGCCACTCGTCCCGGATACTGTGTTTGAAGGCCGCTAGGGCTTCAGCATCCGAACAGTCAACAATTTGATTCTTCTTAGTTAGAAATTTGTTCCAAAGCTTACGGGCTGACTCTCCGGGTTGTTGTATTATGTGACTTAAATAAATCGTAATGGGAGGTCGGACATAGGTCCCTTGAAAATTGGCCCTGAAAGCGTCCTCAAGTTCCTCCCAACTTCCGATTGAATTTTCGGGGAGGCTTTTCAACCAATGCCGAGCTGGCCCTTTCAACTTGAGGGGAAGGTATTTGATGGCGTGGAGGTCATCCCCACGAGCCATGTGGATATGAAGGATAAAATCCTCAATCCAGACCCCAGGGTCTGTCGTTCCGTTGTATGCCTCTATGTTCACGGGTTTGAATCCCTGTGGAAATTCGTGATCCAGCACCTCGTCGGTGAAGCACAAAGGGTGTGCAGCCCCTGTGTATGTGGACATGTCGTGGCATGCTGTCGACTGTTGTTGTGTCCGGTATTGATTCCGAACTAGTATTCGATCAGTGTGATCATTTTGGTGACCATAATCCCGCGTCGGAGCATGTCCTCTAGATCCATAGATGGACCTGGTTGCGTCGGCCTTTTTGTCCAAGAGCTCGCGTAAATCGTGAGCTGGCTTGTGTGCGGCGTTAGTGGCTGCTCTATCATGTCCATGAGGTGGTTGGTCCGGCCGATTGGCCGTATTGTTTTTTGGCAGAATGGGCTCTATGGCCTCATCGTCAAATTCGGGCAGCAGCTTGCGCTTTGGGTAGCTCTTTGTGTGGCGATCATCGCCATATTTTTCTTCAGTGTCTAGCACTTTATTCCATCTGCAGTTGAGTGTGTCCTGCGCGGCCTTAAGCCTTTGCTTCTGCTTCTTTAGGCTCCTCGCAGTGGCCATAAGCCTCCTGTGGAGGTTATCTTGTTCCAAACGTTTTTCCGGGATGAAGATAAACAACAACCAGCCAGGCACTTAAGAACTTGTCGTCTGCAAGAACTCCCATATCATTTATCGTTTTGCACCACTCGGTCACTGATGGCGCGGGCCCTGTCGGGATGTCAAACTTCTCGTTGAACAAACCTAACTACGTCTTGCTCCACTTCATACGCAACCTTCCTCTGCCCCCTTGGCAAACCCCAGATTCTTTCTACGCTTGCTGCATCAACTGGGATCTTCCCCCTATCTGGGATAACAAGCTACGACAACTCTGGATCATAACACTTCATCACAAACTTCACAAGATCTACTTTCATTGTTCTTGTCCCGATATCAAGCACACCCCCAAAGCTTATATCACCAATGGCATCCTTTTGTGTATCATCGAGGCCATTGTTTAGGACAAAAATTCTTGAAGGTGATGCCTTGTTCCTTGGTGCTGGCCCACTGCTACCAATCTGCACACAAATTAAATTGAGCAACCCACTATATTAAGCTGAGCAACTCACTATACTAAACTAAGCAAACCACACCATAATTAAAAAAAAGAAAAGTTGTGTTTGCTAAAAAACTGAGGAACGAGATCTATATTGAACTGCAACTGCTAGTACTAAACTAGGCAACTGCTACACTGCTATTCTGCTGCTTATGATAGGACTGCATATACAAAAAGAAATTGCCATGCTGACTTGAGCATTACATATTTCAAGGATGTCTCCCTTCCTTCAAGTTTTTCATAAAAAAATTACCTCGTTCGCAACTTTCTTCGCACGTTTCAGATTTCTCCCTCCTTCATCACGAGGGGCGGAATCGGTGCCCCCTTTCCCCGCCCGACCACCACGTACAGGATCCTGATTCGCCCGCCCGTGCTTGCGTCCAACATTACTCCTTGCTGAATGAGCTGCCACTTCTTCTCCTCATTTTCACCATCAGTTCTACCCGCGGGCCTTTTGCTTTTCGGAGCCATTCTGTACAATAAAAGACAACAAAAAAATCATGTTAATGAAAAAACATACAAAGCCCTATAACTCAACTGCTCAATGATACTACTTGCATTTGGAGGTAACATCACTGTCATTTGGAGATGAACAAAACTCCATTTATTTCCTACCCCAGAGATAACTCAACTACTGAATTGCTAGTGCTTGCAAAGGCAATTTGGTATTGAAAACTATGCAACTACTCATTATTTTGTGGCAACTAAAAATAAATGACATAAGACAAGCACATAAAAAACTACTCATCACAAAAAAAGTCACATATTCATCTTCATCACATTAGCTAAAAGATCAAAAACACTCAGGCTTTGCCGCTTATTCATGAGAGATATCTCATCTCCTATTCATAGTTGCAACGAAAAAGACCGCAACTCGATGGTGGATGTATGCAACATCATCTTTCATACAGTAAATTTAAATAACAATACAAAAAGGATAACAACTTGGTGCTGCAAATCTAGGCAATAACTAAAATCAACCAATCACAAAAACCATTTCCCCCAAAAAAAACAGTGTGCTACTTTAATGTTGAACACAAGGCGACTACTGCCCCTAATTAGTGCAACTGTCGATCACCCCTCCCATGAACTGCCCAAGTCAGATGCATCCCCTGACCCTCCCCTCGCAAATTTGCAGGAAAAATCTAAGCAACTAGCATCAAATTTATGAACAACTCCCAAAGTCAGATGCATCCCCTGGCCCTCCCCTCGCAAAAAATTGCGGCAAAAACTAAGCAACTAGCATCAAATTTTTGAGCAACTGCCATCAAAATTATGAGCAAACTGCCCCCAGTCAGATGCATCCCCTTACCCTGCCCCTCCATCTTGCAAATTACAAGAAAAAACCTAAGCAACTGCCATCGAAATTAGGAGCAACTGCGTCCTCAGAAGCAAGCAACATCAAAAATACGAATCCTATGCCCTAGTCACTAGGATTCGGTCGCATGTATCCCCTTGCAGCGACTCAATCCCGCCTACCCCCAGCACAAACCCACCCCCACCCCCCCCCCCTCTCCCCGCCATAGCAACGCCACGCCCTTCCAATCATTGACGACACGGACCACGAGGACGCCATGGACAACCTCGTGCCCGCCCCCTCACCGAAACCCTAACTTCATGGAGCGCAACTGGGGAGCAGAGCGAGAAAATAGGAGGGAATATGTGCCGGGTTTACCTCCGCCTGCAGCCGGCGACTCGCGGCGCTCGCGGAGGGCCTCCCGCACCGACGACTCCGCGCCGGATCCACCACCGCAGCATCTCGCCTCGTCCCGCCGTTGCTAGAGGAGAGGAAGGGGGAGGGAGAGGAGTTCGAATGAAATCTGTGGGTGCGGGCGGGCGGTTTCGAACAAGATGAGCGGGGGATGCGGGCAGTTTTCGCCTGGAATAAAGGTGTCGGGCCCACCACGCGCCGCACGCCTCGCACAATCCCGTAACGGGCACGTTTTCGCCTATAATAGACGAAGATTGTTTTGGAAATTGCTAGAACAATTTTTAAAATTCACGAACATTTCTTTGATTTCACGAACATCTTTTGAAATGCATCATTTTTGAATCAGCGAAACATTTTATGAATGAATAAACTATTTTGTAAGTCACCAACAGTTTTTGAATTTTTAGGATATTTTTCCATTCATGAAAAAAATTGAATTGCTGAAATTGTTTAATTTCATTAACTTTTTTAACACAAGAAATTTTAGAAAATCATGAACATTTCTCTATTTCCTGAACATTTGTTTTAAAAAATTCGAACATTTTTTGAATAAGCAAACATTTGTTTTACAAAATCATGAATATTTTTTTGAATCCACAAACATTTTACAATTTGTTAAGCACTTTATTTCAAAGTACTCATTTTCGTTAATTTTCAGAACTTTTTTTAAGTCCAAATTATTTAAAGTAGAACAAAACGAAAACAGAAAAAAATATGAAAATTTAAAAAACAGGCGCCTGGACATGGGCTGGTCCAAACGGGTAAGCTTTGTCTTCTCCTAGCGCACAGGGCGTATGGGCCGGCCCAGGGGCAGGATTCCCCTGTGTGAGTGTTTTTTATCACTTAGGTGGCACATTTGCTCAAAAAAAACTTATAGGTGGCATTGGTGGGTATGTGTAACTTTGATGGCAATTTTCGCGATGTACCTCTAGAAGCCATAGCCCCTTTATTATTAAGGTATTGATTATTACTATTTTCGTCCCACTCCTCGTTTCCGGTTTTCTTTTGCCTTTTTTTCCACCGTGACCCCTCCCTTGATCTTGGTTTCACTCGATCTTCTTGTAGCTTGCGAGCATTTTTCATTCTTTTGACACCTCAATTCTAGGAGTTTACCTCATACACTGTAGTGAAATTTACTAGGCGCAATTGAGTTTTGTGTGAGCTTTTGGTCATTTGTTCAATGGCCCATTTATATCTCAGAGTTTGTCCTTGGTGGAGATACATGATCCCTAGATATATTTGCTGATTTCTTCTTATGGGCATGCGAGTTAGATCTTTGTTCCACAAATAAGTAGTGGGTGTAAACATGATCCTTCATTCCCCAAATTATTGCAGATTTGCCATGTACTTCCTCCGTCCCAAAATTCTTGTCTTAGATTTGTCTAAATACGGATGTATCAAGCCACGTTTTAATATTAGATACATATGTATTTAGACAAATTTAGGACAAGAACTTTGGGACGGAGGGAGTATGTGTTATACAGTTGCATATTGTTGCTTGCAGGAGATGTGCTGGCTGATTTATTTATTTTCTTCTGAAAGTAGATCTTCTAAGCTACTACTCCCTCCATCCTAAAATGAGTGTCTTAACCTTAGTATTTTCTTCTGAAAGGAGACGCGTATTTTGGGATGGAGAGAGTATGTTCTTCCAACCCGTGGATAGCATTCTGATGCAAGCGATGTGCTTATTTCAACTGGTATGTAGGATGTTCTTTTGAAGTTCAAGCAAGCAGACTACAAAGTTAGGCCCCGTTTGATAGCTCAGTTTTTCCTAAGTATTATAAGAATACTGCAGTTTTTTGAATTACTGCGGTTTTAATTACTATGAGATGTTTGGCTATCCAAAAAACTGTAGTATTTAATATTGCAGTATTATCAAAACCGTGATATTTTCTCTGTATTAAAAAAAACCTAGGCTGTGTTTGATAGCAAATGGTGAAATAAACTGAAGTATCCAAAACTGAAGTAATTTTGCCAGTAAGTATGAGATACCATGGTTTCATCAAAACACAATATTTTGAAGTATTCACAATACATAGAACCTGTTTGGTTGTTGTCGCACACCGCTGTAAATTTTGCTGCCTAGCCATTGTGTTAGCAGTGCAAACAAGCGCAGCTAGCTGGCCGTTTGAATATTTTTTTCTGTTGCATAATCTGTCACGCACATGCAGCTAGCTCCTTACCGTTAGCAGGGTAAACACGCCTAGCTGGCTTCCTTACAATTTCTGTGCGTTATTCCGGGCAGCTAGCTAGGTAACCCTTACCTTACCATACGCGTGCATAAGAATAGGAGAATGCAAAAACTGAACATGAAAGGTACGTACCAACCATCCACCACAAGGTACGTACATACCCAGCCTAGCTAGCTCGTTTCTTTCCCTTGCTCTGTTTTAAAAAATGAGGTCCAGGGTTGTTTTTTTATGCAGAGAAATTACTACAGTTTCGAGAATACTCTAGTTTTAATAACACAATATTTAGTGCTAACCAAACAGGTCACAGTAAATAAAACTATGATATTTGAAAAAACTGTAGTATTCTTAGAATACTAAAAAAATACTTTGCTACCTCTTTTTAGAAAAACAGAGCACGCCAAGAAAACGAGTCTGTTTGTTTACCGCCTTCCTCGCTCCCAGGTCACCGCCGCTGCCGGAGGATTGTCGGTCATAGACAAATCATACGACGGCAATGGGAAAAATGGGCCGGGTTGGTTTGTGCGTGCATGGCCATTCAGTCGATCACTGGCCAGCTAAGAACGTGCATGTGTGTAACTGCTATGCAACAGCTAGCTTATTTACGTCCTTGTAAACAAGCGTGAAGCGTCACAGTATTCTTAATACTACGAAACGAAATACTTTGATATGACAAAACTGTGGTATCTAGTACCAATAGGCTAAAATACTGTAGTTTTTGCAATGCTTTGCTGCCAAACAGGGCCTAAATCTCATGGTTAGTCATTCCAATTTTAGGATCTCATAATGTCATGCCCAGTTACTTTTACCTAATATAATTCATATATAATTATTTTATGTCATGAGAAGAACACTTTTCATATACTCTATATGATGACCTCTTTTATTATATTGATCCGCGCTCACTAGGGTCGCAGATATATAATAAAAGAGTTAATAACACCTTAAATGATCGGCGCTCAGTGGGGTTGCAGATATATAATAAAAGAGTTAATAACACCTTAGATGATCACCGATCATTTAACTTTTGAAAGAACGCAAATGTTAATTGATCGGCGCTCAGTAGGGTCGCAGATAAGGAAGTATATATATTATTATGGATACGTTCTTCCTTGTTTATGTCCCTTTACTCCACCTTAAATGTAAATGTAACATCAGTTCGATAAATACAACAGTTTGTCACCTATATAAATTGCTTCCAGGGAAGGAAAGATTGATGGCCGGCAACAACAAGTCCAGAGGACGCACGTAACAGGTCAGCGCAAATCCTCTCGTCACAGCTAACTTTGTACCTGAATTTACACTCAGCAGCACAGTTTTGATTTTCGGCCATCTAGGCCTGGGGCAAAAAAGTCCCTTTCGGCCCAATCAAAATTTTGGTCAAAATATATCCAAATTTAGGTCAAATTTTGTTCAAACAAATTGTTGGTTTTGCAATTTCGTCTGTGATTTTGCCGAAATGCTTCAATTGACCGAAATTCGGCCATCTCAGCATGGGCCGAAAAAAAACCGACAAGTGGTAATTCTATTTCCTTCCGTAGGTTTTCCCAGTCTACTCAACTAGTATTGGCCTCTTTTGTAACCGTCTATCTTGAGTCAATTTCTTTTGCCTTCCAAAATGCTTGGGTTACTAAGTTAATGCTAATAAATACAAGCTTCATAAGTCGTACGCTTTTCAATCTAATTGACTGTCGTTTTAGATCACTTCTTATTTAACCCTCCTCTCATAAATGGCGGCATACTCTTAAATAAAATGACCCATTAAACCCACATCTATCACAGGCCAAATGGTGACATGCTCAAACCTCCCATTCGATGAAACACAATGGATCATCCGGATTCGTCGGATCCTTGAAGAGGAGATTGAGCTAGGCGATGACCAGCCCGTCTCCATATTCGATGTCCTCAAGCCCCTCCTGTGCACTAAGCCTGAAGCGTATGTGCCTCAGCTGGTGGCCTTGGGCCCTTACCACCATTGCCGTGAAGGACTCCGCGACATGGAGATGTACAAGCTCTCGGCAGCCAAGAGAGCCCAAAGCCACCTGCCAAGTATGAACTTCCAAAAACTTGTGGACGTCTTCGCCACATTCGAGCACCGGATTCGTTCTCACTATCACAGGTTCAAGTGCAAAATAATCAATCTGTCTTAATTGCATAACCGAAGGAAATCTTGATCGTTACTACTTACCTTATGTTTATTTCTTGCAGGCAGCTCAATCTCACCAACGAGACGCTAGCATGGATGATGGTGATCGACGTGTCATTTCTTCTCGAGTTCCTGGAGACTTTCCGCGAGACCAAAAACCAGAGGACGATAATACAAAGGATGCCCTCGAGGATGTCGCATCTGGTTGACCCATCTCATAGGACATCTGTGCACAGCATGCTGCTACATGACGTCGTGATGCTGGAGAACCAGATCCCGATGTTTCTTCTCGTAAAATTAGTTGAGATGTGGTGCTCCTCTGACCATGGCGTGCCACGGCCTAATCTGAGCTCCATGTTGTCAGGGTTCTTTCAGGAGGTTTGCTTGCTCAAGGGGGTAAGCTCTCCATGCACCGACGCCACACGGCACGCCCACTTGCTAGATTTCCTCTACTCTAACATGTTATCATGTGGTTGTGTGGAAGAGTCGGATGGTGACGTGCAAGAAGCCGGAGATGGGTTGAGTGATCACCCGCAGAGATCGACACTGAGTTCAATAACAAAATTGCTCGTGAAGCGTGGCTTGAAGTTGGCGTCGTTGGTGACAGATTTCATGGCGAGGATGTTTCTAAAGTTCCTAGCCTCTCTTCCATGCCTGTCAATGGTCAGGCAACCCATCGAGCAGCTAGCTACCCAACGAGGCGCCCCGGAACCCAATGGTGCATCCGATGTTCATAACAACAAAAACATATCACCTTTGCTTGAGGAGATCGCAGTGCCTTCTATCACAGAACTCGCATATGTCGGTGTTACATTCACCCCAACAGTCGGCGGCATCTCCACGATCGAATTCTGCGCAAGAACCGCAACACTTCACCTCCCGGTGATCAGTATCGACATGAACACCGAAGTCGTTCTGCGGAACCTGGTGGCCTACGAGGCATCGATCGGGTCCAGGGCGCTGGTCTTCGCCCGGTACGTCGAACTCATGAACGGGATCATCGACACCGACGAGGACGCTCGGCTGCTGAGGGAACACGGGATCATATTGAACCACCTCAAGAGTGACCAGGAAGTGGCCGAGCTGTGGAACGGGATGACCCGGTCGGTGAGGCTGACGAGGGTGCCGGCTCTGGACAAAGTAATCGATGAGCTTAACCGGTACCATGGGGCCTGTTGGAAGGTGAGGGTCAGGACATTCGTGAAGGTGCGCCTTCTTGGCTCCAGGGACCTGGTTGCTTGCGCCATGATGGTTCTCCTCTTGTTGTTCATCGGCATCCATGCTTTCTGCCTATCTCGTGCCTGCCTCCTTTCTTGGCACGGGATGGGTATGGTCAGGAGAAAAAATGGTTGTAACATCCTTAAAAACTGAAGTAATAAACTGGTCTTGTCATATTGGGTAAATAAATAATGTTTCCAAGAATACAAGTATTTTGTTGTTCACGTCTTCAGCATTCAAAATTGAAGAACATCATAAATACATTTGTTGCATCTTTCTTAATACATTTATTAACTTTTTTGGTTTTCAATATAATAGTGATTTCAGTCGATTTGTTTGTCTAATACTACTTTCTTGTGCCTATATTCTACTTAGTCTTTAAGTTTTAAAAAAAATGAACATTCAGGTTTTGCATTTTGGAAACTCTGAAGTTGATAATTATGAGTTTTCGTAAGATTTTAGACTTCCACATGTAAGGAAACATTTCCCCCTTACACAACAACAAAAATGTAAAAAAGGTCACATGTTCGTGCCCCAGCAAAGGAAAAGGAGAGATAAAAAGAGGAAAGAAGGAGCAAACATGTGTAACATGTGAAAGCCAACCTCTGCAAACACATGTGTGCAGCTGACCCCTACCATCCTCATGAAAAGCTAGCTGCAACGCACGACTGGTCTTGTACTTTGGTTTGTACTTTATCTATAAAATGGGAGTAAATAGCATAAAACTACTGGTTTACAGGCTAGGGTTCCAAAAAATTACCAGTTTTTAATTTTTCTTAGAAAGCTACCAGTCGCGCGGTCGGCTGTTTCAAAAAACCCAAACCCGCGGTGACTAGCGGTTGAACCGTTTTCCTGACCGCGTGGACCCACCTGTCAGGCCACCTGGCCACAGCGCTCACACGCGGCGATTGGCGGCCGTTAAGCGAGCTGGTCTGGTCGGAACGAAAGGACGCGGTCGGGCCGCTCTCTCTCTCAGTCTCCCCCTCCTCTCCCCCGCAGTGACCTAGGTGGGCGATGGCCGCGGTGCAGCCAAATGCTGTCGGCGGCGAGCTATTGAGCCAAGGCGTCACCGGCCAGGAGGGCGGTGGACATCCAGAGGTGGACCCAGGGCTAGGCAGCTCGAGCTTCTTCCCGGCGCAGCGGTTGCAGCATGGATCACCGCCCGCTGCTGTGGTCGATCCGGCGAGCTCAGATCCGGCAGTCCGCGCGGCTAGGGCAGTGGCGAAGTCCATCCAGGCGGATCCAGATGGCGGCCACACTTGGGCTTCGTCCTTTGGTGGAGTTAGGTAAGCAATTTCTGGGCCCTTCATACTTTTAGTTCAAATTACAAATTTCTGGGTCCTTTAGTTCAATTTAGAACTATGGTTAGTAATAGTTTGTTCTTGGCATGGTACTTTATTTTATTGGTTAAGTCATTGTAGAAGAAAGTGCATTTGGTTAGTTCATTTGATCAGTGCATTCACTGTAATTAGAAGAAAGTTCAGTTTCTTCAGATATTAGTTATTGTTTTAAGTTATAGTGACTTAAAAATTGATTGTTTGTCAATTTAATCATACAGCTTAGATGATGAGATTTGGGTCATGAGGCTACATTTTCAAGGAACAGATAGCATGGAGAGAAAGTATTCAGTTTCTTCAGATATTAGTTATCTGACCATATTAGCATTGGCTGAGTTGGAGGGTTATGGAATGGATGCCTGTTTGACTTATGTAAAGGAAGAGGGAAAGGGCTTGGAGGTGGTGGAGGTCCTGGATAGTGAGGAGGCATTAGAGGAAATGCTTGACTTGTTTGTTGATAAGAAGATCCTGAACATCACTGTCAGAAAGCCTACTGATCCAAGCCCAGCAGATGTTAACATGGATCACATCATGCTTGAGGAACAGATCCCCATTGATCATGTTGGTGAACCTGTTGTTTATAGTGTTTCCCAACAAGGTGTCCTGTATCCACTGGAGAATGCAACTTTGCCACCAGCAATCCCTGAGGAGCCCTATCTTAACACACAACATAGTTGTAATTTCAACAAGGGGAAAAATGTTGTGGAAGAAGAAGAAGATCTAGAAGCAGAGCATGATGAAGATGAAGATGAAGATGAAGATGAAGATGAGATGGACAAATCCTCTTTAGATTTTGAGTTTTTTAGGGGTGATTACAAAGGGCAGAATATATCATACAAGGCTTGGTGTAGGGGTGAAGATGAGGCTGGCAAGGGACAAGCCATAAGACCAGGGGAGAGGAAGAACCTGCAGACCACTATTGTGGAGCAAACTCAGAACCATCTGAGTTTTGGGAGGAAGACCAAATCCTTTCTGAACATGATGAACCCTCAGTTGTACCAGAGAAAGGAGCAAAGAAGCTTAATCCTGTCAGAAAACCAGGCCCAACTATCAACTCACACAGTGCCCCTGAACACATGAAGTTTGAAGATTTTGTGCACGAACACGATGAATACCGCTTTCCGGTGATTTTGGTCTTAGTGATGAAGAAGAAGTTCCAAGGTTGCCTTCGGGTAGGAAGAGAAGGTTGAAGAAGAGGAAGGAGAGGAGGTGGTATGATCCATCACCCACGATGCACATGAGCGATTGGCATTGCATTTGTGCTTCCTAAATGTTGTGGAGTTCAGAGAAGCACTAAGAAATTTCCATGTCAGAACACTTAGGAATTTTGAGTATCACAGAAATGAACCAACTAGGGTTATTGCTTGGTGCTCTGATAGAAAGGAAGGTTGTCAGTTTTACATAGTGGCCTCTAGAATAGCTAATGAGTCTACTTTCAGCATCAAGAAGATGAATTTGGATCACACTTGTGGAGCAAGTGGAGAGAGCACCAAGGTTACAATTAACTGGGTTGCCAAGGTTTGTGAGGAGACCATTAGATCAAACCCTGGAGCTGGTGTTGAGACAATTATGTCATACTGCAAGAAAACATTTGGTGTTCATGTGCCTAAAAGCTTGGCATATAGGGCAAGGAAGCAAGCAGTTGAAGTTGTGCAAGGAGATCACATACTCCAATATCACAGACTAAGGGACTATTTACAGTGTGTGCTAGATACTAATCCAAGCAGTTGAACTCCTCTTGCTGCTCAACCTGGGCCGCCTCTAGTGCCCTCTGCCTGCGCCTCCTCCTCCTCCTCCTCTGTGCTGCTGCTGCCCTAACCTCCACAGCCTCCCCCTCCTCCTCTGTGACATCTCCCATGTCAGGATCCATCTCTAGGTTTCTTTTGGGTGGCGGCTGGTGGAGTCACTGGGAAAGGGTGGGGGTGGGGAGGGGTTTATATTGACAGATGGATGGGGTTGGGTTTTAGTAGGCCTAGGGTTGCATTTAAATCGACCACAAGTGGGCCACTAAGCCCAATTACCCACACAAATAATATATGTAGGCTAACAAATAACATATAAAAGATAGAAGATCAATTTGAAAACTTAAGAGCATAGAAGATCCATTTCCACTACTTAGTAGCATAGGAGATCCATTACAACACTTAATAGCATAGGTGATCCATTACAACTTACTTAACAACATAGGAAAAGGTTCTTACATAAGAAACTACAGTTCAAATGCATGGCCAAACACTAGGTTAAACTTCACAATCCCCCAAAATGTACACCCATAATCACTTTAGACTGTTAGGCCACATCCTTATATAAAGGCCTTGGATGTACTTACTTCACCAACATATCACAACAACTTCAAGACTCAAGGATGGCCTTGATTTGCTCTAACTTCTCCTTGCTGCCATAGCCATCTTTCAGCAGCTCAGCAACAACAAGCTCAAGCTTGTCCTTCTCCT
Source organism: Aegilops bicornis (assembly GCA_021605145.1). Classification (NCBI taxonomy): domain Eukaryota; kingdom Viridiplantae; phylum Streptophyta; class Magnoliopsida; order Poales; family Poaceae; genus Aegilops; species Aegilops bicornis. The sequence goes on along the minus strand of CM038672.1, from coordinate 713,543,154 downwards.
TCTTAAGAACATCTCTCAACTTGAACATCCTTCATAGCCTTCACGGTGTTCTTGATGATATCAGCTTGGCTCTGCAAAATGCACCTCTGCTCTTTTGCAAGTTTAAGCTTTTCCATCTGCACCTCCAACATAGCTTTCTCCTCTAGCTCCTTCTTCTTCTTCTCAAGTTCTTCCTCCTCCACTTGTTTCTTATCCACCCTACCATCCTGCCAATCAAACATCTTGGATACATCATCAACAAGCTTGGTGTACTCAATGCAAAGCTTGTCATTTTCAGTCCTAAGCTTGGCCAACTCCCTTTCATGTTCAATCTTCACTTGGCCAACTCATTCTCAAACTTCTCCTTGTCAAGTACCCGTCCACAGTTACGCTCATGGAACATTTCCCACAGCCTGCTCAAACATCTCTGAAGCACAGTAGGCCAAGGCCCATCAACCCACTCTACAACACCACAATTCACACCATTTGCCTACATTTGTAAATGTGATAAGTTAGTGCAAGTGGAGTACTAGCTAATTTCAGTGCCATGAAGATATGCTAAGTTATTACAATGCCATGATTAAGTTTGCTAAGTAACAAAAAAACATAAGTGGCTTTCATATCAGTAACAAACTGATGCATCATGTGAGGCCAGTGAACATCAATATCTAACCTGGACCGGGCAGCCATAGAAACGCCTTCTGTTACGGTGCCTTCAAAAGCAACACGCTTAACATGCCTCATTTGGTGCAGAATGCACTTGGGTTCAACAAGCTCAAGTTGGCCCACGTAAAGGGGCTCCACAATGGTCTCTGGTTCCTCCTGCAACCAAAAATACAATGGTTTCAATCACCACTCAATACAACAATCAACTAGCACTGTTCATTAACCCTAAACAGTGAAAAATCCCCAAATCAGCATGAACCCTAGCATCATGAGAGATGAACCCTCCGGTACCTCAATCCCCACCCTCACTAATCAAGATCCATATCACGGAGACAACAACAACACTAACTAAGCAAGATCCGGTGCCTAGGCCTACTAGCATTTAACCCTAACCCTAGGTGGCAAAGAAAAACTTACCATAAGTCCCATGTCCATCTTGGCGACCTCGCACTCCTCCTCCAAGCTCGTTTCCTCGTCGTTCGAGAAGGCATTGTGGCAAGGAGGTAGACGGGCGACCGCCTCAAGACGGCGACCGGCGAGCCTCATCGGAGCAGGGAGTGAGAGCAGGAGTGAGCGAGCAGTGAGAGCGAGCGAAAGCAGGGAGAGAGTGCGGCCCGACTGCCCTTTTCGCTCCGACCGGACTGCCTCGCTTAACGGCCGTCAACTGCCAAGGCCAGCTGCCGTGGCTGTGTGGCCTGACAGTGGGTCCACGCGGTCGTAAAAACGGTTCAACTGCTAGTCACCGCGGGTTTGGGTTTTTGAAACAATGACTGCTGACTGGTAGCTTTCTAAGAAAAATTAAAAACTGGTAGTTTTTTGGAACCCTAGCCTGTAAACCAGTAGTTTTATGCTATTTACTCATAAAATGGAGTGAGTGACTATATCGAAACCGCACGATTGATCATGTACTTGTGTTTGTCATTCTAACCATTGGATTGACTCCACCTTCTTCATCCTCACCCATCGAGTGCTCCCATTGTGCCACTCTCCAACCAAAGCCTAACTGTTAGCCTGTGTCCAATGTGCCGCCCTCCAACCTAAGCCTAACTGCCAATGTATGCCGCCCCCTTTTGGTGTCCAATTTCCGCAATCCAGTTCCAAAAATTTAGTTTATCTCGTCATGATAATTTTGCACTTCACTCTGAAATCCTTTGAACTTTTCAAAGGTTATAGATTTATATTTCATTAAGTAAATATACATATATACACTTAAATCATCATTGTAAGTAATGAAGTAGATATTGCAGTGCTGAACTATTGCTTCAACTTGAAAAGCGTCAATGATCTATAAGCATGATTATCAATAAGTTAGTTGCATCTTCCTTATGGCCTACAAACAACGTTTTCGTCATTTTATCCTTTGGCAAAATCTTGCAAGTGTCAAAATAATTCAAAATCAAAATGACCCCAAAATCCATCACTATGGAATTTCTTCTTGCCATTTTACTAACGTGGCTCAAACGGTAGTGCCACAAACATAAGAAATTCGTATCAGTCTTGCGACATTTAGCGTTAGTGTTATGACTGTCAATATTATCATCAAGATTCATAACATATAAGACATTGACAGTAAAACTATGACCCTTATGTTATTCATATTATTGAGAAACACTTGTTCTCTGACTCATACAAGTTCGCAACAAAACATGATTCTGAAGTAATGTTCTTGCACAAGGCTGGGTACGAGGGCCTAAATTCGGGTAAACCCCCCGTGTGCGATCCCTTCTGAACCCCTTTTTGTACGGAATAATCTTTTTTGAAACTTCCGATCACACGCTCCATCCTACTGGGACTACTGGCGGTTTTTAGTACCGTCACCTCTGTCTCGTCTCCACCTACGGTGTCGTGGTCGGCGCCAGCTCGGGTGTCGGTCCTTCTATCCTCCCCTGTCCAAAAAATCGATTGGTACAAATTCTGCTTTCCGGCAACCGAGGATCAGCAAATCGGACCAGAAATATGTTAGAGCACAATTTTTTGTTCCCCTCAAATTTTGCCCGAATCAACATATTTCAAAATAGATTTCATGTGAAGTTAAAAGTAACAGTAGTACTAGTAGTGGTAGCAGAAGAAGTCAGCAAACCCAAAGTTTTGACCGGCACAAGGTATAAAAACCACCGGCGCCGGACGGCCGGCCACGCGTCCGGCCCAGCCAAAACAGGTCCACTTCGCCTACCTCGAAGCAAACCCCACCTCAGCTGCCGACTGCCGCCCGCGCCGCCCAACCCGGACCCCGCTCCAGCCATGGCGGCGGCGCTGCTGACGCCGACGCAGCGATACGCGGCGGGGGCGCTGCTGGCGCTCGCGCTCCGCCAGGCGCAGATCCACCAGTCCGTCCTCCTCGGCTCCCCCCCTACCTCCGCCGCGGACGAGGAGGAGCGCGCCAGCAGCGCCAGCGGCGGCAGCGGCAGCGGCAGCGGCAGCGGGAGCTCCACCGGCGGCAGCGGGGAGGACGCCGAAGCCGCCGCCAAGGCGCTCTGGACGCACGACTCCCGCGGCCTCCTCCGCCCCGTCTTCAGGTCCGCTCCGCCCCCCACATTTCACTCAGCGGTTACCAATTCTGAAACCAACGCTTCAGTTTCAGTTTCACTTACTGCTTTGGGGTTGGGGATCGCCGTCTCTCAGGTTCCTGGAGATCGACCCGGCGGCGTGGCCGGGGCTGGAGGAGACGGCGGCCTCGCCGGAGGCCAAGCACCACATCGGCGCGGTACGACCCTTCATCACACTCATGTATCCCCTGTAACCGTAGTTGGATTTACATTTCGTTTCAGACAGTGAGGTGGTGCAGAGCACATTTGGGGATTCCACTGTCGAATTGGGACTAACCACTGAATATACTTACGTAGCTGTTATCGTTTTGTGTCAAAGTGTGGTTCGCTTCGTCTGACTCCACTTCCACTGTGTAGTTTCTGAGGATGATCTTCGAAGAAGATGCCGAGAGCTCTTCGGATAGCCAGGACCAGGAACACGCCTTGGCCAAAGGAGTTGATGTCATGGTGATGAGCTTGAGCAGTGACACTGCAAAGGATGGAACAACCAAAGAGGGTGATCCTCAGAGAAAGGCTTCTACTAGTTCTGGCATGGCTGAATCCTCAGAGGAAGGCTTTTCTGAGGACTTGCTGGGAATTGATAGGTTGTCCCTGGATGATGTTCCTGCTACCCATCACCGGAAGATGACGCTGCTGTTTACGCTCCTCTCTGCCTGCGTGGCTGACAAACCCGTGTCGCAAGAGGAAGACGACAGGAAGTCCTCTCACTTCAGGAAGGGCTACGACGCCCGGCATCGGGTCGCTCTTCGGTTACTGGCAACTTGGCTTGATGTGAAGTGGGTCAAAATGGTTTGTGCAATACAATTCTTCTTCAGTTCAGCAGTGATAATTATGGATAGGATTTTACCAAACTGCATTCTGTAATCATCAAACAAAAAGGAACCCGAAACATATGAATTGTGTATTCAGGCTGTGTTTCATAATTTGTGATCACCCATTCTGCTACTGTAGGAAGCCATCGAGGTTATGGTCGCATGCTCTGCTATGGCAGCAGCGAAAGAACAAGAACAGTCAGGGGAAACCGCGTCGCCCAAAAGCAAATGGGCGAAATGGAAGCGTGGAGGAATCATTGGTGCAGCTGCATTGACCGGAGGAGCGTTACTGGCTATTACTGGGGGTAGGAGATATAATTTGGAAATTCTGTTGAGATGCTAGAAAATCTTGGGTGGTTAATATTCTCTTCTTCTACATGACAGGTTTGGCTGCTCCAGCAATCGCTGCAGGGTTTGGTGCTCTTGCTCCAACGCTAGGCACAATTATGCCTGTTATCGGAGCTAGTGGGTTTGCTGCTATGGCTACTGCTGCGGGATCTGTTGCTGGCTCTGTGGCAGTGGCTGCATCATTTGGGGGTAGGTATAAATGTCTTTTCTAAACCTCATGCTGATGGTATTTTGAGCTTTTGTTCCTTCATGATATACTACTATCATGCTATGCTATGAGAAGTTTCACTTCTTGTTCATGGGATAATGCACACCACATTTGTATCGGCCCATTTTACAGTTAAGATGATTAGGTGGGAAGATGCAATGCATAAACACTCAGAAGAGAGATGGAATGGATCAATGAGAAAAATTGTGTAGTGAGGGTATATTTTTATTCTACTTAGTTTCTTACATCCTTGGAATGATCTTTGTAAAATTAGCTGCTGGAGCTGGCTTGACGGGCACCAAAATGGCCAGAAGGATTGGGAGTGTAAAAGAATTTGAGTTCAAACCGATTGGTGAGAACCATAATCAGGGTGTGAGTTCCTTATCTCTTTCTCTGATGCCATACCAAATTCCATGTTCACTGGAATGCCATTCATCCATATAGCAATTGAACTGATTTAGCCTCAATGTCATTCACCCTTTCAGCGTCTTGCGGTTGGCATCTTGGTTTCTGGATTTGCCTTTGATGAGGAGGACTACATTAGACCTTGGGAAGGATGGAAGGATAACCTAGAAAGGTCTAGAATGATTTTTTGACTTGCTCTTTTTTCAGATCATTATTTCTGTACTTGATCCACGTGTTTAAAGCTAATGTTATTAGCACTACAACATTCTTATACCGTTGCACTGTGGACTAATGACTGGCAGGTATATTCTTCAGTGGGAGTCTAAGCATATAATTGCTGTGAGTACAGCAATACAAGATTGGCTGACATCAAGTAATGTTTGTAGATGCGTACATTTAGTTTGAACTATTCTGAATGCCTTTAGTTTACATGTATAGTTATTGATGCAGGACTTGCTCTGGAACTGATGAAGCAAGGCGCGATGAGAACAGTCTTAAGTGGCTTTCTGGCAGCATTTGCATGGCCTGCTACTCTGCTTGCAGCTACGGATTTTATCGATAGTAAATGGTCCGTTGCTATTGACAGGTACCTGCAAACTCCAGTAGCTGTCACCGCGTGCAATGCCCACCAATTTTACCAAAACTAAATTGATTTTTAGAGCTGCTTTGTGTATTTAAACAGTAAGATTGTGACGTTATAACATGCTATCATACACACTCAACATGTGTTGCTGCCTTTTTATTCATCATAGCGATCTGTTTACTTAACTAGTAATAAATTGCAATATTTCAGATCAGACAAGGCAGGGAAAATGCTTGCTGAAGTACTTATGAAGGGGTCCCAAGGTAACAGGTAATTCCACCTGCAACTCATTCTATTTACCGCAGTTAGTTTCTCAGATTATTTTTCGCATCTGACACTGAAATCATCCCAGGCCTGTTACTCTCGTTGGGTTTTCACTAGGGGCGCGTGTCATATTCAAGTGTTTACAGGAGCTAGCTTTATCAAGCAACAATGGTACCTTCTGTGTAGTTATCTCCTCCCATCTATATAGTCAGTTGCAGTTCCGCTCACTTGTTTCCATGGAAACAGAGGGACTCGTGGAGAGGGTTGTACTCCTAGGCACACCAGTTTCGGTGAAGGGCGAACGGTGGGAGCCTGCTAGGAAGGTACCATTTTTTGTGCGATCAGAAACATTATGATGTGCAGTTTGCATGTGTGTCATACTCGAGCATCTTAAAACTTGCCACAATTTTACATGACATTGCTGCAGATGGTTGCTGGAAGGTTTGTGAACGTGTACTCCAAAGATGACTGGATTCTTGGCGTCACCTTCCGCGCAAGGTAAAGAAGGGTTCCGCTTATAGTTCGCACTCTCCAGCTGAGATGATGTTTTAAATTCGATGGTTGTTGACAGAACAACAGTTTAGGGTCACCGTCTTTTCTTCGACTTACTGATTCACTCATATGTAGCCTACTCACGCAAGGATTGGCTGGAATACAGGCCGTCGATGTCCCTGGTGTCGAAAACGTAAGCACTCGTGTTTTAATTTGTTAGCCTTGTTACATAACTTCTCTACAAATTTCTCATCGCCTCTACCTGAGTTTTAATTTGTTAGCCTTGTTACATGACTTATCTACAAACTTGAGATGGCCTCTGCTTGAGTTTTAATTTGTTTGCCTTGTTACATGACTTCTCTACAAATTTCTGACCAACTCTACTCGAGTTTTAATCTGTCAGCCTTGTTACGTAACTTTTCTACAATTTTTTACAGGTTGATGTCACCGAGCTCGTCGATGGCCATTCCTCATACCTGCCGGCCGCGCAGCTGATCCTGAAGCACCTTGAACTAAACACCTACTATCCTGTCTTCATCCCCCTACCAACGGCAGTTAGCAAGTAACAGGTGTAACAGTTGCCTAGAAAAGGACACAAATTACACTGCAGAGAGGGTTCGACGAAAATGAAGCGTCTATATTCTGTATATATAGAAACATAACGAGCTTTTTGCTGTATTCCAGTCTGGTGCTGGTGCGCCTTGATCGTCTCTTGCATTACATCAGATAGGTTGGTTTCATCTAGATCTAGGAGGCTAGGAGGGTAGGCCTAGTATGACATACCGTTATCGAACTATCAACTCTCCAACCGCAAATAATGAGGGTAACCTGCAGATTGATTGTCATTGAACTATCAACTATCAACTAGCTAGGAGGGTAGGCCTAGTATGGATCTATCTATAACAACAGCGACGCGTCACCCGCATTACTATGCGCGGCGACAAAAACGAAATCAGTATGCAGGTACCGTAAGAATCTTCCATGACATTGACAACAATCAATCAACCAACCAACCAACCAACTCCTTGAATAGCAGCACAATCTTGGTCATCACCACCTGCCTAACTTGTGCAATGAAAGCCTCTCAAACGAGTCATCTTACTACACAACATGTTCATCACATTTGTATTCACTAGCCGTGGGTGGGTTCGTCGAAAAATAGTCTCTCCGCCCAGGAACCCATCCTAAATTACAACACTGGAACCATTCTGGCAACACCAAGGGCATCAGATAACCAAGACAATTCAGTCGGACATCACAGTTCACTTTCGGGTACATCAGGCGAATCGAGGCCAAGATGAAAGAAATAGTTTTCGGTACAACACATGCAGCTCCAGTGGAACATTGCCTGCCATGCCCCCACAATAGAGAGAGAAATCTACTTGGGGAAACACTCAAAAGTCATTCTCCTAAGCTAGACATACATATATATACTCGGTACTCCTTACCACTACAGTTGAACGGAGATCGATCGTGTGCGCGCCCTCCTAACGTCGACTACCATCGTGATCCATTGATTGATTGATTAGTCTATACAAAAGTGGAAACATATGACCCAAAGAATCTCAAAAACTTGCATTTCTCTACTCTTGTAGAAACGACGTGACGTGTGCAGGCAGGTAGCCGCAAGAGATGAGCCCTTCCTGCGCTACCCGCTGCTCTCGTGGAATTTACATACCGCCCTCCCTCTACCGTTGCCCCCTCGGGGGCGTCCGTGATGTCCCGCCACCGCTAAATCCATCTGCCCTACTCCTAGAGTTGTTATTCGAGCTAAGGAGCCAAGACTCGCTTATGTCAGAGTACCTGTCGCGGCGCTGGCTGCCCCGGTTGGCATTGCCGGCGGGCGCGTTCCAGCTCTTGGTGTTGTTCCCGAAGCTCGCTCCAAAATTCCTCAGGGCCCCTCCGAAATTAGCAGCGTCCAACTCGGTGTATTCCTGCTTCACTGGTGCTTGCTGAGAGGTTCTCACAGAGGGTGCTGCTGCTGCCGCTGCTCCATAGCTAGAGTACATGTTTGGATTGTAGCCAGTGCTCCATGCGGCTCCCGTGTTTGATCTCTCACCGGCTGATGGTTGCCAGTCAAATACTCCTGTGCTCACATTCACATCTATCGATGATACTGATGCAGCATTTGATCTCTCGCTGGCTGATGGTTGCCAGCCAAATGCTCCTGTGCTCACATTCACATCTATCGATGATACTGGCGCAGCAGTTGCTTTTGGTTTCACCTGAAGTAGCACGGAAAACTTAATGTCATACGGAATATCGTGTAGGAAGCAAAATGCTGGTCAGATGTTGCAATATAACAAACTTACTCCGATCCATATTTGTCTAGATATGGATGTATCTAATACTAAAGCAACTGCTGTCAACGCAGCAACTGTTGCAATATAACGTGTTTAGATACATCTGTATCTAGACAAATTTAAGACAAGTAATATGGATCAGAGGGAGTACCTGCTCAGTCAGTCCCCAATGCACCCCTGGTGTTGGATCTCTTTGAAAAAAATCATACTCTCCTTGGGCAACAGTTGCCGCGTTGACAGCATGGGCACCACCTTCCACCTCGGATTTAACCCCTGCGGAGGAGAGAAAATGGATGGTTAAATTAAACAATTTAGAATAGATGGACGCATGGTAAACATCGACAAACTGACTAACCAGATAAATTTTGGGGAGTAGGCGTCGGTGACAGCAACGACCACATTTCATTGATTGTGTCATCTTGGACACCCCATAGTCCAGAATCAACAGCGTCACCTTGATAGTAACCAGATTCGCCCCATGGGGATAACGCAATGGGGCTAGAGCATTGTGGTTCTTCCTCCGGTGAAGCGGTCATGAATTGCTCTATTGCTGCTAGTGAATCCATGCACAAAGCTCCACGATTTTGTTCTGTTAAAGACACATCCGTCGACTCGGCACAAGGGGCAGGATCGACCGCCATGTACTCTCTCGTGACAAGAGTAGACCCTTCATGCAATTCTTTCTGAATATCTGAACCTTCACCTCCAAAATATGTCTTCTCCAAGTCGAATGCTGGTTCGAGGACATCAGACACATGTACTGACTCGGCGCAGGGGGCAGGATTAGTTACCATGTTATCCCTTGTGACCAGAGTAGACTCCTCGTACAGTTCCTTCTGAATATTTGAATGCTCACCATTCAGACCTGTTTGCTCGAGGTTAAATACTGATTCCAAGACATCAGAGACATCAGCACAAGAGGCAGGATCAACCACCAATTTGTCACTTGTGGCCAGAGTAGACTCCATGAACGGTTCTTTTTGAACAATTGAATCTTCAACGTTTAGATCTCTTCCCTCCAGATTAGGTACTGATTCCAAAACATTGGACACATCTACTGACTCGGCACGAGAGACAGGTTTACCCACCATTTTATCACCTGTGACAAGCGTAGACTCGCTGAACAGCTCTTTTTGAATAACTGAATCTTCATCGTTTAGATCTCTTCTCTCCAGGTTAGATACTGAGCCCAAAACATTAGGCGCGCCAACTTTCTCAGCACAAGAGGCGGGTTTTTCAACCACCATTTTCTCACTTGTGACAAGAGTAGACTTGCTATGCAGTTCTTTTTGGATATTTGAATCAGCACCCATTAAGTCTCTTTCCGGAACAGCAGACTCGGCACAAGAAGCAGGATCAGCTACTAGTTTCTCACTCGTGACAATAACAGACTCATTGTACAGCTCTTTTTGAATATCTGAATCTTGACCCTTGGAATCTCTCTTCTCCAGATTAGATACTGATTCCGGAACATCAGGCGTGTTGATCGGCTCTGCACAAGCAGGATCAGCTACCGATTTCTCCATTGTGACAAGAGTAGTCTTCTTGCTGTAGCATTCTTTTCGAGTATTTGAATCGTCACCACTCAAAACTGTTTTCTCCACGTCATCCACGCCTCCGACTTCCCCAGTTGGAACATCACATGCTGATTCCGGAACATCAGACGCGTTTATTGACTTAGCACAAGAAGCAGGATCAGCTACCACTTTCTCCCTTACGGTAAGACTAGTCTCACTGTAACACTCCTTTTGAGTATTTAAATCTTCACCGCTTCCATCTGTTTTCTCCAGGTTAGGTACTGAATCTGTGGCACCTACTTCCCCAGTTGGAAGATCAATTTTCGGCGAAACAAAAGAGGCTGGAGAGTGGTCAGGTATCTTAGTATCCAAAGTTTCGGGTCTTGCTGATTTTGACCCTGACTGGGCCACATCAGCCTTCTTACTCTCAGATTTCTGCGTTGGATTAGAGCGTTCATGCTCAATATCTTGGTTATCAGGAGAAGAATCAGGGAACATCTTGGACTGAGGAGACTGACTGACTGAAACATTTGATGCGTCAGCTTCACGTGCTTTCTCCTCATTCTTGATCTCCCCCGCCTTGCATATTTCAGGAATCGCTGCCGCAGGAACTGACTGTGGACTGCAGACTGGAACTCTTCCTGGGTGGGCCACGTCAGCCTTCTTACTCTCAGATTCACGTTCAATATCTTGGTTGTCAGGAGAAGAATCAGGGAACATCTTGGACTGAGGAGACTGATTAACTGAAACATTTGATGCATCAGCTTCACGTGTTTTTTCCTCATTCTTGATCTCCTCCCCCACCTTGCATATTTCAGGAACGGCTGCGGAAGGAACTGACTGTTGACTGCAGACTGGAATTCTTTCTGAGTGGGCCAGCATGGCAGACGGTGAACTAGATCCTCTGTCTTCAACAGAAGTTGCAGGAGCACAGCTCTTGGTCTTTTCAGAGGTAATAGAAGAATGAAGTTCATCATGCAGGCCCGGATTGGTCGAACTCAAGCAAGAGCTTTCGTGTTGACTTGAAGCGGTTCTGGACTCGGATGGACTCAAAGCAAGCGCAGGACTCGGGACATCTCTCCTGGTTAGTTGAGTAGGTATAGTGTGCGAATAATCCTGCCTCGAATCCAAATCCTTTGCACAACCTGCTTGTAAACTAGTTTTATGCTGAGCCTGTGACCGTGAGCCATGCTGATTACGATGAGATTCTACATTGTTCTGCCCACTACAGCTTGTCTGCGTCGTGCTTGGACTCCACCGATCACCCCGGTTGTGGCCGTTGTTACATTCAGCAGAGCGTCTTCCCTGTACTCCACCATGTTGCAATTCATCTGAAGGGTGCAGCGGACTCGCCCTTTCTGGAACAGAATACTTAGCAGACTGAACTGTCGTTTCAGAAGAATTAAACCTACTATAACCAGCTGGGGATGGAGTGCTGTTCAAATCCACATTTGAGCCGTTTCTGTGCTGTCCAGAACCTGCCAATTTTGTTTTACTACTTCTAACTGATGGAACCTGACCGAAATCTTTTGGTTGTTTCGAAAGCACTTCTGTCAACAACAACGATCTCTCTTCACTCTCAAAAATGAGCCATACTCTCAGATCATGTGGGAAGTAAGCTGTCCATTTAGATAGCTGCAAAAGAGTAAATGGGCCCTGAACATTTCCAGATGGATCCTTGTAGTGCCAGACTTTCTCTGGCTCCAACTCAGGAGATGGTGTCACTCCAGGAGATGAAATGGGTGCAGCTTCACACATCTTGCTGCTTACGTTGGTGCCAGATTTTGGAATATCCGTACCGGTTGTTGAATGGGAATTCTTAGAGCTTCTTCCAGCTCCCAATTTCGGTATTGTACTTTGTTTTGATAGGCTTTTGGGATTACGGATAGCATCAGACATTATTTTCGCATAATTTTGCACTTTAATTGGTGAGAATAACCCATTTGATCTTTTGCCACTTCCACTCTGTTCAACTGCATATAACCAAGAAGCGATGCTATCAAACATGAAATTAGATTAATGCAAAAAATCAGATGCATTTGGACAGTTGCGCCAGTTCAATTTAAATGCTGCATTAGATCAACTGAAAGAAATTTTCCAGATATATTATATGAAATATTGCAGTAAGAAAAGACTCGAATGCAAAAAACAGAATAAAATATTGCAACACCCATAGATAGCTACTGCAGCATACCACATGAATTTAAGCAGCAAATCCCTATCAACTGGATGCCAGATGACTAACTGCATTCTACTCCCTCCATTCCAAATTTGAACTAAAACCACGACGAGTAATTTGGAACGGAGGGAGCAATACTTTATTAATCAAGTAAATATAGCACCAATATTTCAAGCAGATAAATACCAGCTCTTTTATCATCCAGTTCTTCAGAAGATTCATAATCAGGATCCATATGGGAATCAATATGCACTTCTAGAACTTCATTTATTCTGCGCGCTCTTTCCTCGGAATTGTTGAGAAGCTGCAGCTTTTCCACACACTCTCTAAGTGTATGATAGAGTTAAGGGCCACCAAATAGATAAAATAGAGTTACTTCAGATTATCATGGAGTTTGAGTAAAAACAGGGTGAGCGAACATAACTTGAGACCCCTATACCTTATTTCTAGAAATAACATAAGATGACTACAACAAAGCCATGAAAGGAAAGGAGAAGAAAGGGCCCCCTAACAAAGCCATGAACACTATCCATTGAGTAAATGATTATCCATGCATGTACAAATCAGCAAGTCACAATATAAACTTATTTAACATATTATGATCTTTTTACGGCATGTTTGAAAATAAATGATCCAAGAATTAAAAGAAATAACACTTTCAGTCTATCACCTAGAGTCAACAAAGAACGTGTGCACCAGAAAAGGGTAAATGATGCGGAAGTAGAAATTTGTAGCCAAGATCGAGGCTCAAAAGGATATTCCTTTTTGCGTCCTGTTTCACTTGCACGGTCTCGAAGATAGCCCAGTCTCTGCTTTTCGTTTTCCAACCACTAGAAAAAATTCAAGAAGTAATACACATCAGAATCTTTTGGAAGAAAAAAAATGTTAATCAAGAGATTTGTACATATGATTTTCCTTCGGTAGGATTGTTCTTACATCATTCACTCTTACAGATTGGAAGATCGTCGCTTTATCTTGAATATCTCCCTAAATTGAAAAAATAAATCAAGCAACATATCAGACCTACACTTACTTCATAGACCTTAAAGTCAGTTAGATCATCAGGTGTTAATATGATATGCAGTACCACTTTTAGTCGGTCGATTAGACCATACTTCATGCTCTGCCTCAAGCGTTTGCATTCCTCCTACACATAAATATCGATAATCAGTGGCAGAGACAGCATCCAAACAATGGTTGTACAGAGTCCCCTGAAAATCACAGTTTTACTTGAGTTTTCTAATTTATTTGATGTACATTGTTCTATATGTGTGAATTATACATATAGGTACTCAAGGTTCTTGCCAAAAATAATGGGTGCAAAGATTTACCCATTGATAAATGATAATTCGATAAGCCAGAAAAGGAGGTGAAAGGAGCAATGCCCGTTCAATTAGAGGCACAATTATAATCCACTAAACCAGAACACTCATCTAGTCTGAGAGAATTTCACACATAGAAACAAGAATAGATGCATGTAACACAAAAGTCCTATGTCAAATGCCAAGAGCAGGAACATTCCCCCATGTCTAAAGATCTCATCACTTGACAACACTTAAAAGTAAGACCATCATATACCTAGCTATGAATGATAAGTGAACTTGTGTCATCAAGTCCACAATGACCGAAACTAGAAGAAAGACCAGTCAGATTAAATGCGACAATAAACTTTGTGAACTCATAAAATTACTAATGATATTCCGTTCATGTTTAAATATAGATTACAAAAATGAGAGAGAGAGAGAGAGAGAGAGAGAGAGATGACCTGTGTAAAGTCTTGATTTGATATTGTATCCATCGTAATAATCTCCTTTTTTCTCAGATTTAATATCTCAAGTGCAAAATTTGTCTTTTTCTTCCCGATGTTGTATTTTTCTGCAACCTTATGTGTCCCTACACAAACAAACAAAATCTGGTTTATGATACTACAAAACAAATATTTACTATTGACACATTCAATGATGCTATTTTTCCAGATTCATTTTTATACATTCCTAGTCAAAGTTAGAGAAGCTTTTCTGGGAAGACAAGAGTTAGAAAAGTTTGAACACATGCTTTCTAAAAGTGCCACCTATTCCCAGATGGACACAAGTAGAAGTATATTTCCGGATGGAGGTAGTATCAGTTAAAAAAGTTGAACGTCTTACCAACTACTTTCACTAGACGATACATATCTTGCTTCTGTCCAACATCGGTAATTTTTATCCTCACAAAACCACCAGAAACTTTGTCTGAGAACGTGGGATCATCAATAAGATCTTCCATCAAGCTACGGCGTAGATAGATTAAACTTATATTGTGCATGTCAATTGCTGCGTAATCATTGAGATTAGACAGTGATTCTCTTTCCATCTTTCTATGCATCCTCTTCTTCCTATCAGGATACGGTTTGTCTGCCACTTCACCATATCCAGTGGCATCTATCTGAGCTGAATTAAGATTGATGTCTCCACGGTTGCCATTATTTACCGTTGAAGCATCACTTACAGGGCAGTGCATTTCCAAAAGCCTCAACATCTCGAAATGAGCAACATGTGTTTTTTTGAACAAGCGGTGAAGTCTTGAATCACAGATAACTTGACTTTTCCTCCGAGGGTCACGGAGGTCATTCTTTTTTATATAGTCAAGCAAAAGAGCCTGCACATCAAACTGGGAAATAAAAGATTGGTCACCATCTCTCATGTGGCCCTAAACTCCAGTAGCTCTGGTGAAGCCCATTTGGTATTCAGCGGCAAAGAAACCCGTCACTTGGTTCCTTCTTGGGCAGCTTTTCAGCATTTCCTGTTGCAACTTTGACATCTTCGACAGTAACGCTACAAACAGACTGTGGGTTTTGACGTTTTTTACCCCTTTTCCTTGAAGGGTTAGCACGCCTTCGTTTTCCAGCACCATCATCATAATTAGCGTCATATAAGTCATCAGATGATTCATCTTTTTCTTTCTTGGCATAAGTAATAGGAGCACTCCATCTACTCTTTGCACCGGTTAGTTCTTCCATTGTTAATGAAAGCTTCCCTTTCAGATCCGACCAATATAAGCTTGAACAGGTATTCCCAGGTGAATCGATCATCAAAATCAACCCTAACCTGCAATCAAAGAAGAACACATGAAAAAGGAAGAGCCAGTTGAAGAATATAAGGAACCAATGAAACCCAAAGGGAAGGGCACCAACTAGCAGTTTGGTCATGGCTACTATATTTCACTAAGGAGCGTAATGAGGCCTGCACATGAGATCATTGAGAACTAACACTAGAAGCCTTTGCTTCGCAATGCAAATTTCTGCTTTCAGTAAAATATTTCCATTTGGAAGTTACATTATGCATTGACCAATTTCAAAACAGGGTAAACACTGCTTGTCCAATCTCAATTATGCATCTCCAAGCGATTATGTTTCAGTACAGCCACTTGGAGTGACATGATCATTAAAACTGGAAAACCCTAATGAAGAATTTTAGGTGCAGATTTACAATTATATGGAATGCTGAGATGCAAGAACATGAAATGGAAAGACATATATAGAAAAACATGTGTAAGGATGGACTCAGCTAGACCCTACAAAAACATGGCATGCAAATACAAGTAAGGCAGATCACAGACGATGTTTCGTGAACTAGGTGTCTCAAAAGGAGGAATTACTCTTCATAGTTGGCAGAAAGGACCCAAATCCCAAAATTGAAATGAAATAAAACTATTTAGATATTGCAAAATGAAATGGAGAGTTTAGAGATTGATGTAGGGTAATCGGTATAGCTACCTTTGTATCATCGCCTTCATCTTTTGTTTCTATCAACAATATAGTCCCGAAGCATGTATCACAGAAGCCCTTGGCCCCCCTGACAGCGAAGAACTTGCCGTGTTTGACGCATACTTTGCAGGCAGAGAATGTACAAGTATAACACATATAGTGCCCCGCCTTTTCACAGCTGCTGCATATGTGCCAACCTGATATACAAAATGTCAACAGAGACATCAGTCAGCCAGCAGGTGTAGGTAAACAGCTGGACTTGGGAGGTAATCAAAAACAGCCCAAGCAAGGTGGACTATTCCTTGATAAGTACTTGAATTGGAAAATCTCGATGCTAATTAATTTTAGTGAACCATTATCACTAGTATACTCATTGGCTGTGCCGGTAATACAATAAGAGTAGAGGAAAAGTAAACTGGGCTCTACACTTGGTTTCCAAAATGTGAAATAAACCTTGGGCTCTCAAGGTGCAGATGAGAAAGTATGAAAATGCACGCTCCTTTTGAAGACAACTCATAGTAGTAGACAGTAGGCAGTAGACACGTGTATCTATTTGTGTCGATGAATTTGCTTACTTGCGACAAACAGTTTCCAATGAATTTGCTTGCTCGCGACAAAACATACTCGCTCCCAACAGAAGGAACCAAAAACGTCGAATTAATGAGCTTGCTCGCTTGCGACAAAGAGAATGAAAGTGCCCAATTAACTTGCTGGATCCCTCCCAACAGACGGACAGAAGGAATAAAAACCGCCAATTAATTTGTTTAGCAGAGTATAGAACCAGAAACGCAAAGCAAATTAATAGTATGACACGACGGCACGGGCACGATTAAGCTTGAGCTAGCTGAGCCTGAAGGAGGGGCAAGGGATGATGGGTGAGGTCGGCGCAAGTGGAGTTGCACTTGCTGCGGGAGAAGGAACCAAAATTCCTCCCCTATTAATTTGCTTACACTACTTTCCCAACAGAAGGAACCGAAAATTCCTGCTCCCAACAGACAGAAGGAACCGAAATTCTGCAACTATTTTGCTTATCGGTGAGCATGAGGAGGTGGTTTTGCTGGCTGAGTGACTGACCGCAGTTCCACTTGGTGCGTGCGGTGAAGAAGGACTCGTCCCGCTTGATGCAGGCCGGATGGTAGACCTTGGGGCAACCCCTGCACGCGCACACAGGAAGATGAGTGAGAAATCCAAGTCTCCAAAACATTTCCAGAGGCGGCAATTGGGCAGGAACGGAGCGCACCTCCGATCGCAGACGACTAGGTCTCCCCCGTCGAAGCAGATGAAGCAGACGACCTCGTCGTCCTCCTCCTCCTTGCGCTTCTTAGCCGCCTTGGCCTCGGCCCGCCTCGCCGCGGCGGGGGTGAGGGTTGTTGCGGCTGCGACCGCGACCGGTGCCGCGTTGGCGTTGTTGGCGCTGCTCCTGGGCGGCCTCCCCCTCTTCTTAGGCGGCGAGGGCAGCAGCACCTGCTGCTGCTGCCGGTGGGCCGGGGCCGGCGTGGGGCCCGGAGCAGCAGCGTCGGGGGCGGGCTGCGCGAGGACGGTGTCCCCCACCCCCATCCCGCAGATGGATCCGAGGAAGTGCGAGTCGTCCATCCCCGGCGGGTGGTGGTCGGGCGGGGGCGGTCTGGGCTCGGGGTCGAGTATGCTGACCATGGAGGAACGGATCGGGGTGCGCGGGGCGCGGGCGAGCTCCCCCGGGCGGCGAATCGGCGGTCCGGTCCAATCGGGAGGGGAGGGGAGGGGAGCTTGAAGGTCTACCACGCACGCACCCACCCACCCACCCCGTCTCCCTTCCCTTCCCTAGCTGCTGCTACAGTACAAGGAGCCGGTCTACAGGTGGAGGCGCGTCGCGTGTGGGAGAGGGAGAGGGAGAGGGGGAGGGGGGGGAGGTGGAAGAAGCGAGCTAGCTAGCGTAAACAAAGCAGAAGCGAAGACCAGAGGAAGAGAGCAGCCGGTGAAAGTGGGAAAGGGTTGGACGGAACAAGCAAGTACGTAACGTAATTTGGCGCTTCGGGCGGGGCACGCAAAAGGCTAGCTAGACTAGACCAGCTGGGCGAGTGGGCGGGGCCCTCTCTCTATTTATTCTACGGTGCGTGGCCTGGGTGTGGGTGTGGGTGTGGGTGTGGCGCGGCGGAGGTGACGCGTCGGCCGGTGGACTGGACTGGACGGACGCACTCCCCTCCCCTTGGTTGTAATCGTCCGTTACGCGCGATGCGAGTAATAAAAGGGAAGTCGGCAGCTGTTTGCGACGGGAGGGACACCCGGGTGAGGTGAGGCCAACCCCACCGCGCAATCCCAAACGGACGTCCGTTTTGTCCGCTTTCTGTCCGTTTGGGTAGGGATTTGGGGTCGTGTCCGGGCCTGTCCTGTTCTGGGATGCGGCGGCCGTGCGCATCCATTTGCCCCATCTTGCCCGTCAATGCCCAAATTTGCAGCAAAACTAGTTTCCAACCCAAATATTTGTCTGAAAGTTAAAATAGTTTTACAACCCGATTGAAATTGTCTTTGATAAACTTAGTTTTACAACCAAATCGAATTTGTCTTGGGGCTCAATATTTTCACCTTGATAATCAAATCCTTGGTCGAAGATACCCTTGTCACGCTCGTCCTCGACGATCATGTTGTGCATGATCACGCAAGCAGTCATCACCTCCCAAAGCTTCCTTTCATCCTATGACAGTGCAGGGTTTCGAACGATACCCCGCCGGGATTGAAGCACACCAAAAGCACGTCCCACATCCCTTTCTAACACTCTCTTGCATTTGGGCAAATCTATTTCCCTTCCCACCTTGGGGTTTCGAGATTGTCTTCACAAAAGTTGACCACTGAGGATATATATACCATCTGCTAGATAATATCCCTTGTTGTAATGGTGGTCGTTGATCTCAAAGTTGACAGGTGGGGAGTGGCCTTCTGCAAGCCTCGCGAAGACTGGAGAACGCTGCAGCACGTTGATATCGTTGTGAGAACCTGCCATGCCGAAGAAAGAATGCCATATCCAAAGATCTTGCGATGCCACCGCTTCTAATATGACAAGGCACCCGTTAACATGCCCCTTTGTACCGCCCCGCCAAGCACATGGACAGTTCTTCCACTCCCGATGCATACAATCTATGTTGCCAAGCATGCAGAAAGCCTCTAGTTGCGTTGGTCGCCAACAATCTCTCATGTCAGACGGTTGGCTGCCTCAAGTACTATGGGCCAAACACCTCGATCACAGCCTGGCAAAACTTGTGCATTAACATCAGACATGTTGTCTCACTCATACGCACATACTCATCCACCAGATCACCTGGAATTCCATATGCAAGCATGCGGATGGCCGCGGTGCATTTCTGGTAAGAGGAGAATCCAAGCTTGCCAAGGGCATCCGTCTTGCACTCGAAGTATGGGTTATGAGCAACCACTCCCTCTCGGATACGATTGAACACGTGCCTTGCCATTTAAAAACGGCGACGGAATTTATCCGGCTTGAAGAGCGGGGTGTTGGCAAAGTAATCAACATAGAGCAGGGCGTGGCCTCTCTCCCTGTTGCAGTTCAGGTTGGGAGCACGGCCAGTGACTGATCCCCTGTATCGAGGAAGCCGCCGTTGAATGTGGTCGTGAACGACCAGTGCAGCCACCACAAGATATTCATCATCCGACGACGAATCGTCCGATGAACAAAGGAAGTGATGGAAGAAAAACTCGTCTCCATTGTCCATACCTTTGTGGGCAAAATGCCGAACACCTTGCGGTCGTGGTGGCGAAGAGGCCGCGATGATCACCGGCGACGTGGTGCGTCGCCGGCGGTCATGTCCCCTCTGCGGCCGGCAAAGACGGCGACGGCCAAACCTCCGATCGACGGCCAAAGCACGGGTGTGGTGGCGGGCCATATCGAGAAGTGGTTTGGTAGGGACGGCCGGAGGCTGCGTGGTGAGGAGGCGGCCGGAGAATAGCGGCGACGCCGGCGGCGGGGCGGGGCGGGAGAGAGATGGTGGAAGCGTTGGGAGCGGAGTATCGCTAGTGTTCGACAGCGTGCGTGCCGCAGGGGACAAGGGCGTCGTCGGTCCGTCCGCCCGCGTCCGTTTCACCCTAAACCGAGCGCAAGTTTGGACCGGGATGGGTCGAAAACGAACGAAATCCGGACATTTGTTCGTTTAAGGCCGTGCACTAGGCCACGCTATTCGTCTGTTTTACCTCAAACGAACGGGGCCGGACATGATAGGATCGCACCGTGAAGTTGGCCTAAAAGTCGGCAGCTGGGCGAGTACTACTAGCGTGGGGAGGGACACGCGATCGAGTACCACTGGCTTCGCATTGTGGTCGCACGCTCCACACCGCCAAACAGCCTCTGCCTCCTTTGACCACCGGCTGCTACTCGGTCGCTCCCCTCCCCTCCCCGGTCAAGAGATTCTTCCTTCCATTCCATTCCATTCCAGGTGCTCATTCTTTACTTATTTTTCTTTTTATTAAAACGTGTGCGTGAGTGTAGAGGAAGACGTGGCCAAGCTCAAATAGGAGGATGACGTGGCTGCCTAAGCAAACAAATTTTTATTTTTATTTTACGGGGAAGGCGAACAAATTTACTAATAAACAAAGAAATAAACATAATCACCACGACGACGACGGCGGCGATTGAGTGCCGCCGTATACTATTCCGGTACTAACATGTAGTATTACGGCACTGCTATGGCGTGTGCTCTCGCGATCCAATCCACGTACGCATACGCATGTGAAGATGATGCATCTCCTCGTTTGGTATGCCGCATGCCTAGTTGGACCTGGCTCGACGGATGTAAAAAGGACCTCCCATCCAGGCTGGGCCGAAAAAACCCGAAAGTTTCAGCCGTCTCCGCACGCAAGAGGACTAGGGCTTCCCTCCCTGTCGATCCACACCTGCGTTTGCACCGCCCTTCTTACTCGTCTTCTCTATCATGTAGCATGGATCTCGCTGCCCCGACGCCTTGGAGCACGTCACCGGTGTGCATCCCTCCCCTTCCTCTCCCCCTTCTGTTTGTCCCCATCTCCTCTTTGTCGCTCTCAATGCTTCTTCGATGCGGATGGATGAGAAGCCGGTGAGGTAGGGTGCTACCGTTAGCGCGGACGGGGAGACGGTCAAAGATGGGTCATTCCCCTGCGTGCAGTTTGGTCGGGAGCCAAGCTCCTCCTGGCCATGGAATGCATGTCACCAAAGACCAAACTACATTCTAACTAATTTTACAAGCACGCTAGAGTCAAAAAAATCCACATCATATAGCCAACCAAGCAACATCTGTTGTATGTTGCATCTCGCATATAAACCCAAATGCAACGTAGTACTACCTATGTCCTGGTTTATTGATATCCCTCGTATTATTTTGTGTCGACTTTTTATCATAGATTTAACCAACAAAATGTTAATGCATGGCACAAAAAATTATATCGTTGGACTCGTATTTGAGTGTAGTTTCCAATTATATAATTCTTTATGACATGCATTGATATTTTCTTAGTTAAATCCACGGTCAAAAATTGAAGCTGGATACGAAGGATACCAATAAACCAGGACGAAGATAGTACCAAACAAAACTTGAGCTAGACTTGTGGCCCATATCATGCAGTACAGCAAACACATGTCTCAACCACTTTTTACATCGGCTCAACCAGGCCAGCCCCAGCCAAGCTCCTTCATACAATGCATTTGGGATCGATGCATCCAGGAAACCAAACACGCCCTCGATTAATCCTCACATGCACTCTTTTCTTTTCTTTTTCATATTTTGTAATACCATTTCTTTTTCTGATGGTCGATGGCCCTTCCTTGTTTTTTTTCCTCTCATCTTTCCATCAAAGCAAGCTGCTGTTCCTGAACCATCATTTTATGTCTCTCCTCCACATCATCCATTCGTCTGATGTGGATGCATGGGGGCCCTGTCCAAGCTCGAGTCTAGTGCATGCTCTTATACCATGTTAAAAAAAAAGAAATAATTAAAGAAAGAAACCAGCAGAGTCTGCAGTCGCGAGCGAGTTTCCAATTCGTACTCCTCCATAGAGCAACGGCTCGCTAGCTGGAGACGGACGGACGGACGGACGGCGAGGTCGACAGGTGTGGTGCTACAGTGCGCTAGTTACATTTGGCTGGCAAAATCGCGTGAAAAGCACCCGCAACTGGGAACCACTCCTATCTACCCTACGGTGGCCTAGCTAGCAGGAGCGACAGCCCTGCTCCCTGCTGCCTACGGAAACGGACACGGATACAAAAAAAAGAGCCCTGCTATACACACGACGATTCCAGACGATTCGAAGACGATGCACAAGATCACACCATGCAGTGCCCAGCAGCAGGACAGGTCCACCGTTGGATACAGTGTGGGCTGGATGTCGTGCATCAAGTGTCGTGTAATTCCGATGAGAGTAAGAAGGAAAGAAACAGACAAGAGGCCGCGTGATGCACGCTGTCACGGCGGAGATGCACGTTTCCCATCCCGCTTAGCAGCACCCGTCATGTATACGCTAAGCTAAGCTAAGATAAGATTGATTAAGGCGCCCGCGTGCGTAGGATGTGAAGACAGGCAAGCCAAGATAACGACGACGCGCGAACGAGGAGGAAGCAGTTTTGCTGTTGTTTTGTTTTTGTGTTCATCAATTCGCACCGGTGTGGTGTGACGGTGACGGCACTGCGGCGCGCTGGAGATCGATCAACGGACCTACGGACGGACGGCGACGTCGACGCGTGTACAGTTCGCCGGATTCGCCAGCCGAATCGGCGTGAAAGCCACCGGCAACTCCACTCCACTCCACCTCGCGACGTCTCCGACTCTCGAGTCTCCACGAGTGACTCTACTCTGCCCTACGGCCGAGTAGGCACGGAGCGACAGCCTGCTGCTGCCTACGGCTACGGATACAGGTACGAACCAATAAGTGCTTGCTTGGTTTTATACCTGGCCATACCTCGGGCCAGGCCGGGCCTAGCCAAGCCCAACAAAAAAAAACCCAAGCCCAGGCCCGGCCATCGAGCCTGTTTTCTGGGCCTGAGCCCGGCTCAAACACATAAAAGCCCGACGCAAAAAACCTAGGCCCGGGCCGGGCCTAGCCAAGCCCGACGCAAAAACCTTGGCCCGGGCCGGGCCTAGCCAAGCCCGATGAAAAAAAACCAGGCCCGGGCCCGGCCATCGGGCCTGTTTTCTAGGTCTAAGCCCGGCTCGAACACGTAAAAGCCCGTCGGGCTCCGGGTCAGGCCGGGCCTAGACAAGCCCGACGCTCTCCATTGTCCATGCGCGCACGCAATACCCACGCCCCGCAAAACACGATCCATTTGCGCGCATCAGAGAGACTAAAAAAAGACATTGTCGATGAGTTACATGTGCGGCCAATATGACCAACCCATGAAAGCATATCTGGCCAAAAATAACCAAAGGAACGAGGCACTGAATATTCTAAATTTACCTACCAGTCCGTAACAACAAAAAAAGAAAAAGCGCTATGAGTTATGAAAAATACGCCTCGCGCCTAGGCGTTTCCACGATTAACATTGGAACGCCAAATTATTCGTAGGCGTTTCCACGATTTGCGGCGAAACGCCGAATTACCAGGCGTGTCGT
Source organism: Aegilops bicornis (assembly GCA_021605145.1). Taxonomy (NCBI): domain Eukaryota; kingdom Viridiplantae; phylum Streptophyta; class Magnoliopsida; order Poales; family Poaceae; genus Aegilops; species Aegilops bicornis. The sequence continues at coordinate 713,519,545 of CM038672.1, read as the reverse complement.
GGGTAGCAACGCCTTCCGGTTGGGCGCGTTTGGACGATGGCGGCTTGGTTGGCGGCGCTGCGACGTGCAAGCGCGGCGTCTTACGGCCCGGCGCGGACGGGGGGTGAGACGACGAAATGAGTTTTTAGGGGTCAGTGGGCGAAATAAGGATGCTCAGGTGTCATTTAGTAGAAATAAGGATGCTCAGGCTCTGGCTTTGACCACCGGCTGCTGCCGCTCGGTCGGTCCGACTCGAATGCGTGGGCAATCGTTCCTTCCACCTTCATCACGTGCCACGCAGCAGCCCTGCCCTAATGGGCATTACCAGTAAGCTAAATTAGGAAGACGTGGCCCTACGTATGTTATGGTGCTACTCCAGTACAGTACAGTACAGTACACTACTACTACTATACCATGTAAACCGGTCCACGTTCTTCGCGTCTCTCAGTAAAAATCCATTTTTCTCTTCTATACATAATGATTCAGTTTTCCTACCTGTCAGGGGATTAATACATCCATAGGAATACTTTAGCACCTCTCAAATTTACGAAATTTCTTGGAGATGATCTATGTGCCTGTAATATGCTCCGATGAAAATATTGGATCGGGAGGAGCAACAAAAGATCCTTGCTTTAATTGGTAAAGCCGATATGCCCTAAATTTCCATTCTGCATATAGTGTATTTGACTATGAAATGGGCCCTTTTTTCCAATCTCGGTCGATGCGTTGTTAGTACTTATTTCTGCTCTGTTTTCTAGGTTTTGCAGATGGTAGCCTTGCAGGCTGTGCACCGGGCTTATCTGAAACTGTACACGTCTTGCTAGCTCCCCACTAGGTTTCTAGGGTCAAACCCATAGATGAAAATAGACGGTCACGATAGAAGGCAGGGCACATCAAACAGCCGAAACTCCCCACAGTAGTCCTGCTGCTTGCATTGTGCTTGGGTTCAAATATTTCGCCTGAAAGTTTTCGTGCAACTATAGAATTATTTAGAGTACAGTTCCCGGACCTTATTACTCTCATGTGTTCTTTTTTAGGTGTGTGGAAGTACAAGTACGCTATGGCTAACTTGTTCCCTCTTTTATTGTTGTTGTCGTGTCCTATCTCAGGTGTTCTCCGGCTGAAATTAGGCTGCTCCTGCCATGTCTACCAATGAAATGCCTCCTTCCATGATAAAGCAGCCTACTCGTAGGTACTCACATATGGTTGAATCATTGGTTATTCTTGCTTTTTTTAGTAGTGATTTGGTGCACCAATAAATTAATAGATGTTGCTACTATCTTAGAAAGTTTTAGCATGTGACACGGGATCAAAACTTTATTTGTTGTTTGTGTGCTTCCTAATTTTTTTTGTAGGTACAAATCTGGGTGTCGATTCTGCCTCACCTTTCTAGCCGGCAGTGGTTCGGTTTGCTGCAGGTTCTCTCAGTGTTCAGGTACCTGATTTTACCCCTCCCCCATTTATTTTACTTAGGTCTGATACATTCTAGGTATAGTTTGTTGTCGAATGGATTCAGGACAGTTGTACTGGCATAAAAAATTGATGGTGATGTATCGACACATTCCAAGTGTAGAATTACTTTATTATGCAAAACAAAGATAATTCTCGGTAGAAATATATTGCCAAATGTGTGCTGCAACTGTAATTAGAGATCGAGGTCGGATCAATATTTAAGAAATTGGGGTGCAGAAGGAGATCCCCTGTATATCCATAGAAAGATGCTGATAGCTTGAATATGATTTATGATTTTTACTAATTAACTGTATATTTGCTCTAGCTGAGTTGTCACTTGTCAGGCCACAAGTTTGTTCTGACTTTGTAATCATACACTAATGGAAAACATGGAAAACATGCAAGCAGTACAGTATAGTTGATTATTTCTTCTCTATAAAGTGTAGCTTATGTTATATTTATACTCTGTAATCCGTATTGAACTCAAGCTGTGAAATTAGTAGGACAGGATAACTGAACTGGTAAATAGCTCTTGAGCATGGTTAAATAGCAGTACTACTATTTGTTTGTTAGCACAGGTGTGAGCTCTCCTATTAACTAAACAACATCATACAAAAGGAAGGAGATCTACGAAAGACACAGCTTCCTGAAACTGTAGTAGAAAAAAGTAAAATGAGCATATGTACGTGAGCCTGTATCATCTGACCGGAAGGCAAAAAAAAAAACAAAGTTGCCTGAGTGGGCATACAGTTCTGCTTAGTAGGCATTCAGTTCTTCTTAGTAGGCATTGATAATGTACTGAGTTGTTGATATTAGAGCTCAGTCTTGGCGTCCCTAAGATATATGAAAGTCGGCCGTCGTTGCAGGGGCATATGGCGGCGAGGAAGCGGCGGCGCGCGCCTACAACCTGGCGGCATTGAAGTACTGGGGCCATGACACCATCCTCGACTTCCTGGTACCGCTTCCAAGCTACTCCTCAGTGTGTTGATATTATTCATTGACGCGAAGGCATGCCTAGGACTTGCACAATGCAAGCACACGTACCTGACTTCTTAATTGTATTTTGACGAACCTTTTGCAGCTGTCTAGCTACGACCAAGAGTTGAAGGAAATGGACGAGCAATCCAGGGAAGAGTACATCGGTTCACTCCGGAGGTACACAAATAACTGCAAATTTTGACAAGTAGTTCTTTTCAGTTAATTGTGCTGATTATGAAATACCAATTAAAAGTTATTTTTCTTGCTATAGGGTTACTAAATGAGTAGCAGTAATATCCATTGCGGAGATGATATCCATATTTTATTGTGTTGCTACTACTTTCCTTTATTTTTCTATCCTGCATTTCCAATATACATCATACATAATACATTTCGAGTCTCTAAATCGGTAGACAGGAAAAAATAGCTAAACATGGTTGTGAAGTTTTGGCTGTTTTTTGGACTGAAGACATATAACATCTGTTGTAGCTCTAAATGCATACTGTTCTCTTTCCTTGGCAATGTTTGCAGAATATATATATTGTAGAGACAGTAATATTTGTGCCTTGTGAGAATAGGTTTGTTGTCAAGTGACATCATGCAACATAGATTTAGAACGAAGAGTAAGATATGTTTCTGTATAGCGACTACTGGATCGATAGTACAAAATAAATAGCTTGAATGGATTTAGCATTAAGAACAAAATAAGATACGAAAATTCTAAAGCTACCCTTCTTGTGGATCGACTGATAAATCCATGTACAATATTTTGAGAAAGAGTTAAATCCGTATATGCTGTTTGAGTGCCTTTTAATTAAGATACTAGACTATGTTGGTACACATATATTTGGATGCTTGTGATTGGCTGGAAAGAACTGAAACTTGGATTTGTTGTTGGACTAAACTGAGTAGTCATAGCCTTTTGGCTGATGCTTCAGTATACCAAAACACTTGCTATTTTTCATGTTCTTGTACGTGATGGGTTTAGGACACAAACAATTATTTGTTTTACTTACGAAAAACTTTTGCTTCAAGATTACAGTATGTTGAATGCCTTTCGTGCTTGGTTAACATATAAGTACTGCTTATATGTGATTTCAATTCAGCTTGACCAATTTTCTTTGCTCTGCTTTTTCCCTCCCTCTCCACTGAATATGACCATGTTCAAAATAAAATGCGCATTAACACTTATGAGAGTAACCGATATTTTATTTTTGTTAGGACTATTCTCTCTAGGTCTGCATTGATCCCACTCTCTTGCATTTTTGCTTTCACAATTAATATGACTCCAGTAATAAAACCACATTATGAAATAATCAGCGATGCTGTTTACATCAGTGATGATGAAGGTATGGGTGTATATATAGAGTACCAGCATCGTTGTCTCCAATTCCTATTAACGATGTTGTATTCGACGCTGGTTGTCTCAAATATTCAGGTAAGCGCCGCCATAAGCGTAGCGTGCCAAAAGACAAGGGGCGAGCTCCATGTAGCGAACCATGTCTTTGTGAGAGGACCGTAACAAGAGGTAGCATGCTGGCCTTATGCCATTGTTCAATACTTTGCATATTAAATGAACTCTTACACCATTGTTCAATAGATTGTTCTTCGCATGTTAAACTGAACTCTTACGCATAGGACCAATATGGTGCAAACTATGGGGCAAACCATCGCTCACTATCAACAAGCGGTCAGTTAAAAGAACATAACCGTATTATCCATGATTTTTTCTATGGCTTGATTGGTTAAACTAAAAACTCACAGCAGGTTCATGTGACGTGCCATGTGAGAAGTTGAACGACAAGACAGTCAAGTGAAGTTATCAAATAGTATGCTTTAGTTGAACTGTATAGGTTCCTTATCTCTCACTGGCGCTCTGGCTTGATTTTGTTGTCTAACTCTACTCTCTGTATCTAACTTAATGTGAATTGATCGTCCTGCCTTAGCTTTGGAACAAAGAAATGTTTCCCTTTTATTATGAGCCTCCAGGTCATTTGTTCTACTGATTAAATATTTCCTACTCACCTTGCTTTTTGGTATACCCAACATTGTTCTTGATTTACTTTTGGAACAAAATATATGTTTCTCCTTATTCATGAGCTTCCATATCAACTGTTCTACTGAATAAATATATGTGCCTTTCTTTTGGTATATCTAATTGCTTTGCCCTTTGGCATATATAACTTTGCCAAAATTGTATGTACTGGACTTGGTTATCCTGCCTTTTTTATGATACATCCTTGATGTAGTGAGATAATCCATCTTGACCAATCTGTGTAATTCCCTTTGGGAATACTAAGCACTTTGATTAAATGCTAGGACAACGCGATGAGCCAGGCGCCCCGCGCGGATATTATAACTGTTCTGTCATGTATGACATTTGTTGCCTATTTTGGTATGATCAAATTTTATGAAAACACCGCCGTACAAAGTAACGGAAGGTTTAGATCACATGTAGTGAACCATGTCTGTGACAGGACCTTGACAAGTGATAACACCCTAATCTCCATTGCTTGCATTTGGAAATCTTTTTCAAACGATTGATTAAACATATAGAAGCAAAGAATTTTTATTGATAAACATATAGGTCCACGGTTGGGTAGTTTCGACTTCCTTTGACATGAATGTGTCTATGTAGGTGAATTGAACATTTCCCCATCCGAAATCAAGCAACTACTTGATTCTGCCTTATAATCTCACATGTCGATGTTGAACTACATAATGCCTTCCTTGTATCACATGTGAATTTTTCTTCTTTTATTTTGTTATCCCGTTTGAATGCTATGTTAAAGCTGAATTCCTACTAACTTGAGCATTAACCGCTTGACCACAACATTAAGACCGGCACCCTCGCGCCAAGGCGCGCTCCTGATCTAGTATGAAAGATGATGCATCTCCTTGTTTGGTATGCTGCGTGTCTATTTGGACCTGGCCCGACGGGTGTAAAAATTGTTAGGATTAGTTTAGCACATGTCGGTTTACTATGTGCTAATTAGTTTTTTTTTCAAACACATTATAGATGTAAGCGCTCATATACATGTGCGTACACTCACCCCTGTGAACGCATACACGCACACCCTACCGCTATGAGCACCTCCGAAAGACTGAGCCGACATATCATTTTGAAATTTATGAAGTCACCATAGGCACCTCGTCGTCGACGGGAACGTCTCCTCCACTGAATGCACATAACCGGAAATCCTGAAATAAATCCAAAAATAAATGCGAGCACCAGGATTTGAACCCTAGTGGGAGGGGATACCACAATCTCTCTAACCATCCAACCACAGGTTGGTTCGCACCATGTGCTGATTAGTGAAGAGTTGTATCCATCACCCTTTCCTGTACGGACGCAACCTTTCCTTCTTTCTCTCTTCTGGCTCACAATAAATCTTGGTAGGTATAAGTAATATCAGCTTATATCTCAAGCTCACAATAAATCTTGGTTGATTCCAACTGTAAAACCCATAACCCCAAAAGTGGATATTGCAAATGGACATTCAAGCAAAATTAACATAAGAGTTAAAGGGACATATCTAAGACATGAAGAAACTGCAGCACATAATAAGAATCTCCAAGCCACTGGATTTAATATACTTGAAATGTCAATTTAAGAGACATACCGTCTGTAATATTCATGATGCTTCAAAAGATGGATATGTTTAAATGAAGATGATGCAAGCTTCTCCATGCACGCATGTCATCGACATGGTCAACCATTGCATAAAATTACTACTCCCTCCGTTCCTAAATACTTGTCTTTCTAGAGGTTTCAAATGGTGACTACATACGGAACAAAATGAGTGAATCTACACTCTAAAATATGTCTATATATATCCGTATGTGGTGACCATTTGAAATCTCTAGAAAGACAAGTATTTAGGAACGGAGGGAGTACATCGGAAGAGTGTTTTCTGTGTCCCAAGGAGACAAATCCTCCTCCTGGAGTGCACAGAGGCACATAGTTTCATTTGGCATTCAGACGTTATTCAACACAAATCATCATGAATAAAGTCTCTGGCCACGTGGCTGGGTACACAAGAGAAAGATGACGACGACGGCGATCCACTGCGCCCTCCGGTGGCCCGGTACTACGTACTGTATTATACTCCCTCCGTTCCTAAATAATTGTCTTTCTAGAGATTTTAACAAATAACTACATACGGAGCAAAATGAGTGAATCTACACTCTAAATATGTCTACATACATCCGCATGTTGTAGTCCATTTGAGATGGCTAGAAAGACAATTATTTAGGAACGGAGGGGTACCATGTAAAAAAAACAGTATAGAGTCTGCAGTCGCGAGCGAGGAAGCTGTTTTGCTTTCAACTCGTACTACTCCATAGTGCAACGGCTTGCACGCTGGAGATGGCCGGACGGACGGCGGTGTGCTGCTACAGTGCGCTAGTTACATTTGGCTGGCCAATCGCGTCTGGCCTTGTCGCCCTATCAACCCTACCGCCTACGATACGGATACGGATACGGATACCATAAAATGCTTGCTTACGTACACGGATCGATCGTATCGAATACCCGCTGCCGGATGGATTCGCCAGCCGAATCGGCCGGCGTGAAAGCCACCGGCAACTCCACTCCACTCCGCGACGGCGACGTCCTTCTCGTCTCGTCTCCCACTAGCGACCCTACTCTGTCCTGCGGCCGAGTAGGCAGGGAGCGACAGCCTACGGATACGATCCTTCAACTGCCCACTACTGTTACTCTGGGGTACTACACCTCAAGCGAGACGGACGAGAGAGAGGGAGCCACTGTAGTAGATCCGTCTCTCGTCTCGTGGTCCGCTTCAGGCAGCTAACGCTCGCTCACATCCTCCAGCCACAAAACACGAGTATCCATTTCCTTCACCGTTCAGCCATAACCAACTCCTACTAGGGAATGTTATAGATGCTCAAAAAAAAAAAACTAGGGAATGTTATCTGACAACCGTTCACCACGATCAATATCCGACAGCGGCACCTGGGTTGGGATGGGTTTGAAATGCTGCAACTGTTTGGAGAAGGCAACCAAACGCGCCCTTAATCGTTCAAATCTTGCTGCGCCGATCCCGGATCGATTAAACGTGGGCCATTTTACGGATCGAATAAACGCGGATGTTTTTTCAATTTATGCTTCGTTGGGGAAGCGGGCCCATCCCATGAAGTTGGGGCGGGGGGTAGTTGGTTCGAAGGGGTCCGTCGGAGAGGTGCCCCTGTTTGGTGACCTGGGCGCCCCCGGTCACGGGGCAGGACGCTCCATGTTTTTTTTTTTTTTTACTTTTTATTCTATGTTAAAATAATTAGTGTAGGTTCTAAAATTTTCAATTTTTTTTGAATTGTCAAAAACAGTTTTTGAATTAAACAATGTTCATGATTTCAAAAGAATGTCATCTTTCTAATTTGATGAACAATTTCTTGTAATGATAAACAATTTTATAATTTGATGAACAATTTCTTAGTAATGATGAGCATTTTTATTTATTTGATGAACAAATTTTGAATTCGATGAACTTTTTTTGAACTTGATGAAAAAATTATATTGAAGAACTTTTTTTTGAAAGAATAATGAACAAACTTCGAATTTTAAGAACATTTTTTGAAAACAATGAACAAAAATCGAATTTGACAAACATTATTTTAGTTCAATTATTATTTTAAATAATGGCGAGTGGACATGCCATTTAAGAGGGTTTTTTCGTGGGTTGTTATTTAAGAGGGTTTCTTCGTGGGATGTTATTTAAGAGGGTCTATTTTTCTAAAGAAAAAATATTTTATTCTTTTCTTTCAATACAAGATTTTGCGTCAGTTTATTTTTCATTTTAGGTAGTTGTGAGTGGTATTGCTTATGTTTTCTTTCAACTAATTGATTGACATCGAAGAAAGGCCATCATGGCTCTCTTTGCATTATTTTTGAGATTACATCAAAAAAAGGGTTCATCGCTCCCAATATGACATTTCTTATAATTAAGACAAAATGCATCTAACTCTTGCATCATCTGATTTGCTTCTCGTTGGAAGTGCTTTAGTCTGGCCTTCCCACTGGATCGTCAAAACTTAAGCATGCTACGGAATCACACAGTGGTCAATGGAAAGGTGGGATATGGCAAAGGAACTTTAGCACTTGTTGTAACGTGCTTGTGGCGTTTTTGTGAGGTGGGTATCATATGGATTTAAAGGAGGGGTCCAACGAGAAATACCCTGCTACTGCGGGAAACTGAGCAGGAATTGAAGAGTCCGGCAGGAAAACGAAAGGGTGCATCGTGGGGTAAGGTTTTTGTGTACGGTCCGCGTGGTCAGGATTTAGGGACGCTCAGACAGTCCAGATATATATAGACACACACAAACACACTATGGCATATACGTTGGGAGCCTAGGAGGTGGCCAGTAAATGGCCTGTTGGACCTGTTTGTTTGCCCCCGGGCAACGATTCGTTTACGAGGGATTCCTACCCTTGGAAATGATTGACTGGTGGCACGCGTGCGAGAGATTAATGCTACAACTACTTAGTTATTGCTGGAGATTTAGAGCCTGGGTTGAGTTGGGCTGCTTTGATTGGTAATTAAAATGAAATGGGCACTTAAAAAAAATTGAAATGGACCCAGCCTAAATTTAGAGGAGAGGGAGATTAGTAACAATGCTATACGTTTTCTGAGAAAAATCTGCTAGGCTTATATTAATCAAGGTTTAAGAATACAAGTACCACAACAGGGTCATGAGGCTGGCCCAGCCATACATGTCGTCATGATCTAAACAAAGTGCATGCATAACTAGACAATGAGGTGAATAGTTTGAATTCCTCGAGATTTGAACAAAAACACATTCCTTCGGAAAAAAATTATCCAGCCCCCTGTATTTATTTATTTCGTAAAAAGGAACGAATGGCTTGGCTAGATGGAACAGCCGAGCCAGAACATGAAAAAAAGTAGAAAATCTTAGTTATGAGGGGTTGGTGTAGAGAACAGGTTCCAGATCGCGACCGATTCCCTTTTCAGACCCTGCTGCTGCATTCATTCACTTGCAACAAGAAACAACCATCGGCATGAAAGAAGAAGTACTCCATGATTTTGTGTCCTCTTGATCACAGAATCCGTTTACTTTGTAGAAACACCCCAGCATTTTTTATCTGGAGGAAGCCGTGGTAGACGAGTAGTAGTACTACTCAGTCGTAATCCATCGTGGCAGCCCCCCTTAGAGTAGTACAACAGCGGAGTACCTTTCGCGAGACAGACAATAGAGAGAGAGAGAGGGGCGCAGTTAGACTTCCTTGATCGGAGAGGAGAGGCGTGGCTCGTGAAAGGCGTGCGTGCTCCACTCCACACAAACAAGAAGACGAGGGAGATCCCGATCCCGCGTTCCCGTGAGCAGCCGTACTGTCTGGACTAGAATAGAATAGCGTGGATGGTTAAACAAAGGTTAACTTAGCTAAAGATTAGAGTTAGTTTTGAACTAACTCTAGCTAAAGACGTGTTTTTGATAAGATTGACAATAGATGTACTAGGAGGACTAGCTTCAATTAGCACCTCTTAGATGCGATAGTTTTTTTAGCTGGGTTGAATACAACTAGCAGCTCAAACTAGCCCTAATGTTTGGATACTTTAGAGCTATTTGAGCCGAAACTAGCTTTAACCCATGGATCCAAACAGGGCAAAGAAAGATAACAACAGACGACGGCGGCCATTGACATCGCCTCGTTTTGGCGCGAAAAAGCCGCGGACCCGCCGCGTCAGCGACACGGCTCTCTTCTCGGCCCTTCGTTGTCCTCATCGCCTCGTTTCCCGCGGCGAATCAATGCCAAAAGCATCGCTGCTGCCGCCGGTCGATCTGCCATTAATGCTCACGGCGGCGCGATGAAGACCGGACGACGCGTCCTCGCCTCCCTCGCCGCCACGCAGCGTACACGGTGGCACGCCTCGGCCTATATATGACGCCACGGCGCGCTCGGCGACTCACACTCTCCCGCCATCGTCGTTCCTCCTCTCCTCTCCTCTCTTCGCCGTCTCGGTTCACATCCATGGCCGAAGCGCTTCCCTGTGCGACGGCAGCGGCGGCGAACGGCTTCGCCGCCGCCATCTTCATGAAGACGAGGCTCGCCTCCTTTACGAGGCCGAGTACCGGTCCCGCCGGACATGCGGGTGCCCGGGCGTGGAGGATCGGCCAGCGGCGGCGTGCGTGCCCCGATACCCACCGGAGTGGCGCGGCGTCGCGGAGATCGCCGCGCATCCACTCGAACCTTGCAGCGGCGAGGAGAACCACGGACGTCCCGACAGCCCGCTCTGGGACCCCTACTTCGCCGCCGTCACGCCCGGCTCGAGGCCACCAACGGCGTCGAGCCCTCCGGCGAGCTCAACGCCGCCGGCCGGCGTCGGTGGTGGGCGTGCCGGCGCACGTTGAGGCCGTCCTCGAGTACATCGAGGCGGCAACACGCCGCGCCTCGAGTACCCGCTCCCCTTCCTTCTCACGCCGCCGGAAGCTCCACAGACCCCGAGGCGCATGGAGACCGGCGGGTCCTCCTCCTCGTCCGGCGGCTCGTCCTGCCTTCGCCCGTCGGCCGGAGCCCAGGCGCGCCGGTCAGCACCCGCAGCTCCGGCGTCATCGGGCGCCGCCTCTCCACCAGCCGCTTGTCCTCGTCGAGCCCAAGCCGGAGCCGGGCTTGCCCGCGAGTACGAGGAGGTAGCCAGCGGCCTTCTCCGGCGAGGGCGCCATGCGGTGGGCGCGGGACGACTACCTCCATGACGAGATGGTCGGCGGCGCCCTCGAGGAGATTGCCGCCCATAGCGTGGCGCGAGGGCGAAACGCAGCGTCGTGGTCCTCGACAATGACGACTACGGCGACACCCCGGACCGTCCAACCCGCCGCGCCAACCGTGGAGGATGCGGCGAGGACGGCGGAGGCGTGGCGGCGGCGGCAACGGCGGCGATGACGACGACGGCGGTGACTACGCGGTTCTACACCTCCTCGGCATGTAGAACCGCTGCGGGCGGGCGAGGCGGGCGGCGAGGAGACGGGGTAGCTCATGTAGTTTTTTTTTTTTGTAAAATATGTTTAAGTTTGAACGAACTTCGCCGATGTTTGCATTAAATTTGAGTCGTTTTTGCCAGATTTGCCTTTTGACTAACCGTGGACGCCTTGCGACGGGGCATCACGCCCCAAGGCATGATTTAGCGCCGGCGCCCAGGGGCATTTTTGCCCCTCCTGGAGGGCCAACGGCTGGAGATGCCCTTATGGGCGTCTCTCTCGATGGATGAATGAATACAACGAAATAGGCAAATAATAATAATAATTTACCAGTCGTCTCCGCCCTTGGTAGACGAAAACTTCGTTGCACCCTTCAACTGCCCACTATTGTTACTCTATTCAATATGTGTACCTCTCCTCTCCCCTCCTCTCCTCTCGCGAGAGGAGAGATCCACAGATCCTCCAGCTTGTTGTTCATTGTCATTATGTGTTATGTGTACCACTCCACTCACTCATCACGACCCTTCCTAAAGGAAAGGATGGATCTTAAGATGACGTGCGATCATTCACCACCACGCCGCTATGGGAAAAACACTATCGATCCACTCCCTTCACCATTTCACCATCATTATCCACAAATTTTATCCCACCAAGAAAAACCTTCTCGATCGTAGCCACATAATCAACATCTGACGGTGGCATTAAAATAAACGAAATGCCATGCTTTTTTGGCAAAAATACCATCCCAAAACACACTAAAACTGCCAGCCACGCCCTACACAAACGCCATCCTGCCCGGCCAACCGTCAATGGCTCCTATTTGTAATCCAAATTACTTTTGCTACAAACAAACATAAATAGTGACAATGCAATGCAATATGCATCATCTTGGCATTGGCATGGCACAAACTTTACTTACAACCGGCCGGCCGGCTGCCTTTGGTTGGTCACAAACCTAGCAACCTTTTTTTTTTCATCTACATAAAAAAAAACACGCACGCACAAAAAAGCTACACATGTCAAGTCATCTTCACCATCACCACCAATCTGCTTCCTTTCGAGGTACTACTTACTGTACTAGTAGCATGCATCTCAAGGAATCCTTGCTAGCGTCCCCATCACCATTTGCACGCGGAATTCATTACAAAATGTCACTTTCCTTTGCGTGAATTTTAGCCTTCAGCAATACATACAATAACAGATCAGTGGATATGTTACTTTCTCTTAAAGTTGTTGTGGCACGGTCTTGCATTAAAGGACTCCATGTAGAGAGGGGGGGAGGCATATGCCCCCTAGTATATAAATGGGCCAAGCCCCTGGTGTATGTACCAGGTCCATATTCATAAGTGAAAAATTATCAAATCAACAATGCTATAGGCCTGCAGGCCAATGAGGCGCCATCACGCGGATCCTGTGCTACCTGCCAGGAATCGCTGACCGCCCGATCTCAAAGAACGATGGAGATGGAGGAATGAGCTGCAGGCCAATGAGGCGCCATCACGCAGATCCTGTGTTACCTGCCAGGAATCGCTGACCGTCCGATCTCAAAGCACGGTCGGGACTGCTTTCTTAGATGGAGGAATCGCTGATCTTCGTCTTCCTCCTCCTCCTCCTCTCCTCCTCAGCATCATGTACGCTGCCCCCTCCTCCTCCAGCGGCCGACAAGAATCTGCTGCCCTCCGATGGCATACATTGTGCATCACGACATCCAGCGGCCGACAAGAATCTGCTGCTTTCTTCTTCGTCTTCCTCCTCCTCCTCCTCCTGCTCCTCCTTGACAAGCACGCCATGGATCGCCGCGATCAATATAAGCAGCTCTGCACACGACATACATTGTGCATCCGAAGACGCAGAAGATGAAGCAGCGGTCCCGACTCAAGGTTCCACTCATTCTGACCGGGGTCTCCATCCTGGTGGCGGCCTACCTCCTCTGGCGCCTCTGTCTACTACGCAAGCTCAGTAGATACACACATACACACTATGGCATAGACGTTGGGAGCCTAGGAGGTGGCCAGTAAATGGCCTGTTGGACCTGTTTGTTAATCCGCTAGGCTTATATTAATCAAGGTTTAAGAATACAGGTACCACAAGCGGGTCATGAGGTTGGCCCAACCATGCATGTCGCCCTGATCTAAAGAAAGTGCATGCCTAACTAGACAACGAGGTTAATAGTTTGAATTCCTCGACATTTGAACAAAAACACATTCCTTCAAAAAAAAAATATTCAGTCCCCTATATTTCTTTCTTTCTTTCGTGAAAAAGAATGAATGGCTTGGCTAGATGGAAGAACCGAGATAGAACAGAAAAAAAGGTAGAACATGTATAAATTAAAAAAAACTAAGTTAGAAGGTTCGTGTAAAGAACAGGTTCCAGGTCACGACTGATTCCCTTTTCAGATCCTGCTGCATTCATTCACTTAGAACAACAAGAAACAACCATCGGCCTAAAAGAAGTACTACTCCATGATTTATTTTGTGTGTTTGATTCTTGGAATCCGTTTACTTTGTAGAAACAGCCCCGTAAGTAACAATTTTGCTGGAGGAAGCCGTAGTAGACGAGTACTATTCCCTCCGTTTCTAAATATTTGTTTTTCTAGAGATTTCAACAAGTGACTATATACGAAACACAATGAGTGAATTTATACTCAAAAATATGTCTATATACATCTATATGTGATAGTCTATTTAAAATTCCTAAAAAGAGAAATATTTAAACACGGAGGAAGTACGACTCAGTCGCAACCCCCCTTGAGCTGCCCACTGCGTACATAGGCACGACTAGTAGAGTACCTTTGGCGAGAGAGACAGAGACAGAGAGAGAGAGGCGCAGCAGTGTGTGTTTGGCTCCTGTGGCTTTGACCCGTTGCTGCTGCCCTCTCTTACGTCCTTGTCGCGGACGTGCAAGGCGTGAAATGCGTGCTCGATCGATGGGGTGGGTTCACGTGTCACCAGGCCCATCCCGCACTCCCCTCACCAGCCGTACTGGCTAGGCTAGAGTAGAATAACATGTACTACCTCCGTTCCGTCCTGGTTTATTGGACCCCTTCGTATTTTGAACCAGACTTTGATCATCTATAGACTATTAAAATATAAAGTATATGCTATAAAAAAATTATATTGTCGGATTTGTATTTGAAAGAGCTTTCCGATAATATAATTTTTGTGACATGTAGTTAAAGTTTTGTAAGGTGAAATTTTAGGTCAAACTTCAGCCCAAATTAAGAGGGGGGCTAATAAACCCGGACGGAGGTAGTAGCGTGGTTAAACAAAGAAAGATAACAGTAGACACGGCGGCGATCCACTGCCTGCGCCCTCCGCTGGAGGTATGTATGTACTTCCTCCGTTTTTATTTAATTCGCATATTAGATTTGGTCAAAGTCAAGCTTTATCAACTTTGACCAAGTTTATAAACAAAAATATTAAGATATACAATAACAAATCAACAACATTAGATTTATTAATGAATGTACTTTCACATCATATAGATTTATTATGATAAATGTCTATATTGTTTTTTATAAACTTGGTCAAATTTTACGAAGTTTGACTTCAGTCAACTCTAATATGCAAAGTAAATAAAAACGGAGGGAGTATGTATGTATGTCCTCTCCGCCCTTATTTTTTTATTAAATTCGTCTCCGGCCTTTTTTTACAAGTCAGCTTAAGAGGTTCAAAATAGAAAGTCACTCTCCTTATTCTTGGCTAGTGGAATGGAAGCAAGACTCTTTTCTATCCACTTTGCCGAGGGGAGAGAACTAAAAGACAGAAAGGTGCAAAAATCCACAGTTTCTTAAGGATCCTGTAAGCAAATAGGTTAAGATTGTGATTTAGCTTCAATTTCTTCAGTCTCACAAGCGAGTCTGCATGCAACAAAAGAAATTGTATTTTCCTACTATTGGTATAGACGAATGTGCCTCCACCACAAGGGAAACGTGGAGGATGATCGATCGCAGCAGTACGGAACCTACTATTGCTATTTTTCAACTGGGGCTTGTGTTTGATTGTAGGTTTGCTGATTCCTTTGTTCTCTTTCTTTTTGGTGTCTTGATTAGGTGATAGTTGGTTTCCTTTCTTTTCTGAGCCCGATTGTGACAGCCTCAAATTGCAAAAGGTGTAAGCTAGCCAGGATATGCAGGTGAATTTGGATTCTGGTCATGTTGTTTGCTTTTGGGATTTTTTTCCTTGCATTGTCTTATTAGCCTTTTTGTTATGTGATGTTAGATCATGTTGTCAAAGGGCCCTTGCCGGATGATTGGCGATGTTTCCCGGTTGCGTTCGTTGAGTCCCTTAAAGGTATTGACTGTGATTGTTCTCGGCTACTGTAACTGGTCTCTCTAGATTGATCTGATTTTTTTCCTTGCATTTGACGTTGTTCTGCTCTTGGGGCTTCTAGCTTCTTATGCAGATAGGTCGTATTATGGAGTAAAAGTGCGAGTGTGTATATATTTTTGGATCACATGGTCTAATTTGGCATTGCGGATTCATATCTTCACAGATTTCAAATTCTGACAGGATTGCAATCCAAGCATATCGTTTCAATTGAACTCAGGAATTTTTCTCACTATGGTTGATGGTTGATGTAGGAGGGGTGTATTGACGGCAGTTTCAAGCTGATTGGGTGGCCGCCGTCATGGGTGATGCTGCCAACTGGAGAAACTACATCAGACTCTCTATATCAAGCTGTTAAAGTCATCACTGAATGACTGAATCAGCTTCAGCCTAAGGTTTGATCAGGAAAGAGTTAGTTGTGTTGATATGTGGCGCCTCTAGCTGCACTACACTGGATCCAGGGAATCCCGATAGAATAGCATGGTTTTCCTCGTGTGAATTTGTTCGCTGTGATGTTTATAATCATGTTAAATATTTGGATGTGTTCTTTGAATTAATCTCTGATTATCTGCATGGTATATCTGGCCATTCTACCATTTCCTTATTATTAAGAGGTATATGTGTTCCTTTTCGGATTAGGTACGGAATATAACATCACTTGCTTTTGTCCTGCCAACAGCATGGGTGGAGTTACAAACACTTGAAGAGTTGGCACATATAATCTCTAATGTATATTCTATTGTCTAGGAGAACGCCTAGAAAGATTAAAAAAATGCTCAAGTATAATAATCTCAACTCTCAAGATTATATATATTGGTACTACTGTAGGCACATCGCTGGTTACTATTATTTGTTACATGTGGAGTTAGGGCGGTGAGTTGATTTGCTATGATAGGATTCCTATATATACTTAAAAAGGTGGTGCCTCTTTTCTTTAATATGAATGTGTCTGTTTACATATGGACAAATGGTCGTGCCAGCGGCTTCCATGAGGAACTATCTATTTATCTATATCTAATTATGCAAGAAACATCAATTTTATTGTGTCTATGCTTGCAGTGTTAGCGTTGTTTAGAAATAATTCATGCATTCGTAATTGGATCATAGAGTTATTACTGGGCACTTATCTTGGACTATTGTTATGACTTGCTTTTGTATATTATGCTACATTTTCTATATGATGTTGTGCACAAAGAGATGTAATAATCTGAGCCACTGATAATAGAAGTCCTCCTGTTTCGTTCTTTGAGAGATACGAAATGCTGGATCAATGGTCTCTATTTCCCGTTATCTGTCTACTGGCTCTCTTTATCTTTGCATCATGTGACCTGTGGTATTTATATTGCGTACTACTGTCTAATTAACCAAGCGTTTGCTTCGCTGTTGTACCCCAAGGTTGGTTGGAACTGGAATAGGTGGGTCTTAGTAGTATTTTACCAACGCTTTTGATTTTACATGGATAAATATATATATCAGCCTGTATTACCGTACCAGGTTGGACAGGACTGGAACGGATGGGGTGCGACAAGCTGCACTTCCTATTTCAGTCTGTATTATAGTTAAATTTTGACTTGGATCATTTTTCTTACGGTGTTGTTGTGCAGTTCCATCTTTCATCCCCTGTCTTACCTTGATCTGCTGCAAACATATATTGGATATCCTTATTTTGTTGCTGATATGCATAGTTATTCCATTCTTATTATGCGTTGAGTTTCCTTCTACTTTCCTACGACACTTTCTATTCATCCATTTAGGTACCGCTAGGACATGGACAATTTTACCTTCAAGGTCAAGACCTCTCAACACATCAATGCTCCCAAGCCACTGTGAGCTCAATCCCCTTTTAAGTTTCAGTAGCATGTCTATAGGTTTACTTTAATCACCGCAACGGGAATATCAACAAATTTCTTGGAAGGTTTGTTAGCATGTGTTCTGCTGAGTTTTTCTGCTTCTCTTTTTGTTTGTTCACTGAACTAGGCTCGGTATCACAAAATGAGTTAGGGGACAAGCGCAATTCTGTATTCTTCAGCAAGAGAGCGGGAGGAGTGCTATTGTTTCTGTTAACCATGTTGCTATATGAGTGCCTGTTGTTCAGTGATAGTATTTATTTCCACAGGCAAATCGCCACTGATAAGTGATTGGTGGGAATCCCATGCTTCCAGCAATATGACTGGCCATAATAAGCAATGCCGCTGGCTATCATTATTTATGTTATAGAGATCATACTGGAAGCTACTGTTGTATCATTACAGTGTTGCCTTGCATATTTGTCCACTTAGTACTTACTTCCATGGCATGTTAATGTCGAGCCAGTTGTTGATGAGTTGCTTCTTACAATGAATTTGTGGCCCTGCCATGTTTCTCTACACTGATAGTGTGCAGTTGAGAAGTATGATGTGCCAAACATATTCAAAATTCCGATTGTCGCTGGCCTTTTGTATAAACGCATTGCTTTAGGTATTTTTTTACTGTTCTTGTGCCCTAATGTACTATTCAGGCGCCATTCTCTTCATGTATGAATGATGATCTAAGTATTACGAGTCTTCTGACCTGTGGAATATATTCCTAATCCTGCTTATATTAAATCTTTATCCTTTCTCCTGATTTTATGTGTTTCAATTGTATTGTGCAATATTGTGGGCTGCTTGTGAGTATATGTTGTTTTGGATTGGTAGCAGTGGACTATGCGCTTGGACCGGGCAAGGTGCGCCAAGGCACGCTGCAGGTCTAGTACATAGCATACGATCGAGGAGGACGTGCAACCATTCACCACCACACCACTACGGGAAAAAACCACTATCGAGATCCACTCCCTTCACCATTCCACCATCATTATTAACAAATGTTATCCGCGGACCAAGAAAAACCTCCTCGATCATAGCCACAGGATCAACATCTGACGGTGGCACTAAAATAAATGAAATGCCATGCTTTTTGTAAAAAAACCCACCCAAAAACACAAAAACTGCCAGCCACGCCCTACACAAACGCCATCCTGCCCGGCCAACCGTCAATGTCTCCTATTGCAATCCAAATTACTTTTGCTACAAACAAACATAAACAATGACAATGCAATGCAATACGCATCATCTTGGCATTGGCATGGCACAAACTTTACTTACAACCGGCCGACCTGCTGCCTTTGGTTGGTCACAAACCTAGCAACCTTTTTTTTCATCTACATAAACAAAACACACGCACGCACAAAAAAGCTACACGTGTCAAGTCATCTTCACCACTAGTAGCATACATCTCAAGGAATCCTTGCTAGCGTCCCCATCACCATTTGCACGCGGAATTCAATACAAAATGTCACCTTTCCTTTCCGTGGATTTTAGCCTTCAGCAATACATACAACAACAAATCAGTGGATATGTTACTTTCTCTTAAAGTTGTTGTGGCACGGTCTTGCATTGAAGGACTCCATGTAGAGGGGGGGGGGGGGGGGGGCGCAAATGCCCCCAAGTATATAAATGGTCCAAGCCCCTGGTGTATGTACCAGGTCCATATTCATAAGTGGAAAATTATCAAATCAACAATGCTATAGGCCTGTGGACATGTTAGGGAACTTACCGCGTAGAGTGCGATCTGAAGATGGCGTTCGTCATGATGGATGCCAACTAAGGAATGATATCGTATGATCATTTGCTTTGTCTCTCTTGCTTTCAATGTAATGCATGTGTTGAAACTGTCCATCTTTTCTTAACCAGCATAGCATTTTGAAGAAATGAGAGTACAGTGACTAAGAGAATACACGCCATATTGATTGGCGTTTCTCTAAAATTAGAGTGGGTAAGAGAATACACGCCCATTTATTAGGCGCGCCATATTGATTGGCGTTTCTTCAAAATCAAAGTTGCTGAGAGAATACACGCCAATTTATTAAGCTCACCATATTGATTGGCGTTTTCTTCAAAATCAAAGTGGCTAAGAGAATACACACCATTTTATTAGGCGTGGGCTAGATCACGCCCCCGATCTAGCCCTACCAGAGAAGTGGCATATGACCACATCAAGGGGAATGACCAAAATGTTGAATGTGATACTTGTTTGGATGATAGCCAATATATCTGCCATTTTTTTTTTGCCAAACTCATAGGCTTCATTTGTTTTCAAACCAACATATTTGCCATGTAGTGTATGGTTTGGCTTCAAAAATTCAGAGTATACATAACGAGCCCATAAAACAGTAGTTCATTAGAAGCAAAACTGAAGTGAATATAACATGAACCCGATCGCAGTAACAATATTGTAAACAAGATAGACTGGAGCTTGCCATCTGCATGTTTTAATCCATATATCAAGTTGCCTATATCATCACCCGAAAAATAAAGTAGCCTATATCATTACTTTAGGGCTTGTTTGGTTTCAAGGGATCCCCGCTATTTTCCGGGGTCAGAAAACCACCGCTCGAGCGAGACGATGCAACAGGGCATATGGAAAATTTATTCCGCCCATGCGGTGTCCAACTATTCCGCCCATGGAAAAATTATTGATCAGTTTTTGAATGGCGCATGTTGTATCTGCCTAATGTAGTCTGTTCTGGCATATGTGGTAGCTAGTGCATATTCATGCACTTCTTGCATTTGCTATGTGTTCTTTTATGGCACCACAACTTGTACTTTGCTAAGACAAAGTCATTGTTCTTCGAATGGTGGACGGCGACAAAGACAAATGTGCCGGCAAGCCTTCGCAAGGGTCTCGACTCCCTAACCATCCTCACTTCACGGGCCATATGGAAGCACCGCAACACAATCCTCTTCGACAACGCAACACCCTCCCACGGCAACCTTGTAGACGACATCAAATAGGAGCCGAAACTATGGGCAAGAGCCGGCGCCAAAGGGCTCGACAGGATCATTCTTGTAACATAAACTGTAAACTTGGAGGCTGAGCAATCCTCCTACTTCTCTCTGCTCACCCCTGCGCCCGGGCACCGCCATCTATTGTGTACAATGCCCGGGATGCTAACCTTGTACTCTATCCCACCCTATCAATGGAATGATACGCAATCTCGCGTATTCGAGAAAAAAATTGTTACAACAATACGGCGCTCCGGAATGCCGGGCGGCACCGGAGACCGCTGGCAACGGCCGAAGGAAAAAAATGAACAGAAACCGCACCGATTGACTACAGTTTCAGGTTCAAATCTTGCACCTTCTTCTCCCCTTTATTAGAAGTACTCCTATATCCTTGAGTATTGCTCTCTCGCTACTTTGTGCTTCAGCGTCATTATTATGAAGCCTTTATGTCTATAATATGAAAGATGAGAAACCAGTTGTGCCTGATACTGAAGAACAACAGCTAAGTAAATGGCCCGGTGTTTCTGCTTAACAGGACCTACAAACCCCTTTCTTTGTACATGTATCAGGAAGAAGGCGAACAAATTTGAAGTCAGAAAGCAAGTTTTCGTGTAAATTTTATAAAGAATGTCTAAAAGCTATCTATCGTAGTACCTATACTGTTCCACTCGTATGAACTGAAATGGTTGTAAACTCATTAAACTTTCTCCACTGCAGCGTTGCTAGAAGAGGAAGACTTGCTGCTGCAGATCAATACCGATTTGAATCCAAAAGTTGAACTTATGTAAATACAGGACAAGGCTGGTTCTAAAAGGTAGAACGCTGGAGGTTTCAGCAAGTATTGGGTGGCATAACACACAACCACGCAAATAAATTCAAAAGGTGATGCTACACAACGAATTATGTTACCCATTTACCGCATTGGGATCATTGGAAGTTGCCTGCTTATGTGTTGGGGAACCAGATCAACACAAAGAAAGTCATAATATGAGGTTCAATTTAACGGTACTAAATTTGCCTAGAAAAACAATTTTCATCAACGTAACACATATGATCTGAGTGTTGACGAATTTGGTTGCACTCACAAAGGTTCAGGTAGCAGGGTTATCCCACAAGTTTTAATTTCCCTGAATTATCCATGCAATGTCCGAGTGATAAAATGGTGTACCAAAATAATGGTTAGACAAACAGAACAGATTCTGGAGTGGAACATTAAGATTCGAAATTAAAAACCACAGAGCAAGGTGTGGGGTTTCCTAACAAACCTTTTTCTTTATATAAACACTCGCACGACCGACCGCACAAAAAGCTACAAATGTCAAAGTCATCTTCACCACCACCACCAATCCGCTTCCTTCCTTCCTTCCTAGGTAGTGCTTACTGTAGTAAGAGGATACATCTCAAGGAACAAGAGAACCACGATTACACACTACTATGGCAAACACAAATTATGATCGATCGATGGATGGATGCTACTAAGGGCCCAAAAGAATACAATAATACAGTGCTTCCTTTTCTCCGGTGCAAGGAGAACCCACCCCGCCAGCCCCTTCCTTCCTGCCCGGTCGTTATCATACCTTCGACAGCGCTTCGTCCTCGTCTTGGTGGCAAGATGGATGGAAGCTTCTGGGCGGGGCGGTGTTAGATCCTCAGATGAAAAACTAGTGCAATGTACGTCTGACAACTGTGGAGATGCATGCTACTGTTTGTTCCAGCATCAGTCTGGTTTCATAGCAACCCAGCTAGCATGGCACCAGGGTCGTTATATGTTGTCGCCGGCGCTGCTGCTGGAGGCACCTGTGGTTGTTGCGGAGCGGGAGGGGGGGCCACTCGAGCCCTCGGGATGTCGATCAAATGTTCCTTGATATACTCCTTCAACCTGTTCAGGGGAAAATAAGTACGAGATCAACATTTGTTTTTCTTTCCAGTATAAGCCATAACCATGAAAGAATTGCTGCTGCTGACTCTAGAGGTGAAAGGAGGAAGGTATACATACTCGAATGTCAGATTTTGATCTCCTGATGCGACTGTTAGCCGGAGCTGACTTCTGTCTTGGGGATCTGTTTCAACTCTCACCTGCAAAATGCTCAAAAGGCATCAGATTATATAGAAACCTAAAATTTATAACTAGACTAGATGAAATCATAGCTTAAGACAAAACTCAAGATGACACCCCAAGTACTAAAATGGGACAGCACATAAAAGCATGCATATTTCAAGGATTAGCTAAGAGGAATTTATCCTAGCTAATGCTCCATGTATCAGAAATATTCAGGTGTAACCTTGTCCTACATGGTAGTAGTTGTTAATAGGACAATTTCCTAAGAGATTCAGTGAACCAATGAAGCCGCTGTACATGAGTACTCAACTATACATTACGCTAGCTAGTATGAAGGATGATGCACCATAAGCTGCATAGTAGAACAGAGATGCACCGCGTCACCAGTAGCACAAGAGGCTAGAAAAAATAAAACCCACGATGCTCCATTCACCCTATCCTGGGATCACATGCACAGTCTTCTAATTTTCTATTGGGCTATTTGGCATGTTGAAATGTATCTTGAATAATGGCAGGCATGTACTGGTTTGTGCAGTCAACTTGGCTTGAGCTTCTTATCTTACGTCTAACCCAACGGCGCTAGCTAGTCAACATATTGTGTAGATAACGGACATGATGCCAGAGTAGCTCAGTAACTGAGAGACTGGTTGTATACAACAGCTTAGCTTCTTCCCAGAGGGATACCCAAACAAGCAATTCAATGGACTGATCGCCAGGATACTTACCAGACAAAGCGCGGCATTGGTTGTCTCTGAAAAGAATGTAGCACACGCCACCATGTTGTTCGGGTTGGTATCCTAGTAAAACGAACAAGTTCAATAATTCGAAATTAAAGAGCTAAAAAAACATGGGGGAATGGAGCAACATACAAGTCCAGGAGTAACTGCCAGGTGAAGGCTCAAGAGAAGACTAGCCATCTCAGGAATAGGTAATGGTTTTACACCTCTAACCTGTGTGTTCACAAAAAAGGGGTTCATTAGAAAGGCTGATCCAGTAAGCCTTTAATTAAGTAATGCTGATCATCACTGATACTTAGCAGTTCACTAGTCCATAACACAGGTGAGTCCTTACCACTTCTTGAACCTTGAGTGACTGAACATTCCATGTTTTCCAATGGGCGAAAAAATCTTCAGGGGAAAGAGTTATAGGTTGCAAGAATTTATGCAACACAATAGGAAGTCGAAGTTTAGCGTTCACCTGAGTAAGCAAAGCAAATACACCGCTGTTACATCGTGAGAAAAGAAAAGAATATCTGAACTCTCAGGAAAAATGATGGCATAAAACAATCACCAGTGCAGCTCCATGTTTATATGAGAAATCAAGAACAGCAACATCTCTACTCGCGCGGAGATTTGTAACCTCGACTGGGATTTGCACCTGAAGAACGTAGAAAAATGAAAATGAGATTAATTCAGGAAAGAAAGCATGGAAAATGTGAATTGTACTGCAGCGCGTGGTACCTGTGCTCTAGGAGGAATAGTATCAGGTACTGACGAGAGTTCCACTTTAAAATGGCTAGGAGGCAAAATCAAAGCCCGCAATGACAAAAGGGGCGAAGTATTTTTATTCCCCAGGAAAAGAATAAGACGACCATGATGGGCTCGCCACTCTGCTTTTAAACCAATCTAGAGATAGGGAAAAAGACCACACAGAGGGTTCAGGCAGCAGAGATAAGAAATGCTCAAAAGGAGGAAAAAAGATTAACGAATTCTGCAAACCTGGATGTTAGGATCCTCATACAGAACTCCACTATCTTTCGTGCACAATATATTAAACTTCTCCTCGACATTGACAATTGGCTGTAGAAAGCAGAGTTGGTCAGCAGAAGAAAGCAACCAGCGCATATAAAACTGAATGACAGTATTGACATATTCTGCTGATGCCGCCACTCAATAGTGAGCATACAGCCATGAAATAGTTCCATATAAAGACACTAATGTTATGAGAAAGTATTGTAATACCTGAACAGTGTTGGACTGGTCCTCAAGGGTAGCTAGTGCCAAGTCACCTACTGGACTTTGGTTAGCCTCCAATCCTTGAGCAGGAGTTTGCTCTACAGCAGCAGGAGGACCCTCTATTGCAAGAGGGCCCAAAAGGTCTGCAAGGAGGTCTGCTTGAGAAGCAGGACGAGATGCAGGAGGCTCAACTTTACTAACAGGAGCGGGCTCAGTGATGATCTCGACATTTCTCTGAACTTCGACGGGAGCACCATTTTCTTTTGGAGCTTCTACCGCGGTTTCTTCATGAATGACATTGCTCTCCTGAATATCATAAATATTGCTTTAAATGAAACTCACGAATGAGGCCCGGTGTATTTCATAACTAAGTAAGAAGGTCATACTTCGGCAATGTTTTGACTTGGCATCTTCACAAGCGTGAGATGATTAGCAGCTGGTGCTGGTCCGTTTACAGGGGGCTGAGCAGCTACAACAATAGCACTGGATGATTGTTGCTGACTTCGTAGTTTTATGGCACTCTGCTCTGCCGTGTCAACTTCAGCATCTTCAGCCTTTTTCAACAGAGCAGACTAGAGTAGACATGCAAATGAATAATCAGTAAGTTAACATGAAACCTTCTTGATTTAATAAAATGAATTCAATGAAATAGAGCATAACCAGGAAATATGAGTACAAAATACACAACTAACAGGTAAACAGGATACATGTTTACCTCACGTTCAGGAAATTTTGGCATTTCAGCCAATACATCAGCCAAAGCAGGACCCTTTCTGCTTAGTTCAAAATATTCAACTGCTCTCTGCTGAATCTCAACATCGATATAACTCTCATGCCTGAAATGTAATGTAAGCGTAAAAAAAACTTCACAGACGTACAAAAGGTGGCATGTCATCAAAGCAGAATGAGTAAACTGGTACTTCTTAAATATTGCCAGGATTTGTTGCTGCAGTCCCGCATCAGGAGGCTGAGTGTGCATAAGTATCTTGGCATAGGCTGAGATAATAATGGCAACAGTACTTGACCTGATGAAAAATCAGAGAATTAAAGTTTTACATCAGGGCAGAAAAAAGAAGTTAATCAAGGGAGTGCTTTACAACTTACGATACTGTTGGGAGCCTGTCATTTATAATGGTAAACAACTCCTTGGGGCTACAACTAGGTCTTTGGGCCAAAAGGTGGCCATACTCTCCAAGAAGGTAAGCACTGACCTGTATTGTTACGAGAGTAGGATAATGTGAAGTAAAACACAGTACAGACTACAGACAAGAAGGGTGGGCACTTGGTAGGAAGATTGGATTCCTTTATGACAGACAAATAGAAGGCAGAACGAAAAGTCCAAGTTTAAAGGAGGTTGATCATGGATAAAGGTAGGTTTATTTATTTATCAACAGACTTTACTGCTAGTTAAAACACAGATTTATAGTGGGGCTCTACAAATTAAAACAATCAAGCAGTCCTGGAAAATCAAACTTCATGGTATTAGCACAACAAGTTCAGGTCATGTAAAATACCTTGACCATGGTCTCATGCAAAGCGGGCTTGTCAAGGTATTCCCTCGCCTTAGCTGCAGCATATGCCTGAGAAAGTTACGAGTCAAACATCAGGTCCATCAAACAATAGTGAGAAGATCTGGCGAAAGTGAAATCAGAAATATGCAAGAACCTGAAGATCTTCATTGTTGGTGACAAATTGTACCACTCGATACCATATATCATCACTTACAAAATCTCCTGCTTTGTCTATCAACTGAAGTATAACATCAACATACCTACAGAAACAATAGCTTAGATATGGCCAACACTTCACAATGACCTGAAGCTACAGAAATAAGAAACCAGCATAAATTAGTGTGTCCTTCTCTCCAGTTATTACTCTACACAAAGTGCAGCAACCCAATGCAGAAATATCAGGTTTTTTAGCTCGGTCATGGTAAACCCATTTTAGGTGAACAGCTACTTGATCGGGTTTGCAGGTTGCTGGCTGTGCATGCAAAATACCACATCATGTATGTAACAAATACATGCAAGACAATTTAACTTCCAAGTTCAATGCCAAGCCAAACAGTGAGATATGGTCTGATCCTGTCGTAGAAATTCCTTACCATGAAAGATTTGGAGCAAACTTCTCTGCAAGAATGGCTGCCTTCAGAGCCAGCTCTTCACGCATTGCAAATTCAGCTGTGTTAAGATACTGAGAAAAACGAAGATAAATATATTAAGAACACAACAGTAAGTGTTAACAGGTGCCTACTTGGAAAGAAAAAAAATCGTTTGCAGGACCATTATCACAACATAGGTTACCTGCAACAACTCCTCGACAATTTCCTTTGCATTTGTAACATCACACATGCCATACAGCAAATCAAGAGCCCGCCTTCTAATGCTGCACGACAGAAAACACATAAATATAAAGCACAGAACAGACCAAGTGTAAATCAAACATGTGGAAACATACTGAATTAATAAAGAGCTGCTGATAATATAACCACAATATGAAAATCCATATTCCATACAGTATCGGTGACCATACTGGTTTTGAGCTTTTCACCCCTAACGCCTCTTAAAACCATAAATGGTTGTCATCACTTTATGTAAGTCATGCATGGAGCGCTCCTCGGATGAAAACATGTACTCCTTGGTGTGTTATGTTGTTTAACTAAGTGGCCCGTGTACATAGCTGTGCTCCTTGTGTTAACCACTCAGTAATGATGGAGCTTAACACATAAGTGTTGTTCTATTTTGAACACTGGGAGGGAGGGAGAGAATAGTAGAAGGCTGGTGGAGAAATCAGGGTTGCAAATGAAGCCAAAAAATATATATGTCTGGCTCAAATCAATCAGCACTTTAGAAGGAATTGTCTAATGGTACTTAGGTATTTTAGAGAAACTGTTTTCAATGTAGTCAGATTCTAGGTCCAACACATCGTGAATGTATCTCTCAGGAAGGAAATCAAATAAAATGTTCAAATAACAATTATCAATACAAGGTATGTACTCAGGTTTGCCTAAAGTAACAAATAACATTAATCATTCAATTAATTGCAAAAGAAATCACAAATTAAATTCAAATGGTTTGGCTGTCACAAAAGGAGTGAAATTATGCAGCGGGGTACTCTCCTACATTGAAAAAAGGGTGAGGAGTTCCAAACTATCAACCTTAGGTCAAAAGTGTGATCTGAGTATCTGACTGGTTTGAACTCTTTCATATGTCATTATTTTTCCAGGGTTGAGTTTATAATATCTAAGCGGCGTACCTGATATCTGGATCCTTCAAAGAAGTAATGATCTGAGCCTGGTGCCTTTTAATTATATCCTGTACATCTGTTACTAACAGCATTCTACTCATGTTCTCCTGTGAAGATGAATGGAGTAGTGTTACATTATAATAAAATTTACACTCACACGGATGCATCACTGGGACAGATGGCATAAAATCAAGTGAAAGCACTGTTGCAAAGAAACGCATTTAGCCACTTACCAGACCAAGATACCTAATATTTGGCTCCCTGACAGCAATAAACTTGCCGAGAAGAGCCACGCATTGGGACATCATCTCCTTTTCAGCATCAAGATGCATAACCTGTAATGTGATGAAAAAGGGTATTGCACAACAAACTTTCATAAGGAAGAGATGCTTAAGTATAAGAGGCTATGGAGATAAAAATATGAACGGGCAAAAGTGATGTAGGAGAGCAAATGACAAGGCAAGTTGCTAGAAAAGAAAAACAACAATAGAAGCCCAAAAAGGGAGTACGAACGCACCAGAGCAAGAGCTTCAAAGAGAACAGCATGTGAGGCATTATTCTTGTTGACGTTTTTAACAACATCAGTACCCATCAAAATACGCTGTAAAACCTACAGAATGACAAGATGCATTATAACCAATAGCCTGTTTGTATAGGTAGAGCACAATAGTAAAAGGAGCCGTACCTCGAACAAAGCACGCCTTGCACTAGGATCCTCGATGGTGGGGAAGTACTGAAGAGCTCTCATTGCCTTAACCTGAAATAATAATAAAACAAATTTTAAAAACAAATGAATGCACATAAAAACTGCATCCAACATGCACAGCAGGTATACATATTTCTTTGAACAACCCAGCATAAAAAGTACATGGTGCACGTAACATTATTCAATTTTAAGAAGACAGGTGTAATAATGTGTTCTGGAAGAGCCACACAAGTATTGCATAAAACTACCATTCAGAGTAAACAGTTTTCTTCCCACTAAATAACAACAGAACGAAATGTTCCAACCATAGCAACTCCAGCAGCTTTGAGTTTAGAAGATCATATAATTTTTTTGCTTACTTAGTATTCACATCAGAGATTATGTAATATGCATTTCTGGCTTCTGAAATGCAGCTTCGCATTATAACCTTAGCCACACCCCAGGCAGATGCTTCATAATTCACATCATATATGCATACTACAACTCCGTAGATTAAAGGGGTTTATGATAAGAAATCAGAGAAAGCAGCACGTAGCTATTATGTTTTTTCCCCTTCAAGCACGATAGTAGGTAACAAACATGAATGACATAAACCAATCGTCCAATTAAATCATACATACAGTATTTGCAAGACCAGTTGGAAAAAAAAATCACAAGTATGGAAACAAAGTTCAAGGAGAACAAGATTTCAGCAGATTGTGACAAAATGGATTCAATAGTCTCAATACAAATTTATTAAGGCCTAACTTTAACCAAGCTGGATGAGCCAAGGAAAGAAAAAAAACCTGAAGCCAAGGAGATGGAATTCCATAGTAGGTGTATTCTTGGGGAATATCTTGATTTCTTGCCATCCTCTCCAATATTCGTACACACTTTGGGAGGCAATTCCAGTATGCTTCAGCATTATTAGATACTAGTGAAACAAAAAGGCTCATGACAGATGTCAGCACACCTAGATCACGCTCATCTAGAAGTTGTGCCATCCGATCAGACCTGACATATGAAATGCAATTAGCTAAGCAATTGTGTGGAGTGGGTAATAAAACTTCATGTTCTGTTATGTAAGTACCAGCCATCGATATTCACAACATCTGGGTTCTTCCTATAAAGTCGCAGAAGGCATAGAGCAGCCTTCTTTCTGACTACAGGCCGGCAGCTACTTGAAATCTGATGAGTCAGATGTTTCATTAGTCCAATTGCTCAAATGAGAAGAAAGGAAAAGATGAGCAAAATATTGTCCACTTACAAGAAGTTTCTGAACATCAGGCGCCAATGACTCAGAAAATTCTTTCCCGCCAATATTACCTACCTGAAACAGATTTAATTAAGGAAACATAGATAGAATAGCGGGTGTAAATTTTTCTATCTTATAGAATAGCTCTGAGTAATGTACAATGATAAACGCCATTTCACAAAGCTCAAAATGAAGTAAATTGTTGCAACAATACTGGTTACTTTTTTCAGTGCGTTTCAGATTTTGGTTGTTTAAATTCCTTAGGGATAGTTTTGTGTCATGATCTTCTTTTGCATCACTATCTTTTTCTGCTGTCGAGTCACATTTTGCAAATGCAATGTGTGATGTATGCAATAGTTAGAAAAGGATGTTTATTATAATACCGGATTACATATTTGCAAGGCAGTTCTATATTTAATCAGATTTGTTCAGAATAAAATGCCTACGGAATTCAAAAGAAGATACAGAGATAGAAGAGTAGAACAGGATGACATACCATCGTCAATGCTAAGCACTGATAAGTCTCATTTCGTCCTATTATGTCATTGCGTACTGTATTTATGACCATCCTTAGAAAATCGTTATTCTCGTTAAGTAAACAAGATGTCACGATGTATCCAACCTGCAGCACAATCAAAAGGTAGCAATTAGGAAACAAGTTGTACTACTGGAAAGGAGTGATAATTGAGGATTTCAAAGATGTGGCTGTCACCTGTTTCTCAGGATACTTCGGCGCGGATATCAAAGAAACAGTTTCCATATGCCCAAAGTCAACATCGTAACCCAGCATATGTATATAAAGCATTTTCCAAACATACTTTTTCTTCTCATAATGCGACAATCCCTGCAAGATGGCAGATCATGGTGCTTTTTAGTAAGACTGATTTCTTTGTGTCGCCTTAACTGTTGCACTGCATGCATACAGTGGCGGTGCTAGCAGTACAGCCCTATGGGGTCAAATGCACAATTAGCTATAAATTTTACAGTATTTTAAGTATTAATTTCACGAAATTTCCACCAGCATAACTTGGTTTTGCAAAAACACTGTTGGTCAGAAGACCCTGCATGCCTAACGAGGCCAATACCATTTTGTAATTACAATCGTACATTTCTATATACAGCTGGCCTGACATAAAGTAAGATGGTATGTCAAAAAATATGGCAGATCTTTATTATCCGACTCTACAAACACCTGATATGCGCAAGATGTATGCTCATGTCCATCTGTATATGGATGAGTACCATGCTGCTAGGAAAGTAGGGACTAATAACTAATTGCTATATTATTAGGCAGTTTCCGTATGCTTAGGGAGAACTCCCGCCTCTGTAATGGGGGCCATCACGCCTTTTGTAATCCAACATGAATTAATCAAGTTAATACAGTATATTTCTTAGTCTAGCTTAGGAGTATTTATCATAAGGCACGAGCATGCATTACAGCACCTTGATGCACGGCCCTGAATTCAGGCATGTGATCATTTTTTTTAGCGGATCAGGCATGTGATGATTGTTTGCTGCTGCAGAAGTTTCATATGTAGCAATGTCACTTTGCCACAAAACATTTGACCAATAAAACCATGGTGTGGAGCTTTACTTTGTAGAGTAATTTTAGTGTGAGAATACAAGTTATATTTTCAAGCAACAACCTCCAATATTTTGATTACTCGTATACACAACAGTATACTTCATGGAGAGCATAAATACATTATTTGTAGATTTGTCATCAAAAGTAGCCCATAATTGCTGTTGCTAACATTTATCTAGAATACATCATTGGCAGTAGTGTGTGCATATGGTGAGAGGCTATGTCGTTGTCTATGAGATGTGATTAATAGCAGAGTGGGTAGGATGTAGTTTCACAGCATTTCGACAGTAGTTTTGAATGCAGGGTTGATCCTAGCTAGTTAGTCCAACGTACAGAAGTGAAATGCAAAATTGAGAAATTAGGCAATAGCATCGAACCCGATAGTGCAGTTGGCAGCCATCATCTCTAATCTTATCTAATATAAGGGGGCCAACCTTGCACTGTCAGTTTAGGAGGGTGGTTGCATAGCAGTAAAGTGTTAGCAGGTGGGCATTGAGCTTCACAATGTCTGTCCCAGCAGCTCAATTCCCTTCACATGGCTGAATCCCAACCCCCAAACTAGTTACTCGACGCAGTCGTTGCCACCACTGTTTCACAGTTGCATCTGGACTTTGCACCGCAGCAGAGGAAGCAGAATCCAACAAAGTCAGATAAGGCTAGCTAGCATCCACCAGCCATTTCGAGACTAGTAGTACTAGGACGAGGAGGAGTCAGACCCAATTCGCAGCTCCGTGGTTCTCGTGGAGCGGAAGCAGGCCTGAATTCCGCCGCCCAGATCGCGAGCGAAATGGATGGGGGGGAAGGGGAAGGGGATGGGGATACCTTTTCGTTCTTGAAGCGGGTGCGGATGTTGCCGAGCTCCTTGTCGACGCGGAGGCGCTCCTGCTCCTTGTTGTGGCAGTTGCGGATGTCGCTGATGAAGACGGACAGCCCGCGCATCCCCGACAGCGCCATCCCCTCCGCCCCTCTCTAGGCCCAGATCTGCGGGGCGCCGCGCGAGATCTGGCCGCTCTCTCTAGGAGGCCGCCTGGCCGCGGGGGCGCCGGGGCGGATCGGCGGCGGAGGTGGGGAGACGACCGGCGACGGCGGGGAGGGGTTTTGATTGGTCGCGTCCGCCGTGGTTTGATCTGGCTGGCTGGCTCGGCGCTGGCTGCCTGCCTTTTTCGCTGCTTTCTTTCTTTCTGGAAGGTTTCCTTCCTCCTCCAGTCTCCTCTCCTCCTCCAAAGGAAAAAAAAAGGAAAATGGGCCTGGTTGGTTGGGCCGACATTTTAAAGGTTTTAGTTTGGTTGGTTCCATAATAAGGTTTTAGTTTCGTTGTAGGGTGAAATGGACAATTAAAGTTGGCCATCTTTGCTTGTGCTCGGCTTAGCACATGCATTTACTCCATGGTCGAGACTAATCGGATTCGGTACGTTTCACATGAACACTAGAAGCACACGTGCTCGGCTTAGCACATGCATTTAGAGCGTGTTTGGATGAAGTCCTCGCTGAAAAATGCCTGGCCTGGAGCCTCCCTGGAACCTGCCTGTACTGTGTTTGGTTGATGTTCTAAAGAAATGTCTGCTAGCCTGGCTTAGCCTGAGTTATAAATCCATGCATCTTACTTAGCCTGGGCCAGGCGTCCGTGTTGGGTAGCCTGGCACACAAGCCCAGCTGCCTGGGCACAAATACCAAAGCTAAACTACTGTTGCATACCATGTTTGCTGACTTTTGGTCCATTTAATAGTATACCAGGCCAGACTATGATCCAAAAGCCTCTAGTCCAGGCAAGCCTCAACATGCATGAATACACTAATGTATCAGGCAGCATCAACTTTTTCCAGGCACGATCTCTAGGACACAATCCAAACTGACCCTTACTCCATGGTCGAGACTAATCGGATTCGGTACGTTTCACGTGAACACTAGCTAGAAGCGCACGTGCTCGTCTTGCCACAAAGTTTGAGGCTACAATTCCTAGGGAGCCAATTGTCTCTCCAAATATTGATACTCGCTCCATCAACCACCCTCCAAATGACATCAGTTTTAACTTGGTTCAGTCCATGCATAATACCTTAACAAGTCACTGTGTCTTATCAATCCAGTCAGAAAGTCTTTTCACTAGTAGAGCGCTCGTGCGTTGCCACGGGCTACCGTGCATATGAATGAATCAAACAAATGATTAACATCATTTCAAGGTTGAAACTTATTTCTCCCTCATACGCCAGACAGGTCTAGACATCAAACAGATGTCCACTCCCCCAAATCCAACCATATTTGCGGAAGAAATGTGGTTGTCCAAACACTCGGTCCAAACAAAAAAAACCCAACCCACCTTTCCCTTTTCTTGCCAGACCCCTCCCCTTCCCTCTAAACTTTCCGAACTAGCGGAACATTTTTCACTGAGGCCCTCTCTTATAAAACCGGATGACGCCAACCTCACCTCCTATATCTAAAATTGCTTTTATGTCACAAATTTACCAATTCTATGCTCTAATCAAACCAAATGATTGGGCATATCAAGTTGGAACCTTAATAAATGAGTAATACAAGAATTATTCCCGCAAAAAAGAAAGTTGGAACCTTAAGTTTCCCTTCAACAAAAGTTGAAGCCCTGAGCTAAATACGAGAACCTAAAGAGACAACACTTAAAATGTTCGAGGTACCGGGGAAACCATGTAATACCTAATAAACAGAAATCTAGCTGAAATAACAATATTTGATTAATATTGCATTGATACAACAATCAAGAAAATATAAAAAGAAAAATTAAACCGCACATCCTATGAACAAATCAGGTTTCATGTGGCTCACATGGCAACTTGAGCTTATTGTTGCTATCGTTATAACTGAGAAGTGCAAACTTTAAATGTCACTTGACCAAGAAAGGGAAGTTCAAAAACCAATTAATAATCGTAGTTGCATGTCACTATCCAAACTAAA
Organism: Aegilops bicornis; assembly: GCA_021605145.1. Lineage (NCBI taxonomy): Eukaryota > Viridiplantae > Streptophyta > Magnoliopsida > Poales > Poaceae > Aegilops > Aegilops bicornis. The sequence continues at coordinate 713,485,350 of CM038672.1, read as the reverse complement.
CCGGCGTTAGCATGCAACCGGGCGTTACAACATGGGACATATCGGTAAAATGTTAGCATGGCAGCGAACACAGTAAGAAAACATGCAAGGAGCATGCAAGTTTTGACCATCTCACCACGTCCTGATTGAGATGTTGGAACTGTAGACCTGTTGTGTAGCAGAAAAGAAGGCAAGTTCTTTCATGAATACTCGTATATGATTGAATATCAAATCTAGTATTTTTTGGAAGGCAGAAACTTGCAAGATAAAATTAAAGATGCAAGTACTCCTCCTTTCCTCCCTCCATCCTTTCTCAGCAGCAGTACAACACACCCATCCATCCATTTCAGACACAAAGTACTTACAAGTAACACCAGCACCGGGGAAACTCCCCCAACAAGCTATCTTGTACCTCCGTAAACTTATATAAGAGCATTTAGATCACTAATTTAGTAATCTAAACGCTCTTATATTAGTATACAGAGGGAGTAGCTATTGCATGATTCACTAAACGCTAACAAAAGTTCATGGACACAAGAGAAGGTCGTTTGTTTTGGCAAGGGGTATGGCGTGGATGGATACAACAAAGTCGTGCTTCGTCAATCATCTATACCTCACGTTCATGTCAAGCTCAGGCTCATACATGCCGCCACCCAGCATAGGGCCAGCTATGGCTGGTGTATCCGCTTGGATCTGGTTGTAAGCTCCGTCTGCACAAGCCTCTTGAAGACCTCTGCGTGTTTGCCTTGCACATCTGGACCCAGTGGACCTACATAAAGGGCATATATACTATGTTAGAATCAAACATGCAGCCAGAGTTGTATCATAAATAAATTCAGGAAAAAATCAAACATGGACCGGATGGACCTACATAAAGAATGCTAAGCGCAAACATAATATTGTACATTTTAATATGCAGGACGAAGATGTTAAATGGAGCTTTTAATAATGTTCTATCACATTCAAATCTCTACTCGAGTATTTTTCATATGAGTATTTTAAAGTTTTTTTAATTTGAACTTTAAATTGTTATTACAAGTCACTTTTACTTTTTATATATCTTCAAATAGACCTCTCAGCACTCATCAGGGACATGTATTTTTATTTCTCACAAATATATTCAGGAGGTTTAACTTACATATAGCCCCTGCGAAATATGCATGATTAGACAGATGTACACCTTGTTGGATTGCATATCTAGCCATTTTATATATGCAACATATTCGGTTATTTGAGATCTTGCCATGTGGTTCACCTTATCTCTTCTTTTATTCTTCATGCAAAGGCATGATATTGAGTACATGAGTGTTATTTGCAGATATTGATAAAGTTTGACTGTTCAAATATATGAAGCTTTTATACAATGGAAGTTGCATCTGTTGAATTACTTGCGTATTCTTATATTTTCCAAAATATTGTAATATAGAAAAAAAAAGTACTTGGCTAGTCATACACGATTGAGAAGAACGGACGAATACAGAAAACACAATCATGGGTGTTGTATGCCCCCATACCTTACATGGTTGATGATCTGGCTGTCGAGTGGTGCTAGAAGTTCTCCACTCTCTAGCGGGTATTCGCCACCTTGCTCATCGTTGTGGAAGTCAACGGCATCGTCTCTCCAAGTATGTGTTCAATTGTATCAATTTACAACATCTCTGGATTCATTAAATCTCTGCTCAAGAACAACAAGTGGCATGACACAATTATGGTCATCTTCAGAGAAAATATACGCAAGCGCCAATGCAAATTGTACATACCTTTAATTCACCACAACCTTGCTGGCAATGTCGGTGATTTTCAAGTTCTTTGGAGGTCCCACGTGGGCTCATGGTCTCAACATGCTCGTCAATGGTTTGTTGATGTAGACTATAAAGCAGTGCGCATGCTCTGATCCTATCTCGGTGTTCTTCTCGATGCAAATCACAAATTTCAAGTGATGTATTTCCTTGTATGTGTGTGTAATTAATCAATCTAAGGACTATATCTGGTTGTAGCCTTGTAGGTGGAGCGGTGTTTCATCTCACATTTTGATGGCGGCGGAGACCGATGGCATGGCGCTGTGGAGACTCGGCATCCGATGTGCGGAGATGGGCTCGCGCAGGAGGAGGTTGCTGTCTGGCGTCATGGTGGCGTCGATGGCTGAGTGGCCAGACAAGGTAGAAGCCTCAATATGATCTGAAGACCTGTGGAAGATGGCGGCGACGACACACGATCTGCGTCGACCGGATTGTGCCCCAGACCGGTATGTGGCTCGGCTGGGGCCTCCGAATGAGTTTCGGCTTCCGGCTTTTGATGTTAGGCTTAGGTGAGTGGTTTGGGTAGTGGCCCAGCTAGCACCCCTTCATCATTTTGGATAGGAGTAGCGGCATATGTTGCCAAGATGGTGGATTCAGGCACATTGTTGTAATACTTTGTAAGGTCCTCGAGAATAATCAATAAAGTGGCCGTATGCATCTCCCAGATGCAGAGGCCGGGGGTCATCCTCCTTTTCTAAAAAAAAACTGAGTAGAAGACGCAAAAAATGCATTTACTATGCTTCCTCTTTCAACTAAAAGGAGGAGTGATTCAATCAAATGTCCACACATGCTAATTTGAAGGCTTAAGAACTCTCTATTCTACTAAAAACCATAAGAATTACAAAGAAAACATATAGGACAAACATGTATGTCTAGAAGGGGATTGGAGCCTTTCTTGTGTGATGCTAAGATCTAAAACCACTCTTAGCTTAGACATATCCTACTTCTAGTTTTCTGATCCAACGGGGGAAAACATGATCAATTATTTCCAAAAGCTAACCATATAAGCAAGGCTAAAAGGACCTCATTAGTACTGCAAGGTTGATCTAATCACATTATCAACTACTAATGCAAATTTCGAACAGTAAAAGCAACCATTATGTTGTAGAAACGGACAATACTATTTTAACCCTGAAACATGATTTGCAGACTCGGATTATAGTGTCAAATACAGGTTATAGGATATTGGTTGTAAAACGTTTGCCACAAAAACATTCAGTTTTCATCTCTAGGCTCTAACATATAAATATGAACTAAATGACTTAAGCTGCAGGGAGGAGGAAGCATACTTGTCTTTACTCTAGAAAAAAATAAATACCTAGTTGACACTATTGTCGATCAGTTCTCTAGCAACACTATAGCCACAATATTACAATTTAGTTCTATCACTGGTAAGGTTTTCAATTGAGCAGCTAACTGTAATTTTCGGAACATAATTGCTGGGGCCGCCAAAATTGGTGAGTCTGCAAACAGTGAACTAAAAAAGTCAAGGTAATAAAGATCTTAACAATATCCTTAATTTGTGTATCATATTCATAAAGGTGGTGATCAGAGTTTGTTAGAACCTTAGAAGATGGTTTAGACTCTGAGACTGCAATTGTTTGTGAGAAACAACTACTCCCTCTTCAGCGATACTTATTTTAGGACGAAGGGATTAAGCACGCGATAGCAACAAAAGAAATCTATATTTCTGCCGGAGGGATTAAGCACGCGATAGCAACAAAAGAAATTTATATTTCTGCCCGACGATAATAGCTTTCAGTTTCAGAAATGTAGAAACCAAGACATACAAAAATCCAACGTTCAAAAATTTATGTAATCTAAAAACATGAAGATATTTCACAAGGAAAAACATGAAGGTATAGACAACAACTTAAAAAATTCCCCAGACCTACACTAAATAAATGGGTGACTTGCAGAAGTGTGAACTGTTGAGGCATCAGATAAACTTATTTTGCTAGGGGGATAGTACGATAGCGGGTAGACATTGCACAACTGGAACCTGCTTGTCGTGGAGAGTGCCCGTGGTACCTGAACCAGCTCCACCCGTTGGAGGACTTGTGATGGACCGTGCGTCAGGCCTCTAGGAACAGCTAGCGATCGCCAAAGCTGCTTGGTTGGGTCAAAATCATGAATCAGCGAGAATCAAAGCGCAAATCAGTCTGAACCCTCGGCTAGCTCGCATTGCTGCTTCCTTGCGGAACTTGGCCTAGAGTCCAGGACTCTTCAAACTCGTATTGAGTCTTCTGGCAGTGATTCCTTGCGCAGCTCCTTCTTCCTCTGGGTCATGTGAGCCCGGGTAGCAGTAGGCATATTTTGCACAAGCAGCGGCTTAATCAGCAAGTGCACAACAGGAGCAGCACGCATATCTGGCAATTCGGGGTCATCCGCCGCTGGGAGCCTTGCTTCGGGAAGCTAGCTTCTTGGTACCGTGCTGCAGGGGTGGGGTTTCCGTCAGCCGTTGGTGGAAGAAAAAGAAAAAAACTAGCCGTTGAATCAGAAATACATGCATCTCTCTCTCCCGAACTTGACCTCTATCCCATGATGATATTCCTCATGCTGTCACGTCGTGTGGCAACCTGGCACTAAGGGGGAGCTCCTCCCAAAAATACCTGCAGGAGGTCATCCGCTGCATCTTAATTTGTTGCCCTTGATGACATTGAACCCACCTCCATCATCAATGAGCAGCAGCTGGGGTTGCTTTTTTCTCAAGGTTTCCACACCACCAATTGCATGTGTCATATTAATTGTGCACATGATCATGAAGGCATGGACAGTACTGCTCAGTTTCTTAAGATTGTAAAAATTTAACTTGCACTAGTGCTCTTTTAGGTTAGCGTACTGAAATAATGCATATTATTGTTGAGGATAAGAAATATAAGCAGACAATGCTGTCTTGGTGCATTGACAGAAAAATAGTGTGGAATTTATTTGAAAGCTGCAGGGTAACCTGAGAATATAACACCACACCATTAATTTGAGCATATGTTTTCCTTTACTCAGTGGAAGCCCAAGTTCTATCTTTATGTTCTGTTATCCTCAATTTGAGCATATGTTTTTTACAAGTTTTTGAGTGGTTGGGCTTTTTTTAGAACCGTTCGTTGATCTCGATCTAACGGCAGACAAATACGGAGTACTGGGTAGTACTCCGATGAAAGTACTCGAAAGTACTAAAACGAGTGGGGCCGGTTCTCGTGACAAGGTGGGGACGCGTTTTAATATAGGGGCAGTTTAGTCCTAGGAAAATTATGACGAGGTGGGGACACCTTTTAATCTAGGGGCAGTTTAGTCTATGAAAAAATTGCATGCGCCGTCCCTCTCGTCGAATGCATAACCGCCGCCATGGTGCTACACCTTCCACAATTACTCATCGGCGGCCATCTCCTCCCTCTCCTCCAAGTCCACCGCATCCATCTCCTCCTTCTCGCCGCCACAACTTCCCTCTTCGCCTCTTCCACATCCACTCAGGCAACCCCCCCCCCCCACCCCCTCTTCCGTCGAAGCAAGAATCAAGATGGAGCAGCAGCAGATCGAGCTGATTGCCGGCGGCGAGAACACCGACTTCGTGCAGATCGCCGACGGCGACCAGGTCAAGTTGGCCAGGTTGAGGGAGATCCGTTCTTGGTTTGACAACACAAGGCAGATGAGCTGGACGGCAATGGCCACTCTCAAGAAATTGACGAAGAAGGAGAGGGCAAAGCTTTGCCCCCCGCCCGCACAACCGATTAACAAGATCGAGATCCTCCTCTGGGCGATGGAGCAGGCCAATTCGTCCAGCGAGTGGACCAGGCGGAGGTGGTGGGCGTTTAGATCCAGGGTAGAGCATCCACTGGATCAGGAACCCACTGTGCACGAGGTGCCATTGCAGATTGTGCAGTCTCCAACCGAGTCACAGGAGACTCCGAAGCGCAAGATGAGGACGACAGTGGTCGTGACCTCGCTTCCCCGCCGTTCTCCACGCTTCCCTCGCTGCACTCCTCCTCTGAACGGCGGCGGTGCAGCTGTTTAGAGTAAGCTTCCCCACTCCTCATCTTCCTACTGCTCGTGCTTCATGGTGACACTGATCGTAATAGCTTAGAGAGGGAATGCTAGATGGCATTTTAATCTCAATGAATTGCATGAATATTTGAGTACATGGATTTGGAGGATGGATTATGATGTATGTGAACCCTAGGCATCATATGAACCCTAGGCAAAATTAGTAATGTTCTAGTGGTGACACCTTTGAAATATTTCGGTACACACCGGTAGGCACTGAAATATTTCGGTACTGCCCTAGGCAAAATTTGTAATGTTGTAGTGGTGGACACTGAAATATTTCGGTACACACCGGTAGGCACTGAAATATTTTGGTACTTCCCTAGGCAAAATTTGTAATGTTGTAGTGGTAGACACTGAAATATTTCGGTACACACCGGTAGGCACTGAAATATTTCGTTACTGCAATTTCAGTACACACCAATGCACACTGAATTATTTCACTACTGCAGTTTCAGTACACACCGGTACACACTGAAATATTTCAGTACTGCAAATTCTATACAAAGTTGGCATTTTGTTGTTTATTTGTGAATTAATCCATGCATCATATGGCCTAACTTTGTACATGAGTTTGGGTAAATTTCATGTTTATTTATTGTTAAAATTATTGTCATGCCATGAAACACAAGATAAGTCACTGACCCAAGCTTGCAAAGATGCCATATCAATGTTGCTGATATGAATATGCATGTTTTCACCAAGTCTTGTGTCTGAATTAAAATCGAGCCTTTTTCTTGATGGTATCCATGGATCTAGAACTCCTATGAATTTGCTCATGTTGGATGTTTTGTTCTCCATAATTTGTACTAGCATTCCGTGCGATTAGATGCCGTGACAAGACCTGTAGCATATTTATTTTCTTGCCTCCAACATCCCATGTGTGTTTTGCAGGAAAAAACCTGGAGTTCACCAGGCTGGCTGAAGTTGTGAGGCTGGGAGGCTGATGGTGCTGCTACTGGCCGATCCTTCTTCTTCCAGCTTTTGTTCGTCCTTTCTCAAGCCATTGGACCAGGGCTACTTCCCTATGTGATGTCAATGTATTAAGTAGTTCCTTCAAATTTGTAGTATTAGTTAGTTTGAATGTGGAAGTACCTTAATTTTTAGGAACAAAATGTTGCTTTGTATGACCAAGGGTTTGATATCTTAATCTTTGGATAATTAATTATGTGATCTGTTGGATGTGGCGCACAACGAAACGCCTCTACCATTGATACTAGTTCAACATGTCGGTCCAATTAGAGACCAGCCACTACCATATAGAATAGTTAGCATTTCATACTACAACCTGGCACGTACAAAACATCGCACAGTGGAATAATCCCAGTGAGTAGACCATTAATTACCGTAAACATCACAACATGTCAGAAGTGTTTTAAGCATTTTATCATTGTAAAAACCTTAGAAAGTCCATACAAATGCCGACAACCTAAGCAAACTAGTCATGCTTGCTTCTCATGTCGATACAAAGATGTAGAAAAATATTGGGTCCGTTTACAACCTTAGCAAACTAGTCATGCTTGCTTCTCATGTTTACATCACGGCTGCCGAGTGAAGGAGGAGAAAAGCCCACCTACCTAACATGAGTTTTCTCACACACATCACGGCCCGCATACGACTACAAACCCAGTGATATGGGCCACGATGCAGGCCCGTGGGTGGTTACAGAATGGAACGCCAACAACACGAGCCCCATGACCCCACGATCACGATAACGGCGAGCGCCTCCCTCACGCGACGAACCGCCTCCCCCAGAACTCAAAAAGGCACCTTCTCCTCCATTCCTCCCTCATTATGCGAACCACGTCCATCTACTCCACAAACTGCAACCACCATCTGTGTCTCAAGACCGCCGTCGCTGGAGAAGGGCAATGGTAGAGGAGTCGTCTACCAAGTGTCAGTGTGGCGAGACGTCCGACCAGAGCATCAAGGAAGACGACGTTCAGGTCCCCGGTGAGAAGCGCGACTACACCACCAACCTTGACAAGGTGGAACTCCACGGCAAAGAGACGCCGGAGGTCGTCTGCACCAACAATCCAGACACTGCCGACGAAATGCTCAGGAGGCTCTTCATGAAAGCCGGCGACATGTATCCTAGATTCGTCGGCGTTGATGTGGAGTATAACAGGGATGACGAACCTCCGCAGTACACAACAGTTCTGCAGTTATGCATGGAGGAACTCTGCCTGGTGTACCACATCGCTGCGGCCACAAAATGGTGAGCCATCCTACTCATATACCCTAGTTTATCAACTATGTGTACTAGTGTAGATTGTGAAGTGGACGCACTAGTGTGGTTTCTCAAGTACATGCACTGGCATAGATTTTTACACCGATGCACTGGATTAGTATCTTAAAATCTTGCACCAGATTAATCACCAAACTTGATATACTAGTGTAGTTTCTGATCTTGATGCATTAGTGTTGTGTCTACCGGTGTGGATGCATTAGTGTTATTTTCTGAAGTTGATGCACTGGACTAGATGTATTAGTGTTGTGTCTACTAGTTTAGTTTCTGATATACTAGTGTAGTTTCTGATATTGATGCATTAGTGATGTGTCTATCGGTGTGGATGCACTAGACTAGATGTACTAAAAGTTGTTTCTAAAGTTGATGTAGTGAAGTAGTTTTCTGTAGTGTTATTTTCAACTGTATGATCCAAAAAGAAAAATAACATCATGTACTTCATGCATTAAAACAAAAAAATTGAAGAATTAAGGGGCTGTTTGGTTCTAGCACTAGCATTGTCACACTTTGCCACATTTTTTGCCAAGTTCGCCTCAGGTTAGTTCATCAAAATGAGAGCCATAAATTGGCAAGCCTAAGGGAATCTTGCCACACTTTTTGTGTGTATGCCATGTGGGACCCAAGTGTGGCTTGCCTAAGGTGTGGCTTGAACCAAACACACACCTAAGTTGGTCAAACTTGCCTAACCTTATGTGTGGCAATCTTTGGCAAACTTAGTCACAAACCAAACAACTCCTAAATCTTCAAAATTACTACTAATCTTCAATATGTCTCTCCCCTTGAAGGCCCAAGTGCCTCAAGAGCTTCCTCCAGGAGAAGAAGTTGTTCACCTTTGCCGGTTTCAGCATTCATAATGACAAACGGATGCTGAAGATGTCTGGTTTGGAGATCAACCCCGAAAAGTACATCGACATTCAGAAAAACTATAGAGTTCCATATGCCGGCAGACGGAAGCAGTACGAATCCTTGGCTGATGTTGCAGCCAGCGTCATCCACTTACCAAAACATGAAGAAGAAGATCAACAGGAGCGAAGACCATAAACTGTGGGGGATCAGCTTGCTGCCAGACTACCTCATCGAGTATGAAGCGAAGGATGCGTACACCACCTACAAGGCTTGGAAGATAATGGACAACATCAAATCAGGTGTGGAAATTTCAGAAGCACAGGAGTCTGACCCCTACTACCACTGCCACTACGCGGCATGAAGAGAGATCAAAGTCTGCCTTCAAGTTGCTAGCGCCGTGTCCTCTTATGTTATCTATGTTTCTTTGTTGTTCGGTGTGTCTGAACTTATGTCCTATGGTGTGTCTGAACTTATGCTGTGCGGTGGTTGATCTACCATTTATCTTAAGAGTTTTCTGCTACTCTGGTTTAGTGTTCCAAGATGTTAATACTATTTTGGTGATGCATGATAAGCCTTGTACAATGCTAGATGCTTAGGTGGTGCTTAGAAAAATAAACAGGGTTTTTCTGAAGCACCGGTGCCTATTTCTACAGGAGAGACGCCTAGTTAAGCGTCTACCCTGTACAAATAAGCACCTGTGCTTAAGAAAAGCTTCATATTTTGTTTATGCATTATTTCAAATTCATAGTAGCTTGTGAATGGAACTTTGTGGCAGCCAGCCTCTACCATTGATACTAGTTCAACATGTCGGTCCAATTAGGCCTTGTACAATGCAGGGTGCTTAGGAGAGGTGCTTAGAGAAATAAACCAGGTTTTTCCTTAAGCACCGGTGCTTATTTGTACAAGGTAGACGCTTAACTAGGCGTATCTCCTGTAGAAATAGGCACCAGTGCTTCAGAAAAAACCGCTTTATTTTTCTAAGCACCTCCCTAAGCACCTTGCATTGTACAAGGTCTTAGAGACCAACCTATACCATATATAACAGTTACCATTTCACACTACAGCCTATAAAACATCACACAATGGAATAACCATAGCTAGTAGAGCATTAGTTACCAGTTAATAATAGTTGCAATCCATCACAAGCAATAGTACCTAGATATGAGTAGATATAGGTACGGTAATACACGACAAGTACTCGCAAACAAGAGCTAACATAACAAGTTCATTTCACATCGATACATGGCCCAGCCCAGTTCTAAATGAGGTGGATGGTGATCATCATCCTCAAGTCATGGCGACGAGTGTTTGCTACAGTGAGTAGGATGGCCTGTCCTACCCGAAGATTCTTGCCACGAATGAACTTCTTCCACCCTGCCTTGCTCAAGACAGTGCGACCGTCCGTGTCCACTGCGTAGGCACAGCTGGTGATGGAGCCTGTTCTGGTAAGGCGTAGTCCAGCAGCCATGCCTTCTTCGTCCGGGTCGATGCCACAACTATCAACTAACCTCTTAGGTAATTTCTGAAAACAGATGACATGATATATGATCATGTCACGTGCAATTATCAACAAAGCATACACTTCAAGACACATATATCATTGGATTCAGCACATCACTATACTATACGCCAAGCATCAAATTACTATAGTAATTAGGCATATCATTAGATTACTGCATACACTAAGCATATCATCGCATATTACTACACTACATGCATGTCATAAAATTCTTCACTAAATGAATTCTACACTAGGCCTCTCATCACAGTACTACAACATGCATATCATATGAACTACTACACTAACTAAGCATGCATATCATGTAATTACCACACTAAGTAACATACCATGATATGCTGTTTAACATTCGTCCTTGTGAGGCGGGTCACGAATGGCTTCCCGAGGTATTCTTCACGTAGCGGAAGCATGTCCCAAAGGTTGCCAATTTCCTCATCGCCCAGTCTCAGTCCTTGGGCATAGAGGTATTCAACAAGTGGGTTCTCATCATCATCTGAATCGTCATCATCATCTGAATCAGCACCATCTTCCTCCTCGTGAACTTCATCCTCACTATCCGGAATCAAATTTAGATAGATTACAAAAATCCTGGGCCTATCTCTTCTGAAGGAGAAGCTGATCAATTCACCCCCACTAAGACGCATGCGGGCGATGAACCGATCCCAATCATCTCCTCCTATCTGGGTTATCTTTCGCCCCTTCTCGACCTGCATAGTGTATGGGCCCCCAGGAGTGTCGAAGGTCACGGTGTCTCCGACGAGCTCATTGAATGCCAATCTCACATTGCATGGTACGATCTGTAAGATAAAAACAAATAATGCATACAATACATTAGTGGAAATAGAAAAAAAAGAATGTACTGTCAGAAGGTTCATATAAATTGTTACCGCTGCAACAACAAAAGAAGGCTGGAAGTAGATGCCGAACAGCGTGGCAGTAGAAAGGCTGGTCCGGCACCGTGAGTCGCAACATCCACATGGTGCTTCCTCCATTCTACACAGAACATGTTGAACTCTAAGTTGAATTGTACGCCACCATGGTACAATACACAGATCATACATATAATAAATCATAGTGATAACCTATACTGGCTCTATTTACTATCATCTATGTAATAAAGCAATGCCAATGACAATGGCAGTGCCCGTCTCATCTAAACCTGGGAATAGTTTGGCATCCAAACTAAAACCAGTCCAATCCACGACACACATCAAAACCAAACCAATCCAGATATTTTCATTTAGAATCTAGACCAAACCGAACTATACATGCTCGTCAACCAACCCAGTCCAAACCGTTTTCAACTTTTGGATTGAATCCAAAGGTTCAAACCGTGGACAAAGCCATATGCGAGGGCACGTGAATCTAGATCAGACATGGTGTCAAAGCTCGCGAGAGCCGACGAGCTCCGGCCGGCAGCGGCGACTCTTGGATTTGAAGCACTAGTAGGTGGAAGTGGCGGCTCAAACTAATTGATTGATTTGGTCTCAAACCATAGAAACATAATCAAGATCCAATCCAAAAACTAAGTTTCAGTGCAAACCAATCGGCTCAGATCCGCCTCCATAGGGAGACGCGGTTGGGGAAGGGAAGAAGAGGGGAGATCTCACCTACTTGCCGGAGTTGGCGTCGGCTGCGCACCGGCAGCAAAGAGAGGGGTCGTCGGGAGATGGCGGCGGCGGCGGCGGCGCTGGTCGAGAAGGGGAGAAAGAAAGATGTGGAGTGGTCGAGAAGGGGAGAAAGAAAAATGTGGTACATGTGGTGGCGCGGTCGTGTGGATGACAAGGGGACCCACTTGTGAGACGATAGCAATTCATGACAAATTATATTGTAATGTTGTAGTGGTAGGCACTGAAATATTACGGTACTGCAATTTCTATACAAAGTTGGCATTTTGTCATTTATTTGTGAATTAATCCATGCATCATATGGCCTAACTTTGTACATGATTTTGGGTCAATTTCATGTCTATTTATTGTTAAACTATTGTCATGCCACAAACAAAGCTAGGTTTCCAAGGTTTTATATTTTTTTGATTTTTTTGAATTTATAATGCCCTCTAGATTGACTGTTAAAAACATCGGTCTATACCTCAAGGGGGCATTGTAAAATATTTTTTTTTCAAAATTTTCTTTCATAGCCATGTTTGGCACATGTGGGTCACCATGTACAAGAAAATTTGGGTGATTTGGAGGTGGTGGAAAAAAATCACCTTTGTTCAAAAACTGGCTTAAGTTAGACCAAATGGTCCCTCCGGAATGCGGGCATTTTTTTGACCACCTCCAAATCACCTCAATTTTGGCACACATGATCTACTCCACAAACAAAACTAGGTTTCCAAGGGTTTATATTTTTTTGATTTTTTTTTGAATTTATAATGCCCTCTAGACTGACTGTTCAAAACATCGGTCTATACCTCAAGGGGGCATTGTAAAATATTTTTTTTCAAAATTTTCTTTCATAGCCATGTTTGGCACATGTGGGTCACCATGTACAAGAAAATTTGGGTGATTTGGAGGTGGTGGAAAAAATAACCTTTGTTCAAAAATTGGCTTAAGTTAGACCAAATGGTCCCTCCGGAATGCGGGCATTTTTTCGACCACCTCCAAATCACCTCAATTTTGGCACACATGATCTCTTGCACAAACAAAGCTAGGTTTCTAAGGTTTTGTATTTTCTTGAATTTATAATGCCCTCTAGACTGACTGCTCAAAACATTGGTCTATACCTCAAAGGGGCATTGTAAAATATATTTTTCAATTTTTTCTTTCATAGCCATGTTTGGCACATGTGGGTCACCATGTACAAGAAAATTTGGGTGATTTGGAGGTGGTGGAAAATAAAAAACTGGCTTAAGTTAGACCAAATGGTCCCTCCGGAATGCGGTCATTTTTTCGACCACCTCCAAATCACCCAAATTTTCATACTACCATATAGAACAGTTAACATTTCATACTATAACCTGCCACGTACAAAACATCACACAGTGGAATAATCCCAGCTAGTAGACCATTAATTACCGAAAACATCACATGTCAGAAGTATTTTAAGCATTTTATCGTTGCAAAAACCTTATAAAATCCATAGAAATGCCGACAACCTTAGCAAACTAGTCATGCTTGCTTCTCATGTTGATACAAAGATGTAGAAAAATGTTGGGTCCGTTTACATCATGTCCGGCAAGTTTGTTTGTACGTGCTCCGTGTGTGTGAAGGGCATGTGGGGTCCACAAGTTAAAACCCCATAGGCCAAAAAATTGTGATTAACCAACTAGGGGCATCAATATGTGATCGGGAGGGTGTAACCGCTGGGCTGATGCTGCATTTTGTACATAAATTACGCCAACTAGTTTAAGAAATTTTATTTACCTCTCTGCTATGTGTATCTCTGAGTGGTGGAACCCAACTATCATTAATGTCCACGTGTCAGCAGTTAGGAACGGCGGCGTGCGGCAAACCGCAGGAGGTGCATGACCGCCACGTCTCCACGTGGAATGGGGACAGCCGGGTGGGTGAGTCAAATCGGCACCCGCGGCGCCTCGGTAACTCCAAGAGGCAGGAGCAGTGCATTTCTTCCCAAATAGGGTAGAAAACCCTGGTCCTCTCCCGAACCTCACCACCCTCTCTTCCTTCCTCACCACCCTCTCTTCCTTTCTCACCACCTCACCACCCTCTCTTCCTTTCTCACCACCTCACCACCCTCTCTTCTTTCCTCACCACCCTCCTCCCTTCCTACGCCTCCCTCCTCCTGTCTTCGACCGATGATGAAACGCGGGCGTGAAGATGCGGCGGACGAGCCGAAGGCAACCATCGGAACAGAGCAGTCTGCTGCCATGGGTGGAGCGGCTGAGTCCGCCAGAAGCGACGGGTTGGCGGTGCAGCCGATCACAGTTTGCTCCCGCTGCCATCGCAGCCGTCGAGCCACCCGTCGGCGAGCACAAGGTTGGGGAAGATCTGGAGGAGGAGGAGATGAGAAGGCTTAAGCGCCAGCGGCTTGACGAAATCGTTGAGCTATACAAGGAGAACGCCATAAAGGAGTTCGATGTAGATTGCAGGAAGGGCAGCGGCTTCGACGAGGATGCCATCGACGAGCTATCTGAGGTAGTACTCTGTTTTTTGCTCTATTTTTTTCATGGCATTGGGGTTTTTCTTGTTAACTAGATGAGCATCAATTTCATTTGGGCGTGCTAGTTGTACGTATGTAGGATTGTAGGGATCTAGCATAGATCTTCATGTTGGATGTGGATTTTTAAATCTGATTCACATTCTGATTCCAGCAAATACTCTGTTTTTTTTCATGGCATTGGGGTTTTTCTTGTTAACTAGATGAGCATCAATTTCCCAAGGGATACATTAATGAAATAAGTGGCATTACCCAAATACAAGAAAATGTTCATGGCAGGGATACATTAACGAAAAAAGTGGATTAAACAATGGATATATGGCAGGATTCTCATAGCTATTTATAGCGATCTCATGTGCGACACCATTGGCTTCCCTAGGACAGTGAGAAAATGCAGCAGTTCCTGATTCATTTTAGTTTATGTAGATGAATTAATTTGCACACATGTTCATAGATGATCAGTTTGCACACATGTTCATAGATGATCCATTTGCAAATTCTGTATAGATTTCCATTTTGCAAAGGAAGTGATTGCTCCCTTAATATTTTTGGGCTGAAACTTCTGAGGGTGGTTAACCAAGATACATATCCACCGGATACCAAAAAATCAAAACATTTCATCTAGACAATTTTCCCCAGTATATTATCTAGATGATCACAGCCACATCTCTCATCTATATGAGCAGTGAGACACCCCATAGCTCCTTTATCAATTTCCTTCTGAAACTTATCAGGGTCTAACAATGTTGGAGAAGCAGCATTGCCGCTGTCAGAAAGAATAATGGTTTCTTGATTCCAGTAGATAGAACAAACCCCCCTTGTGTGAAACATGGAGGAGTATAATGAAGCCATTTTTCTGATTCCAATCAGAATTACACCTGTAACAAGTATCAAATATCATTAAACCAAGCCACTTCATGAAGTCTTTCATGTGTTAATTATGTACTACTTGTGCACTAATCTATAAATGCAACTATTCCACCGTCCATATTTATGCATGTCAATTTCTTTGGCTCAATTATGTATGTGCACATATGCCTTATTTCTAGCAAATAGATAGTTGTCATGTTACACATGTGTACTTTCAAAACATTGTAATTAAGAGCAATGTAGCATAATAGATTAGCTGAGTTCTTCTGTGTGTACTAATTCACTAATTCACAGGAGGATGACGACGACGTGGACTACGACATGGACAGCAGGCACAGCAAGAGCCACTACACCCTGAGGCATCTGATTGCTGGCAAGATCAAGTACCGTTTCTTTGGCAAGATTGGGTGCCCTTTCTGTTCCAAGGTGATCGGTGGCGGCATAGATGGCATGATGCAGCATGCCATCAACTGGCAATGGACATGGTAGGAAGCATAAGGCCAGTACTCTGGCTAAACATGCGGCCTACGCACGCTTCCTCCAGATAGTCAAAGTCAATGAGCCCTACTACATCCTTTGAAGCAGGGAGAGAATTGATGTGCTGCTAGAGTGCTGCTGCTGCCCCAGGACCGCCGTGTCCTCTTATGTTATCTATGTTTCTGGTGTGTCTGAACTTATGTCCTATGGTGTGTCTGGTTGTTCGACTCTAAAACTTATGTCCTATGGTGTGTCTGAACTTATGCTGTGCGGTGGTTGATCTGCCGTTTATCTTAAGAGTTTGCTGCTACTCTGGTTTAGTGTTCCAATTTGTTAATACTATTTTGGTGATGCATGATAAGCCTTGTACAATGCTATATGCTTAGGGTGGTGCTTAGAAAAATAAACAGGGTTTTTCTGAAGCACCGGTGCCTATTTCTACACGAGAGACGCCTAGTTAAGCGTCTACCCTGTACAAATAAGCACATGTGCTTAAGAAAAGCCTGGCTTATTTCTATAAGCAACTCCCCTAAGCACCTTGCATTGTACAAGGCCTTAGCAACTCAAGTACCGTACGGTGGTCTAAGTTATATCTGCTGTGTTATTCTGCCGTTTTACTATCGTACGGTGATGCATGCTAGGAACTGTACTACTATGACTATGGTAGTTATAGCTTGGCATGATTCTATTTAGTGTATAACTCAACATGTTCCTGCCATATCTATGACCAGTTACAACTGAACTATGCATTAATTTTTGCCATAATTAAAGCATGCAAATGATTGCCAATTCCACCTATTACCAAATCAAGCTTTGTACTGATGATGCATTAGATATTGCAATAAGTAGAGGATGCTCATGATTGCCAAAAGTACCTATTTCCACTTTCTGATAAGAACTAAACGTGTATCAAATGATGCTAAAAGTAGAGCATGAGCATGATCATGTATTAATTGATGCTACCTATTTGTGTTGGAATGGGCTCAATAAAGCTGCTGCTGGTTTAGGCTCTCTGCGTGACCGTGATGGTAACGAAGACACTTGGTTGGCTATGGTCTTGCTGTTAAATTGGAGTTTCAGTTCTTTAAGACTCTTTGTTTTTGCTGCTTCCTCGGGTTCGACATACTTCCTCGGGCGTCCACATGATCTCTTCTTTTTGGGGGAGTTGGGTGCACCACTTTTGGGGGAGTTGGTTGCACCGGTATCCTTCTGGGAGTTGGATGTGTCGGGTTTGTTGCAACCATCAGGATTGTTGACTAATTGTACATCGTCTTCTGAACCATCAGGTAGAACTGCTTGCTAGCCATCGTACACCTCCTTCTGTATAATAGAGAGTGCTGTGTTAGTTCTAATCATGAGACTTACGAAATAAATGAAATATTCTTGATGTAGCGCTAACCGTTATGGGGAACTTATATGATTCGAGGCGAAGCACGTTGCAATTGGAATGCAGTAAGGCTGTACATATTTTCCACCTGAAAATATCTATCCTTGCCTATATTTGATAATCGACACTTACGTCAGCATAGCTTTCAAGCTAAACAAAGTACAAATTTAAATTAGGCATTCAATTACCTGGTTCAAAATATCAGTCATTTCATCCCCGTTCCATGACAACATGTACTGCAGTGTCCAAACCGCACAGGAAGTCCTCGATGTTTAGTTAAAGATCAGTAATCTTATTCGTGTAGGCAAATAATAATTTATGAGGCCGTGCGTACCCATCGGTCTGTTGTGGTATGTTCTCATAGCGTTTTTTGGTCCATTCGGCAAAATTGATGTTCTTAGCTGGTGATATCAACCCATTCTTGATAGCTTCGTCGATGCAGAACTGAATCGAGTCCACCTAGTGTACAACGAGTTACACATAGGGTTACGGTACTTTGGGAGCTCATGTGCCATGTGGATCAAAAGAGGCAGCAAGAGAACACTTACAAGAGAATCTTCCTTGGTCTTGTCGCAATGATAATTCAAGGAGTTCAAAGTCTGAATTTCTTCTTTGTCAAAATTAAAAATCATTAGCATCCAATGGTTTTGATGTACATTCAGTGGGACATGCACCTGCAGTAAAATTTGGGTTGGGTTGAGAACCGAAATTTGTCGTGTACAGTGTGTACAGAAACTATGAAAGTGAGGAAAACGTGTACCTTTCGGCGCCTTACAAATTTTTATGCTACACGAGCTAACCATGAGGCTGCACGTCCAACAGGAACCACCCCCTTCATTTGTAACAGCTTTTCGGTTTCTTGAGGGGATATGATTGAGGTAGTATCATTCTCAATTTGGCTAATGCGAGCATATGCCACAATAACCTGCCAAATTTTCAATCATACAATAATAAGAAAGTAGTTGTAGTAATGATGTAGACTAGAGTATAATGGGCTTACATCACCATAAATGTATTTGTCATTCAAATTTCGCTTCAGTTTTTCTGCTGTGAGGGTAATGTCTCCGATTATAGCTATTTCAACAGGGTCGTATGTTTCGCGGATGTAAACGGCTGTCTCTATGTCCTCATCGTGAACTTGTAATCATTATCATAGACATGCTTCATCGGAGTTAATTGTGGTTCCTCATTGTTTTGCGTCACATGTCTTGCACTTGGTGTAGTCGAAGTCCCTGCCGTGAATTGGCTAGACCTAGGAGTTCCTGTCAGGGATGAATTGCACACATTGAATTGATCCTACAATGAACAAAGGTAGTTCATCATTAGTTTGTTACTTTTAGATATTAACGTGTTGGTCCATAATGATCACCTGCACACCTGCTTTCTGTGACACTGATTGTCGGTTGCTTGTAAGTTCGTATTTTAATTCCTGTAACAATGCAAACAATAATGAACATGAAGGGTCATATTCATACAAAATACAAAATGCACAGTATGACATACATGAAGTTCTCTCCTCAAGTCTTTAATTTCGTCCTCGGCCTTCGATAACCTAGGATTAGTGCCAGTTTTAGTCTTCATGTCGATCAAGTCTTCAGCTAGCGTCTGGTATTTGACATCAAATCTGTGCTCAATTTCCATTAACTTCCTGCCTACCTTATTTTCATGATCAACAAAGCGTGCATTCATGGCTTCAACTACCATGTCAATCTGTTTAAACAAAATAAAATCCTATTGATAACAATAGCTAAATGAATGAGGTTCCATGACACCTATTTGTGATATTGCAAAAACAAATAGTCTTTGGAGTGTTGGGGAACGTAGTAATTTCAAAAAATTTTCCTACGATCACGCAAGACCATGGTGATGGCATAGCAACGAGAGGGAAGAGTGTCCGTCCACGCACTCGTGAGACCGAAAGCGGAAGCGTTATAACAACGCTGTTGATGTAGTCGCACGTCTTCACGATCCGACCGATCCAAGCACCGAACGACGGCACCTCCGGAAGTTCTGCACACGCTCAGCTCGATGACGATCCCGGACTCCGATCCAGCAAAGTGTCGGGATGAGTTCCACAAGACGACGGCGTGGTGACGATGTTGATGCTCCACCGACGCAGGGCTTCGCCTAAGCTCGCGGTGATATGACTTCTCCGCGCAGGCTTCGCCTAAGCTCCGCGACGATATGACCAAGTGGAATATGGTGGAAGGGGCACCGCACACGGCTAAGGAAAGATCGGTAGATCAACTTGTGTGTCTTGGGGTGCCCCTGCCCTGTGATATAAAGGAGGCAAGGGAGGTGGCCGCCCTAGGGGAGGCGCACTAAGGAGGAGTCCTACTCCCACCGAGTAGGACTCCCCTCTCCTAGTTGGACTAGGATTGGAGGAGGAAGAGGAAGGCGCCGCCCCTTCCTTGTCATATTCGGAATAGAGGTCGGAGGGGGGCGCGCAGCCCACCTTGGCTGGCCCTTCCTCTTCTCTCCTATGGCCCATTAGGCCCATGGACCTCCCGGGGTTCCGGTAACCTACCGGTACTCGGTAAAATCGATTTCACCCGAACACTTCCGATGTCCAAATGTAGGCTTCCAATATATCAATCTTTATGTCTCGACCATTTCGAGACTCCTCGTCATGTCCGTGATCATATCCGGACTCAACAACCTTCGGTGCATCAATACTTATAAACTCATAATGAACTGTCATCGAATCGTTAAGCGTGCGGACCCTACGGGTTCGAGAACTATGTAGACATGACCTAGAACCATTCTCGGTCAATAACCAATAGCGGAACCTGGATGCCCATATTGGTTCCTACATATTCTACGAAGATCTTTATCGGTCAAACCGCATAACGACATACGTTGTTCCCTTTGTCATCGGTATGTTACTTACCCGAGATTCGATCGTCGGTATCCAATACCTAGTTCAATCTCGTTACGGTAAGTCTCTTTACTCGTTCCGTAATACATCATCTCACAACTAACTCATTAGTTGTAATGCTTGCAAGGCTTAAGTGATGTGTATTACCGAGAAGGCCTAGAGATACCTCTCCGACAATCGGAGTGACAAAACCTAATCTCGAAATACGCCAACCCAACAAGTACCTTTGGAGACACCTGTAGTACTCCTTTATAATCACCCGATTCACGTTGTGACGCTTGGTAGCACCCAAAGTGTTCCTCCGTAAACGGAGTTGCATAATCTCATAGTTACGGGAACATGTATGGGTCATGAAGAAAGCATTAACATACTAAACGATCAAGTGTTAAGCTAATGGAATGGGTCATGTCAATCAGATCATTCAACCAATGATGTGACCTTGTTAATCAAATAACAACTCCTTGTTTATGGTTAGGAAACATAACCATCTTTGATTAACAAGCTAGTCAAGTAGAGGCATACTAGTGACATACTGTTTGTCTATATATTCACACATGTATTATGTTTCCGGTAAATACAATTCTAGCATGAATAATAAACATTTATCATGATATAAGGAAATAAATAATAACTTTTATTATTGCCTCTAGGGCATATTTCCTTCATGGAGTACATACTTGCTGGCTACTAAATTGCTGTCCTTGTGATGGTGCTCGATACGAATCATGTTGATGCACATGTTCATCATTTTTTCTTGAATGATTATTTGAATTCTCAGACGGTCATTGAGGAGCACAAATTTCCATGACAACCTTTTTTTATAAAATAGAATGAACCATTAGTAGCAACTAAAAAATCCGATATATAAAGTTCAATTGTAGATAGGTACCAGCCTGTTATGAAGACCTCCTTTCTCGTAAGCATCGCTTCTTAAAGTTGCCAACATTTTGTCGCATCGTCCGATCAATGGAGGGGGTCTAGAAGCATACATCAATCGGCCACTATGCACGTGCTCCCAGTACCAATACTACACAATAAATTAGTTCATCACCATACAGATATGCAACAGAAAAATAATTAAAGGATATTAAGTAGTGATCTAGCACTAACCTGGAGCAGAATTAGATTTCCTTGTAGATTTACGTGATCTCGATTTCTAAACTTGTGAACGGACTTGAAGAAGTGATTAAGTGTGAAACATCCCCAGTTAAATTTCCGAAGGTTTTCAAGATCTGTAACAAGGTTGAGAAATTTCGAGTCCACATAATGTTGTGCTGTTGGTGCTAGAAACAGTACCAATTAACGTCTGAGAATGAACCGTCTCAGGAAATTGCCGTCTGGGGCTTTGGAAGCTCGGATCGCCGTTTCAAGGTCAGAAATCAAAATTTTCCCATTGTTTGCATAGGCTATAAACAATTCTGTGTCGGTTTCCATTACTAGATGTGGCTCTATAAACTCCCCTTCTATCGGAATGCCAAATATACACTGCACGTCCTCTTTTGTTATAGGAATTGGCGTTTTACCAATGGTAATGGATTGCGTGTCCATATCTATGCTCTTGGCTAGTCTAACCAACATTATGCGCCGTAGAGTCACTTCATGCATCTGGGTTAGACCGCCAAGACTGGTTTCTGATATGATGCACTTTTTGTGGTCTGGTGACTACAGTTTCATGGTTTTTGCGAACCTTGTCTGTGAGCATACTAACTTCATATGACCATGCTTTTCGGCGAGTTCTGTTACATGCCATTAAATTATAGTGAGTACACATGAATTATGTGTACGAAAAGATTGTACACAAACAGTCAATTACTTACCGCATCGGTAATTTCGGAGATGGGATTTTTCTCAATTATGAAGATTTGTATCTGAAACTGACATTGCTGGCTCATATGCAATGATAAAATCCGGGTCAATTAATCTGAACATAATTGGAAAATGTATAACAAAATTAGCAGCGAATTAATTTTAACAAAATTAACTGGGTCATTTAACATATGATCCACTTATGGGTTTAAGCATAGAACCTATTTGGGTGCAAAACCTATGAGGGTTCAACTACTAAAGGAGCGGCCGACAACGATTATAAAGAGTTACGATCAGGTAATACCTTCTCTCGGAGACGGTGCCGCCGAGTAGATGGTGGCGGATAGTGCGTCGCAAACTATAATTAAGTGCCGGTATAGCGCGGTCGACGGCGCCAAGGAAAAACGGCGCGTTCTAGCAAGGAGGAGGCGGCGACAAGAACACTGACGTCCAACCCCTCAGATCACGTTCGCGGTGGGCGGCGAGTGGTGGGCGGCGAGTGGTGGCCGCCGACTTCTTTATTCCGTGTGCGACCGGTGTCTCCGATCTGATCTTGCAGCGGTCGTGGGAGGTGCGGACGGCCTGGGTGGTTAGAATGCGGAGCTGTAATCGCAGGATTTAGGGAGGGGTGGGCCGCATGAGTTATGTGAGATTTGGATAAATTATATAAAAAATAAGAAAATCGTGTCAACTCGTTTAGGGTTTAGGGGTTTAGGGTTATTAGGGTTTAGAGGTTCAGGGTTTAGGGGTTCAGGGTTTAGGGGTTTAGGGTTTACGAAACTATGTTTGTCTTACAGTGGACGTAGCACACACAACGGACATAGGTGGAGCATTGGTCTACAATAGATTCCCTCCGGTAGCATCGATCCGGTCCGTTGACTGGCTCGGCCGACAAACTTCGTGCCACATAGAGCATGCATCCATCCACTGGACTGGATCGATGTTGGGTTGGTTTCATACATGTGAGCAACCTAGCTAGTGTAGGGTAACGCAGCAGAAAACAAATTTTTTCCGACCTACGCACCAGCCACGGACCACTATGGAGACTGCATACAAGGTTTGATCAGTTTCGTTACCGACTCGTAGCGTAGCGGAAGTAGAGTCGATGACGATCGGCCGTGCAGATCCCCGCAGCTAGGATTTACAACCTCCCAACCGCGAGGATGTATACCCTCATCTTCTCCTCAGACAGCCCTCCGGGAGGCGGTCGAACAGTCCCCTGGACGGTGTCGCGGACAGCCCTTCGGGAGGACCTTCGAAACTCGAATGCTCACTCGGACAGCCCTTCGGGAGGACCTTCGAAACTCGGACAGTCACACAAACAGCCCTTTGGGAGGCACTCACGAACTAAGACCGAAACTACGATCTCTCTACAGAGTTGCACACATACGGTGTCATCTATCCGTGAGGCTTGTCATTGTCCAGAACTAGTTCCCACCGGAACCCAGACAGCCTTTCGGCTCTACGAAACTATTTCGTGGGAGGGAGAGAGAATGCCAGATCATGCATGGCTTGTGTATGAGAGCAAGGGATGAGTGTGGAGGGCTGCCCCTCCACCTCTATTTATAGGAAATCCCAAGGGGTAGGGTGGTTTTACAATAAAACCCAAAAGTACATGAATGAAGTCCTTCCACCAAGGGCATAAAGGTGAAACCAAGGAACAAGAGGGGCTCCATGGTGGAGCCCCAAATGTGTCTGGCCACACCCCTTGGGGGGGCCCCATGAGGGCCTCCCAATCCATCCATGTCATCCCTAGATCTTTTGAGATAAAGCCCAAACAAGTGGCTTTCCAAAAAGTAACCAAAAAAGCACTTTCACTATTCACGACAACATTTTTCTGCGTCCGTTTGAATTGAAAATATTCATGTGGGCTTAGAACATTTCTAGTACCCACCATAATAATTTTCAACGCGTTATGGAACAATTTCAGTTTTAGTGAGTTCATCTGTGAAAAGCATCTGAAGCGGTTCCGACAGCTCCGGGACATTTCCGGTTTTCATCCCGGAAAATTCCAGAAAGTTTCCAGAACGATTTTGGCACCCTCTAAGAATTATCAGGCATGTGCCAAAACCAATTTGACTTTATGGTATCCTCTGAAACAACTTTTCAGTTTCACCGGAACTCATTCGGAGACCTCTCTCATCGGAACTTTTCCGCTGTCTCGGATTTTTTTTTCCGGAAACTTTCTCTCAGACTCCCTGTCTAGTATTCAGTAGATATATGACCCTTAAGCGTGTGACCCTATATGTTCGGTGAAGTATAGACATGACATGGAACCCCTTCCGATCAATGATCAACATCGGAGCCGTGGACACCCATATTGACCCCTATACCCACACGAATGAATATTCGAGTGAACCTCCAGTTGTTGTGTGCTATTCCTTTTGCTTCGCGATATGTTACGAATACCCGAGGTGAGACATGTTGGCATCCTTGTGGATCAACTCCTTGTCCACTATGCCAGTTACCTCATTACCGGTATTGTTCTCTTTTCTCGTTCCATGTTCCGGCATCCCCGTGATCAAATCACCCTGTGTCTGGCCAGACGATGATGGATACCATAACACCGAGAGGGCCCA
The DNA here is from genome assembly GCA_021605145.1 of Aegilops bicornis. Classification (NCBI taxonomy): domain Eukaryota; kingdom Viridiplantae; phylum Streptophyta; class Magnoliopsida; order Poales; family Poaceae; genus Aegilops; species Aegilops bicornis. Next base: position 713,460,802 of record CM038672.1, on the reverse strand, counting down.
GAGATATCTCTCCATCAACGGAGGAGCAAATCCCAATCTTGAGCTATCAAGTTACTTAACACACTTTTCCATGAACCCGTAAGCCGCCGTAATAGCCACCCATTTACGGATGACATTTAACAAACCCCAAAGTTCATGAAGCAAGCATGAAGAAACTCGATACTCTCATGGTCTAAGGAATTATGCAAACGTAAACTTCCTGTGTTATTAACCATTAACTTGTGACGAATGTATCTCATTGCATAACATCAATTCGTGTTGAAATGAGATCTCATTGCATAACATCAATTCGTGTTGATTCAACACAAATGTTCTGCTAACATTGTGCCCTCAAAGTTGCTGGCATAGACATGCCCATGATTGGGAAAACATAATCATCATGCAACACTTGAGCTAGTCTTAGAGGCCCGACTAGGAATACTTTTTACCGTTTATTATTCCACACGTGCACATGGGTTTTCCCCAGAGCCTTTATGGATATACGGGCTCGGGAACCACATCAGTTATAGCATGGAACATAAACCTAATTATGAATGGGGAGATAATCAATAACATTTATTATTGCCTCTAGGGCATATCTTCTACAGAATCCCACTTGCACTAGAGTCAATGATCTAGTTAATGCTAATGCACTTTACACCTGTGGCACACTGGTGTAAATATGCTTTGCTTGCGGTATAGCCTGGTGTCCAACGGATCTGAAGACTTCAGCTCCGTGTGTATCTTTGCATATCCTCGCATTTTCACGCCTCACAAAATTCATATTTTGTGTGGACTTGCCTTTGTATGTATGTGAATCACAGGTCGAACCTGGATTCCTCAGATTGAGTTATGGAGCAACTACCTGCAGTAGTGTCCCATTGACAAAAGCCATATTGGAACCATACTAAGTTCATGAATGAACTATATGATTCAACAACTTGTTTGTCGCTTCGAAAGCGGCAAGATACTTCGCCTCTGTTATAGAATTCGCCACAGTAACTTGTTTGGAACATTTTCCAACGAACTGTGCCACCGCATTGTGTGTTACACAAAACCCTTAATTTAAATCGAAAATCGCACGGAGAAAAGATGAAGACTGTATCGATGTAACACTTTACAACGAACTCTTGATGATCTCCGCTTGCGAGAAACCATGTCATCAGTACTTACTCTAGTACTCAAAGACATCTTTCACTGTTGTCCCATGATCAGTACTTTGATCACTTTGGTATCCATACTCGCAACACCTTTGGAGTATCGGACATATCTGGTTGTTTTACATACCATGGAATACATGATTAATCCAAACACGAACGTGTGTGGAATCTCCATCATGTATTTTGCTCATCGGTGTTTTGGGACACCGAGTCTTGCAAAAACACTTTCCATGTGACTTCGGCAAGAATCACTCCTTGGCGTTTTAAATGCTAAAAGGTTTTAGCACCTTGTCAATATGTATTCATTTGCTTAGCCCCATTAGGTAAATCTATCTCCATAGATCATCATGCCTAATTTTGAGGCTATTTAGCCTAAGCACTTCATCGAAAAACTATTTTCAAATGAAGTCCTAATTCGTGTCAAGAAATTTATTTCCATTTAACAATGTGTCAAGCACACAAGGTGTTTAGAAATATTATTATGCTCCCACTTACTTTCTTGAATAACATGCATCTTCATTACCCATTGATGAAGTCAAAACCCCTTTTGACCATTTCATCAAAACACGAAGATTCCAACTCCATGTTGCTCTCTTCTGTCCATTACTGGAACTCTGAAGTTTGCATGCCTACTAGCATTCTTTGGATCGAAAAATTACTTTGGACTGTATCACATACATGTCCTAGGTTTCCTTTCCATCAGATGGAAATCCTTTTTTCATCCATGTTTCATATCTCAAGATTGAAATATGTATTAGTTGCTAGTTCAACCCGAACTGACTTTAAGCGTCGCTACGGTGAGACAATCTCATCGTAGTCAACTCCTTGAACTTGTTACTGCAACAAGTCGAGCTTTATGGATAAAACATTTTATCCATATCAGTTTTCAGTTCCATAAATATTCGTTAGACTCTAAGTCTTCCGAAAGGTGTATCAAGGTTTTAATCTTGAATCACTTATATGGAAACTAACTCGGGTTATATTGGCATTTAGCCAATTCCGGAGTCAGGGCCCATCAACGCTTCCTTGTGTATCGTAGGTATACTGTTGTCTAACAACAATATCTCGTATGCGCACCTGAGAGGTTTGCACGAGCTTTGCCTACGTGGTTCAGCTGCAAGTTCGACCGAAGTCCATACATTTTATTGTAGAGACTTCCGTATCAGTCGCAGTAGGAAACCCTGGAATTACTTCTAAGGTCTCTTTCCTTTGATCTGATGACGAAGATACTGTTATCTCATCGAGTTGCACTGTTCTCCCACTCACCTTTTTGAAAGAACTATTCTCTTTAAAAGCATACCAATTTGTGGCAAAAACCTTTGCCTCGGTATAGTGGTGGGGGGAATACCCAATGACTTGGGATAACCTATAAAGTAGCAATTGTCTGATTTGGAGTAGGTTTGTAACCTTTTACACAAGCCCCATATTCCAAATGTTAAGAAAATATATAACATGGTTGGGCGTACCATACCATGGTGTCATTTCAACAGACCCGATGGAGCTCTTTTTAGTGTAAAAGCCGAAGTCTCTAAAGCATCACTCTTTAAAAGGGATAATGGCAAATTTATTTATGTCATCTTTGATCTTACCATGTCATAAATGGTTTGATTACATCTTCACAGACTTTCCACTTTGCAGTGGTGTTCCGGGAAGTGCAAGTTATGAAACCCCTTTCACAACTCATCAGACATTCGCTAAACTTGTAACTCAAATATTACTTTCTGCAATCGAATTGTAGAAACATAATTTTCTTGTTACAATAACTTCTACTTCATTTTTGAAAGCCTTTCGAATGATTTCAAAAGATCAGACTTACGTCTCATCAAGTAAATATCCATATATCTACTTGAGTCATTTCTAAAGATAGATAAATCCACTACTAACAACATTTATCGGACTACACACATCAAATGTGTGATCACCAATAAGTTTGTTATTCGTTCCGTATGGCCTGTGAACGGTATTTCAGTCACTTTACTTTTCGGAGGAAAGTTGCAAGTGTCAGATGATTCAAAATCAAACGACTTCAGAATCCATTATAATGGAATTTTCCATGCGGGTTTCTCCAATGTGACCAAATGTAGTGCCACACTTGTGTGGTATTCTTTTAGTATTGCGACATTTAGTGTCAGTGTTATGGATGTATCATATTACCATCAATATTCATAACATACATCCCATCTTGGATGTAAGCATGGCCCTTCATGTTATTCATAATACTGAACAACAATTGTTGTTTTTATGAATAGCCTCTTTTGCAAAAACACTATGCAATGGGCTAGAGTGTATGAAACTCTAAAATGAATTATGAAAGTAAACCTAGAGGTAATGTATTATCATCAATATTCATAACATACATCTCATTCATAATGAAAGTATGGCCCTTATGGTATTCATAACACCGAACATCAAAAGTTCTCTTATGAACAACCTTCTTGCAAGATACCTTATGCAATGGGCTAGAGTTTGTGAAACTCTAAAATGAATTATGAAAATAAATACAGACGGTAATACACCGATGGAAGGTATAGTAACATTTACTATATGTTCCCTGTGTATACCTAAACCTCATTCCTGGCTAGTCTTTCAGGCCATAGTAGTTCTTACATCGAGTTGCAACAGAATGCAATCGAGCAGGTATCTTTGTGATTAACTCACAATACCGAAGAATTAGTGATTAACAATTTAATCATAATTTCCAAGAACTATATCTTTGACCAGCCTTCTTATACATCAAAAACATGTATGACATTCATACATGAGCTGGATATTCCAGTCTTCTTTCTTTTTGCCTTTATACTTCTAACAGTTTAACTTTTAGTATTTCTCCTACTTCCAGAAAAAGCATCCAACTTCATCATATGAAAGGCTTTCTTCTGGATCCCTCTCTTATCAGTCAAATGCCTAGTAAACACTTTTACTAATAGTTTGCAAAACAAACATTGCTTTGGATATCACATATCTATAAGCCTTTGTTTGTGTCTGAAAATGATTTTCAGATTCCATGAATATCACATAACTATCCATACTTTTGAAGTTCGGGTCTCATGGAAACAAACATATTGCACTTGACTGAAAACGCAATTCTAGCTTTTTGATCGAAGGACGAGAGTCACATGATCCATAGCATTAGCGGGAGAATACCGAAAGTATGCGATAGGACAAAGTCCTTCTCGGCACTCTTGAGGACAATCCTCACATTACGTTACCAACCATAAAGTTTTAACCATATATTTAACAGCTAATTCAATTTTAATGGAGAAGGTGGAAATGCGAGCCATTTATTCTACAACTATTATGCAAATCACACTTAGACAGTGTTCAAAATTAATTGTACTAAGAATTAAACAAGTTAATTCTGTAGTGCGCTCCCACTCAAATCAATATCTCTCATAATTGATTGTGAGTGATTCAAGATCCAGACTTCAATTCATCACCATAGAATCATCATCTCATGACGAGAATCTTAATCAGTAGGTCAACATGTCGATCACATCTCTATGTGACTCTTGTTCATCTTTCGATGCTTGTGTTCCGAGCTCATGACTTTCATGCCTGAACGTCAAGATAACCAAGTGATCTCGCTGCGAGGTCTCAACTCACCCGCCTCACACTTCCCTAATCGTTCGTACCCATGCATCCATGGCGCACCCCGAGAAGTTAGGTGCCGTGACGGTGCTACACTTGGGAGAACACTAACTAGTTGATATTTTTGTGAGAGATCACCCTAATAAAAAGCGACTACCGTGCAATCAAGAAGGATGCAACAAGAGGGATAAACATCTTAGGCAATTCATAATGGCATGATATGGTATAGCCTCTTCTGACGGAGAAGTCAAGTATTCTTCGTCTTCGGCACTTGCGTCGGTGTTCACCTTCGCGAAGATTGCCACCACCTTGTCGATGCACCAGATAATATTGCTATCTCTATAGCAGATAAAATAAATGCATTACACAAGGTTGACACGCAGGTCATTAAAGTGCAATCATATGGCTCCAGCCATCATGCCGAATCATGACATGCAGGTCATGCTAATTAATTTACATCATATAGTCATCTCATACATAATCAAATTATTATGAGCACTTCTATACCACATCATATGCACATGCAAACCCTCCTGCAAAACCAAGTTAGACGTCTCTAATCGGTTCATGCAAAAACTTGTTTTACGTGGCTTCTAAGGTTTCGAAACAAACCGAAGCTACCAACGTTCATCATCAAGCATGATTATCCAAGTCGCTAGATTAACTTTCCAGGGTGTATGAAACACGAGATAATAAAATCTCGAGCCCCATACTAAACTTCGTCATACGCATGACCCCTGTGCAGATCATATTTGCATTGCCCTTTCGTTTGCGAAATTTCATCTTTCTTTTTAACTACGGTGGAATTCAATGAACTATTAGCACTTTGTTGATCAATCAGGATCGCGGATTGCCAGAACATTGAAACTCCACCATACTGTTATCAAGATCAGAAATATGCAAATTCCAGGGAAGCAACAAGAACATCAGGTAACATATTTCATCTGCTACTCGCACAAATAATTTTCAGTAATAGATCTTATCTACTACCTAATTATATTGTGCAACACCCATACATCTCCATGTATTCTAGATCACAACCTGCATCTACGCATAGCACGGCTCATGATGCCACTGTAGGGTAACGCAGCAGAAAACAAAAAAATTCTGACCTACGCACCAGCCCAGGACCACTATGGAGATTGCATACAAGGTTTGATCTGTTTCGTTACCGACTCGTAGCGCAGCGGAAGTAGAGTCGATGACAATCAGCAGTGCAGATCCCCGCATCTAGGATTTACAACCTCCCAACCGCGAGGATGTATACCCTCATCTTCTCCTCAGACAGCCCTCCGGGAGGCGGCCGAACAGTCCCCCGGACGGTGTCGCGGACAGCCCTTCGGGAGGACCTTCGAAACTCGAACGGTCACTCGGACAGCCCTTCGGGAGGACCTTCGAAACACGGAGGGTCACACGGACAGCCCTTCGGGAGGCACTCACGAACTAAGACCGAAACTACGATCTCTCTACAGAGTTGCACACATACGGTGTCATCTATCCGGCAGGGCTTCGCCGTCCAGAACTAGTTCCCACCGAAACCCAGACAACCTTTCGGCTCTACGAAACTATTTCGTGGGAGAGAGAGAGAATGCCAGATCATGCATGGCTTGTGTATGAGAGCAAGGGATGAGTGTGGAGGGCTGCCCCTCCACCTCTATTTATAGGAAATCCATAGGGGTAGGGTGGTTTTACAATAAAACCCAAAAGTACATGAATGAAGTCCTTCCACCAAGGGCATAAAGGTGAAACCAAGGAACAAGAGGGGCTCCATGGTGGAGCCCCAAGTGTGGCCGGCCACACCCCTTGGGGGGCCCCCATGAGGGCCTCCCAATCCATCCATGTCATCCCTAGATCTTTTGGGATAAATCCCAAACAAGTGGCTTCCAAAAAGTAACCAAAAAAGCACTTTCACTATTCACGAAGACTTTTTTCAGCATCGGTTCGAATTGAAAATATTCATGTGGGCTTAGAACATTTCTAGTACCCACCATAATAATTTTCAACGCGTTCTGGAACAATTCCAGTTTTAGTGATTTCATCTGCGAAAAGCATCTGAAGCGGTTCCGGCAGCTCCGGGACATTTCCGGCTTTCATCTCGGAAAATTCCAGAAAGTTCCGAGAACGATTCTGGCACCCTCCAAGAATTATCAGGCATGTGCCAAAACCAATTTGACTTTATGGTATCCTGTGAAACAACTTTTCAGTTTCACCGGAACTCATCTGGTGACCTCTCTCGTCGGAATTTTTCCGCTGTCTCCGAAAAACTTTTTCCGGAAACTTTCTCTCAGACTCCCTGTCTATAATTCAGCAGATAGATGACCCTTAAGCGTGTGACTGATATGTCTCCAACGTATCTATAATTTATGAAGTAATAATGCTATTATATTACTCATCTATGATGTTTTATATGCATTTATATGTCACTTTATATGATTTTTGGGACTAACCTATTAACCTAGAGCCCAGTGCCAGTTTCTGTTTCCTCCTTGTTTTAGTGTTTTACAGAAAAGGGATACCAAACAGAGTCCAATTGACATGCCAATTTTTGAGGATTTTTTATGGACCAAAAGGAGACCATAGAGCATCGGAGTTGGGCCAGAAGAGTCCCGGGCTGCCCAAGAGAGTGGGGGCCGCGCCCCCCCTGGGGCGCGCCCCCCTTTCTCGTGGACAGCCCGGAGACCCCCCTGACGTGAAACCAATGCCAAAAATTCCTATAAATACTGAAACTTTCGGGAATTAACCTAGATCAGAAGTTCCGCCGCCGCAAGCCTCTGTAGCCACAAGAAATCAATCTAGGCCCTCTCTAGCTAAAGCAATCTAGGCCCTCTGTAGACCAAATTAATACAAAGTTTATACATAAATTATTAAGTTCATACATGAAGTTCCTACAACACTTATTCTCATAAAACAACATAGAAATAACTCTCTAGCTAAAGCATTTAATGCAAAAACAAATGCGATCAAGACCGCAACTAAGGTAACAATTGATCCAACAGCATAATGATACCAAGCCTTTCTCTCGAAAGAAGTGAGTGGGAGGAATGTAGAACTTGAAGAGGTAATTGTACCTCCTCCGGAATTGGAAAGTAGTACATCACAGAAAATAGTTTCTATGAATCCTACACCAATTAGTGAGGAAGCTAATGATGATGATCATGAAACTTCGAATCAAGTGACTACTGAACTTCGTAGATCTACCAGAGTAAGATCCGCACCAGAGTGGTTCGGTAATCCTGTTCTGGAAGTCATGTTACTAGACCATGATGAACCTACGAACTATGAGGAAGCGATGATGAGCCCAGATTCCGGGAAATGGCTTGAAGCCATGAAATCTGAGATGGGATCCATGTATGAGAACAAAGTGTGGACTTTGGTTGACTTGCCCGATGATCGGCAAGCAATAGGGAATAAATGGATTTTTAAGAGGAAGACTGACGCTGATGGTAATGTTACTGTCTACAAAGCTCGACTTGTTGCAAAGGGGTTTCGACAAGTTCAAGGAATTGACTACGATGAGACCTTCTCACCCGTAGCGATGCTTAAGTCCGTCCGAATCATGTTAGCAATTGCCGCATTTTATGATTATGAAATTTGGCAAATGGATGTCAAAATCGCATTCCTTAATGGATATCTTAAAGAAGAGTTGTATATGATGCAACCAGAAGGTTTTGTCGATCCAAAAGGTGCTAACAAAGTATGCAAGCTCCAGCGATCCATCTATGGACTGGTGCAAGCATCTCGGAGCTGGAATATACGATTTGATGAGGTGATCAAAGCGTATGGGTTTATACATACTTTTGGAGAAGCCTGTGTTTACAAGAAAGTGAGTGGGAGCTCTGTAGCATTTCTGGTATTATATGTGGATGACATATTATTGATCGGAAATGATACTGAATTTCTGGATAGCATAAAGGGATACTTGAATAGGAATTTTTCAATGAAAGACCTCGGAGAAGCTGCTTATATATTAGGCATCAAGATCTATAGAGATAGATCAAGACGCTTAATTGGACTTTCACAAAGCACATACCTTGATAAAGTTTTGAAGAAGTTCAAAATGGATCAGTCAAAGAAAGGGTTCTTGCCTGTGTTACAAGGTGTGAGGTTGAGTAAGACTCAATGTCCGACCGTGCAGAAGAGATAGAGAAAATGAAAGTCATTCCCTATGCCTCAGCCATAGGTTCTATCATGTATGCAATGCTGTGTACCAGACCTGATGTGTGCCTTGCTATAAGTTTAGCAGGGAGGTACCAAAGTAATAAAGGAGTGAATCACTGGACAGCGGTCAAGAACATCCTGAAGTACCTGAAAAGGACTAAGGATATGTTTCTCGTTTATGGAGGTGACAAAGAGCTTGTCGTAAGGGGTTATGTCGATGCAAGCTTTGACACCGATCCGGACGATTCTAAATCGCAAACCGGATACGTGTTTATATTGAACGGTGGAGCTGTAAGTTGGTGCAGTTCCAAGCAAAGCATCGTGGCGGGATCTACGTGTGAAGCGGAGTACATAGCTGCTTCCGAAGCAGCAAATGGAGGAGTCTGGATGAAGGAGTTCATATCCGATCTAGGTGTAATACCTAGTGCATCGGAACCAATGAGAATCTTTTGTGACAATACTGGAGCAATAGCCTTGGCGAAGGAATCCAGATTTCACAAAAGAATCAAACACATCAAGAGACGCTTCAATTCCATCCGTGATCAGGTCAAGGAGGGAGACATAGAGATATGCAAGATACATACGGATCTGAATGTTGCAGACCCGCTGACTAAGCCTCTTCCACGAGCAAAACATGATCAGCACCAAGACTCCATGGGTGTTAGAATCATTACTGTATAATCTAGATTACTGACTCTAGTGCAAGTGGGAGACTGAAGGAAATATGCCCTAGAGGCAATAATAAAGTTGTTATTTATATTCGTGATAAATACTTATTATTCATGCTAGAATTGTATTAACCGAAAACTTGATACATGTGTGAATACATAAGACAAAGTAGTGTCCCTAGTATGCCTCTACTAGACTAGCTTGTTCATCAAAGATGGTTGGGTTTCCAAGCCATAGACATGTGTTGTCATTTGATGAATGGGATCACATCATTAATTAGGAGAATGATGTGGTGGACAAGACCCATTCAGTAGCTTAGCATAAAAGATCGTTTTAGTTTTATTGTTGTTGCTATGTTCATAACTTATACATGTTCCTCTGACTATGAGATTATGCAACTCCCGATTACCGGAGGAACACTTAGTGTGCCATCAAATGTCACAACATAACTGGGTGATTATAAAGATGCTCTATAGGTGTTTCCGAAGGTAGTTGTTGGGTTGACATGAATCAAGAGTAGGATTTGTCACTCCGATTGTCAGAGAGGTATCTCTGGGACCTCTCGGTAATGATCATCACTATAAGCCTTGCAAGTAGTATGACTAAAGAGTTAGTTACGAGATGATGCATTACGGAACAAGTAAAGAGACTTGCCGGTAACGAGATTGAACTAGTTATGGAGATACCGACGATCGAATCTCGGGCAAGTAACATACCGATGACAAAGGGAACAACGTATGTTGTTATGCGGTTTAACCGATAAGGATCTTCGTAGAATATGTAGGAGCCAATATGAGCATCCAGGTTTCGATATTGGTTATTGACCGGAGACGTGTCTCGGTCATGTCTACATAGTTCTCGAACCCATAGGGTCCGCACGCTTAACGTTCGGTGACGATCGGTATTATGAGTTTTTGTGTTTTGATGTACCGAAGGTAGTTTGGAGTTCCGGATGGGATCACGGACATGACGAGGAGTCTCGAAATGGCCGAGACGTAAAGATTGATACATTGGACGACTATGTTCGGACACCGGATGAGTTCCGGAGAAGTTTCGAATATTACAGGAGTGCCGGAGGGTTACCGGAACCCCCCGGGGGGAATAATGGGCCTTATTGAGCATTAGTGGAGAGAGAGGAGGGCCGGCCAGGGCAGGCCCCCCCCCTTGGGAGTCCGAATTGGACGAGGAGGGGGGCGGCGCCCCCCTTCCCTTTCCCTTTCCCTCTCCCTTCCTTCCCCCTTCCCTCCCCTAGTAGGAAACCTACTAGGACTTGGAGTCCTAGTAGGTAACCCTACTAGGGGCGTGATGACCCACAAGTATAGGGGATCAATCGTAGTCCTTTCGATAAGTAAGAGTGTCGAACCCAACGAGGAGCAGAAGGAAATGATAAGCGGTTTTCGATAAGGTAATTCCTGCAAGTGTTGAAGGTAGCGGTAACAGATAGTTTTGTGATAAGATAATTGGTAACAGGTAACAAGTAACGGTAGTGGCAAAAGTGCAGCAAGTGGCCCAATTCCTTATGCAGCATGGGACAAGCCGGAACAAACTCTTATAATATGTAAAGCGCTCCCGAGGGCACATGGGAATTACTGTCAAGCTAGTTTCATCATGTTCATATGATTCGCGTTCGTTACTTTGATATCTTAGTATGTGGGTGGACCGGTGCTTGGGCGCTGCCCTTACTTGGACAAGCCTCCCACTTATGATTAACCCCCTTCGCAAGCATCCACAACTATGAACGAAGTATTAAGACAAATTCTAACCATAGCATTAAACTAGTGGATCCAAATCAGCCCCTTACGAAGCAACTCATAAACTAGGGTTTAAGCTTCTGTCACTCTAGCAACCCATCATCTACTTATTACTTCCCAATGCCTTCCTCTAGGCCCAAATAATGGTGAAGTGTCATGTAGTCGACATTCACATAACACCACTAGAGGAGAGACAACATACAACACATCAAAATATCGAACGAATACCAAATTCACATGATTACTATTAGCAAGACTTAACCCGTGTCCTCAGGAACAAACGTAACTACTCACAAAGCATGATTATGTTCATGATCAGAGGGGTAATAAAGATGTTTAAGGATCTGAACATATGATCTTCCACCAAGTAAACCAATAAGCATCAACTACAAGGAGTAATTAACACTACTAGCAACCTTACAGGTACCAATCGGAGTCGTGAGACGGAGATTGGATACAAGAGATGAACTAGGGTTTGGAGATGAGATGGTGCTGATGAAGATGTTGATGGAGATGAGTCCCCTCCGATGAGACGAGCGTTGGTGATGACGATGGCAACGAATTCCCCCTCCGCGAGGGAAGTTTCCCCGGCAGGATCGCCCTGCCGGAGCTCTAGATTGGTTCTGCTCAAGTTCCGCCTCGTGGCGGTGGAGTTTTTCCCGCAAGCCCTCCCTTGATTTTTTCTGGGACGAAACACTTCATATAGCAGAAGAGGGGCACCGGAGGAGCCACAGGGGGCCCACAAGCCCACTACGCGTGCCCTGGGGGGGCGCCTACCAGGCTTGTGGCCACCTAGTAGGTCCCCTCCAGTAGTTTCTTCGCCCAATATTTTTTATATATTCCAAAATAAATCTACGCTGAGTTTCGTGGCTTTTGGAGTTGTGCAGAATAGGTATCTCAAACTTGCTCCTTTTCCAAATTTCTGAATTCCAAATTGCATTCTCCCTCTTTGAGTAAACCTTGTAAAATAAGAGAGAATAGCCATAAGTATTGCACCATAATGTGTAATAACATCCCATAATGCAATAAATACCAATATAAAAGCATGATGCAAAATGGACGTATCAACTCCCCCAAGCTTAGACCTCGCTTGTCCTCAAGCGGAAGCTGAGATCGATAAATATGACCACATGTTTAGAGATAGAGGTGTCGATAAAATAAAATAAGGACATGCAGGCATCATGATCATATTTAGAACATCAATATTATCATATAATCTCTTATGCTAAAGTGACAATTCGTTCACCCTGTAAAGTATGAATCAAGAACCTTATGGAGAACTAACAACCAATAGTCTTTAGTCATTGAAACAACTGCAATTTATCGCAATATCGGAAAGAGTCAAAAATATGAGCTTGCAAGGCAAATCCACATACTCAATCATCATTTAGTCTTCTACAATTGCTAACACTCACGCGATACTTTATGAGATCAAAGTTTCAATCGGACACAGAGAAAGATAGGGGCTTATATTTGCCTCCCAACTATTTACCTCAAGGGTAATGTCAACGATAATAATTCATGGCTACTCACTTCCAAGTTGATATATGAATAAAGATCTTTCTCTAACACATGATGCTTGCCAAGATGCCGTAATAAAGGAATTGGTGTTTATCACCATGACTCTTTTAGGATAAAAAGTAAAGGTACAAGATAGGCCCTTCGCAGAGGGAAGCACAGGTTGCCATGCGCTTTTTGGGGTTGGATGCGTAATCTCTTAGTGTGGAGGAACGTCACTTTATATTGCCCCTTGTGATAAAGAACTTTATTATGCAGTCCGTCGCTTTTATGACTTCCTCATCACAAGTTCGTACAAAGCTTATTTTCCACACACCAATAGATCATACATATTTAGAGAGCAATTTTATTGCTTGCAACGATGACAACTTACTTGAAGGATCTTACTCAATCCATAGGTAGGTATGGTGGACTCTCATGGCAAAACTGGGTTGAGGGTTTACGGATGCACAAGCAGTATCTCTACTTAATGCGGAAGTTTTGGCTGATATGAGGTGGAAGCAAGCATCACATATTAAAGGATCTATAATCACATAACATTGTTCGGAAACAAGCAATCATAAGTCATTATGTTGTCTTCCTTGTCCAACATCAACTTCTTATCATGTCATATTTTAATGAGTGGTCACAATCATAAAAGATGTCCAAGATGATATATTTATATGTGAACCTCTCTCTCTCTCTCTCTCTCTCTGTCTCTCTTCATTACTTCCTATTAATTGCAACAAGGACTAAGGTCTATGTTTGTCAACTCACAACAAGTTTCAATCAACATTCTTTCTGTATGTGAAGTCATCACTCTCCATAAGATAACCACATGATCTTTCATGCATGTTCTTTTCATTATTTTCTTTAGATCATGGCATGAAGCAAAGCCCTTAACTAAATCACACTCTTTATTATATAACTCAAGGACTCGATTACATTGGGGTAACACAAAGCACAACTAAAGACTAGATCATACTAAAAACTTATATGCTACTAGATCATGATATTACCAAAAGGATCGAACTAAGATAACGATGAAAAGTAAAAGGAGGTGATGGTGATACGATACCGAGGCAACTCCCCCAAACTTGGCGAGAGCCAAGGGGATTGCCCATACCCATGTTTAATTGTCTTCTTTGGGAGGTGGTGGTGATGCAGCGATCCTGTCCTTTAGCTCCAATAGAGCCATCAGTTTTCGATTGACGCTTTGGAGTTATGTGATATGTTCCTCCAGCAAAATAACTTCATGGGTGATATAAACATTGCGAACACGAGTTATTTCACATAACCTCAAGAGCTCGATCAAGGATAGAGGCAATAGGTGGAGATGGGTGTGGAGGAATTCTTCCTCTATTAGCTCTTCATTGAGCGCAGATTGATCTCCATCCAACTCCGGGTTCTCCTTCTCAGCCTTATCCTCGGCTCCCCTTGGCAACTCCTCCTTGGCCTCCGCGATGTCCACCCTTTTCAGATCAGCGTCCGTTTCTTCATGAACTTGGGGAGAGAAATCCCTTGGTAAGTTTCTCGACGACATCCTTGTTTCTAGATCTGCCGCAAAAACAGCTAGAAACAAAAACAGAGGATTTTTGCGTGATACGAGGGTCAGACCTTTCGGGAGATTATATAATGAATTTTTACCAACCATAAGGAGTGTCCTACACGAAAACGGAGATCGGGAGGCACACGGGGTAGCCACAAGCCACCCAGGCGCGCCCAGGGGGTAGGGGCGCGCCTGGCAGGCTTGTCGCCTCCTCGTGCGCTTCTCGGACTACTTTTTATTTTTCTAATTTTCTAAATATTCCAAAACGGAGAAAAATTGCTATTGGAAAAGTTTTGGACTCTGTTTACCTACCGTAACTCATACCTCTTCCTTTTCGGAGTCTGAAACGGGCTGGTAAACGTCCCTTATGTACTCCTCCGGGGTTATGACATTAATAATATTACTTTCAACATTTATAGGAGTACCTGCGATATAATGCTTGATTCTTTGCCCATTCAGAACTCTCGGAAAGGTTCCTTCCGAGTTGTTGATTTTGATGGCACCGGAACGATAAACTTCTTTGACAATGTAAGGACCTTCCCATTTGGAGAGAAGTTTGCCTGCAAAAAATCTTAAACGAGAATTGTATAGCAAAACATAATCACCTACATTGAACTCATGTTTTTGTATCCTTTTATCATGCCATCTCTTAACTTTCTCTTTGAACAGCTTGGCATTCTCATATGCCTGAGTTCGCCATTCATCAAGTGAGCTGATATCAAATAACCTCTTCTCACCAGCAAGTTTAAAATCATAGTTGAGCTCTTTGATTCCCCAATAAGCCTTATGTTCTAGCTCAAGAGGTAAATGACATGCTTTTCCATAAACCATTTTATAAGGGGTCATGCCCATGGGATTCTTATAAGCAGTTCTATAAGTCCACAGTGCATCATCAAGTTTCTTAGACCAATTCTTTCTAGATCTATTAACAGTCTTTTGCAAAATTAATTTAATCTCTCAGACATTTAACTCTACTTGACCACTAGACTGAGGATGATAAGGAGATGCAATTCTATGGTTAACATCATACTTAGCAAGCATCTTATGGAAAGCACCATGAATAAAATGTGAACCACCATCAGTCATCAAATATCTAGGGACTCTAAATCTAGGGAAAATAACTTCTTTAAGCATCTTAATAGAGGTGTTATGATCAGCACTACTAGTTGGAATAGCTTCTACCCACTTAGTAACGTAATCAACAGCAACTAAAATATGAGTATACCCCTTGGACTTTGGAAAAGGTCCCATATAATCAAAACCCCAAACATCAAATGGTTCAATAACAAGTGAATAATTCATAGGCATTTCTTGACGTTTACTAATATTACCAATTCTTTGACATTCATCACAAGACAAGACAAACTTACGAGCATCCTTGAAGAGAGTAGGCCAATAAAAACCGGATTGCAATACCTTATGTGCAGTTCTGTCTCCAGCATGGTGTCCTCCGTATGCCTCGGAGTGGCACTTCTGTAGGATCTGTCCCTGTTCATGCTCAGGTACACAACGTCTAATAACACCATCTACTCCTTCTTTATAGAAGTGTGGATCATACCAAAAGTAGTGTCTCAAATCATAGAAGAACTTTTTCTTTTGTTGGTACGTAAAGCTAGGTGGTATATATTTAGCAACAATGTAATTAGCAAAATCAGCATACCAAGGTGCATTACGTGAAGCATTGATGACATTCAATTGTTCATCAGGAAAACTATCATCAATAGGCAGTGGGTCATCAAGAACATTCTTTAACCTCGACAAGTTATCTGCTACGGGGTTCTCAGCACCCTTCCTATCAACAATATGCAAATCAAATTCTTGTAGCAGAAGGGCCCATCTAATAAGTCTAGGTTTAGCATCTTTCTTTTCCATGAGATATTTAATAGCAACATGATCAGTGTGAATAGTAACTTTAGAATCAACAATATAGGATCTGAACTTATCACATGCAAACACAAATGCTAAAAATTCTTTCTCAATAGTAGCATAATTTCTTTGGGCACTGTCTAGAGTTTTACTAGCAAAATGAATAACATTTAATTTCTTATCAACTCTTTGTCCTAGGACAGCACCAACAACATAATCACTAGCATCACACATAATTTCAAAAGGTAAGTTCCAATCAGGTGGTTGAACAATAGGTGCAGTTATCAAAGCCTTCTTAAGTATCTCAAATGCTTCTACACAATCATCATCAAAAATAAACGGGACATCTTTTTGTAATAGATTAGTGAGAGGCCTAGAAATCTTAGAGAAATCTTTAATAAACCTTCTATAGAAACCAGCATGACCAAGGAAACTTCTTATACCTTTTACGTCTGAAGGGCATGGCATCTTCTCGATAACATCAACTTTAGCTTTGTCCACTTCAATACCTCTCTCAGAAATTTTATGTCCCAAGACAATGCCTTCATTAACCATAAAGTGGCACTTCTCCCAATTCAAGACAAGATTAGTTTCTTCGCATCTCTGCAAAACTCGATCAAGGTTGCTTAGGCAATCATCAAAAGAAGATCCATAAACGGAGAAATCATCCATGAAAACCTCAACAATCTTTTCACAAAAGTCAGAGAATATAGCCATCATACATCTTTGAAAGGTAGCAGGTGCATTACATAAACCAAAAGGCATACGTCTATAAGAAAAGGTACCTAAAGGGCAAGTAAATGTGGTTTTATCCTGGTCAGCATGTGCAACAGATATTTGAGAGAAACCGGAATAACCATCTAAAAAGCAGAAATGTGTATGTTTAGATAATATTTCTAGCATTTGGTCAATAAAAGGTAAAGGGTAATGATCTTTCTTAGTAGCTTTATTCAGTTTTCTAAAATCAATTACCATTCTATAGCCAGTGACAATTCTTTGTGGAATCAATTCATCTTTATCATTAGGGACAACAGTAATACCTCCCTTCTTAGGGACACAATGCACAGGACTTACCCATTCACTATGAGCAACGGGATAGATGATACCTGCTTCCAGAAGCTTTAGTATTTCTTTTCTTACCACTTCTTTCATCTTAGAATTCAATCTTCGTTGAGGGTTAGCAATTGGTTTGAATTCAGGTTCAGTTTTGATTTTGTGCTGGCATAGAGTGGGGCTAATGCCCTTAAGATCATCGAGAGTATATCCAATAGCAGCACGGTGCTTCCTCAGAGTTTTCAATAATTTCTTTTCTTCCTGCTCTGAAAGGTTAGCACTAATAATAACAAGAAATGTCTCTTTGTCATCAAGATAAGCATATTTAAGAGTATCAGGTAATTGTTTAAGCTCAAATACGGGATCACCTTTGGGTGGAGGTGGATCCCCAAGTAACTCAACAGGCAAATTATTTTTGTGCATAGGTGGTTGTTCAAGGAAGATTCTATCTATTTCATTTCTTTCATTCATATGCATATCATTCTCATGCTCGAGTAAATATTGTTCTAAAGGATCAGTAGGAGGCACAACAATGGAAGCAAGACTAATAATTTCATCTTTACTAGGAAATTCTTTATCATGAGGTTGTTTACCAAACTTAGAGAAATTAAATTCATGTAGAACACCCTCAAAACCAACGGTAATAGTTTGCTTCTCACAATCTATTTGAGCATTAACAGTATTCAAGAAGCGTCTACCAAATATAATGGGACAAAAGCTATCTTTTGGGGTACTAAGAATAAGAAAATCAGTAGGATATTTAGTTTTCCCACACAAGACTTCGACATCTCTAACAATTCCCACAGGGCAAATGGTATCCCTATTAGCAAGCTTAATAGTAACATCGATATCTTCCATCTCAGCAGGTGCAATTTCGTCTTTAATTTCATTATATAAATCTCTAGGTATTGCACTAATACTAGCACCCACATCACATAAGCCATGATAACAATGATCTCCTATCTTAACAGAAACAACGGGCTTGCCAACAATAGGTCCATGCTTATCATTAACATGAGGTTTAGCAATTCTAGCAGCAGTTTCACAAAATTGAATAACATGCCCATCAACATTATCAACCAAGAGATCTTTAATAATAGCAATACTAGGCTCAACTTTAATTTGTTCAGGGGGTGTAGATGTTCTAAGGTAGCCTTTACGTTTCATGGTTGAAGCTTTAGCATGATCCTTTATCTTAACAGGGAAAGGTGGTTTCTCTATATAAGTAGTAGGAACAATAGAATCATTATAAGAAACAAATTTCTCTTCAACCGGAACGGGTTTAGCAACATTAACTTCTATGGGAGGATGATATTTAAACCACTTCTCCTTAGGGAGTCCAACATGAGCAGCAAATGATTCACATAAAGAAGCTACTATCTCAGAGTCAAGTCCATGTTTAGTGCTAAAATCACGAAAGATGTCTATTTCTATGAAAGATTTAACGCAATCGAACTTAAGATTCATACCTGACTCCTTACCTTCATCAAACTCCCAAACTTCAGAGTTGCGTTTAATTCTTTCCAATAAATTCCATCTGAAGTCAATATCTTTCTTCATAAAAGAACCAGTACAAGAAGTATCGAGCATGGTGCGATTGTTGTTAGAAAGCCGAGCATAGAAGTTCTGAATAATAATTTCTCTCGAGAGCTCATGATTGGGGCATGAATATAACATTGACGTAAGCCTCCCCCAAGCTTGAGCGATACTTTCTCTATCATGAGGCCAAAAATTATATATATAATTCCGATCACGATGAACCAAATGCATAGGATAGAACTTTTGATGAAATTCCAATTTCAATCGCTTATAGTTCCATGATCCAGTATCATCACATAGCCTATACCATGTCAATGCTATATCCCTCAAAGATAAGGGAAAGACTTTCTTCTTGACCTCATCCTCGGGCAAACCTGCAAGCTTAAATAAACCACAAACTTCATCAACATAAATTAGATGCAAGTCGGGATGTAAAGTTCCATCTCCTGTAAAAGGATTAGCCAGCAGTTTTTCTATCATACCCAAAGGAATCTCATAATAAATATTTTCAGTGGGTGCATTAGGTTGAGGAGCAACTCTTTGCTCTTATGGCCGGGGTGAAGATACCCCGAACAAGCCCCTCAAAGGATTAGTTTCCATAGTATCAAGTAGCAGAAAATTTCAGCACACAATATAAATTTTTCCTTACCAAGTTCCACTCACCAAAGGCGCTTCACTCCCCGGCAACGGCGCCAGAAAAGAATCTTGATGACCCACAAGTATAGGGGATCAATCTTAGTCCTTTCGATAAGTAAGAGTGTCGAACCCAACAAGGAGTAGAAGGAAATGATAAGCGGTTTTCGATAAGGTAATTCATGCAAGTGCTGAAGGTAGCGGTAACAGATAGTTTTGTGATAAGATAATTGGTAATAGGTAACAAGTAACGGTAGTAGCAAAAGTGCAGCAAGTGGCCCAATCCCTTATGCAGCAAGGGACAAGCCGGAACAAACTATTATAATATGTAAAGCGCTCCCGGGGACACATGGGAATTACTGTCAAGCTAGTTTCATCATGTTCATATGATTCGCGTTCGTTACTTTGATATCTTAGTATGTGGGTGGACCGGTGCTTGGGTGCTGCCCTTACTTGGACAAGCCTCCCACTTATGATTAACCCCCTTCGCAAGCATCAGCAACTACGAACGAAGTATTAAGACAAAGTCTAACCATAGCATTAAACTAGTGGATCCAAATCAGCCCCTTACGAAGCAACTCATAAACTAGGGTTTAAGCTTCTGTCACTCTAGCAACCCATCATCTACTTATTACTTCCCAATGCCTTCCTCTAGGCCCAAATAATGGTGAAGTGTCATGTAGTCGACATTCACATAACACCACTAGAGGAGAGACAACATACAACACATCAAAATATCGAACGAATACCAAATTCACATGATTACTATTAGCAAGACTTAACCCATGTCCTCAGGAACAAATGTAACTACTCACAAAGCATGATTATGTTCATGATCAGAGGAGTAATAAAGATGTTTAAGGATCTGAACATATGATCTTCCACCAAGTAAACCAATAAGCATCAACTACAAGGAGTAATTAACACTACTAGCAACCTTACAGGTACCAATCGGAGTCGTGAGACGGAGATTGGATACGAGAGATGAACTAGGGTTTGGAGATGAGATGGTGCTGATGAAGATGTTGATGGAGACGAGTCCTCTCCAATGAGAGGAGCGTTGGTGATGACGATGGCGACGATTTCCCCCTCCGGGAGGGAAGTTTCCCCGGCAGGATCGCCCTGCCAGAGCTCTAGATTGGTTCTGCTCAAGTTCCGCCTCGTGGCGGCGGAGTTTCTTCCCGCAAGCTCTCCCTTGATTTTTTCTGGGACGAAACGCTTCATATAGCAGAAGAGGGGCACCGAGGAGCCACGGGGCCCATAAGCCCACTAGGCGCGCCTGGTGGGCGCGCCTACCAGGCTTGTGGCCACCTGTAGGTCCCCTCTAGTAGTTTCTTCGCCCAATATTTTTATATATTCCAAAATAAATCTGCGCTGAGTTTCGTGGCTTTTGGAGTTGTGCGTAATAGGTATCTCAAACTTGCTCCTTTTCCAAATTTCAATTCCAAATTACCGGCATTCTCCCTCTTTGTGTAAACCTTGTAAAATAAGAGAGAATAGCCATAAGTATTGCACCATAATGTGTAATAACAGCCCATAATGCAATAAATACCAATATAGAAGCATGATGCAAAATGGACGTATCAGGGCGCGCCCCTAGGGCCGGCCGACCTCACCCCTCCACTCCTTTATATACGGAGGAGGGGGGCACCCCTAGGACACACAAGTTGATCTCTAGATCATTGCCTTAGCCGTGTGCGGTGCCCCCTTCCACCATAATCCACCTCGGTCATATCGTAGCGGTGCTTAGGCGAAGCCCTGTGTCAGTAGCAACATCATCACCGTCACCACGCCGTCATGCTGACGGAAGTCTCCCTCGGCCTCAACTGGATCAAGAGTACGAGGGACGTCCCTGACCTGAATGTGTGCAGATCACGGAGGTGTCGTGCTTTCGGTACTAAGATCGGTTGATTGCGAAGAACGTTCGACTACATCAACCACGTCTCTTGACGCTTCCGCTTACGGTCTACGAGGGTACGTAGACAACACTCTCCCCTCTCGTTGTTGTGCATCACCATGATCTTGCGTGTGCGTATACTTTTTTTGAAATACTACGTTCCCCAACACATAGTTTGTTCAAATGATCTCATATTGTGCACAAGGGTGCATATTGGAATGGCAAACAATGTTGCATAAGGAAGTTTTCATTTTCTTTGGACGAAAAACCATTTTCCATTTTTCGAGTGCCAAAAGGAGGTTTTTTGTGAAGGACCTCCCAAATAATTGTTGCAAAATTGGACCAAATCAATTTTCTAAAATACTAGGACATAATTAATGCACAATTGACAAAATGGTTGGGTGTAAAAGTTTTGATCCACCTCTCGTGAAAAAGACAAATTTCACGATTCAGGTTGGAAGGTGTCAAATTTGAATCAAGGGCTGCCTCATAGTTTGCTATTTATTTTTTTCCAAAAATCACTTATAGTTACATAAGTACCTATGTAACCTTAAATACTTGGTTTGGTGGCGATACGTTGAGGTTTGGGCGGTGGCCGAGGGCCCCAACTCTAGAGCGTGTAAACTCGCATGCCCGCCGCATGGTCACCGCGTGACCGTGGTGTTGCCATGTGTTCTAGGCGGCCTAGGCATGTCTAGTGGGTTGGGCACTCCCCAGGTAGGTGCTAGGAAGAAAATTACAATATAGGATTCTCACGAGGAGACCGATCGATGCTCAAACATGAATTAGCAGCCAAGTGTTTGATTAGCGGTACGGGAAATGTACATGGCTAATGTCGTGAGTTTTGGCTGAGGATGATCAGTTACTAAGAAAACCGTCTTCACAAATTTTCAGCTAAAAAGGAGGTGCCTAGGTGGTACTTGCTTTGTAAAGTACCACACTGGACATAAATACGAATGTTGAAGCTGGGCTCAAAATAATGAATGGATTGAGCTGGCATTTGGTGGAGGATGGTTATTTGGGCATAGGAAAGCACCATAGAAAATGGATACTATTTGGACATGCCAAAGTGGTACTTCCTTCACAAAGTGTTGTTCTGAACAGAATAGGAAAATGAATATTGTTGAATTATTTTTGAACTAGGCAAGGAAGGTTTTTTACATATTTGACGAAGATATGACCCAAAGAATTTATGAGATTTTTTTGGGAATTTTGGGAATGACAGAATTATAAGTTGCTTCACAACCTGGGCAAAAAATGTCACATGGACATGACACATAGGCAAAACTTATGAAGTGGCGCCTAGTCATAGCAACCCACCACAATTTACAAGGTTATGACCATCTATATTGGTCGTGATCAGCTAGAAATAAGGCAGCGGACCAGTGCTATCTGCTTTATGACCATTTCGTGTAAGGAAATTACGACCTTTTCCGACCAAAATGGTCGTTATAGTTTAGGGTTTGGAGCCCGAACAGCTTTTGACCAATTGGTCTGAAATAGTCATAGATCTATGACCAATTCTTCCAGGGTCACTGACAGAAGGTCACTAGTTGACATATTTCTTGTAGTGGGAAGAGAGACGCTGCCGCTCCGGCAGCTAGCAGTACAAGCAGAGGCGGGAGCCAATTCAGATACGGTCCATCTCTCAAGCCTCTGGAAAAGTTACCATATGAGAGGACTGAGCAGGAAAATGAGGACATATGTCGTGCCCAACTAAGGGACCATTTTGCAAAGAAAAATCCACCTCCGAAGGAGAAGGTAGATCCGGTGAAAGTGAAGCGCACTATCAATGCCCTGAAGCGACCACCACCGCCTCCGCCGGATTCCAACTATGACCGCATAATTACTAAGACACATGCTAAAGCGCAGCAGTCGGGAAGTACTTCCAGTGCTGCAAGAGCGAAAAAATGAAGAAGTGGGAAAACAATTCCCCATCTCGGTGAACAGGAGAAGCAATCGTGTCCCCCGCTCAAGGTGTCTAGCGATATCGCTAATCATCCGATGCTACTGCCCAGTACCACTCTTGATGATTACCTGCCCAATGATGTACAGTTTGAAACGGCTGAGGTAGTAGACGTCTTTAGATACGAGCATGGGAAGCCTCTCGTCAAACCTGATCATCCTCATCTAACAATGATGATGCAAAAATTACATGACTGGTACATGGAAACCTACAGGAAGTCTGGGAAAGACATTTGTTAATCGGAATTAAAAAAGAGCATGACTTCCCTGGAGTCGACCTGCTACTGTTGAATTTGTGGAGTTATTTCAATTATACAATCAAAAGGCCCTCGACAAACAACTCATGACTTGCTACTGTCTGTAAGTATTACTTCTATAATTAAGTCTCTAGCTCAGCTCGTTCATTGCATGTATATATAACTATCCTCACTATATAATGCAAATTGAAGATGGTCGAATGCAAAAAATAGGAATCTTCGATGTTGGGTTCATTAGCCCAAATACCGTAAATGAATGGTCGGTACGAAAGGAGGCTGAAGATACCGAGAACAACTTACTACAAACGTTCCTTACACATCAAAACAAAAGGGAAATACTCTCTCCTTACAACTTCAAGTGAGTGTTACTGTCTTCTGCATATTCGGTTCCGCTTACTCATGGTTAAGTAATGTAATTGATGAGTTATGCGTGCACAACTTCCACTATATTCTGCTATCCATTAACCTTGACGGGGCATTAGTAATTGTCTTAGACTCGCTCCGTAAAGATCCCAAGTATTATGCGGACATGACTGCAATGCTCCAGAAGTAAGTTCAATCAATACCGGGACCATATCGGCAACTTTCGTTCATTCCCTGATATCAAGTAATCATTTTCTTTGCCTGCCAGGGTTTGGAAAACGTTCACCGCTAAGGTTCCGGGTCTGAAGAAGGAGCTGCGATTTACACACCCCGAAGTAAGTAGTACTAGCTAGTTTCGCGCATCTCTCATTGATTCTAGTTTCATCAATACCATTATCATGCTTGCTTATCAGTTTGATTGAACTCTATTCTCGTAAAGTGCTTGTTGCAGGCACCCAACACTCATTTATGTGGATACTACATATGCGAGTTCATTCGCTATTATACCTCTGAACGGGCCTCCTCTGAGAAATAATTTGAAGTACGTAAACAATATTCACAATTTTATTTTATATATTACCATCAGTTGTGTTGAGTTTCATTCATATATATGTATTGACCCCTTCTTTAAATTAGATCTGGCAGATGCGGAATGAACTCCTACCACATGATCGCATACGAGCAATTCAAGAGGAATTGGCGGGATTCTTTCTTGACCACGTCATACCTGAACAAGGAGAATACCATGTGAAATTGAAATTGTTGTAAGGGATGTTATATATTTTACATATGTAGCAGCGTCGGATAGATAACGAAAACTTGTTGTTCGACCAAGCACAAAGAAAGAGATGTCACTTCTCTCTATATATGTTCATGGCGATCTTGTGTAATTAATGGTTTCCTTTATTTGCTTACTAGCTAGCGTCGAGTTCTCTCTATATGTGTAGTAGCTAGAGTCAACCAAGCACGGAAAAAGAGAGGTCACTTCTCTCTATTAGCTCGGTAACACAATACGAAACCCCTAAATTAACCCTCCAAAACCCCAACCCCCCCCCCCTTCCAAAAAAACAAAACCCCCAGCGACTGCGAGCTGCTGACGCGTGGCCGTCTTTTGGTCCCGGTTGGTGTTACCAACCGGGACTAAAGATCCTCCTCCCCACCCGTGCAGCGCCACGTGGAGGGGCCTTTGGTCCCGGTTCGAAGCAAACCGACTAAAGATTTTGGGTATTAGTCCCGACCCTTTAGTCCTGGTTCCAACCGGGACAAATGGCCCTTTTTCTACTAGTGACTTCTCATAGGAGATACTTTCAGATAGACATAATCTCCTACTTTGAAAATTAATTCTCTTCTTCGATTATCTGCATAGCTCTTCTGACGAGTTTGTGCCCACTCTCAAGTTCTCTCTAATCAACCTGGCTTGTTCCTCGGCATTCCTGAGCACATCTGGTCCAAAGACTTAACTTTCACCCGTTTGATTCCAGAACAACGGTGTTCTACACTTACGCCCATACAATGCTTCAAACGGTGCCATCTTTAGACTATTCTGGTGATTGTTATTGTAAGAGAACTCCGCATACGGTAAACTTTTATCCCAACTAGTACCATACTGCAATGCACAAGCTCTCAACATATCTTCAAGAATCTGATTGAGCCTTTCTGTACATCCATCACCGAGAATGATATGTCAGATCGAAATTCAACTTCGTTCCCAATGATTTATGCACTTTCTGCCAAAAGATGGACGTGAACTGCAGACCTCTATCAGACACAATCTTCTTAGGAACTCCATGCTGACATACTATTCTTTCCATGTATAGCTCTGCCAATCTTGCCCTGCTATAAGTAGTCTTGATAGGCAAAAAGTGAGCGACTTTAGTGAGACGATCCACTATTACCCATATAGAATCACAACCTTGTTGAGTGTGTGGTAATCCCACTATAAAGTCCATTCCGACTTCTTCCCATTTCCACTCAGGAATCTTCATTGGTTGCAACAAACTAGCGGGTCTCTGATGCTCAGTCTTTACCCTCTCACAAGTGTCACATATAGCTACATACTCAGCCACATCTCTTTTCAATCCATACCAGCAGTACTTATCCTTAAGATTTAGATACATCTTAGTACTTCCAGGATGGATAGAATAGGCCGACTCATGTGCTTCACGCAAAATTGTATCATGAATGGCTTTCACCTTAGGCACACATATCCTTTTTCCAAACCATAAGGTTCCATTCTCATCTATTCTGAAGCCAGGTGTTTTACCAGTCACCACATTCTCAGCTATCTCCTTTAGCTTTTCATCTTCTAGCCGACCCTTACGTATTTCTTGCTCCAACGTAGGAATCACTTTTATCTCCATAGCACTAGCAACAATACCAAGGTTCAGATGTTGCAACTCCACATACAACTCTTCTGCCTCTGGCCTCAACTTACGATTGTTGCCATATTTCTTCCTACTGAGAGCATCAGCTAAAACATTCGCCTTACCTGGATGATAATGTACCTCCGGTTCATAATCCTTGATTAACTCTAGCCAGCGACGTTGTCTTAAATTCAGACATGTCTGAGTGAATATATAATTCAAGCTCTTATGATCGGTGTAGATATCACTCTTGCGACCAATCAGATAGTGTCTCCAGATCTGCAATGCATGTACCACAGCTGCTAGCTCCAGATCATGAGTAGGATAATTTAACTCATGCTTCCTCAACTGTCTCGATGCATGCGCCGGTGGTGGTGACCTCATGTCCGCTTGCACCGTGTTCGATGAAACGCCAACGAGGGTCAAAAGCTTCGAACCGCATCGGCATCGCTCGGGGTAGCAGCGGTACGCTACCGGAGTGCGGATGTGATGCTTGGCCATCTCCAACTCACGGCGTGTAAGAGAGAAATCATGAGACAGTAATGATTTAATTTGGTTTTGCAATGTTTTTATTTTAAAAATAGTTGGTTTATCTTTGTAAAATAGTTATTTACATGAGAATTATTGAACAAAATAGTTTTTAAAGAGCAATTTGCATTCAAACGGTCTTCATTCTTAACGAAGCTACGAGTTCACATTTGCTCTAACCAAACGGTCTTCAATTTTTGCCACCACAGGAGCCTTGTATTAGCTCTTGCGGTGCGAACGGGAGCTCGGATGTCCGTGCGACGAAGCTGATCTATGAAAGTGGCCTTGGTGATCCTGTGCCCCGGTTGGTAGGTTGGGAGACAGCAGGGATGCAAACCAGCGCCAACGATGGGCGAAGATTGCACGACGGATGAGCGGCGCTAGAGATGGAAAATCTGCTGGAGCAGTTTAGGTGAAAGGATAAACATGTAGTTTTCATTTTTTTTCCTAATAATGAGAGTCGGACTCACTGTAAAGATCGACGTGGGCTTAACTTTATGGAACTGGGCCTTATGACACGTAGGGCCCATCTGAAGCTTCTAGAGTTGTTAATCCAGTGGTTGAGAATGTGTGTGACAAAGCCTGTGTTTGAGTATTTACTATCTAGGGAAGTATAAACAATTTACAATCTCACCGGACCCATAAGCCAATATCCTTGAATGTTTTTTTCCCCTGTTTGTGTGTATATGTCGCAAGTTTTCTTGTTTTATTTTAGGTTTGGTACTGTAGCTAGGTCTAGAATAGTTTTAAACGGGCCCGAACCCCTCTTGCCCTCCCTCCTATAAAAGCCGCCCGCACTCCATCGCCTCGCCGCCGTTCCCCGCAACACCCTGTCGACCCAATCTCACATCCTCCTCTCCAGATCAGATCTTACGCCCGCCCGCCCGAGGTGAGCACTTGTAGTTCCTCTGGATTGGTTGGTAGGCGCTGGTTCGTGAGGTCTGGGATCCAGCCAGCGTGGTCTCCCTCCGCGCGCATCCGGAGTTACTTTCGTTCGATTGTGGTTGGTAGGCGGCGCTTGGCGCCGTCTTGTATCCTGCCTGCCTGGCTTTGATTATTCATTCGTATGAGGAGGAACCTCCCCTAGGATAGGATTTAATTAGTTAGGTTTTGTATTAGGGTAACACCACCTAGGGTTCGATTGATTATCCGTAACAAGGAATCAATCGGCGTTTTAGTTAGGGTTTGCTTGGTTGGTTGTGGTCAGATTTTGGTTTCTCATGAATTCTTCAACTGTGCCTGTCGCGATTTTGGGCGGAAATTGATGATTGATTTCGGGGGCAAAATCCGAGGGATTTTGTGGATGAAAGATGGGGAAACTTGGGGAAACCAAGCAAATCCATGGATCAAAATCAACAAAACTTCATCATGCCAACAAATCACAAATAAATAAATAAATAAATAAATAAATAATTGGGGGGCTATTTTTGGTGGGGAAATTTCGAATTAGGACGAAAAACAACAAGATCAAAGCTAGAAAACGAATATTAATTTGGATGGAATTCATGCTATGTTGTTCGATTTCAGTTTATGCCTGCCAGAATGTTTAATTTTTTTGTTTTATCAACTGTGTTTGAGCTTACTAGATTTTTTGTTGCATATTCATCTTCTTGCTCTGTTTGGATAGGTAACAATTAATATTTGGGATCCTAAAATATTTATGCACTGGCAGCACTTAACCTGCAGCTGCTGATTAATGTTGTATTCATATGTGCTGCTTTCCAGCTCTCTTGTTTCGATAGGTATTTGGTTATCGTTTGGGTTTATTTATTATCGTTTGTAAATGCTGGTTTGGTTTTCTCTTGCACATGGGATGCAATTTTTTTATTTCCCTGCTGTTTAGTTTATTGTTTCCTCTGATGGTGAGGCATTAATTCTGGAGATAGATGCAATTTTCTTGCTCACACAATAATACAATGAATGATGGGATCTCTTATCTACTTTGAACCAAATTATATTATATTCCCCCCTCTGTTAAATATTTTTCTGTTTTGGGTGATTGAGTGTATTCATTCATTTTGTTTAGTTGCCTATCAGTATAAATACATGGCTGGATTGCTTGCACTTCATATTAATAACTATTCATGTCACATTGCAAATATATATGCTGTCCTAACTAATTAAGTAGAAGCTTGGATTGGTGCTGTATGGTCTCTTGTCGACATTAAATCCTCCTCTGTTTGTGCTTTGTCTTTATTCTGCTGCTGCAGTCTTCTTCGCCACCAAAAGCAAATGACGATGCTCTACGAAATCCACTCCCATGCCCAAATCCAAGACCTGCAGGCCCGCTCCAATGAGCTGGGCCTCTCCAATAAGTCCATGCTTGTGAGGCTTGTCTCTCTGGAGTCGGTGCGCATAGCGTGGGAGTCGTATGCACTCCTCCGCCCGCTGATCATGGAGTCGTGGATTTGGGTATGCCCGCAGCTGAAAATCCTCTCGGACGTGGCAGGCTTGTCTCTGGAAATCCAAAAGCTCGAGCATGATGTGTTACCCCAGCTCAAGCTTCAGGAGGCTAAGCTGGAAACGGGCGCCCTGGAAGCCCTCCTACTCATGAAGAACTCAGCTGTTGCGCTCTTACATTTGAGGAAGTGCTTTAAGGAAGACTTGGGCGTGTTGCTGCGAGGATCATCTGGTCTCACCAAGTCAAAAGGCTGAGCAAAATGCTAAAGGATATTGCTGTCCGGTTGCTTCAGGAGCGTGAATGCAACATTGTCGGGCTTCAGGAGCGTGTCCGGTTGCTGGTCCAGCTGGTCACCGAGGTGTTGAACACCCCGGTTCAATTCGATGATTCTGATGAGTCTTCTGATGAGTCTTCTGATGGCTCGAGGCTGTTGTGATGAGTATTTCAATCAAATGTTGCGATGTATTTCTTGGAACCTCCTTTATGTTTGGATGTGTTATTAATGGATTTTAAATGATATGTATTTTGGGTAGTGTTTTCTCATTCTGTGCTAATAGGTACAGTCACATGGAGGTATATGCCAAAAGAATATAGTATCTTAGAAAAGAAATCTCAAATATAAGTCTTTTAAGAGGTTTCACTAAAAGACTACATACGGATGAATATAGGCATACTTTAGAACGTGGATGGATTCACTCATTTTGCTCCGTATATAGTTTTCTACTAGTGAAATTTCTTAAAAGACATATATTTAGGAACGGAGGGATCTGTGAGTGTCCATGATTAAAGCTTTGCAAATACCATAAACAAAACTTCACCTTGTACTTAGCTGAATTGAATCGAAATGTGATTAGCCTTCCACTAGCCAGCCAAGGAGGAAGGAGCCCACCGTTCCATCCTCCCTATCTCTATTTCCTCTTGTTGCGTCCACCTTCTCCTTCTCCTGACACGTAAATCTAGTTGAGGACTGCGGCAGATCTAGTTGCGTTGGTCACCGCGCAACAACCCTAGCCATGACGAGCTCCACCACCGTGCGGTCCGGGAGCCGCGCCGTAGTCCTCAACTAAACTAGGCTGCTCCACCTTGCCGTCACCAGCCCCTTCTCCGCCCACCTCCCCCTTCTCCTGACACGTAGATCTAGTTGCGTCGGTCGCCGCGCAACAACCCTACCACGATGAGCTCCACCACCGTGCGGTCCGGGAGCCGCGCCGCACTCCTCAACTAAACTAGGCTGCTCCACCATGCCGTCACCAGCCCCTTCTTCGCGCACCTCCCCCTTCTCCTTAACACGCGGATCTAGTTGCGCCGGTCGTCGCGCAACAAGCCTAGCCATGACGAGCTCCACCACCGTGCGGTCCGGGAGCCGCGCTGCAGTCCTCAACTAAACTAGGCAGCTCCACCTTGCCGTCACAAGCCCTTTCTCCGCCCACCTCCCACTTCTCCTAACATGTCCTAAACCCTCTCGATCTTAAAAGCCCCGTATCTTTTATTCTGTTAGGTTTTTGGGGATTCTAAAAATCTTCAACGGGGTTCCCCCACTTGAATTCGGATGTAACTTTTCGAGTAGATGATTTTTCATATAAAAAACTTTTTAATCCGAGTTCGTATGCAAAAGTTATGCCCATTTTACTAAATTTCAGAGAGATTTTGTAAATAAAGTCGAATCATATTTGTAAATTTTCCCAACAACTAGACCACATATCACATGGGAAACTTATTTTCTTTTATTTTTTTAACATTTCCATCATTTTCTTTTAATTTTTTAAAACTGAAAAGATGGTCCACAAGGGGTGCATTTAGTAATGACGCACCTTCACAAAGTGCGCCATTACTATGTGTATGACTTGGTCAAACCTTGGTCAAAGTTAGTAATGGCGCAAACTTAGTAATGGCGCACCTATGCAAAGTGCGCCATTACTAAGTTTGACCGAGGTTTGACCAGTCATACACACAGTTATGGTGCACTTTGTAAAGGTGCGCCATTACTATGTCAACTTAGTAATGGCGCACCTATAAAAAGTGGGCCATTACTATGTGTATGACTGGGTCAAACCTTGGTCAAACTTAGTAATGGCGCACTTTTCACCTAGTGCGTCTTTACTGTTTTGGTTACTAATGGCGTACCTACACATGACGGGCCAGATTTATAGTGTGGCATTAGTGTCCATATTGGCTATAGTTGTTTTTCTAGTAGTGTGCTATATGCCTAGACTCATTGCAGCCTCGTCGATCAAACTAAGATGCCATCCAGAGGCTACAGATTCAAGTACACAGGTAGGAAGAACATATTGCAGAGAATCAAATTAAGCAAGTGGCAAGTAATGATGAATGAAATTCAGCAATCTTACCCTAAACATAGCTACGGCCGCCGTTCAGACGAGGAGAGCGGCGAGGGAAGCGTGGAGAACGGCGGGGAAGCGATGTCGCGACCATTTTCCTCCTCCTCTTGCGCTTCGGAGTCATCTTCGACTCAGTTGGAGGCTCCACAATCTGCAACGGCACCTCGTGCACCGTGGGTTCCTGATCTAGTGGATTCTCTACCTTGGATCTGAATGCTCACCACCTTCGTCTGGTCCACGAGCTGGACGAATCGGCCTGCTCCATCGCCTAGAGGAGGATCTCGACGAAGTGCATTGGTTGTGCGGGTGAGGGGGGGGGGAAGCTTTGCCTTCTCCCTACTCGTCATTTGCTTCAAAGTGGCCATTGTCGTCCAGAGCATCTGACTTGTGTTGTGAAACCAAGAACGGATCTCCGTCAACCTTCTCATCTTGATCTGGTCGCCGCAGGCGATCTCCATGAAGTCGGCATTCTCGCCACCGGCGATTTGCTCGATCTGCTGCTCCATCGAGGTTTTTGCGTGGATGGAAGAGGGGGATGGATGTGGAAGCTGGGAAGAGCAAAGTTGCGGCCGCGAGAAGGAGGAGAAGGCTATGAGATGGCCGCGGTTGTAATGGTGATGGAAGAGGGGAAGTTTCACGACCGTGGCCATTTGCATTGGACGAGAGGGGCGGCGGTTTTGCATTGGACGAGAGGGCCACCTTATCATATTTTCCTAGGACTAAAATGCCCCTAGATTAAAAGGTGTCCCCACCTTATCATTCAGATTTTCGAGTACTTTCATCCGCGTGCATTTTCGAGTACCACGTATGTATGCACTGTTAGATCAAGGCAAACGAACGGCTCCAAAAAACGCCAACTACTGTAAAAGTTGTACTGAAGTAATTATCATATCTCACACTAGTGCAGAACCGGCCTTTAGTGCCGGTTCGTGACGGCCTTTAGTGCCGGTTCGCCAACCGGTACTAAAGAGTGGGGACTAAAGGTCCCCCCTTTAGTACCGGTTCGTCACGAACCAGCGCTAAAGTGCAAACACATGGCACAAGCCAGGCCCGGATGCGCGTAGGGCTTTAGTACCGGTTGGTAACACCAACCGGTACTAAATGTTTGGGTGTTTTTTTAATTTTTCCTTTAATTTTGTGTTTTCAATTTAATTTAGTGATAGTTTTACATTATAATGAGTTGTTAAATCATTAGGTGAAAGTACCATGGATTAGTTTCGGTCGATGCATTTGGATCTAGCTAGCTAAGTGATCAAGTATATGCCATATCCATATTATACTTGATCACCTAATTAGGTGATCACGAATAATATATATGGATATGGCATATATATACTTGATTACTTAGGTAGGATCCATCCAGCTGAAACTAATCTGTGGTTTCTTTTATTAAATGATATAATAACTCATCATCATCATCATATTAATATAAAAACTTGAAAGATCGTGGATGTCGCCTAGAGGGGGGGGGGGTGAATAGGCGCTTTAAAATAATTACGGTTGAGGCTTGAACAAATGCGGAATAAATCTAGCGGTTAATTTGTCAAGCACAAAACCTACAACAACTAGGCTCACCTATGTGCACCAACAACTTATGCTAAGCAAGAAAAACTACTTAGGTGATAGCAAGATATATGACAAGAAACAATATGGCTATCACAAAGTAAAGTGCATAAGTAAAGGGCTCGGATAAGAGATAACCGAGGCACGCAGAGATGACGATGTATCCCGAAGTTCACACCCTTGCGGATGCTAATCTTCGTTTGGAGCGGTGTGGAGGGACAATGCTCCCCAAGAAGCCACTAGGGCCACCGTAATCTCCTCACGCCCTCGCACAATGCAAGATGCCGTGATACCACTAAGGGACCCTTGAGGGCGGTCACCAAACCCGTACAAACGGCAACCCTTGGGGGCGGTCACCGAACCCGTACACTTTGGCAACACTTGGGGGCTGTCACCGGTACCCGTCAAATTGCTCGGGGCGATCTCCACAACCTAATTGGAGACCCCGACGCTTGCCCGGAGCTTTACACCACAATGATTGAGCTCTGAACACCACCAATCGTCTAGGGCGCCCAAGCACCCAAGAGGAACAAGCTCAAGGGCACCAAGCACCCAAGAGTAATAAGCTTCTCAACTTGTAACTTCCACGTATCACCGTGGAGAACTCAAACCGATGCACCAAATGCAATGGCAAGGGCACACGGAGTGCCCAAGTCCTTCTCTCTCAAATCCCAATCAAGCAACTAATGCTAGGGAAGAAAATGAGAGGAAGAACAAGAAGGAGAACACCAAGAACTCCAAGATCTAGATCCAAGGGGTTCCCCTCACATAGAGGAGAAAGTGATTGGTGGAAATGTAGATTTAGATCTCCTCTCTCTTTTCCCTCCAAAACTAGCAAGAATCCTTGGAGGGATTGAGAGTTAGCAAGCTCGAAGAAGGTCAACAATGGGGGAAGAACACGAGCCCAAAGGATAAGGTTCAATGGGGAAGAAGACCCCCTTTTATAGGTGGGGAAAAATCCAACTGTTATGCTCACAGCCCGCATCGAAGCGGTAGTACCGCCGGCATCACGGTACTACTGCTAGGGGTAGCGGTACTATCGCTAAGGGTAGCGGTACTACTGCTATGAGCGGTACTAAAAATTACATCCGTGCCTACCACCGCTGGACTTGTGACGAGTTTTTGGTCCCGAGCGGAAGTAGCCACGGAAGTAGCCGCGGTAGTACTGCTCCAAGCGGTAGTACCGCTCCCAAAGGCGGTACTAAAAAATTACTTCCGCTCCTACCCGCGGTAGTACCGCTGCAACCTTTTCAGAACACCAAAACTACCATAACTTCTGCATTCGGACTCCGAATTCGACGAAACCAAGTTTGTTGGAAAGCTAGGGACAAGGGCTAACACAATATTGAGAGAAATACCAATAATAAGCAAATGAGAAAAGGCCCAAAAGAAAATGGTGAGAACCCTTCCTCGGAAAAGACCGGTAAAACCTCCAACACCGAAAACATCATAGAAGACGCATGCAAACTCCGTTTTCGATGAACTCAAGCTTGTCACAAAGATGACCATAAGCTCTAAGACTCACAAGGAGAACCAAACAAGAACCAATAAACATGATGCAAGGATGCAATGGTTTGAGCTCTCGACGAACGATACGATCAAGCTACTCACTTGAGAGCCCCCCTTGATAGTACGGCTATCGATCCTATAACCCGGTCTCCCAAATACCACCATGAGACCGTAAAATAGAAAACCTATCAAGGGCAAACCTTTGCCTTGCACATGATCCACTTGAGCTAGATGATGACGATCTTGTCCTCCTCAAGATGGACCACCTTTCTTGATTGTGTTGGGTCGATGGAGACTAGATGATTGCTCCCCATACTCCACTATGGGTGAGCCACTCTTCGCACATCTTCACAAGTCCATTGACACCACAATGGATGGAAAGCTTCAAGCACTTGATCTCTTCGTGATGCTCCACTTGAACTTGCACACGGCAATCTTGATGACGATCACCACTTGATGTCATCCTTTCCATGGGTTGTATGATATCTTCCTCTTGGCGCAAGCCCATGGACACGCACTCTAACCCCACATAGACTCTCACATAGACCATGGGTTAGTACACAAAGTGCAATGGATAATGCTTACCATACCGTGGGATCACTTGATCCCTCTCGGTACATCTTCTACGCTTTGTGAGTTGATCAACTTGATTCACTCTTGACTTAGTCTTGATCAACCTTGAATCTTTCCAACTCTATTCGTTTGGATGATGTCTTGAAGGTAAACATGAATGATCACACAATCTTCTTCTTCAAGACATGCTTGCAATAAGCTCAACACTCACATGACCAATCTTTGGATAATTCCTTAATAGCACCTTGGTCAACACATAAACTCATGACCAATCTTTGGATAATTCCTTAATAGCACCTTGGTCAACACATAAACTCCTTGAAACCAACACATGGACTTCAAGAAATGCCTATGGACAAATCCTTCAAATATAACTCAATGCAACCATTAGTCCATAGAGAATGTCATCAATTACCAAAACCACACATGGGGGCACCGCATGTCCTTTCAAAACTCTTGCATCATATCATCAACATGAGTATATATATACTCTAGCTAGCTAGCTAAAAATCATCGTAGCCGTCATTATCACTATTTAATCATCATAGTCATTACCGCTATCTAATCACCACCAATAATAGCTTAAAGAAGAAACATTCACTTCTACCAGAAGCAAAAATATCATCGAGTTCAACATGATTGTCATGATATTATAAGCGTTCATATATAACACCACAAAAGCAAATCACTCTTTGAGATTAAGTTCAGAACGAAGAACACGAACATGAAAGAACAAGTACTAAGAGAAGCATGAACTAGCTAAATCACTCCAGCTAGCTACTCTCTCTCTGGTAAAATAGCATAGAACATGTATAGCTCTCCTGATTCATCATACTGGAGCATGCAGATGAACCTGTCTCCTAATCGTGGGCTGCACTTCTCATTGCTGCCCCCTAGTACTTCTCTGCGATCGTTAATAATTTTTTTCCAATCTTTCACCGTTAAGCATTCATCTCTTGTAGAAATCTTGAATGCATTCATGTGCAACGCAGGATATCTTGGCCGTAAGCTAACAATTGACATGCGACCTTTAGTCTCGATCACCTGAGGCACAACTGTCATCGGGAGTCCCTGTTGAAGAACATCGTATAATACTTAATTAATATACTTAGTAATGAAAGTTTAGCAAAAAATTATGTATGCAAAAGATGCATCGAGGACAAATAGTAAAAATCTTACCATCATTCCTAAATAGATGTGACCGTAGTTCAATACCATCACTATTGGTCGCACGTTTTCAGTACTAACATTTCTAAGTGCAGGAAGAAAATTTGTCTTGACAGTATGAAGATCCTCAAGCCATGAAACATAATGACTTATCTCCTCGCAGTTTAGTTCAGCTCCGGGACAGTAGTAGGTCCTGTCTACCAAGCGTCGGACATGTTTGCTTGAATTAAAATAAGCTGTCAATAGAAATTAGTTGTCAATTATTTTTGAATAAGCAATATAAAAGACAAAAATGAAGTGCCTGTTTAACTGATGAGTTCTCGTCTGAAACCGGTGAAGACTCATATTGAGTCCACAAATTATACACATAGAGTTTAATGAAGACCAAATCTTGTGATAGTTTGAAAAATAACATATTTAAATTGTGCATCTGAACGCAGAAAAAATACATTGATCAGTACCGCCTTTCAGCCAAAACGCGCTACTGCTACAGAGAAGTACATATAAAAAATACATTGATCATCAATGATCTTTTTGTATAGAATCTAAATCGTCAATAGGAATCTACCACCGATTTAAGAACCGGCGAAGACTCCTATTGTAGCCACAGATCCTACACATAGAGTTCAATGAAGACCAAATTCTTGTGATAGTTTGAGAAGTAACATATTTAAGGTGGTCAAATTCTTGTTAGGGGAGCGAGGTGGGACTAAAAATAGCGCCTGGCACAACCTCTTTAGTACCGGTTCGTGCCACGAACCGGTACTACAGATGCTGGTGCCCGGCCAGCACCTTTAGTACCGGTTCGTGGCACGAACTGGTACTAAAGATTCATAATGAACCGGTACTAAAGGTCTCCTCCCGCCTAGTCATTTGAACCGGCACTAATGGTCGCATTAGTGCCGGCTCATATGCAAACCCGTACTAATGTTTCTCATATTTGACCCTTTTTCTACTAGTGTCATGTTCATGAACCCTTTTGTCCCAAAATAAGTGTCATGGTTTTAGTTTTAAATTTAAACTAAAAGCACGACACTTATCGAGGAGTATAGTACGTAGTTAGTACAGAATATTTACCCATAAAAAAAGTTAGTACAGAATATAAGCGTCGCAAAGCTTTCTCTTCTTGTGCTTGGAGGTTTTAGTACATGCGCTCACCAGCCTCTTCTTATAGGCGGGGCAGTGCGCTACCTTGTCGATGAGAGTAGAAGAGTGGGCGGCGAGCTTGGACATCAATTCCTTCAACAGAGCAGGGCAGCTTCTGGAGACATGATCGATCGAAGTCGTGTGTCGATCGCCATGGCCTCGTCTAGTTTTTTTTGAGGGGGAGGCCTCGTCTAGTTTGGTGGAAGTCAAAGCACGCGTCCTTCACCCCCCCCCCCTCCCGCGTCGCCCCTCCTCTGGTGACACGGGGGAACCTCCCGTTGCGCTGCCGAGTCCCCCTCCCCCCCTCCCCCTGCCTCGCCGCCACCCGAGGAGGCCGCCGGTGAAGGCCGCACGCGCTCCGGGGAAGGTGGCGGCCGAGCGTTTTTGCTGGTTCTCGCGCGTGCTCGAGGAGGGGCGTTGACTCGCTGTGGATCTGGGGGCCGAGCTCGGGTCGGGCGGCGGCGTTTGGCCCGTCAGCGCGGAGATGGTGGCCCGCCGGTCGGCGCAGAGGTGGCGTCTCGCAGTGCCGCTGCTTCGCATCGCTGCGGTGCTGTGTGGCGGGCGTGGCGGCGCGGATCTGGCGCGCGACGAAGCGGCGCCTGTGGTCCGCGCGATGGCGGTGGAGGCGCGCGTGGCGCGGCTCGCCGGGCGCAGGCCTTGCGTCGGGCTACCGTGGGGGGGGGGCAGGCTGGTCGGGACGCGGCTGTTCCGGCTGGCGTCTACAGGCTCGTGGCGGCAGCGGTGTGCCATGAGTGAGGACGACGACGCGGCGGCGTCACACGAGGGAGGCTGTGTGGCGATGCGTGGATGAGCCTGCCAGCCCTGTGGTGTGGGGGCGGGCTCGGGAGGCGGCTTCGGCCGCGAGGGGTGCGGCAGGACGCCGCGAGGACGCCCTGGTGATGCGCGGGTCGGGGGCCCCGGTTGTCGGCGAAGAGCGCCCAAGCTGTAGGTGATGCTGATTCGTGTTGGGCAGCTCCGATGGTGGTGGTGGTTGGTGGGCTCGCTGGTGCTGGTGCGGGATGATGTGTGGCTGAGGAGGTGTGGGAGCTTGGGTGAAGACCCTGTCCCGGTCTTGTGCCGTGACCAGTGATGGCGGCGGCTGTGGCCGTCGTTGACCTTCCTGGAGGCATCACTGTTTTGTTGCATCTCGGCCTCTCTGGGGAAACACTTGATCTGTGATCGGACGATGGCAGCGCCTTGGTGTCGTTTTCCCCTCTTGGGGGCTTCGTCTTGGGAGCCCGGCATCGGTGGGCGGGACCCGTGGATGGCGGCGGTTGTGGAGACCAGGCTTCTGTGGCAACGATGACGGTGGGAGCGATGTCGACGACGCGGCAATGGTTGCGGTAGTCGGCTCTTCTCCGGCGTGTCCGCGGTTTTGCCTCAGGTTGTTTGTTGCCGTGGAGTCGTAGCTGCGGTGGCGGCGCCCTGTGATATACGATGACCGGCTATAGGTGGCCCGTTCAGCGATCTCCCGTGGCGCCAGCCGTGCCTGGTTTTGTTCTTCAGAGTTCTCCATCAGAGTCGGAGCTGCGCTGTCTGGCCGCAGGTGGCTGAGATTTGGCGCAGATCTTCATGTAGCTTCACGCGTCCGCTTTGGTGTGGGTTGAGTCGACGATCGCCTGCGGCGAAGTCGGAGTCGTTTGCTCAGAGTGTAGGGATGGCGACGACGCCTCTAGGGGAGGAGTAATGACGATGACGCCTGCGTGCTGTCTCGACAAGACCCTCTTTAAAGTGGTGTGTGTGGGGTATTTTATGTGTGCCGCTCAGCTGTTGTGAGGGTTTTCGCTCGGTTCTCCATAATTAACCGTGCAATCTGGTTTTTGCTCGGTTTTCCCTAATTAACCGAGCAACTCTCTTCTGCTTATTTAATCGATGAGGCAAAACTTTTGCCTCCGTTTTGAAAAAAAAGCACGCGTCCTTGAGTCCTTGGCCAGTGATGCTGCTCAGCGTGGTTGCCACGGTGCTCACGTCCATGTGTGGCCCAGTAGCGGATCTAGCCCAATAAGCCAGGATGGGCCAACATAAAAATATATTATTTCTTAATATTTTTTACCATTTTTCCTATGCTATAAAGCTTTCCAAAAAATCCCAGGGTGGGCCTCTACCTCCGCCACTGCATGTGTCTGCACAATCTATCCTCGCAAACCAGCTTGAACCTCTCCACACTACTGGAATTCTGTCCTACGCCGAGTGCCACGGACACTCGGCAAAGGGCCGAAAACCGCCGGGAAAGCCTTTGCCGAGTGTCACCCTCGGCAAAAGCCACCCGGCGTACACCTCTTCGGCAAATAGGAGTTTGCCGAGAGCCAGAACACGGACACTCGGCAAAGACTTTGCCGAGAGCCAAACAGTACCACTCGGCGAAATAAAGTAGCTAATGGATAGCAGACGATGACGGTGGTTCCTGACACGTGGGACCAGGGGCCATCTTTCCCGAGTGCACCTCTCGGCAAAGCCAGCCAGTAGGTGGCCGACACGTGGTAGCTCCTGACACGTGGGACCAGGCGAACAGGCCGAGGGACATCTTTGCCGAGTGCCCCTCTCGGCAAAGCCAGCCTGTAGGTGGCCGACATGTGTCAGCTCCTGACACGTGGGACCAGGCGAACAGGCCGAGGGCCATCTTTGCCGATTGCCCCTCTCGGCAAAGCCAGCCAGTAGGTGGCCGACACGTGTCATCTCCTGACACGTGGGACCAGGCGAACAGGCCGAGGGCCATCTTTGCCGAGTGCCCCTCTCGGCAAAGCCAGCCAGTAGGTGGCCGACACGTGTCAGCTCCTGACACGTGGGACCAGGCGAACAGGACGAGGGCCATCTTTGCCGAGTGCCCCTCTCGGCAAAGAGTGCCACCTTTGTTGTGGCTCTCGGCAAACTCTATATTTGCCGAGCGCCACTCTCGGCAAACTCAGCCAATAGGGGAATGCCACGTCACTTCTCCTAAAAGCCGTGAAAATATTTTGCCGAGAGCCACCATCGGCAATTCTTTTTCCTTTACCGAGAGCCCTCTTGGTAAAGTTGCCAGGAGGGCTACAGGTTATTACCCTTTACCGAGAGGCCTCTCGGTAAAGTTGCCAGGAGGGCTACAGGTTATTATCCTTTATCGAGAGTCCTCTCGGTAAAGGGTGCGTTCTGGTCCAGTTTCAGAGTCATTGCCGAGAGCAGCCCTCGGCAATGGTGTGCCCAGGAGCCTTTTTTCCCTGTTTCTGTTTCTTTCCTGCAGCGAAACATATACAGCAGCAGCATATAGTTCATCACACATAGAACATGTCACATATAGGCATCATTGAACAAAAGAAGCAATGATTGATTCTGAAAAACATTCCACATAAAAGCAATAGTGCATCAAAGCAATAGACCACAAGTTTACAAGTCTCAAGATGCAAGTGTTCTCAACATACAAGGAACCGTTTCAAACATAACATGAAATTGACGCGATTTTGGAGATCGGAGTGATAACATCGACATTAGAAGGCATCATTCCGTTTGCTGCCCCAACTCCATCAACCGGAGTGATAACATCAACATTAGAAGGCATCATTCTCTTTGCTGCCCCAACTCCACAAACTTGAGGTGGAACTACCGGAACATTGTTCGACCCTTGTGATCGGTTGAGCTGTGATGGATTGACCCAATAGTGAGATGAATGCATATGGTAATGCGAAAATGGTGATAGAAATAGTTTGAACAAAACTCACAATGTTCCACTCTGGCGTCGGTGGCATCTCTGGCACTGGTTGGCCTTGCATGGAATAAAGATTGGCCACCATATGTTGTAAATACTTCACTAGATCATCTTGTGCCTTCAGCTTGGCCCGGTTTTCATCTCGTTCTTTCTCGGTGTCAATCAGTCGAGTCTACAATATGGCAATGCAAATGTCATTCATGTTGAAATGCAAATATCCTCAATAATGAAGAAGGATCAATGAAGAAGGACCATGAAGGATCAATGAAGAAGCACTGACCTGAATATCCTCAATAATGCTCACGGAATGTGGTACGCGACGCTCTACGGTAGGAGTAGAGCCAGTACTCATAGCACGGAGCGTGTTGACTCTCGGAAGGAAGGAGGTTATGACAGAATCAAGGTGAACCGCCATCTGGCCATTCGGTCTACCGCCTGCCGCGGCAAAGGCCACAAGAGGGTCAAACGGTAGCACGTGAGGATCAGCGTCAGGCCCGTGCGTCTCCTTCAATTTTTTGGTGTAGTTCTCTCCATCTGACCGGGCTTTAGAGCTGATCCAGTCCCTCTCCGGGTGGAGAGGGTCCTTGTCCTTGTCGTCTTTTGGTACGTTTGATGGTCCATGCCTCAAGTAAGTGATATCCTTTCCGGTGTCTTCTTTACGCAAAAGAAAGTGATCCAAACAATCAAGGGAATGCTCACAAATGAAAGAGAACATGATGAAAAGAAAAGGATGTGGTTGCCTACATGTTTTGAGGCGACACACAGGATGGTGAGGTTGCCTTGATGGTGTCCTCGACCCCCATCAACTTACGCCCGTTCAGATATTACTTTGTGTTCATCCTGCCACCTTGGATCATCCACCGTTCGACGATCTTCTCCCAAAGACAGACGTTTGTCGGTAGCACCATCGAGGAATCACCTGTAGATTAAACAAATACATCTTAGTAAGGATTCTAATTTTGCCATAGTGTAGGAAATAGCAAGCATCCATCGTCACTTGCCTTGAAGTAATTGTCCCGTGAAAGATGCGTCCCTCGAGCCTCCTGTTTGGAAATCCTATGGTTGAGATAGTCCGCGTGATACTTGACCACTAACCGGACGCGCTCCTCATAGTGCATGTCGTGGACTAGTTTCTTGGCAATATTCTCAACCACCACATTTGCACGATCCTTCTGACCCTCAACGCATGTATAGAAATCCTACAAACATGCATACATGTGAGAAGGGTTAAATCATGACTATGGAAAATTTAAACCTTTTGGTATTGACATTTAGGTGTTTGAAAGGACTTACCCAGAAATCGTTGACCACTCGCATGGCTCTGTTATCAAAAACCCTCTGATGCATATCCAGGAAATCCGATGCAAGTTTGTAGTGATCCCATGACCAAGCTGGCTCAATGATACCGTTCGGCAAAGTGACCAGTCCAGGATAATTTAACCTACAAAGACCCCCAATGATGCCACTCGGCGACCATGGCGCACGCCTCTCACCACCTTTTACTAAGCTTACGCATTTCGAGGAGTGAAGTCATATTATATGTGAGGAAATGACAAAAGGTACAATTTATATGGGATGAGTCGAGATAACCACTTATTTCTCTCCCATTGGTTTAATCAACACGTCTCTATGCACATATTGACGTCTTGGAAGCTTTG
Organism: Aegilops bicornis; assembly: GCA_021605145.1. NCBI lineage: Eukaryota > Viridiplantae > Streptophyta > Magnoliopsida > Poales > Poaceae > Aegilops > Aegilops bicornis. Next base: position 713,417,952 of record CM038672.1, on the reverse strand, counting down.
AAGGACCACGCAGCCACACTTTTCCTCTGGAAGTAGTGCTAATAGTCGAACCGCTCGGCAGCGAACCGCTCACCTCGTGGTGCTCTGTCACCCGTGAGGGTCCATCCCCACCCTCAGAAACCTGACGAACAACCAGCCTCCTCTCGGCGGTGGCGTCCTCCACCACCTCCTCCTCCTCATCCTCCACCACCTCCTCCGCAAAATCCTCCTCCTCCTCCTCCTCACACGCCTCATCCCCATCCTCTGTTTCCTCCTCCTGAGCACGGTGAAGCATCAGCATCGAGGGTTGAGGAGAAGAAAGAGGTGCTCTACTCCGGGCTGCTTTACGCACCTCGTCCACCTCCTCCTCCTGCCTCACCTACTCCCCCTCCTCGTCCGCCTCCTCGTCCGCATCCTCCTCCTGCCTCACCTACTCCCCCTCCTCGTCCACCTCCTCGTCCGCCTCCTCCTCCTGCCTCACCTACTCCCCCTCCTCATCCGCCTCCTACTCCTCCCCGGCGTGGTACTCGACCTTGTTTCACACGTTTTGCCAGACGGGTGTCTAGACCCGCCAATCCTTTGGCCTTCTTGGCGGTTGTGGCAACCGATGAAGGAGCGACCACCGCTTTCACCGGACGATCAGGTTGATCATTGTACAGATCATTCACTTTTTTCAAACTTTCCTTTGGAATCTTCTTGCTACCTGTTATGTTCAATCACCTGATACGAAGAAGAACAAACCAGTTAGTACAGATGATACAACTTGATGTAAATACAATAAATATATCACATATGAAGAATAAATGGAATTGTCACAATAATACATATAGTTATTACACACACAAATACATAGAGTTGTTGCACACACGAATACATAGAGTTGTTACACACACGAATACATAGAGTTGTTACACAGACGAATACATAGACTTGTGACACACATACATAGAGTTCTCACACAATTACATGGAGTTGTTAGAAATAAGGGTCAATATTAGGTGCATCATTTGGATCAGGGCTTTCATCATCGCTATCACGCCCGTTCATACATTCATCCTCGAAGTCTTCAGGGGGGCCCTCATCCTCATCTAGCCCCATGTGCCATCGCATAAGTAATGCTAAATCTCGAGGGTCAGAAACATCCTCGTATTCGTCCTCTACATTATCTACTTCCATGTCATCCATGGCCTCATGTTCCATAGCATCATGTTTGTGATGCACGCCATCATCTTCCTTTGCATCATCTTCATCTTCGTCGATTATACGCTTCTTGAAAGAACTCTCCCTCGTATGTGTTAGGGTTTATATGGTAATCATCCTTGTTTGGGGTAGGTACCTTGATATGCGGGGGTACCTTGTACACGACATCCCACTTCAAGAGATCGATATATCCCATAGATGTGCACGCGTATGGGAGAAAAAACACTTGTGTAGCTTGTTGAGCCATAATATAGACATCATTTCCTGCATATTTCGAAGCTCGTTCAACTTCGGCAAAGCCAATACTAGGGGTTCGTCTCACTTTCTCTGGATGGAACCAGTTGCATCTGAATACGATGGGCTTCACTCCTTGTAAACCAAAATACTTCAACTCATAAATTTCTTCGATGGTTCCATAGTAGTGACGTCCAGCTGTCCCTAGACAATGGACCACACTATTTATTGACCTTCGGTTGGGCCTCTCACGCGTGTGTTTATCAGTGTGGAAGCGATACCCATTCATGTCGTAAGCCTTAAATGACTTGGCCTCGTATTCAAAACCTTTGGCTACTTCTCTCGCTTTGGCGTCCATATCAACCTCCTGATATGCCTACAAGATTAATAGGAAATTGTCGGTTCATTAGTGGAAGCATTACAGGCAAGTAAGATCAACTTGAAGTAACATAAAGTTAGAAAAGTTACTTTTCTTGAGAACCAAGAAATGAAACCGCCAACAGCATTGGTATCTTCAAGAAGGTTTGCTGATTCTTCGTCGCTAGGAGGCCATGGTAGCTTCCAGAATTCGTTCTGGAATTCCCTAGCAATATGAAGAATTCGAGTTAGAACTCAAGACTAGTGAGTAGTTGTCAATAAAGGTGTTCTACACTTACTCTATGTACGGTTGCACTTCTTCCATGTTGGTCAAGACATAGATCATAATAGTCGACCACTCAGTAGGTGAAAAGTTCTTGGGCTTCGTCCACTTGCTTTGCCACCTTGGCCTTCAAGAGGCTAAGGTCGGAAACATTACTGGTGGGTTCTTCATTGTAACGAGGAGCTGGATTTAACCTAGTCTGAATACTGTCATGATAGTACTTTGTCGTGGTCGTGGCCACCTCCTCGTTCAGGTATGCCTCGGCTATGGAGGCTTCAATGCGGGCTTTATTCTACATTTCCCACGAAGATGCTTGAACTCTCGTTCAGGTGCATACTGCCATCAGAACTGCACAGGTCCTCCCATTCTAGCCTCATACGCGAGATGTAAGATCATATGTTGCATCGGACTAAAGAAACCTGGCGGAAATATCATCTCTAACTTGCATAGCAACTCAGGTGCTTGTTCCTCCAACTTTGCAACCACTTCATAATCTAGTTCTTTGGCACAAAGCTGACGGAAGAAGTAGCTCAACTCCGCCAGCACTCGCCAAATATCCTCTCTGACATACCCTCGAATCATCACATGCATTATCCGCTCAAGCCATACATGGTAGTCATGACTCTTGAGGCCTCCTATTCACTTTGTAGCCATATTCACCCCCTCATGATATTAGCTGCATATCCATCGTGGAAGTACAAGTTGTTCACAATCCATTGGAGAATTTCCTTCCTTTGGGGCATTGAAGGGGTGAAAGGGGCGGTGGCTTCTTCCAAGAATTACCTTTTGCACGAGGCACCAAATTTAATTTTGGCCTGTTGCATAGTTTGGCTTGATCGATCCTAGCCCTGAATGTTATCCTTTGACTTCTCGGTGTCGAGGAGGCGTGCGAGTAAGGCCTCCGCAATATTCTTTTCAGTGTGCATTACATCAATGTTGTGTGGAAGTAGAAGATCTTTAAAGTAAGGGAGCCTCCATAAGCTTGGAATGTGAGTCCACTGGTGTGTCTCTCCATACCCCAGAAAACCTTTCCCATCAAGCTTTTCCCCGAGAGCATCTAACTCATCCTTAAGCTGGGCACCGGTCCTAATAGGTGGTGGCGGGTCATCAACAATAACACCTTTTTGAAGTGCATATCGTCTTGCTCAGTATGGGTGATCAAGACGGAGGAACTGCCGATGTTGGTCAAAGCATACATACTTGTCACCCTTAGCCAGCCAAATGAAAGTCACTGCACTGTCGACACCTTTGGCAAGGCCACTTCCCCTTTACACACCAACCACAAAATATTGCACGTGCCGGTAGGTCATGTAGCGATGTGTGGTACCAGATATGCATATTGAAGTGCTCCTTTGAAACGGCATCGTATGTCCGGACCCCGTTGTTCCAAGCAACAAGTAAGTCGTCCACCAATGGCTCCTTATACACACTCATATGCTTCCTGGGATAGTTAGGACCTGGAATTATCAACGTCAGGAACATGTGATGTCGTTGCATGCAAACGACAGGGGGCAGATTCAGGGGGATAACATATACTGGCCAACAACTGTATATGGCAGCCATCAGACCATATGGATTGAACCCGTCGGTCGTTATCCCAACAGCTACACTCTTCTAGTCATCTATTTTCTTATGAATTTCAACAAATTTCTTCCATGCTTCACCATCCCGTGGATGTTGCATCTTTTTTGTATTGTACATCTTCCCTTCGGCGGCCCATCTCATATATTGGGCAGTTTCCTCGGTCATATAAAGCCTCTGGATCCTTTCTGTGAATGAAAGATATCAAAGGATATTGACGGCAATTGTGAGCTGCCTCTTGCTACCATCATCATCTATTACCTCAATATACCTAGAGGATTTGCACTTGACACAATAATTCGTATCTTTATGTTCATTTCTAAATAGCATGCATCCGTTTGGACAAGCATGTATTTGCTCATATGGCATCTTAAGTGAACTGAGGATTTTGTTCGACTCGTACATGTTCTTTGGCAATATATGTTCTTTAGGCAACAGGCCAGCAATAACTGACAATAAATCAATGAAGCAAATTATGCTCATGTTATGGTTTGCCTTCAGGGCCATTAGGCGTGCAATGCCATCTAGTTGAGTAACCTCCGTATGGGCGTGAAGGGGTTTTGTGCATAAACAAAGCTGCATGATACTCTTCAGGGCTTTCCGGTGGCTCCTCGGAGTTCGGGTCCTCTCGCGGATCCGCACGGCGGATGTCATCTAATAGGTTTTCAATCCACGTATCATATTCGCCAGTGCGTTGTCGCACCACCTCCGCCCTGGACTGTTCTGTCTCACCGTGAAAGATCCACGGTAATAGCTTGGCGTAAACCCATATTTGCCTAAGTGTTTACTCATAGTAATCTTATCTCTTTCATTCTGGTTATCACACTCCGTGCATGGGCACCAAATTCCACGAACTGGCGTTTCTCCAACAAATACTAATTCCAGGAAATCATTGGTCTTCTACCTCCACTCAGGGGTCATACCCTCCATGCTGGGATGTCCGGTGTACATCCACTCACATTCTTCCATCCTCTGATATAAAGTTAAACACACACATAATTTTTTTATGTAACAAGTGGTTCCATCAAGTTTTATGACATGCACTGAGCTATGTAATAGGTAAAGATAGGTCCTAATCCGACCCGAGAATGTGTAGGCTGGGTCCGCTTTCATGACGTACTCCGACCCGAGACAAAATTTCGGCAGCACCTCCCCGTTGTTCTCCAAATACACGTCTCAGCAATAAGCCAAGAGGATGTGTATCTAGAGAACAACAAAGAGACAACGTCGAAATTCTGTCTCGGATCTTAGTACATCATGAAAACGACCCGCCTACACATCCTCGGGTTGTCCATGGAAAACGTGGACAATTTGAAAGAGTCGAGGTTATAAATATGCAAAAACATGCATATTTATAGATACAACCCTTCTGAACAGGAGACACCTAGGTTACGCGACTATTTAGGTGATCTACAAATAATGAAAACCTACACATGAACGGGAAGAGATTACCCTTGAAGCGTGCAGCGAATTCACTCTCTCTTGTCAAAATAGATGCATGTCCTGCATGAAAGAATGAAATTGTGTCAATCATATGTCAAACAAACAAACATCAATAACACTCACTCACACACACCCCACACACAAACACACTCACATATCCATACACACACATCACACACTCACTCACACATGCACACACACACACAGTGGCCCAGCCGGCTCTCATGGCGCCAACCGCGCCTCCTGCGCCCGCCCAGCCTTGTGATGGCCGTCTTGTGCCGTCGGCCCCGGCCCAGCGTCAACCACGCCCGGCCGTGCTGGTCCAGCTAATCAAGCAAAGAAGCAATCATTGTTTGCTCGGCTTCCCTTAGGGAGCCGGGAGACCTAACCCTAGTCGCCTCTTGCGTCGCCGCCGCCTCTCCCTCTCACGCACGACGGTGCCTTGCCGCCCGGCGGCCATGAGCTTTCGCGCGATCCAGCCCCTCCTTCCCCTAAAACCTCGCCCTAGACCCGTTAGGGTCCCAAAGACCTACCACCCACACACACACACATACAAAGCACACACTCACACACATTATTCACTATATATGCATATATATATACACCTTTTGTTGTAATGGAGAGGGGGGAAACCCCTTTTATTTAAAAAAACGAGATTGATTAGGGGGGCTCACCAACGGGGCAGGGGGGCGGCGGGGGAGGTGGATGCCGGACGAGGTAGAGCTTAGTGGATGAGATGTCGTGCCTGTGGTGCTCGCTGAAGCTTGGCCGAGACGGTGGCGGTGGACGAGCTCGGTGGAGGTGGCGGTGGGGGGTGTTGGGGAACGTAGTAATTTCAAAAAATTTCCTACGCTACGCAAGATCATGGTGATGGCATAGCAACGAGAGGAGAGTATTGTCCACGTGCCCTCGTGAGACCGTGGCGGGCGTTATGACAACGCGGTTGATGTAGTCGTGCGTCTTCACGATCCGACCGATCCAAGTACCGAGCGTCGGCACCTCCGAGTTCAGCACACTTCAGCTCGATGGCGATCCCGGACTCCGATCCAGCAAAGTGTCGGGGATGAGTTCCGTCGGCCTGACGGCGTAGTGGCGATGATGATGTTCTACCGGCGCGAGGGCTTCGCCTAAACTCCATGACGATATGACCGAGGTGGAATATGGTGGAGGGGGCACCGCACACGGCTAAGGAGCGATCCGTAGATCAACTTGTGTGTCCATGGGGTGCCCCTGCCCCGTATATAAAGGAGTGGAGGAGGGAGGGCGGCCCTCTCTATGGCGCGCCCTAGGGAGTCCTACTCCCACCGGAGTAGGATTCCCCTTTCCTAGTCCAACTAGAAACCCTTCCATGTAATAGGAGTAGGAGAGAAGGAAAGGGAAAAGAGAAGGAGAAGGAAGGAAGGGTGCGCCCCCCTCCCTAGTCCAATTCGGACTAGTCCAAGGGGAGGGGTGCGGCCACTCTTTTGGCCATTTCTCTCCTTTCCCGTATGGCCCAAAGAGGCCCAATACGAATTCCCGTAACTCTCCGGTACTCCCAAAAATACCCGAATCACTCGGAACCTTTTCGAACTCCGAATATAGTCGTCCAATATATCGATCTTTACGTCTCGACCATTTCAAGACTCCTCGTCATGTACCCGATCTCATCCGGGACTCGAACTCCTTCGGTACATCAAAAACTCATAAACTCATAATATAAGCATCGCCCGAAACCTTGCGTGCGGACCCTACGGGTTCGAGAACTATGTAGACATGACCTAGAACTATTCTCGGTCAATAACCAATAAGCGGAACCTGGATGCTCATATTGGCTCCTACATATTCTACGAAGATCTTTATCGGTCAAACCGCATAACAACATACGTTGTTCCCTTTGTCATCGGTATGTTACTTGCCCGAGATTTGATCGTTGGTATCCAATACCTAGTTCAATCTCGTTACTGGCAAGTCTCTTTACTCGTTACGTAATGCATCATTCCGTAACTAACTCTTTAGCTACATTGCTTGCAAGGCTTATAGTGATGTGCATTACCGAGAGGGCCGGAGATACCTCTCCGACAATCGGAGTGACAAAACCTAATCTCGAAATACGCCAACCCAACATGTACCTTTGGAGACACCTGTAGTACTCCTTTATAATCACCTAGTTACGTTGTGACATTTGGTAGCACCCAAAGTGTTCCACGATAAGCAGGAGTTGCATAATCTCATAGTTACGAGAACATGTATAAGTCATGAAGAAAGCAATAGCAATATACTAAGCGATCAAGTGCTAGGCTAACGTTATGGGTCATGTCAATCACATCTAATGATGTGATCCCATTAATCAAATAACAACACATGTCTATGGTTAGGAAACATAACCATCTTTGATTAATGAGCTAGTCAAGTAGAGGCATACTAGTGACTATATGTTTGTCTATGTATTCACACATGTATCATGTTTCCGGTAAATACAATTCTAGCATGAATAATAAACATTTATCATGAAATAAGGAAATAAATAATAACTTTATTATTGCCTCTAGGGCATATTTCCTTCAGTCTCCCACTTGCACTAGAGTCAATAATCTTGTTCACATCGCCATGTGATTTAACACCAATATTTATATCTGTATATGATTAACACCCATAGTTCACATCTTCATGTGACCAACACCCAAAGGGTTTACTAGAGTCAATAATCTAGTTCACATCGCTATGTGATTAACACCCAAAGAGTACTAAGGTGTGATCATGTTTTGCTCGTGAGAGAAGCTTAGTCAACGGGTCTGTCATATTCAGAGCCGTATGTATTTTTCAAATATTCTATGTCTTCAATGCTCTGCATGGAGCTACTCTAAGCTTAATTGCTCCCACTTTCAATATGTATCCAGATTGAGACTTAGAGTCATCTGGATTGGTGTAAAAGCTTGCATCGTTGTAACTTTTACGACGGGCTCTTTATCACCTCCATAATCGAGAAACATCTCCTTAGTCCTCACTAAGGATATTCTTGACCCATGTCCAAAGTGATCTACTTATTAGATCAAAATTGTATTCCTTTACCAAACACGAGCAAGGTATACAATAGGTCCAGTTCGTAGCATAGCATACTTTATAGAACCTATGGGAGGCATAGGGAATGACTTTTCATTCTCTTTCTATTTTTACGCAATGGTCGGGTCTTGAGTCTTACTCAACTTCACACCTTGTAACACAGGCAAGAACTCCTTCTTTGACTGTTCCATTTTGAACTATTTCAAAAATTTATCAAGGTATGTACTCATTGAAAAATCTTAGCAAGCGTCTTGATCTATCTATATAGATCTTGATGCTCAATGTGTAAGCAGTTTCACCGAGGTCTTGCTTTGAAAAGCTCTTATTCAAGTATCCTTTCATGCTATCCAGAATTTCGATATCATTTCCAATCAACAATATGTCATCACATATAATATTAGAAATGCTACAGAGCTCCCACTCACTTTCTTGTAAATACAGGCTTCTTCAACGATGCAGATAAAACCATATGCTTTGATCAACTCGTCAAAGCGTATATTCCAACTCCGAGATGCTTGCACCAGTCCACAGATGGATCGCTGGAGCTTGCACACTTTGTTAACATCTTTAGGATTGACAAAACCTTCTGGTTGTATCATATACAATTCTTCTTTAATAAATTCATTAAGGAATGCAGTTTTGACATCCATTTGCCGATTTCATAAAATGTGGCAACTGCTAACATGATTCTGGACAGACTTAAGTTTCGATACGAAAGTGAGAAAATCTCATCGTATTCAACACTTTGAACTTGTTGAAAACCTTTCACAACAAGTCGAGCTTAGTAGATAGTAACACTACTATCAGTGTCCGTCTTCCTCTTGAAGATCCATTTATTTAACATGGCTTGCTGATCCTTGAGAAAGTCAATCAAAGTCCATACTTTGTTCTCATACATGGATCATATCTCAGATTTTATGGCCTCAAGCCATTTCGTGGAATCTGGGCTCATCATCGCTTCCTCATAGTTCGTCGGTTCATCATGGTCTAGTAACATGACTTCCAGAACATGATTACCGTACCACTCAGTGCGGATCTTACTCTGGAAGACCTACGAGGTTTGGTAGCAACTTGATCTGAAGTTTCATGATCATCATCATTAACTTCCTCACTAATTGGTGTAGGAATCACTGGAACTGATTTCTGTGATGCACTACTTTCCAATTCGGGAGATGGTACAAATTACCTTATCAAGCTCTACTTTCCTCCCACTCACTTCTTTCGAGAGAAACTTCTTCTCTAGAAAGGATCCATCTTAGCAATGAATAACTTGCCTTCGGATCTGTGATAGAAGGTGTACCCAATAGTTACCTTTGGGTATTCTATGAAGACGCACTTCTCCGATTTGGGTTCGAGCTTATCGGGTTGAAAACCTTTTCATATAAGCATCACAACTCCAAGCTTTAAGAAAGCGATAGCTTAGGTTTCTTTGCTAAACCATAGTTCATACGGTGTCGTCTCAACGGATTTAGATGGTGCCCTATTTAAGCGTGAATGCAGCTGTCTCTAATGCATAACCCCAAAAGCGATAATGGTAAATCAATAAGAGACATCATAGATCGCACCATATCCAATAAAGTGCGGTTCTGACGTTCGGACACACCATTGAGCTGTGGTGTTCCAGGTGGCGTGAGTTGCGTAAACTATTTCACATTGTTTTATATGAAGGCCAAACTCGTAACTCAAATATTCTCTTCCACGATCAGATCGTAGAAACTTTATTTTCTTGTTACGATGATTCTCCACTTCACTCTGAAATTCTTTAAACTTTCAAATATTTCAGACTTATGTTTCATCAAGTAGATATACCTATATCTGCTCAAATCATCTTGTGAAGTTCAGAAAATAACGATACTTGCCACGAGCATCAACACTCATTGGATCGCATACATCGGTATGTATTATTTCCAATAAGTCAATGTAGTTCGTTCCATTGTTCCGAGAACTGAGTTTTAGTCATCTTGCCCAAAAGGCACGGTTCGCAAGCATCAAATGATTCATAACCAAGTGATTCCGAAAATCCATCTTTATGGAGTTTCTTCATGCGCTTTACACCGATATGACCCAAACGGCAGTGCCACAAATAAGTTGCACTGTCATTATTAACTTTGCATCTTTTGGCATCAATATTATGAATATGTGTATCACTACGATCGAGATCCAACAAACTATTTTCATTGGGTGTGTAACCATCGAAGGTCTTATTCATGTAAATGTAATAACAATTATTCTTAAACTTCATGAATAACCGTATTGCAATAAACATGATCAAATCATATTCATGCTCAACGCGAACGCCAAATAACATTTATTTAGGTTCAACACTAATCCCGAGAGTATAGGGGTGTGCGATGATGATCATATCAATCTTGGAACTACTTCCAACACTCATCGTCACTTCCCTTCAACTAGTCTCTGTTTATTCTCAGAACTCCTGCTTTGAGTCACTAATTTTTAGCAACCGAACAAGTATCAAATACTCGGGGCTACTATAAACACTAGTAAGGTACACATCAATAACCTGTATATCAAATATACCCTTGTTCACTTTGCCATCCTTCTTATCCACCAAATATTCAGGGTTTTTCCGTTTCCAGTGACAATTTCCTTTGCTGTTTAAGCACTCAGTTTCAGGCTTTGGTTTAGCTTTGGGCTTCTTCATGAGAGTGACAACTTGCTTGTCATTCTACTTGAAGTTCCCTTTCTTTCCCTTTGCCCTTTTCTTGAAACTAGTGATCTTGTCAACCATCAACACTTGATGCTCTTTCTTGATTTCTACCTTCACGATTTCAACATCACGAAGAGCTCGGGAATCATTTTCGTCATCCCTTGCATACTATAGTTCATCACGAAGTTCTAGTAACTTAGTGATGGTGACTACTGAAATTCTGTCAATCACTATATTATCGGAAGATTAACTCCCACTTGATTCAAGTGATTGAAGTACCAGACAATCTGAGCACATGCTCACTAGTTGAGCGATTCTCCTCCATCTTTTAGCTATAGAACTTGTTGGAGACTTCATATCTCTCAACTCGGGTATTTGCTTGAAATATTAACTTCAACTCCTGGAACATCTCATATGGTCCATGACGTTCAAAACGTCTTTGAAGTCCCGATTCTAAGCCGTTAAGTATGGTGCACTAAACTATCAAGTAGTCATCATATTGAGCTAGCCAAACGTTCATAACGCCGCATTTGCTCCTGCAATAGGTCTGTCACCTAGCGGTGCATTAAGGACATAATTCTTCTGTGCAGCAATGAGGATAAACCTCATATCACGGATCCAATCCGCATCATTGCTACTAACATTTTTCAATACAATTTTCTCTAGGAACACATATAAAAACATAGGGAAGCAACAACGCGAGCTATTGATCTACAACATAATTTACCAAATACTACCAGACTAAGTTCATGATAAATTAAAGTTCAATTAATCATATTACTTAAGAACTCCCACTTAGATAGACATCCCTCTAATCCTCTAAGTGATTACGTGATCCATATCAACTACACCATGTCCGATCGTCACGTGAGATGGAGTAGTTTCAACGATGAACATCAATATGTTGATCATATCTACTATATGATTCATGCTCGACCTTCGGTCTCCGTGTTCGAGGCCATATCATTATATGCTAGGCTCGTCAAGTTTAACCTGAGTATTCCATGGCGCAACTGTTTTGCACCCGTTGTATTTGAACGTAGAGCCTATCACACCCGATCATCACGTGGTGTCTCAAAGACGAAGAACTTTCTGGCGGTGCATACCAGGAGAACACTTCTTGATAATTAGTGAGAGATCATCTTATAATGCTACCGTCAAGCCAAACAGAATAAGATGTATAAAAGATAAACATCATATGCAATCAAAATATGTGACATGATATGGCCATCATCATCTTGTGCCTTTGATCTCCATCTCCAAAGCATCGTCATGATTTCCATCATCACCGGCACGACACCATGATCTTCGTCATCTTGATCTATATCAATGTGTGTCGTCACATGGTCGCCTCGCCAACTATTGCTCTTGCAACTATTGCTATCGCATAGCGATAAAGTAAAGCAATTATTTGGCACTTGCATGTTATGCAACAAAGAGACAACCATAGGGCTTACGCGATTGCCGATAACTTCAACAAAACATGATCATCTCATACAACAACTTATATCTCATCATGTTTTGACCATATCACATCACAACATGCCCTGCAAAAACAAGTTAGACGTCCTCTACTTTGTTGTTGCAAATTTTACGTGGCTGCTACGGGCTTAGCAAGAACCGTTCTTACCTACGCATCAAAACCACAACGATAGTTTGTCAAGTTGGTGCTGTTTTAACCTTCGCAAGGACCGGGCGTAGCCACTCGGTTCAACTAAAGTGAGAGAGGCAGACACCGCCCGGTCACCTTTAAGCAACGAGTGCTCGCAGCGGTGAAACCAGTCTCGCGTAAGCGTAGTCGGTCCGGGCCGCTTCATCTCACAATACCGCCGAACCAAAGTATGACATGCTGGTAAGCAGTATGACTTGTATCGCCCACAACTCACTTGTGTTCTACTCGTGCATATGACATCTATGCATAAAACCAGGCTCGGATGCCACTGTTGGGGAACGTAGTAATTTCAAAAAAAATCCTACGCACACGCAAGATCATGGTGATGGCATAGCAACGAGAGGGGAGAGTATTGTCCACGTACCCTCGTATACCGTAAGCGGAAGCGTTATGACAACGCGGTTGATGTAGTTTTACGTCTTCACGATCCGACCGATCCAAGTACCGAACGTACGGCACCTCCGATTTCAACACACGTTCAGCTCGATGACGTTCCCCGGACTCTGATCCAGCAAAGTGTCGGGGATGAGTTCCGTCAGCACGACGGCGTGGTGACGATGATGATGTTCTACCGGCGCAGGGCTTCGCCTAAACTCCGCGATGATATGACCGAGGTGGAATATGGTGGAGGGGGGCACCGCACACGGCTAAGGAACGATCTGTAGATCAACTTGTGTGTCCATGGGGTGCCCCCTGCCCCGTATATAAAGGAGTGGAGGAGGGGAGGGCCGGCCCTCTCTATGGCGCGCCCTAGGGGAGTCCTACTCCCACCGGGAGTAGGATTCCCCTTTCCTAGTCCAACTAGGAACCCTTCCATGTAGTAGGAGTAGGAGAGAAGGAAAGGGAAGAGAAGGAGAAGGAAGGAAGGTGCGCCCCCTCCTAGTCCAATTCGGACTAGTCCAAGGGGAGGGTGCGCCACTCTTTGGCCCTTTCTCTCCTTTCCCGTATGGCCCAAAGAGGCCCAATACGAAATCCCGTAACTCTCCGGTACTCCCAAAAATACCGAATCACTGAACCTTTCCGAACTCCAAATATAGTCGTCCAATATATCGATCTTTACGTCTCGACCATTTCGAGACTCCTCGTCATGTCCCCGATCTCATCCGGGACTCCGAACTCCTTCGGTACATCAAAAATCATAAACTCATAATATAACTGTCATCGAAACCTTAAGCGTGCGGACCCTACGGGTTCGAGAACTATGTAGACATGACCTAGAACTATTCTCGGTCAATAACCAATAGCGGAACCTGGATGCTCATATTGGCTCCTACATATTCTACGAAGATCTTTATCGGTCAAACCGCATAACAACATACGTTGTTCCCTTTGTCATCGGTATGTTACTTGCCCGAGATTTGATCGTTGGTATCCAATACCTAGTTCAATCTCGTTACTGGCAAGTCTCTTTACTCGTTACGTAATGCATCATTCCGTAACTAAATCTTTAGCTACATTGCTTGCAAGGCTTATAGTGATGTGCATTACCGAGAGGGCCCAGAGATACCTCTCCGACAATCGGAGTGACAAAACCTAATCTCGAAATACGCCAACCCAACATGTACCTTTGGAGACACCTGTAGTACTCCTTTATAATCACCCGATTCGTTGTGACGTTTGGTAGCACCAAAGTGTTCCTCCGTGGCAGGAGTTGCATAATCTCATAGTTACAGGAACATGTATAAGTCATGAAGAAAGCAATAGCAATATACTAAACGATCAAGTGCTAGGCTAACGGAATGGGTCATGTCAATCACATCTAATGATGTGATCCCATTAATCAAATAACAACACATGTCTATGGTTAGGAAACATAACCATCTTTGATTAATGAGCTAGTCAAGTAGAGGCACACTAGTGACTATATGTTTGTCTATGTATTCACACATGTATCATGTTTCCGGTTAATACAATTCTAGCATGAATAATAAACATTTATCATGAAATAAGGAAATAAATAATAACTTTATTATTGCCTCTAGGGCATATTTCCTTCAGGGGCTCGGTGGAGGTGGAGGCGGGAGGCACTCTCGGTGGCGGCGTGGCAGCAGAGCTCGCCAGATGGGGTGGCGGCACTAGGGGCGGCGGCGGACAGAGGGCGGGGCGAGAACCAAAGAGAGAAGAGAGGAGTGGCTGCCAGCGAGGGGAAATTTTTCATAAGTCCCTCAAGGGAAACATTTCCGAGAGCCAACATTGCGACACTCGGTAAAAGTCTTAACCTAGATCTCGGGGGCTTTTTCGAGAGCCGCACCGACAGTAGTTACCGAGGGCCGTCCTGCAGAACTCCGCAATGACCTCATTTTCCGAGAGCGACTCTCGGAAAATCATCCTTCTTTTGCATTCCCCATAATATGTATTATACTTTTTTTTGTTGTTTTCTTCCATGCTTGGCAAACAACCTTAGCACATCATAATTACCATCTTGTGTTTTCTTTTTCAAATGATGGGCCTCGCCCGGTTCTAGAGACCGGCACCCTTCCGGTGGCCCCGGCGGTCTAGGGCGTTGATCGACACCGAGAGTGGGTAGGCCACGGGGAATAACTGCTTCTTCGTGTTAGTGCATGTCATCGCGAGATAACATTCCAAGTCTAGGCCCGTTCTGTCACGGGATCGCCCACCGAAGACTCTGTCTCGGGGACGAACGCATCCGGTCCTCGATGTTCCCGCCCATGTGTGTGGTTTGTGAGGCACGTGCCACGTCAAGGACGTGTGTTGCTTATTCAAATAGCACACCACCCCTACATGCATATGCATGGGCCACGCACATGTACGGGTGCCCTCCCCCCCCCTCGGGCGGTCTCCATATCGAGCACCCATCCAGTGGCCCCGGAGGTCTAGGGCGTTATTCGGCACCGAGAGGGTGTAGTCCATGGTAAATAACTGCTACTCCGTGTTAGTGCATGTCATCGCGAGATGACAGACCAAGTCTAGGCTCGTTCTGTCACGGGATCACCCACCGTACAGCATGTATGAGGGCCTGGTGCGATGCTCCGGTGTTTTCTTTCATGCTTGGCAAACAACCTTAGCACATCATAATTACCGTCTTGTGTTTTCTTCTTCGGATGAGCCTTGTCCGGTTCTAGAGACCTGCACCCCTCCGGTGGCCCCGGCGGTCTAGGGCGTTGTTCGGCACCTAGAGAGGGTAGGCCACGGGGAACAACTGCTTCTTCGTGTTAATGCATGTCATCGCGAGATAACATTCCAAGTCTAGGCCCGTTCTGTCACGGGATCGCCCAACGAAGACTCTGTGTCGGGATTTAACGCAGCCGGTCCTCGGCGTTCCGCCCATGTGTGTGGTTTGTGAGGCACGTGCCACGTCAAGGGCGTGTGTTGCTTATTCAAATAGCACACCACCCCTGCATGCATATGCATGGGCCACGCAGCGCATGTCTGGTGCCCTCCCCCCCTCGGGCGATCTCCATATTGAGCACCCATACGGTGGCCCCGGCGGTCTAGGGCGTTATTCGACACCGAGAGGGTGTAGTCCTCGGTGAATAACTGCTACTCCGTGTTAGTGCATGTCATCGCGAGATGACAGACCAATTCTAGGCTCGTTGTGTCACGGGATCACCCACAAGATTCTGTCACCGAACGGACGCAGCCGGTCCTTGACGTTCCCGCCCGTGTATGTGGTTTGTGAGGCACGTGCCACGTCAAGGACGTTCATTGCTTATTCAAATAGCACACCACCCCTGCATGCATATACATGGGCCACAGGCATGTAGGGGTGCCCTCCCCCTCCTCGGGCGGTCTCCATATCGAGGACCCATCCGGTGGCCCCGGCGGTCTAGGGCGTTATTCGGCACCGAGAGGTTGTAGTCCACGGTGAATAACTGCTTCTCCGTGTTAGTGCATGTCATTGCGAGATGACAGACCAAGTCTAGGCCAAAGCCACAGCAAGATCCCATCCGTGTAGACCCGACGCGTCCGTTTCCCCCCTCCAGGTGCCGGCCATGAGGGGAGCCAGACCCCGGAGAGGCGTGTCGCCTCTTCGGACATGCCACCACACCGTACGGCATCTATGAGGGCCCGGTGCGATGCTCCGGTGGCATTGCTACCCTCCCAGGGCCCCCGTCCCGCCTAACCCTGTAGCGTTTGACCACGGGATCTAGCCCTTTGACTTTGCACGGACGGGCTTTGACCAATGGAACTCTCCACCCGGTTGTGTTAGGTCAGCCCATAGGAACACTTTGGAGCAACATCGGGCCTAAGCCACAGCAAGACCCCATCCGTGTAGACCCGACGCGTCCATTTCCCCCTCCAGGTGCCGGCGGCGACGTCGTTCGTGAGGGGGGGCACACCCCGGAGACGCGGCCGGGCGTTTGTAACTGCCACAACACTTCCAGACTTGAGAGAGGGCGCCTACGCAAGATTTGGCGGCATGTGCTAGCCCCCGGAGGCCGCCGGCCAAAGTCGTAGACACGCGAAGAGCAATCCGCGGAGAGGGAAGTGTTCAGATACTTCTTTCAAGTTCTCTCTCGGTGCCGGTCTAGAAAGTTGACCGGCACCGAGAGAGGGGGTAGGCCACGGTCAACAACTTCTTCTTCTCATGTTTTTTTACTTTACACACTCTTTAAAGTTGAGTTTTGAAAAAAAACATCAAAAGTCATGGAATTTATTAACTTTGGTCATAAAAGCATATGAAATATGAGATACAAAAAAGATAGTGCAAAAAAAGATTAAAAAGGGGGAATTAGAGCAGTCATTACCGAGAGTCGATTTTTGGCTCTCGGTAATTTGCACCTTTTTGAGAGTGGCTCTCAGTAATCATCCACCTAGATCTCTTTCCTTCTTGTGCATTCTAGATAATATGTATTATACTTTTTTTGTTGTTTTCTTTCATGCTTGGCAAACAACCTTAGCACTTCAAAATTACTGTCTTGTGTTTTCTTCTTCGGATGAGCCTCGTCCGGTTCTAGAGACCGACACCCCTCCGGTGGCCCCGGCGGTCTAGGGCATTGTTCGGCACCTAGAGGGGGTAGGCCACGGGGAATAACTGTTGGGGAACGCAGTAATTTCAAAAATTTTCCTACGATCACGCAAGACCATGGTGATGGCATAGCAACGAGAGGGGAGAGTGTCCGTCCACGCACTCGTGAGACCGAAGCGAAGGCGTTATAACAACGCGGTTGATGTAGTCGTCGTCTTCACGATCCGACCGATCCAAGCACCGAACGTGGCACCTCCGAGTTACGCACACGTTCAGCTCGATGGCGATCCCGGACTCCGATCCAGCAAAGTGTCGGGATGAGTTCCGTCAAGACGACGGCGTGGTGGCGATGTTGATGCTCCACCGACGCGAGGGCTTCGCCTAAGCTCCATGACGATATGACTCCTCGGCGCAGGGCTTCGCCTAAGCTCTCTGACGATATGACCAAGTGGAATATGGTGGAAGGGGGCTCCGCACACGGCTAAGGAAAGATCCGTAGATCAACTTGTGTGTCATGGGGTGCCCCCTGCCCATGTATATAAAGGAGGAAAGGGGAGGGGCTGGCCGGACAAGGAGGGTGCGCCAGGGGTGTCCTACTCCTACTAGGAGTTGGATTCCACACCCATATCCTAGTCCAACTAGGTTTCCCAAAGTGGGAAGGAGAGAGAGAGGCGCCCCTTCTCCTAGTCCTAATAGGACTAGGGAAAGGGGAAGGTGCGGCCAGCACTTGGGCCCCCTTTTCTCCTTTCCACTAAGGCCCATGTTGGCCCATTAGCATTCCGGGGGTTCAGACCTCCCGGTACTTGGAAAAATACCTAATTTCACCCGGAACACTTCCGATGACCAAACATAGACTTCCAATATATGAATCTTTATGTCTCGACCATTTCGAGACTCCTCGTCACGTCCGTGATCTCATCCGGGACTCCGAACAACCTTCGTACAGAAACATCATAAAACTCATAGTAACTGTCATCGAAACGTTAAGCGTGCGGACCCTACGGGTTCGAGAACTATGTAGACATGACCGAGACACCTCTCCGGTCAATAACCAATAGCGGGACCTGGATGCCCATATTGGCTCCTACATTTTCTACGAAGATCTTTATCGGTCAGACCGCATAACAACATCGTTGTTCCCTTTGTCATCGGTATGTTACTTGCCCGAGATTCGATCGTCGGTATCCAATACCTAGTTCAATCTCGTTACGGCAAGTCTCTTTACTCGTTTCGTAATACATCATCTCACAACTAACACATTAGTTGAAATGCTTGCAAGGCTTATGTGATGTGCATTACCGAGAGGGCCAGAGATACCTCTCCGAGCAATCGGAGTGACAAATCCTAGTCTCGAAATATGCCAACCCAACATGTACCTTCGGAGACACCTGTAATGTACCTTTATAATCACCCAGTTACGTTGTGACGCTTGGTAGCACCCAAAGTGTTCCTCGTGCAAACGGGAGTTGCATAATCTCATAGTCATAGGAACATGTATAAGTCATGAAGAAAAGCACTAGCAACAAACTATACGATCAGGTGCTATGCTAATGGAATGGGTCATGTCAATCAGATCATTCAACCAATGATGTGATCCCGTTTAATCAAATAACAACTCCTTGTTCATGGTTAGGAAACACAACCATCTTTGATTAACGAGCTAGTCAAGTAGAGGCATACTAGTGACATATTGTTTGTCTATGTATTCACACATGTATTATGTTTCCGGTTAATACAATTCTAGCATGAATAATAAACATTTATCATGATATAAGGAAATAAATAATAACTTTATTATTGCCTCTAGGGCATATTTCCTTCAGTCTCCCACTTGCACTAGAGTCAATAATCTAGTTCACATCATCATGTGATTCAACACTAATATTCACATCTGTATGTGATTAACACCCATAGTTCACATCGTCATGTGACCAACACCCAAAAGGTTTACTAGAGTCAGTAATCTAGTTCACATCGCTATGTGATTAACACCCAAAGGGTACTAAGGTGTGATCATGTTTTGCTTGTGAGATAATTTTAGTCAACGGGTCTGTCACATTCAGAGCCGTATGTATTTTGCAAATATTCTATGTCTACAATGCTCTTGCGCGAGCTACTCTAGCTAATTGCTCCCACTTTCAATATGTATCCAGATTGAGATTTAGAGTCATCTGGATCAGTGTAAAAGCTTGCACCGATGTAACTCTTTACGACGGGCTCTTTTATCACCTCCATAATCGAGAAATATTTCCTTAGTCCTCACAAAGGATGTTCTTGACCAATGTCCAGTGATCTATTGCTAGATCACTATTGTACTCCCTTGCCAAATTCAGAGCAAGGTATACAATAGGTCTGGTACATAGCATAGCATACTTTATAGAACCTATGACTGATGCATAGGGAATGACTTTCATTCTCTTTCTATCTTCTGCCGTGGTCGGGTTTTTAGTCTTACTCAATCTCACACCTTGTAACACAGGCAAGAACTCTTTCTTTGACTGTTCCATTTTGAACTACTTCAAAATCTTGTCAAGGTATGTATTCATTGAAAAACATATCAAGTGTCTTGATCTATCTCAATAGATCTTGATGCTCAATATGTAAGCAGCTTCACCGAGGTCCTTCTTTGAAAAACTCCTTTCAAATACTCCTTTATGCTTTGCAGAATAATTCTACATTATTTCCGATCAACAATATGTCATTCACATATACTTATCGTAAATGCTGTAGTGCTCCCACTCACTTTCTTGTAAATACAGGCTTCTCCAAAAGTCTCAGATAAAACCATATGCTTTGATCAATCTTATCAAAGCGTATATTCCAACTCCGAGATGCTTGCACCAGTCCATAGATGGATCGATGGAGCTTGCACATTTTGTTAGCTCCTTTAGGATTGACAAAACCTTCTGGTTGCATCATATACAACTCTTCTTTAATAAATCCATTAAAGAATGTTGTTTTTGACATCCATTTGCCAGATTTCATAAAATGTGGCAATTGCTAACATGATTCGGACAGACTTAAGCATCGCTACGGGTGAGAAAGTCTCATCGTAGTCAACCCCTTGAACTTGTCGAAAACCTTTTGCAACAAGTCGAGCTTTGTAGATAGTAACACTACTATCGATTGTCCGTCTTCCTCTTGAAGATCCATTTATTTAACATGGCTTGCTGATCATAGAGCAAGTCAATCAAAGTCCATACTTTGTTTCTCATACATGGATCCTATCTCAGATTTCATGGCCTCAAGCCATTTCGCGGAATCTGGGCTCATCATCGCTTCCTCATAGTTTGTAGGTTCATCATGGTCTAGTAACATGACTTACAGAACATGATTACCGTACCACTCTGGTGCGGATCTTACTCTGGAAGACCTACGAGGTTTGGTAGCAACTTGATCTTAAGTTTCATGATCATCATCATTAACTTCCTCACTAATTGGTGTAGGAATCACCGGAACTGATTTACGTGATGAACTACTTTCCAATAAGGGAGAAGGTACAATCAAGTTCTACTTTCCTCCCACTCACTTCTTTCGAGAGAAACTTCTTCTCTAGAAAGGATCCATCTTAGCAACGAATAACTTGCCTTCGGATCTGTGATAGAAGGTGTACCCAATAGTTGCCTTTGGGTATTCTATGAAGACGCACTTCTCCGATTTGGGTTTGAGCTTATCGGTGAAAACTTTTTCACATAAGCATCACAACTCCAAACTTTTTAAGAAACGACAGCTTAGGTTTACTGTTAAACCATAGTTCATATGGTGTCGTCTCAACGGATTTAGATGGTGCCCTATTAAACGTGAATGCAGCTGTCTCTAATGCATAACCCCAAAACGATATTGGTAAATCGGTAAGAGACATCATTGATCGCACCATATCAAAATAAAGTACGGTTATGACGTTCGGACACACCATAATGTTGTGGTGTTCGGTGGCGTGAGCTGTGAAACTATTCCACTTTGTTTTAATTGAAGACCAAACTTGTAACTCAAATATTCATCTCCACGATCAGATCGCGTAAACTTTATTTTCTTGTTACAACGATTTTCTACTTCACTCTGAAATTCTTTGAACTTTTCAACTATTTCAGACTTATGTTTCATCAAGAAGATATATGCATATCTGCTCAAATCATCTGTGAAGGTCAGAAAATAATGATACTTGCCACGAGCATCAATACTCATTGAATCGCATACATCGGTATGTATTATTTCCAATAAGTCGAGAGCTTGTTCCATTGTTCCGGAGAACGGAGTTTTAGTCATCTTGCCCAAAAGGCACGGTTCGCAAGCATCAAATGATTCATAATCAAGTGATTCCAAAAGTCCATCACATGGAGTTTTCTTCATGCGCTTTACACCAATATGACCTAAACGGCGGTGCCACAAATAAGTTGCACTATCATTATTAACTTTGCATCTTTTGGTTTCAATATTATGAATATGTGTATCATTATGATCGAGATCCAATGAACCATTTTCATTGGGTGTGTAACCATATAAGGTTTTATTCATGTAAATGTAACAACAATTTATTCTCTTACTTAAATGAATAACCGTATTGCAATAAACATGATCAAATCATATTTATGCTCAACACCAAATAACACTTATTTAGGTTCCACACTAATCCCGAAAGTATAGGGAGTGTGCGATGATGATCATATCAATCTTGGAACTACTTCCAACACTCATCGTCACTTCCCCTTCAACTAGTTTCTGTTCATTCTGCAACTCCTGTTTCGAGTTACTAATCTTAGCAACCGAACGAGTATCAAATACTCAGGGGCTACTATAAACACTAGTAAGGCACACATCAATAACCTGTATATCAAATATACTTTTGTTCACCTTGCCATCCTTCTTATCCGCCAAATACTTGGGGTAGTTCCGCTTCTAGTGACTAGTTCCATTGCAGCAAAAGCACTTAGTCTCAGGCTTAGGTCCAGACTTGGGCTTCTTCACTCGAGCAGCAACTTGCTTGCCGTTCTTCTTGAAGTTCCCCTTCTTCCCTTTGCCCTTTTCCCCGGAGACTAGTGGTCTTGTCAATCATCAACACTTGATGCTCTTTCTTGATTTCTACCTTCAGGATTTCAACATCACGAAGAGCTCGGGAATCGTTTTCGTCATCCCTTGCATACTATAGTTCATCACGAAGTTCTAGTAACTTAGTGATGGTGACTAGAGAATTCTGTCAATCACTGTCTTATCTGGAAGATTAACTCCCACTTGATTCAAGCGATTGAAGTACCTGCATAATCTGAGCACATGCTCACTAGTTGAGCGATTCTCCTCCATCTTTTAGCTTTAGAACTTTGTTGGAGACTTCATATCTCTCAACTCGGGTATTTGCTGGAAATATTAACTTCAACTCCTGGAATATCTCATATGGTCCATGACGTTCAAAACGTCTTTGAAATCCGTTTGCTGCCCCAACATACAAGGAACCGTTTCAAACATAACATGAAATTGACGCGATTTTGGAGATCGGAGTGATAACATCGACATTAGAAGGCATCATTCCGTTTGCTGCCCCAACTCCATCAACCGGAGTGATAACATCAACATTAGAAGGCATCATTCTCTTTGCTGCCCCAACTCCACAAACTTGAGGTGGAACTACCGGAACATTGTTCGACCCTTGTGATCGGTTGAGCTGTGATGGATTGACCCAATAGTGAGATGAATGCATATGGTAATGCCGAAAATGGTGATAGAAATAGTTTGAACAAAACTCACAATGTTCCACTCTGGCGTCGGTGGCATCTCTACGGCCTATGGCCTTGCATGGAATAAAGATTGGCCACCATATGTTGTAAAGACTTCACTAGATCATCTTGTGCCTTCAGCTTGGCCGGTTTTCATCTCGTTCTTTCTCGGTGTCAATCAGTCGAGTCTACAATATGGCAATGCAAATGTCATTCATGTTGAAATGCAAATATCCTCAATAATGAAGAAGGATCAATGAAGAAGGACCATGAAGGATCAATGAAGAAGCACTGACCTGAATATCCTCAATAATGCTCACGGAATGTGGTACGCGACGCTCTCGGTAGGAGTAGAGCCAAGACTCATAGCACGGAGCGTGTTGACTCTCGGAAGGAAGGAGGTTATGACAGAATCAAGGTGAACCGCCATCGGCCATTCGGTCTACCGCCTGCCAGCAAAGGCCACAAGAGGGTCAAACGGTAGCACGTGAGGATCAGCGTCGAGCCGTCGTCTCCTTCAATTTTTGGTGTAGTTCTCTCCATCGGCCGGGCTTTAGAGTTGATCCGATCCCTCTCCGGGTGGAGAGGGTCCTTGTCCTTGTCGTCTTTGGTACGTTTGATGGTCCATGCCTCGAAGTAAGTGATATCCTTTCCAGTGTCTTCTTTCTGCAAAAGAAAGTGATCCAAACAATCAAGGGAATGCTCACAAATGAAAGAGAACATGATGAAAAGAAAAGGATGTGGTTGCCTACATGTTTTGAGACGACACCTGGGATGGTGAGGTTGCCTTGATGGTGTCCTCGACCCCCCATCAACTTACGCCGTTCAGATATTACTTTGTGTTCATCCTGCCACCTTGGATCTGTCCACCGTTCGACGATCTTCTCCCAGCACAGACGTTTGTCAGCGCACCATCGAGGAATCACCTGTAGATTAAACAAATACATCTTAGTAAGGATTCTAATTTTGCCATAGTGTAGGAAATAGCAAGCATCCATCGTCACTTGCCTTGAAGTAATTGTCCCGTGAAAGATGCGTCCCTCGAGCCTCCTGTTTGGAAATCCTATGGTTGAGATAGTCCGCGTGATACTTGACCACTAACCGGACGCGCTCCTCATAGTGCATGTCGTGGACTAGTTTCTTGGCAATATTCTCAACCACCACATTTGCACGATCCTTCTGACCCTCAACGCATGTATAGAAATCCTACAAACATGCATACATGTGAGAAGGGTTAAATCATGACTATGGAAAATTTAAACCTTTTGGTATTGACATTTAGGTGTTTGAAAGGACTTACCCAGAAATCGTTGACCACTCGCATGGCTCTGTTATCAAAAACCCTCTGATGCATATCCAGGAAATCCGATGCAAGTTTGTAGTGATCCCATGACCAAGCTGGCTCAATGATACCGTTCGGCAAAGTGACCAGTCCAGGATAATTTAACCTACAAAGACCCCCAATGATGCCACTCGGCGACCATGGCAGACGCCTCTCACCACCTTTTACTAAGCTTCTGCATTTCGAGGAGTGAAGTCATATTATATGTGAGGAAATGACAAAAGGTACAATTTATATGGGATGAGTCGAGATAACCACTTACTTCTCTCCCATTGGTTTAATCAACACGTCTCTATGCACATATTGACGTCTTGGAAGCTTTGAAGGACCACGCAGCCACACTTTTCCTCTGGAAGTAGTGCTAATAGTCGAACCGCTCGGCAGCGAACCGCTCACCTCGTGGTGCTCTGTCACCCGTGAGGGTCCATCCCCACCCTCGAAACCCCGACGAACAACCAGCCTCCTCTCGGCGGTGGCGGCCTCCAGCACCGCCTGCGCCTCATCCTCCACCACCTCCTCCGCAAAATCCTCCTCCTCCTCCTCCTCCTCACACGCCTCATCCCCATCCTCTGTTTCCTCCTCCTGAGCACGGTGAAGCACTGCATCAGAGGGTTGAGGAGAAGAAAGAGGTGCTCTACTCCGGGCTGCTTTACGCACTCCTCGTCCACCTCCTCCTCCTGCCTCACCTACTCCCCCTCCTCGTCCGCCTCCTCGTCCGCATCCTCCTCCTGCCTCACCTACTCCCCCTCCTCGTCCACCTCCTCGTCCGCCTCCTCCTCCTGCCTCACCTACTCCCCTCCTCATCCGCCTCCTACTCCTCCCCGGCGTGGTACTCGACCTTGTTTCACACGTTTTGCCAGACGGGTGTCTAGACCCGCCAATCCTTTGGCCTTCTTGGCGGTTGTGGCAACCGATGAAGGAGCGACCACCGCTTTCACCGGACGATCAGGTTGATCATTGTACAGATCATTCACTTTTTCAAACTTTCCTTTGGAATCTTCTTGCTACCTGTTATGTTCAATCACCGACACGAAGAAGAACAAACCAGTTAGTACAGATGATACAACTTGATGTAAATACAATAAATATATCACATATGAAGAATAAATGGAATTGTCACAATAATACATATAGTTATTACACACACAAATACATAGAGTTGTTGCACACACGAATACATAGAGTTGTTACACACACGAATACATAGAGTTGTTACACAGACGAATACATAGACTTGTGACACACATACATAGAGTTCTCACACAATTACATGGAGTTGTTAGAAATAAGGGTCAATATTAGGTGCATCATTTGGATCAGGGCTTTCATCATCGCTATCACGCCTGCTCATACATTCATCCTCGAAGTCTTGAGGGCCCTCATCCTCATCTAGCCCCATGTGCCATCGCATAAGTAATGCTAAATCTCGAGGGTCAGAAACATCCTCGTATTCGTCCTCTACATTATCTACTTCCATGTCATCCATGGCCTCATGTTCCATAGCATCATGTTTGTGATGCACGCCATCATCTTCCTTTGCATCATCTTCATCTTCGTCAGTGTCTGCTTCTTGAAAGAACTCTCCCTCGTATGTGTTAGGGTTTATATGGTAATCATCCTTGTTTGGGGTAGGTACCTTGATATGCGGGGGTACCTTGTACACGACATCCCACTTCAAGAGATCGATATATCCCATAGATGTGCACGCCTGTATGGGAGAAAAACACTTGTGTAGCTTGTTGAGCCATAATATAGACATCATTTCCTGCATATTTCAAGCTCGTTCAACTTCGCAAAGCCAATACTAGGGGTTCGTCTCACTTTCTCTGGATGGAACCAGCTTGCATCTGAATACGATGGGCTTCACTCCTTGTAAACCAAAATACTTCAACTCATAAATTTCTTCGATGGTTCCATAGTAGTGACGTCCAGCTGTCCCTAGACAATGGACCACACTATTTATTGACCTTCGTTGGGCCTCTCACGCTGTGTGTTTATCAGTGTGGAAGCGATACCCATTCATGTCGTAAGCCTTAAATGACTTGGCCTCGTATTCAAAACCTTTGGCTACTTCTCTCGCTTTGGCGTCCATATCAACCTCCTGATATGCCTACAAGATTAATAGGAAATTGTCTGGTTCATTAGTGGAAGCATTACAGGCAAGTAAGATCAACTTGAAGTAACATAAAGTTAGAAAAGTTACTTTTCTTGAGAACCAAGAAATGAAACCGCCATCAGCATTGGTATCTTCAAGAAGGTCTTCTGATTCTTCGTCGCTAGGAGGCCATGGTAGCTTCCAATTCGCTCGAATTCCCTAGCAATATGAAGAATTCAGTTAGAACTCAAGACTAGTGAGTAGTTGTCAATAAAGGTGTTCTACACTTACTCTATGTACGGTTGCACTTCTTCCATGTTGGTCAAGACATAGATCATAATAGTCGACCACTCAGTAGGTGAAAAGTTCTTGGGCTTCGGTCCACTTGCTTTGCCACCTTGGCCTTCAAGAGGCTAAGGTCGGAAACATTACTGGTGGGTTCTTCATTGTAACGAGGAGCTGGATTTAACCTAGTCTGAATACTGTCATGATAGTACTTTGTCGTGGTCGTGGCCACCTCCTCGTTCAGGTATGCCTCGGCTATGGAGGCTTCAATGCGGGCTTTATTCTACATTTCCCACGAAGATGCTTGAACTCTCGTTCAGGTGCATACTGCCATCAGAACTGCACAGGTCCTCCCATTCTAGCCTCATACGCGAGATGTAAGATCATATGTTGCATCGGACTAAAGAAACCTGGCGGAAATATCATCTCTAACTTGCATAGCAACTCGTGTGCTTGTTCCTCCAACTTTGCAACCACTTCATAATCTAGTTCTTTGGCACAAAGCTGACGGAAGAAGTAGCTCAACTCCGCCAGCACTCGCCAAATATCCTCTCTGACATACCCTCGAATCATCACATGCATTATCCGCTCAAGCCATACATGGTAGTCATGACTCTTGAGGCCTCCTATTCACTTTGTAGCCATATTCACCCCCCTCATGATATTAGCTGCATATCCATCAGGGAAGTACAAGTTGTTCACAATCCATTGGAGAATTTCCTTCCTTTGGGGCATTGAAGGGGTGAAAGGGGCCGGTGGCTTCTTCCAAGAATTACCTTTTGCACGAGGCACCAAATTTAATTTTGGCCTGTTGCATAGTTTGGCTTGATCGATCCTAGCCTGAATGTTATCCTTTGACTTCTCGGTGTCGAGGAGCGTGCGAGTAAGGCCTCCGCAATATTCTTTTCAGTGTGCATTACATCAATGTTGTGTGGAAGTAGAAGATCTTTAAAGTAAGGGAGCCTCCATAAGCTTGGAATGTGAGTCCACTGGTGTGTCTCTCCATACCCCAGAAAACCTTTCCCATCAAGCTTTTCCCCGAGAGCATCTAACTCATCCTTAAGCTGGGCACCGGTCCTAATAGGTGGTGGCGGGTCATCAACAATAACACCTTTTTGGAAGTGCATATCGTCTTGCCTGTATGGGTGATCAAGACGGAGGAACTGCCGATGTTGGTCAAAGCATACATACTTGTCACCCTTAGCCAGCCAAATGAAAGTCACACGCTGTCGACACACTGGGCAAGGCCACTTCCCCTTTACACACCAACCACAAAATATTGCACGTGCCGGTAGGTCATGTAGCGATGTGTGGTACCAGATATGCATATTGAAGTGCTCCTTTGAAACGGCATCGTATGTCCGGACCCCGTTGTTCCAAGCAACAAGTAAGTCGTCCACCAATGGCTCCTTATACACACTCATATGCTTCCCCGGGATAGTTAGGACCTGGAATTATCAACGTCGAGGAACATGTGATGTCGCTGCATGCAAACGACAGGGCAGATTCAGGGGATAACATATACCGCCAACAATCAGTATATGGCAGCCATCAGACCATATGGATTGAACCCGTCGGTCGTTATCCCAACAGCTACACTCTTCTAGTCATCTATTTTCTTATGAATTTCAACAAATTTCTTCCATGCTTCACCATCCCGTGGATGTTGCATCTTTTTTGTATTGTACATCTTCCCTTCGGCCCATCTCATATATTGGGCAGTTTCCTCGGTCATATAAAGCCTCCGGATCCTTTCTCGTGAATGAAAGATATCAAAGGATATTGACGGCAATTGTGAGCTGCCTCTTGCTACCATCATCATCTATTACCTCAATATACCTAGAGGATTTGCACTTGACACAATAATTGTATCTTTATGTTCATTTCTAAATAGCATGCATCCGTTTGGACAAGCATGTATTTGCTCATATGGCATCTTAAGTGAACTGAGGATTTTGTTCGACTCGTACATGTTCTTTGGCAATATATGTTCTTTAGGCAACAGGCCAGCAATAACTGACAATAAATCAATGAAGCAAATTATGCTCATGTTATGGTTTGCCTTCAGGGCCATTAGGCGTGCAATGCCATCTAGTTGAGTAACCTCCGTATGGGCGTGAAGGGGTTTTTGTGCCGCAAACAAAGCTGCATGATACTCTTCAGGGCTTTCCGGTGGCTCCTCGGAGTTCGGGTCCTCTCGCGGATCCGCACGGCGGATGTCATCTAATAGGTTTTCAATCCACGTATCATATTCGCCAGTGCGTTGTCGCACCACCTCCGCCCTGGACTGTTCTGTCTCACCGTGAAAGATCCACCGGTAATAGCTTGGCGTAAACCCATATTTGCCTAAGTGTTTACTCATAGTAATCTTATCTCTTTCATTCTGGTTATCACACTCCGTGCATGGGCACCAAATTCCACGAATCGGCGCTTTCTCCAACAAATACTAATTCCAGGAAATCATTGGTCTTCGACCTCCACTCGAGGTCATACCCTCCATGCTGGGATGTCCGTGTACATCCACTCACATTCTTCCATCCTCTGATATAAAGTTAAACACACACATAATTTTTTATGTAACAAGTGGTTCCATCAAGTTTTATGACATGCAATCGAGCTATGTAATAGGTAAAGATAGGTCCTAATCCGACCCGAGAATGTGTAGGCTGGGTCCGCTTTCATGACGATACTCCGACCGAGACAAAATTTCGCAGCACCTCCCGTTGTTCTCCAAATACACGCCTCAGCAATAAGCCAAGAGGATGTGTATCTAGAGAACAACAAAGAGACAACGTCGAAATTCTGTCTCGGATCTTAGTACATCATGAAAACGACCGCCTACACATCCTCGGGTTGTCCATGGAAAGCATGGACAATTCGAAAGAGTCGAGGTTATAAATATGCAAAAACATGCATATTTATAGATACAACCCTTCTGAACAGGAGACACCTAGGTTACGCGACTATTTAGGTGATCTACAAATAATGAAAACCTACACATGAACGGGAAGAGATTACCCTTGAAGCGTGCAACGGAATTCACTCTCTCTTGTCAAAATAGATGCATGTCCTGCATGAAAGAATGAAATTGTGTCAATCATATGTCAAACAAACAAACATCAATAACACTCACTCACACACACCCCACACACAAACACACTCACATATCCATACACACACATCACACACTCACTCACACATGCACACACACACAGTGGCCCGCGCCGGCTCTCGCGGCGCCAACCGCGCCTCCTGCGCCCGCCCAGCCTTGAAGGTCAGATCTTGGCGTCGGCCCCGACCGCGTCAACCACGCCGGCCGTGCTGGTCCAGCTAATCAAGCAAAGAAGCAATCATTGTTTGCTCGGCTTCCCTTAGGGAGCCGGGAGACCTAACCCTAGTCGCCTCTTGCGTCGCCGCCGCCTCTCCCTCTCACGCACGACGACGGTGCCTTGCCGCGACTGTGAGCTTCAGGCAATCCAGCCCCTCCTTCCCTAAAACCTCGCCCTAGACCCGTTAGGGTCCCAGCACCTACCACTGACACACACACATACAAAGCACACACTCACACACATTATTCACTATATATGCATATATATATACACCTTTTGTTGTAATGGAGAGGGGGGAAACCCCTTTTATTTAAAAAAACGAGATTGATTAGGGGGGCTCACCAACGGGGCAGGGGGCGGCGGGGAGGTGGATGCCGGACGAGGTAGAGCTTAGTGGATGAGATGTCGTGCCTGTGGTGCTCGCTGAAGCTTGGCCGAGACGGTGGCGGTGGACGAGCTCGGTGGAGGTGGCGGTGGGGGGTGTTGGGGAACGTAGTAATTTCAAAAAATTTCCTACGCACACGCAAGATCATGGTGATGGCATAGCAACGAGAGGGGAGAGTATTGTCCACGTACCCTCGTAGACCGTAAGCGGAAGCGTTATGACAACGCGGTTGATGTAGTCGTACGTCTTCACGATCCGACCGATCCAAGTACCGAACGTACGGCACCTCCGAGTTCAGCACACTTCAGCTCGATGACGATCCCCGGACTCCGATCCAGCAAAGTGTCGGGGATGAGTTCCACAAGACGACGGGCGTAGTGACGATGATGATGTTCTATCGGCGAGGGCTTCGCCTAAACTCCATGACGATATGACCGAGGTGGAATATGGTGGAGGGGCACCAGACACGGCTAAGGAACGATCCGTAGATCAACTTGTGTGTCCATGGGGTGCCCCTGCCTCAGATATAAAGGAGTGGAGGAGGGAGGGCCGCCCTCTCTATGGCGCCCTAGGGGAGTCCTACTCCCACCGGGAGTAGGATTCCCTTCCTAGTCCAACTAGAAACCCTTCCATGTAATAGGAGTAGGAGAGAAGGAAAGGGAAAAGAGAAGGAGAAGGAAGGAAGGGTGCGCCTCCCTAGTCCAATTCGGACTAGTCCAAGGGAGGGTGCGGCCACTCTTTTGGCGCTTTCTCTCCTTTCCCGTATGGCCCAAAGAGGCCCAATACGAATTCCCGTAACTCTCCGGTACTCCCAAAAATACCCGAATCACTCGGAACCTTTTCGAACTCCGAATATAGTCGTCCAATATATCGATCTTTACGTCTCGACCATTTCAAGACTCCTCGTCATGTACCCGATCTCATCCGGGACTCCGAACTCCTTCGGTACATCAAAAACTCATAAACTCATAATATAACTCACATCGAAACCATAAGAGTGCGGACTTACGGGTTCGAGAACTATGTAGACATGACCTAGAACTATTCTCGGTCAATAACCAATAGCGGAACCTGGATGCTCATATTGGCTCCTACATATTCTACGAAGATCTTTATCGGTCAAACCGCATAACAACATACGTTGTTCCCTTTGTCATCGGTATGTTACTTGCCCGAGATTTGATCGTTGGTATCCAATACCTAGTTCAATCTCAAGCATCGGCAAGTCTCTTTACTCGTTACGTAATGCATCATTCCGTAACTAACTCTTTAGCTACATTGCTTGCAAGGCTTATAGTGATGTGCATTACCGAGAGGGCCCAGAGATACCTCTCCGACAATCGGAGTGACAAAACCTAATCTCGAAATACGCCAACCCAACATGTACCTTTGGAGACACCTGTAGTACTCCTTTATAATCACCTAGTTACGTTGTGACATTTGGTAGCACCCAAAGTGTTCCACCGGTAAACGGGAGTTGCATAATCTCATAGTTACAGGAACATGTATAAGTCATGAAGAAAGCAATAGCAATATACTAAACGATCAAGTGCTAGGCTAACGGAATGGGTCATGTCAATCACATCTAATGATGTGATCCCATTAATCAAATAACAACACATGTCTATGGTTAGGAAACATAACCATCTTTGATTAATGAGCTAGTCAAGTAGAGGCATACTAGTGACTATATGTTTGTCTATGTATTCACACATGTATCATGTTTCCGTAAATACAATTCTAGCATGAATAATAAACATTTATCATGAAATAAGGAAATAAATAATAACTTTATTATTGCCTCTAGGGCATATTTCCTTCAGTCTCCCACTTGCACTAGAGTCAATAATCTTGTTCACATCGCCATGTGATTTAACACCAATATTTATATCTCAGATATGATTAACACCCATAGTTCACATCTTCATGTGACCAACACCCAAAGGGTTTACTAGAGTCAATAATCTAGTTCACATCGCTATGTGATTAACACCCAAAGAGTACTAAGGTGTGATCATGTTTTGCTCGTGAGAGAAGCTTAGTCAACGGGTCTGGCTATATTCAGAGCCGTATGTATTTTTCAAATATTCTATGTCTTCAATGCTCGCATGGAGCTACTCTAGCTTAATTGCTCCCACTTTCAATATGTATCCAGATTGAGACTTAGAGTCATCTGGATTGGTGTAAAAGCTTGCATCGTTGTAACTTTTACGACGGGCTCTTTATCACCTCCATAATCGAGAAACATCTCCTTAGTCCTCACTAAGGATATTCTTGACCCATGTCCAGTGATCTACTTATTAGATCAAAATTGTATTCCTTTGCCAAACACAGAGCAAGGTATACAATAGGTCTGGTTCACAGCATAGCATACTTTATAGAACCTATGACCGAGGCATAGGGACTGACTTTTCATTCTCTTTCTATTTTCTGCAATGGTCGGGTCTTGAGTCTTACTCAACTTCACACCTTGTAACACATGCAAGAACTCCTTCTTTGACTGTTCCATTTTGAACTATTTCAAAATTTATCAAGGTATGTACTCATTGAAAAATCTTAGCAAGCGTCTTGATCTATCTATATAGATCTTGATGCTCAATGTGTAAGCAGTTTCACCGAGGTCTTGCTTTGAAAAGCTCTTATTCAAGTATCCTTTCATGCTATCCAGAATTTCGATATCATTTCCAATCAACAATATGTCATCACATATAATATTAGAAATGCTACAGAGCTCCCACTCACTTTCTTGTAAATACAGGCTTCTTCAACAAATCAGATAAAACCATATGCTTTGATCAACTCACAAAGCGTATATTCCAACTCCGAGATGCTTGCACCAGTCCACAGATGGATCGCTGGAGCTTGCACACTTTGTTAACATCTTTAGGATTGACAAAACCTTCTGGTTGTATCATATACAATTCTTCTTTAATAAATTCATTAAGGAATGCAGTTTTGACATCCATTTGCCAGATTTCATAAAATGTGGCAACTGCTAACATGATTCGGACAGACTTAAGTTTCGATACGAGTGAGAAAATCTCATCGTATTCAACACTTTGAACTTGTTGAAAACCTTTCACAACAAGTCGAGCTTAGTAGATAGTAACACTACTATCAGTGTCCGTCTTCCTCTTGAAGATCCATTTATTTAACATGGCTTGGTCGATCCTTGAGAAAGTCAATCAAAGTCCATACTTTGTTCTCATACATGGATCATATCTCAGATTTTATGGCCTCAAGCCATTTCGTGGAATCTGGGCTCATCATCGCTTCCTCATAGTTCGTAGGTTCATCATGGTCTAGTAACATGACTTCCATAACATGATTACCGTACCACTCTGGTGCGGATCTTACTCTGGAAGACCTACGAGGTTTGGTAGCAACTTGATCTGAAGTTTCATGATCATCATCATTAACTTCCTCGCTAATTGGTGTAGGAATCACTGGAACTGATTTCTGTGATGCACTACTTTCCAATTCGGGAGATGGTACAAATTACCTTATCAAGCTCTACTTTCCTCCCACTCACTTCTTTCGAGAGAAACTTCTTCTCTAGAAAGGATCCATCTTAGCAATGAATAACTTGCCTTCGGATCTGTGATAGAAGGTGTACCCAATAGTTACCTTTGGGTATTCTATGAAGACGCACTTCTCCGATTTGGGTTCGAGCTTATCAGGTTGAAAACCTTTTTCATATAAGCATCACAACTCCAAGCTTTAAGAAACGATAGCTTAGGTTTACTGCTAAACCATAGTTCATACGGTGTCGTCTCAACGGATTTAGATGGTGCCCTATTTAAACGTGAATGCAGCTGTCTCTAATGCATAACCCCAAAACGATAATGGTAAATCAATAAGAGACATCATAGATCGCACCATATCCAATAAAGTGCGGTTACGACGTTCGGACACACCATTGAGCTGTGGTGTTCCGTGGCGTGAGTTGAAACTATTTCACATTGTTTTATATGAAGGCCAAACTCGTAACTCAAATATTCTCTTCCACGATCAGATCGTAGAAACTTTATTTTCTTGTTACGATGATTCTCCACTTCACTCTGAAATTCTTTAAACTTTCAAATATTTCAGACTTATGTTTCATCAAGTAGATATACCTATATCTGCTCAAATCATCTTGTGAAGTTCAGAAAATAACGATACTTGCCACGAGCATCAACACTCATTGGATCGCATACATCGGTATGTATTATTTCCAATAAGTCAGTAGTTCGTTCCATTGTTCCGGAGAACTGAGTTTTAGTCATCTTGCCCAAAAGGCACGGTTCGCAAGCATCAAATGATTCATAACCAAGTGATTCCAAAATTCCATCTTTATGGAGTTTCTTCATGCGCTTTACACCGATATGACCCAAACGGCAGTGCCACAAATAAGTTGCACTGTCATTATTAACTTTGCATCTTTTGGCATCAATATTATGAATATGTGTATCACTACGATCGAGATCCAACAAACTATTTTCATTGGGTGTGTAACCATCAAGGTCTTATTCATGTAAACAGAATAACAATTATTCTTAAACTTCATGAATAACCGTATTGCAATAAACATGATCAAATCATATTCATGCTCAACGCGAACGCCAAATAACATTTATTTAGGTTCAACACTAATCCCGAGAGTATAGGGAGTGTGCGATGATGATCATATCAATCTTGGAACTACTTCCAACACTCATCGTCACTTCCCTTCAACTAGTCTCTGCTTATTCTCAGAACTCCTGTTTCGAGTTACTAATTTTTAGCAACTGAACAAGTATCAAATACTCAGGGCTACTATAAACACTAGTAAGGTACACATCAATAACCTGTATATCAAATATACCCTTGTTCACTTTGCCATCCTTCTTATCCACGAAATATTCAGGGTATTTCCGCTTCGGGACAATTTCCTTTTGCAAGTAAGCACTCGGTTTCAGGCTTTGGTTTAGCTTTGGGCTTCTTCATGAGAGTGACAACTTGCTTGTCATTCTACTTGAAGTTCCCTTTCTTTCCCTTTGCCCTTTTCTTGAAACTAGTGATCTTGTCAACCATCAACACTTGATGCTCTTTCTTGATTTCTACCTTCGTCGATTTCAACATCACGTAAGAGCTCGGGAATCATTTTCGCCATCCCTTGCATACTATAGTTCATCACGAAGTTCTAGTAACTTAGTGATGGTGACTACAGAATTCTGTCAATCACTATATTATCCGGAAGATTAACTCCCACTTGATTCAAGTGATTGAAGTACCTGCACAATCTGAGCACATGCTCACTAGTTGAGCGATTCTCCTCCATCTTTTAGCTATAGAACTTGTTGGAGACTTCATATCTCTCAACTCGGTATTTGCTTGAAATATTAACTTCAACTCCTGGAACATCTCATATGGTCCATGACGTTCAAAACGCCTTTGAAGTCCCGATTCTAAGCCGTTAAGTATGGTGCACTAAACTATCAAGTAGTCATCATATTGAGCTAGCCAAACGCTCATAACGCCTCGCATTTGCTCTCGCAATAGGTCTGTCACCTAGCGGTGCATTAAGGACATAATTCTTCAGGCAGCAATGAGGATAAACCTCATATCACGGATCCAATCCGCATCATTGCTACTAACATTTTTCAATACAATTTTCTCTAGGAACACATATAAAAACATAGGGAAGCAACAACGCGAGCTATTGATCTACAACATAATTTACCAAATACTACCAGACTAAGTTCATGATAAATTAAAGTTCAATTAATCATATTACTTAAGAACTCCCACTTAGATAGACATCCCTCTAATCCTCTAAGTGATTACGTGATCCATATCAACTACACCATGTCCGATCGTCACGTGAGATGGAGTAGTTTCAACAGTGAACATCAATATGTTGATCATATCTACTATATGATTCATGCTCGACCTTTCGGTCTCCGTGTTCCGAGGCCATATCTGTTATATGCTAGGCTCGTCAAGTTTAACCTGAGTATTCATGAGCGCAACTGTTTTGCACCCGTTGTATTTGAACGTAGAGCCTATCACACCCGATCATCACGTGGTGTCTCAAAGACGAAGAACTTTCACAACGGTGCATACCAGGAGAACACTTCTTGATAATTAGTGAGAGATCATCTTATAATGCTACCGTCAAGCCAAACAGAATAAGATGTATAAAAGATAAACATCATATGCAATCAAAATATGTGACATGATATGGCCATCATCATCTTGTGCCTTTGATCTCCATCTCCAAAGCATCGTCATGATTTCCATCATCACCGGCACGACACCATGATCTTCGTCATCTTGATCTATATCAATGTGTCGTCACATGGTCGTCTCGCCAACTATTGCTCTTGCAACTATTGCTATCGCATAGCGATAAAGTAAAGCAATTATTTGGCACTTGCATGTTATGCAACAAAGAGACAACCATAGGGCTTCTGCCAGTTGCCGATAACTTCAACAAAACATGATCATCTCATACAACAACTTATATCTCATCATGTTTTGACCATATCACATCACAACATGCCCTGCAAAAACAAGTTAGACGCCCTCTACTTTGTTGTTGCAAATTTTACGTGGCTGCTACGGGCTTAGCAAGAACCGTTCTTACCTACGCATCAAAACCACAACGATAGTTTGTCAAGTTGGTGCTGTTTTAACCTTCGCAAGGACCGGGCGTAGCCACACTCGGTTCAACTAAAGTGAGAGAGACAGACACCCGCCAGTCACCTTTAAGCAACGAGTGCTCGCAGCGGTGAAACCAGTCTCGCGTAAGCGTAGTCGGTCCGGGCCGCTTCATCTCACAATACCGCCGAACCAAAGTATGACATGCTGGTAAGCAGTATGACTTGTATCGCCCACAACTCACTTGTGTTCTACTCGTGCATATGACATCTATGCATAAAACCAGGCTCGGATGCCACTGTTGGGGAACGTAGTAATTTCAAAAAATCCTACGCACACGCAAGATCATGGTGATGGCATAGCAACGAGAGGAGAGTATTGTCCACGCACTCGTGATACCGTAAGCGGAAGCGTTATGACAACGCGGTTGATGTAGTTTTACGTCTTCACGATCCGACCGATCCAAGTACCGAACGTACGGCACCTCCGATTTCAACACACGTTCAGCTCGATGACGTTCCCCGGACTCTGATCCAGCAAAGTGTCGGGATGAGTTCCACAAGACGACGGCGTGGTGACGATGATGATGTTCTACCGGCGCAGGGCTTCGCCTAAACTCCGCGATGATATGACCGAGGTGGAATATGGTGGAGGGGGGCACCGCACACGGCTAAGGAACGATCCGTAGATCAACTTGTGTGTCCATGGGGTGCCCCCTGCCCCTGTATATAAAGGAGTGGAGGAGGGAGGCGGCCCTCTCTATGGCGCCCTAGGGGAGTCCTACTCCCACCGCAGTAGGATTCCCCCTTTCCTAGTTCAACTAGGAACCCTTCCATGTAATAGGAGTAGGAGAGAAGGAAAGGGAAGAGAGAAGGAGAAGGAAGGAAGGGTGCGCCCCCCTCCCTAGTCCAATTCGGACTAGTCCAAGGGGAGGGGTGCGGCCACTCTTTTGGCCCTTTCTCTCCTTTCCCGTATGGCCCAAAGAGGCCCAATACGAAATCCCGTAACTCTCCGGTACTCCCAAAAATACCCGAATCACTCGGAACCTTTCCGAACTCCAAATATAGTCGTCCAATATATCGATCTTTACGTCTCGACCATTTCGAGACTCCTCGTCATGTCCCCGATCTCATCCGGGACTCCGAACTCCTTCGGTACATCAAAAAATCATAAACTCATAATATAACTGTCATCGAAACCTTAAGCGTGCGGACCCTACGGGTTCGAGAACTATGTAGACATGACCTAGAACTATTCTCGGTCAATAACCAATAGCGGAACCTGGATGCTCATATTGGCTCCTACATATTCTACGAAGATCTTTATCGGTCAAACCGCATAACAACATACGTTGTTCCCTTTGTCATCGGTATGTTACTTGCCCGAGATTTGATCGTTGGTATCCAATACCTAGCTCAATCTCAAGCATCGCAAGTCTCTTTACTCGTTACGTAATGCATCATTCCGTAACTAAATCTTTAGCTACATTGCTTGCAAGGCTTATAGTGATGTGCATTACCGAGAGGGCCAGAGATACCTCTCCGACAATCGGAGTGACAAAACCTAATCTCGAAATACGCCAACCCAACATGTACCTTTGGAGACACCTGTAGTACTCCTTTATAATCACCCAGCTTACGTTGTGACGCTTTGGTAGCACCAAAGTGTTCCTCCGTAAACGGGAGTTGCATAATCTCATAGTTACGAGGAACATGTATAAGTCATGAAGAAAGCAATAGCAATATACTAAAGCGATCAAGTGCTAGGCTAACGGAATGGGTCATGTCAATCACATCTAATGATGTGATCCCATTAATCAAATAACAACACATGTCTATGGTTAGGAAACATAACCATCTTTGATTAATGAGCTAGTCAAGTAGAGGCACACTAGTGACTATATGTTTGTCTATGTATTCACACATGTATCATGTTTCCGGTTAATACAATTCTAGCATGAATAATAAACATTTATCATGAAATAAGGAAATAAATAATAACTTTATTATTGCCTCTAGGGCATATTTCCTTCAGGGGGCTCGGTGGAGGTGGAGGGGCGGGGGAGGCACTCTCGGTGGCGGCGGCGGCGGCAGCAGAGCTCGCCAGATGGGGTGGCGGCACTAGGGGGCGGCGGCGGACAGAGGGGGCGGGGGCGAGAGAACCAAAGAGAGAAGAGAGGAGTGAGCGCGCGCGCGAGGGGGAAATTTTTCATAAGTCCCCGCGGGAAACATTTCCGAGAGCCAACATTAAGCGACACTCGGTAAAAGTCTTAACCTAGATCTCGGGGGCTTTTTCGAGAGCCGCACCGACAGTAGTTACCGAGGGCCGTCCTGCAGAACTCCGCAATGACCTCATTTTCCGAGAGCGACTCTCGGAAAATCATCCTTCTTTGCATTCCCCATAATATGTATTATACTTTTTTTGTTGTTTTCTTCCATGCTTGGCAAACAACCTTAGCACATCATAATTACCATCTTGTGTTTTCTTTTTCAAATGATGGGCCTCGCCCGGTTCTAGAGACCGGCACCCTTCCGATGGCCCCGGCGGTCTAGGGCGTTGATCGACACCGAGAGTGGGTAGGCCACGGGGAATAACTGCTTCTTCGTGTTAGTGCATGTCATCGCGAGATAACATTCCAAGTCTAGGCCCGTTACATCACGGGATCGCCCACCAAGACTCTGTCTCGGGGACGAACGCATCCGGTCCTCGATGTTCCCGCCCATGTGTGTGGTTTGTGAGGCACGTGCCACGTCAAGGACGTGTGTTGCTTATTCAAATAGCACACCACCCCTACATGCATATGCATGGGCCACGCACATGTACGGGTGCCCTCCCCCCCCCCTCGGGTGGTCTCCATATCGAGCACCCATCCAGTGGCCCCGGAGGTCTAGGGCGTTATTCGGCACCGAGAGGGTGTAGTCCATGGTAAATAACTGCTACTCCGTGTTAGTGCATGTCATCGCGAGATGATGTACCAAGTCTAGGCTCGTTACATCACGGATCACCCAATCAAGATTCTGTCTCGCTGAACGGACGCAATCGGTCCTTGATGTTCCCGCCTGGTGTGTGGTTTGTGAGGCACGTACACGCCAAGGACGTGCGTTGCTTATTCAAATAGCAGACCACCCCTGCATGCATATACATGGGCCACAGGCATGTAGGGGTGCCCTCCCCCCCTCGGACGGTCTCCATATCAAGCACCCATCCGGTGGCCCCGGCGGTCTAGGGCGTTATTCGGCACCGAGAGGGTGTAGTCCATGGTGAATAACTGCTTCTCCGTGTTAGTGCATGTCATTGCGAGATGACAGACCAAGTCTAGGCCAAAGCCACAGCAAGATCCCATCCGTGTAGAGCCGACACGTCCGTTTCTCACCTCCAGGTGCTGGCCGTGAGAGGGGCCACACCCCGGAGAGGCGTGCCACATCTTCGGACATGCCACCACACCGTACAGCATGTATGAGGGCCTGGTGCGATGCTCCGGTGGCATTGCTACCCTCCTGTGGCCCCTGGCCCCGCCTAACCTCAGAAGCGTTTGACCACGGGATCTAGCCCTTTGACTTTGCACGGACGGGCTTTGACCAAAGTGGAACTCTCCACCCGCTTGTGTTAGGGTCAGCCCATAGGAACACTTTGGAGCAACATCCGGCCTAAGCCACAGCAAGACCCCATCCGTAGACACGACGCCGTCTGCTTCCCTCCAGGTGCCGGCGACGGCGCCGTCCGTGAGGGGGGGCACACCCCGGAGACGCGGGCCGGGCGTTTGCAACCGCCACAACACTTCCAGACTTGTGAGAGGCCGCCTACGCAAGATTTGGCGGCATGTGCTAGCCCCCGGAGGCCGTCGGCCACAGTCGTAGACACGCGAAGAGCAATCTGCGGAGAGGGAAGTGTTCATATACTTCTTTAAAGTTCTCTCTCGGTGCCGGTCTAGAAAGTTGACCGGCACCGAGAGAGGGGGTAGGCCACGGTCAACAACTTCTTCTTCTCATGTTTTTTTACTTTACACACTCTTTAAAGTTGAGTTTTGAAAAAAATCATCAAAAGTCATGGAATTTATAAACTTTGGTCGTAAAAGCATATGAAATATGAGACACAAAAAAGATAGTGCAAAAAAAAGACAAAAAGAGGGGGGGGGAGAATTAGAGCAGTCATTACCGAGAGTCGATTCTCGGCTCTCGGTAATTAGCACCTTTTCCGAGAGCTCCTCTCGGTAAACCATCCACATAGATCTCTTTCCTTATTGTGCATTCTCGATAATATGTATTATACTTTTTTTTGTTGTTTTCTTTCATGCTTGGTTAAAGGACATGCGGTGCCCCCATTTGTGGTTTTGGTAATTGATGACATTCTCTATGGACTAATGGTTGCATTGAGTTATATTTGAAGGATTTGTCCATAGGCATTTCTTGAAGTCCATCGTTGGTTTCAAGGAGTGTATGTGTTGACCAAGGTGCTACTAAGGAATTATCCAAAGATTGGTCATGTGAGTGTTGAGCTTATTGCAAGCATGTCTTGAAGAAGAAGATTGTGTGATCATTCATGTT
Source organism: Aegilops bicornis (assembly GCA_021605145.1). NCBI lineage: Eukaryota > Viridiplantae > Streptophyta > Magnoliopsida > Poales > Poaceae > Aegilops > Aegilops bicornis. The sequence continues at coordinate 713,376,254 of CM038672.1, read as the reverse complement.
TACCTTCAAGACATCATCCAAACTAAGAGAGTTGGAAAGATTCAAGGTTGATCAAGACTAAGTCAAGAGTGAATCAAGTTGATCAACTCACAAAGTGTAAAAGATGTACCGAGAGGGATCAAGTGATCCATGGTATGGTAAGCATTGTCCATTGCACTTTGTGTACTAACCCATGGTCTATGTGAGAGTTCTATGTGGGGTTAGGTTCATGTCCATGGGCTTGCGTCAAGAGGAAGATATCATACAACCCATGGAAAGGATGACATCAAGTAGTGATCGTCATCAAGATTGTCATGTGCAAGTTCAAGTGTAGCATCACGAAGAGATCAAGTGCTTGAAGCTTGCCATCCATTGTGGTGTCAATGGACTTGTGAAGATGTGCCGAAGAGTGGCTCACCCATAGTGGAGTATGGGGGAGCAATCATCTAGTCTCCATCGACCCAACGCAATCAAGAAAGGTGGTCCATCTTGCGGAGGACAAGATCGTTATCATCTAACTCAAGTGGATCATGTGCAAGGCAAAGGTTTTCCCTTGATAGGTTTTCTCTTTTACCGGTCTCGTGGTGGTAGTTGGGAGACCCGGTTATAGGATCATTTGCCGTACTATCAAGGGGGGCTCTCAAGTTGGTAGCTTGATCGTATCGTTAGTAGAGATCTCAAACCATTGCATCCTTGCATCATGTTTCTTGGTTCTTGTTTGGTTCTCTTTGTGAGTCTTAAGAGCTTATGGTCATCTTGATGACAAGCTTGACTTCATCAAAAACGGAGTTCACATGCGTCTTCTATGATGTTTTCGGTGTTGGAGGTTTTACCGGTCTTATCCAAGGAAGGGTTCTCACCTTTTTCTTATGGGCCTTTTCTAATTTGCTTCTTATTGATATTTCTTTCAAGATTGTGTTAGCCCTTGTTGCTAGCTTCCCAACAAACTTGGTTTCATCAAATTCGGAGCTCGTATGCGAAAGTTGTCGCTGTTTTGATATTGCCTATTTCACATAGAAAGGTTGTACCGCCCCATAGAGAGGTTGTACCGGTTGAACGGTACAACCGGTGTTTGGAGCGGTTGTACCACTCCAGAATTGGTCCAGAGGTTGTACCGGCCATTTACCGCTCCACCACCGGACTAGTTTCTGTTGTGGTGCGGTTGTTGGGCGGTTGTGGGCTGGTTGTATCGCTTATTGCCTGTTACCGGTTGTACCGGTGCTCATAGCGGTTGTACCGCTCCAATGTTATTCTGCACATAACGGGCAGATTCGTGGGGACCTATTTAAGGGGGTCTTCTTCCCCAATGGTTCCCTAACTCTTGAGCTCGTTTTTTCCCCCATTGTTGACCTTCTTTGAGCTTGCTAACTCTCAATCCCTCCATGGATTCTTGCTAGTTTTTGAGGGAAAAGAGAGAGGAGATCTAGATCCACACTTCCACCAATCACTTTCTCCTCTATGTGAGGGGAACCCCTTGGATCTAGATCTTGGAGTTCTTTGTGTTCTCCTTCTTGTTCTTCCTCTCACTTTCCTCCCTAGCATTAGTTGCTTTGGTGGGATTTGAGAGAGAAGGACTTGGGCACTCTGTGTGCCCTTGCCATTGCATTTGTGCATCGGGTTGAGTTCTCCACGGTGATACGTGGATGTTACAAGTTGAGAATCTTATTACTCTTGGGTGCTTGGTACCCTTGAGCTTGTTCCTCTTGGGTGCTTGGGTGCCCTAGACGGTTGGTGGTGTTCGGAGCTCAATCATTGTGGTGTAAAGCTCCGGGCAATCGTCGGGGTCTCCAATTAGGTTGTGGAGGTCGCCGAGCAATTTGACGGGTACCGTGACCGCCCCCAAGGGTTGCCAAAGTGTACGGGTTCGGTGACCGCCCCCAAGGGTCGCCATTTGTACGGGTTCGGTGACCGCCCTCAAGGGTCCCTTAGTGGAATCACGACATCTTGCATTGTGCGAGGGCGTGAGGAGATTACGGTGGCCCTAGTGGCTTCTTGGGAGCATTGTGCCTCCACACCGCCTCCAAACGGAGATTAGCATCCGCAAGGGTGTGAACTTCGATACATCATCGCCTCCGCGTGCCTCGGTTATCTCTTACCCGAGCCCTTTACTTATGCACTTTACTTTGTGATAGCCATATTGTTCTTTGTCATATATCTTGCTATCGTGATAGTTACTTATCTTACTTAGCATAAGTAGTTGGTGCACATAGGTGAGCCTAGTTGTTTTAGGTTTTGTGCTTGACAAATTAACCGCTAGGTTTATTCCGCATTTGTTCAAGCCTAAACCGTAATTATTTTAAAGCGCCTATTCACCCCCCCCCCTCTAGGCGACATCCATGATCTTTCAATTGGTATCAGAGCCTCGTCACTCTTTGTTGGGCTTAACCGTCTAGAGAGTAAAGATGTCGACTAGGGGTTTAGGATTCTCTGACACTCTTAGTTTCGATGGCACAAATTTTGATGTTTGGGTAATTCGCATGCTTAATCTCTTTAGGGTCATGGACCCAAATTTAGAGCGAATTGTAGATATGGGTTTTTCTCCTCCAAAGGATCCCCAAAGGTTATCTTTAGAGGATGGTAAAAACTCTTATCTCAATGCTCAAGCTTCTAATGTGCTTTTCGATGCTTTGAGCAATGTAGTTATATTTCAACTCATGCCGTTCCGGGATGCTCATGAGTTGTGGACGAAGCTTCAAGATAAATATGGTGTGTCCAAGATTTGTAGGGATGATTGTTCTCCCTCCACCTCCGGCCGTATAGTCTTCTCAACTTCTTCTACTTCACCTACATGTGGTTTGCCACAAGGTAATGATATGGTGAGTAATGTCGGTCATTGCAATGATGATAGTGTGCTTTTTGTGGATGATTCTTCATCACTATATTATTGCAATGTCTCCGCCTTTGGGCCTTAGCACTTCGAGCACTCCAAATGTTTCACTTGCTTGTGTTGATAGTCCTTGCATACCATGTAGAAATTGCTTGACTAAATCTCATGATGATTTGCTTGCTATATCTTGTTGCCATGATAAAAATGCATGTATTTCCTAGAGTTGTTGTGCTAACAATGTAGATGAAACCCAACACTCCATGGAACAAGATGTGGTCTTGAATGGTGCTTCAAGGGATTCTATATCATCATCTACTGCATTTTGCCTTATGGCCAAGGCTTCAAAGGTATCTCCCACTTTGAATCCCAATATATCTTGTGATGATATTGATGATGGCCAGAGTGATGATGATGTTGATTATGATGAAGAGAGTGATGATGTTGCCTCCTTAAAAATTATGGGGAAATGATTTTTAATGCTCTTCTTAAGAATAAAATTGCTCGTTCCAACTTCATGGAAATCATGTCTATTGCTATTGAGGGCAAGAAATATATTGATGAGTTGGAATCTCGTCTTGAGGAGCATGAGGTCACCATTGATAAAATGTAAGGTCATGAGCATGATTACACTAATGAGATTGCGGACCTCTCTCAAGCTCTTGAACTTGAACAAACCACCAAGGAATCTCTTGAGGAGACTTTTGCTCTAGAATTATCTAGAGTGAGGGAATCTCGTGATAGAGCTCTTGAGGTGGCCAATGATTTTGAAACTAAAAATGAGGAGCTTGAAGTTGTGCATGCTAAACTCCTTGAGGACTTTGAGCACCTCGAAAATGGCTGAAGGGTCATTAAGAGTGAGCTCATCGAACTCACCGAGTCTCATGCTCAACTTAAAGCTTCATATTCAAAAGAGCTTGCCAAGTTGTCTTCTCCTCTTGTTGCTAATGATGATGCTTGTGCTACTAACTGTATCTCTTGTGAAGCATCCATATTGTAGGAGAATGTTGAGCTAAGGGCTCAACTTGAGTTGCTATCTAGCAATTATGGGATGTTGTAAGAAAATCATGTAAGGCTCACAAGCTCTCATGATGATCTTCTAGTATCCAATAATGTTCTAAAGATAGCTCATGAGGCCATGCTTGCTAAGGTAACATCTAGTGAGCCTCATGTGGATACTAGCACTACTTCTAGTCAAAATGCTATATTGATATGTGCTAGTCCTTGTAATTCATCTACTCACAATGTTGGTACATCTTGTGATGAATTGATTTCCTTGCCTTGTTTCTCTAACAATGAAGCTTATACTTCCTCTAGTACTTGTATTGAGACTAACCATGTAGAGGAAATCAAAGAGCTCAAGGCCCAAGTCACTTCTTTGAAGAAAGACTTGGAAAAGAGTCATGAAGGGAAATCCACACTCAACAATATCTTGAGTGTGCAAAAATCCCCCAATGACAAAGGTGGACTTGGATTCAACTCCAGTAAGAAGAAGAAGTCCAAGATGAACAAAAAGAAGGGCAAAGAACAAGTCAAGAAATCGGCCAAGATTGTTTGCTTCAAGTGCAAAGTAGAAGGGCATCATGTTAGATCTTGCCCATTGAAGAAGAAGGCCATTAGTGTCAAGCAACAAGGGAAGAGGGCACAAGTTCAATCTCATGCTCAACCTCAAGTTGAAGAAAGGCCACTTCCCAAGAAGACTCAAGTTAATGCTTCTCTTGTTGAGAAATCAAGTGAGAAGAAAGTGAAGAGTAGACGTTGCTATTCATGTCGTGAGAAAGGCCACGTCGCTTCTTCATGCACCAGTGGTAACTTATCCAACCCAATTATTATTGATGATGTCTATTCTCTTGGGAAGGATAAGGTTGGCAATGTGTTTGCCAAGTTTGTTGGTACTCAAAGTGGTGTCAAGAAAAGAACCATTTGGGTGGCCAAGCCTATTGTGACTAACCTCTTAGGACCCAACTTGGTTGGGGACCAACTAGCTCAAACTTGATCAATAGGTGTTGTTGGAGGTCATTGGAGACTTGGCTACATTATGAAGATTTAAGGGTCCTCATCATTCATATTGTGTCAAGCCAAGTCATTCGGATTATCTTTCTATCATATATCCAATGTTCCTCCTTGCGGTAACTCGTGCTTAAATTGCTTACATTAAAAGTTACTTGTCCCTTAGCAGGTTGTGGTTTTGTATCTTGCATGTGCTTGTATATGTTGTGCTTCCAAATTGCTTATCTTGAGAAATCAAGTATGTGCATGTTGGTTTGCACATCATGTACATGTGTGTTGTTTGTTGAGCCTTTTTGCATCTTGTTTATTTCTTAGTTGGCTCTTGTGAGAGATTAATGGAATATCCCATTATGGGGGAGTGATGTGCTTTGTGCACCTCACAATCCTATAAATGTGTGTACATGAGTAATACCATCTAGTATTGATATTTCAAGATTATCTAGTCTCTAGGTGCTATATCTCTCATGAGAAATTCAAATTCTAAATTTTCCATTAATTATCTCTTGTTGGATCCTTTTAATTGCCTCTTGTCTATCTTTAATTGGTATCACATTATGGGGGAGTAATATGCTATGCCTAGAAAATATGTACATTTGAGATATTGTCACCTAGAATTGATATTTTAAATTATCTTGTTCCTAGGTGGCATGATAGCTCTACAAGTTGCAATTTGCTTGTGTTTGGTGTGAAGATGATGTTGGATATCCTTGCTATCTACCACCGGGAATTATTTCCATTTACTTCTTGTCTTTTGACAATTGGTACTCACTTTTGTTGTAGAATTTATTGATCATCTTTACATTGGCTTTTGTTTTTATTTTGCCTTTTCTCTTGCCAAGGTTTGTGTCAACTCCCGTTGTCTTCCCTACCACTTGTGGATCTTGTTTATTTCTCATCCTTGTCTAGTGTTTTATAGATATAGTGAAAGTGGTGATCCCACCTTGTGCATTTTGTATTCAAATGCAAATTCTCTATAATGCACTAGTCTTGGGGGAGCTATCCTATTCTTTATAGAACACTCTTCTTGCGATCCTTATCAAGTGTGTGTTGGTGGAAGGCAAGCCATTTTCGTTTTGGTACTTTGTGCTATCATGAAACTTTGTAGAGAGCTTGGTTTGTTTGGAACCATCCTCTATTTTGGGAGTTTGATATCTTTTATTTTGAGTGTATCAATGGATATCTCATTCCTTGATGTATCTTTTATGGATATCCTCCAAGTGATGTTTTATTCATTTGGTATCCTTTTCACTTGGCATTTCTTTGTCTTTTGGTTTCGGGTTTTGAAGTCTTGAGCATGCATGTTTTCTTCATGTATTTTATTTGGCATGCTTTCTTTATTTGACTCAATATATGGGAGAAACTCCACCTAGTCTCAATTTGGATGAGATGTGCATGATATTCATTTTCATATCTATATGCACATATTTATGTGGAGTTTGTCCTATGTATTGGTGTTTCTAACTATTTGGTCCCGATGAGTTTGGGTACCGTTTAGGTTGTGTTGTTCTTATAGGAACATTTGGAGATGCATTGGATGCTCGGCTCACTCACAAGGAAGGTGTTGTCACCATGTGCATATTGGAGTCAAGCTAGGATGATCAATTAACTACTATCTACCTTCAATTGGTATCTACTACATCCTTCCAATGGTATCTCGGTAATAAGTATCATCATCTACTACATGCACACATTACTTGCATCAACCTTGTGTAGGTTGTATCATGGCATGTATTTCATTATTTCTTGTGATACTTGTTTCCTTTCTCAAAGCATCTAAACGATGATCTCATGTTGCTAGTTGTGATGTCTTTGATGTTCATGCGGTAGGAATTCATTTATATACAATAAGACCATATCTAGCCAAGTGATATGCTTTCAAGCAAATATCTTATTGGTATATTTATGACTTCCTTGTGGATATCATGTTCCTTCATGTTGTAACTATTTCGGTGTACATCCTCTTTGTAGATATATATCATCATGATTTTGTCTACCTAGAACCTTATACACTTGAGAGAAATTACATCTCTAGTTGATATCCTTTCTTTCACGTCCACCTTGTCTTTCTTATGTTATTTCTTTGGTGGCTCCGTGAAAGCTTTTGCCTTGAGTGCGTGTCCTCTATCGTTGCATCTTGATGCACTCTTGTGTGGTGAAGATTATTTTCCTCTTGCTTATCTTTACAAGGCGTTTGCCATCTTAATTGGTACCCCTCGTCTTGATGAGCCTCTCATCGTCTATCTTCACCACGGGTTGTCACAAGCATAGGTTCTCTATTTTCTTATTAGTAAGCTTGTGAACCCATTTGCTAGTTGTGTGTGAGAATGAAAGGCTTTGCACCATGTATCTCATTCATTCGAGACTATGTTGATGCTTATGCTCATCCGTATATTAGTCTTCTCATGTGCTTTTCCATGACTCACACACATGATTTTGGTTGAGCCTTAAGTTGCCTCTTTTACAATGTTGCTCAACCATGTGCTTGTTGCAAGCGCTAGGCTTAGTTTCCTATATGCTCACTTGCACTTGTTGTAAGTTTCTATTGATTCTAGCTTAGCTATGATCCTATTTTGTGCACTTTGTATCCTAATACAAAAGTTCTTGATGTGCACAAATCATGGGGAGCTTCTCTAGTTTCTTTAGAACACTCCTCTGCTCATTTCATAATATCTTTATTCATGTGGCATGTAGGTTCATTGGTCTAGTTGGTTCAATTGGTATATTTTGATAGCTTGCTTCAATTGGTATCTATTGATTGCTTGATTGCTTGTTTCTCTCTTTGTTATGTCTTTGTGGCATATCACTCTTTTGCAATCTTGGTGCCTCAATATAGTTGGTCTTCCTCCAAGTATTACCTTTGGATATGTGTATGGCATTCCACTCTCTTGTTGAGAAATACACAACTTTTGGAGGAACACCTTTTATATTGGTCTTCTTAGCTTTTCGCCCATTTTGGCAATCGATGCCAATGGGGGAGAAGTTTCAGAGAGTTTTGTGGAGAAGTCTTCAGAGTTTTCTCCTTGCTTTGGTTTTGTTCCTAAGCATTTGCATCTCATACGCATGCATTATTGGTTGTTGCATTGCATGGTGATGCATAATTCCTTATATAAACTCTCTTGAAAGTGATTGTCATCAATTACCAAAATGGGGGAGATTGAAAGGACATGCGGTGCCCCCATGTGTGGTTTTGGTAATTGATTACATTCTCTATGGACTAATGGTTGCATTGAGTTATATTTGAAGAATTTGTCCATAGGCATTTCTTGAAGTCCATGCGTTGGTTTCAAGGAGTTTATGTGTTGACCAAGGTGCTATTAAGGAATTATCCAAAGATTGGTCATGTGAGTGTTGAGCTTATTGCAAGCATGTCTTGAAGAAGAAGATTGTGTGATCATTCATGTTTACCTTCAAGACATCATCCAAACTAAGAGAGTTGGAAAGATTCAAGGTTGATCAAGACAAGTCAAGAGTGAATCAAGTTGATCAACTCACAAAGTGTAAAAGATGCACCGAGAGGGATCAAGTGACCCATGGTATGGTAAGCATTGTCCATTGCACTTTGTGTACTAACCCATGGTCTATGTGAGAGTTCTATGTGGGGTTAGGTTCATGTCCATGGGCTTGCGTCAAGAGGAAGATATCATACAACCCATGGAAAGGATGACATCAAGTAGTGATCGTCATCAAGATTGTCATGTGCAAGTTCAAGTGTAGCATCACGAAGAGATCAAGTGCTTGAAGCTTGCCATCCATTGTGGTGTCAATGGACTTGTGAAGATGTGTCAAGAGTGGCTCACCCATAGTGGAGTATGGGGAGCAATCATCTAGTCTCCATCGACCCAACGCAATCAAGAAAGGTGGTCCATCTTATGGAGGACAAGATCGTTATCATCTAACTCAAGTGGATCATGTGCAAGGCAAAGGTTTTCCCTTGATAGGTTTTCTCTTTACCGGTCTCGTGGTGGTAGTTGGGAGACCCGGTTATAGGATCATTTGCCGTACTATCAAGGGGGGCTCTCAAGTTGGTAGCTTGATCGTATCGTTAGTAGAGATCTCAAACCATTGCATCCTTGCATCATGTTCTTAGTTCTTGTTTGGTTCTCTTTGTGAGTCTTAAGAGCTTATGGTCATCTTGATGACAAGCTTGAGTTCATCGAAAACGGAGTTCGCATGCGTCTTCTATGATGTTTTCGGTGTTGGAGGTTTTACCGGTCTTATCCAAGGAAGGGTTCTCACCTTTTTCTTATGGGCCTTTTCTAATTTGCTTCTTATTGATATTTCTTTCAAGATTGTGTTAGCCCTTGTTGCTAGCTTTCCAACAAACTTGGTTTCATGAAATTCGGAGCTCGTATGCGAAAGTTGTCGCTGTTTTGATATTGCCTGTTTTACATAGAGAGGTTGTACCGCCCCATAGAGAGGTTGTACCGGTTGACCGGTACAACCGAATTGGTCCGGAGGTTGTACCGGCCATGTACCGCTCCACCACCGGACTAGTTTCTGTTGTGGTGCGGTTGTTGGGTGGCTGTGGGCCGGTTGTACCGCTTATTGCCTGTTACCGGTTGTACCGGTGCTCATAGCGGTTGTACCGCTCCTATGTTATTCTGCACATAACGAGCAGATTCGTGGGGACCTATTTAAGGGGGTCTTCTTCCCTAATGGTTCCCTGACTCTTGAGCTCGTTTTTAGCCCCATTGTTGACCTTCTTTGAGCTTGCTAACTCTCAATCCCTCCATGGATTCTTGCTAGTTTTTGAGGGAAAAGAAAGAGGAGATCTAGATCCACACTTCCACCAATCACTTTCTCCTCTATGTGAGGGGAACCCCTTGGATCTAGATCTTGGAGTTCTTTGTGTTCTCCTTCTTGTTCTTCCTCTCACTTTCCTCCCTAGCATTAGTTGCTTTGGTGGGATTTGAGAGAGAAGGACTTGGGCACTCTGTGTGCCCTTGCCATTGCATTTGTGCATCGGGTTGAGTTCTCCACGGTGATACGTGGAAATTACAAGTTGAGAAGCTTATTACTCTTGGGTGCTTGGTACCCTTGAGCTTGTTCCTCTTGGGTGCTTGGGTGCCCTAGACGGTTGGTGGTGTTCGGAGCTCAATCATTGTGGTGTAAAGCTCCAGGCAATCGTCGGGGTCTCCAATTAGGTTGTGGAGATCGTCCGAGCAATTTGATTTGCACCGTGACCACCCCCAAGGGTTGCCAAAGTGTACGGGTTCGGTGACCGCCCCCAAGGGTCGCCATTTGTACGGGTTCGGTGACCGCCCTCAAGGGTCCCTTAGTGGAATCACGGCATCTTGCATTGTGCGAGGGCGTGAGGAGATTATGGTGGCCCTAGTGGCTTCTTAGGGAGCATTGTGCCTCCACACCGCTCCGAACGGAGATTAGCATCCGCAAGGGTGTGAACTTCGGGATACATCATCGTCTCCGCGTGCCTCGGTTATCTCTTACCCGAGCCCTTTACTTGTGCACTTTACTTTGTGATAGCCATATTGTTCTTTGTCATATATCTTGCTATCGCATAGTTACTTATCTTGCTTAGCATAATTTGTTGGTGCACATACGTGAGCCTAGTTGTTTTAGGTTTTGTGCTTGACAAATTAACCGCTAGGTTTATTCCGCATTTGTTCAAGCCTAAACCGTAATTATATTAAAGCACCTATTCACCCCCCCCCCCTCTAGGCGACATCCACGATCTTTCACTTGGCAAACAACCTTAGCACATCATAATTACCATCTTGTGTTTTCTTCTTCGGATGAGCCTCGTCCGGTTCTAGAGACCGGCACCCCTCCGGTGTCCCTGGCGGTCTAGGGCGTTGTTCGGCACCTAGAGAGGGTAGGCCACGGGGAATAACTGCTTCTTCGTGTTAGTGCATGTTATCGCGGGATAACATTCCAAGTCTAGGCCCGTTCTATCACGGGATCGCCACCGAAGACTCTGTGTCGGGGACGAACGCAGCCGGTACTCGACGTTCCCGCCCATGTGTGTGGTTTGTGAGGCACGTGCCACGTCAAGGACGTGCGTTGCTTATTCAAATAGCACACCACCCCTGCATGCATATGCATGGGCCACACGCATGTACGGGTGCCCTCCCCCTCCCCCTCGGGCGGTCTCCATATCGAGCACCCATCCGGTGGCCCCGGCGGTCTAGGGCGTTATTCGGCACCTAGAGGGTGTAGTCCACGGTGAATAACTACTACTCCGTGTTAGTACATGTCATCGCTAGATGACAGACCAAGTCTAGGCTCGTTCTGTCACGGGATCACCCACCGAAGATTCTGTCTCGGGAACGGACGCAGCCGGTCCTTGACGTTCCCGCCCGTGTGTGTGGTTTGTGAGGCACGTGCCACGTCAAGGACGTGCATTGCTTATTCAAATAGCACACCACCCCTGCATGCATATACATGGGCCACAGGCATGTAGGGGTGCCCTCCCCCCCCCCTCGGGCGGTCTCCATATCGAGCACCCATCCAGTGGCCCCGTGTGAGGACCGGTTTTTCGGGACATTAATTTCCAGAAAATGGCCCTTGTGCTCACCAGCCCCAGGATTACTGTTAGCTGATGAGGCATCAACTTGATATAGAAATTCCAAGCAAAATATAAAATATGTAGTACCAGACCATTATGGCCTATGAGTACAACAAGTGGTTTCTAGTGGTTGATGGCGGAAGCGGTTTGTGGATCATCAGTGTCTATGGGACTCCATTTCCCAACAGGAACAGCTGACCAGGTTAACTCCTATCTTCGCGAGGCTGCTATCACCGTTGCTTAGTTTCCGGGGCTGTCATCGCAACGCTCCTCTCCATGCAAGAAATCTGGCCAAGACAATAGCCAGGGACAAGCCAGTGAGTACTTTGAATGTACTCGCAAATATTATGAACACGGGTATAATATAACAAACGATAATCATGCTCTGAATTATCCTATGATCATAATGTCAGTTCATAAAATAAAATCCATGATGCATGCAAGCAGGTTATTTATATGCAACATGAATATGCAATAATGGAGTAGAAATAACATGCACCGATCGGGTGTCTGAAGTGACGTCTCGAAGGGATCATGATATGAAGCATGCCTCAGTCGGGCGTCTAAGCGACACCACATAAAGGGCTTATAAGTTAAATAAACGACAGGCATGCCACAGTCGGGCATCTTCTGCGACACCACATAAAGGGCTTATAAAGTAAATAACAAGCATGCCACAATCGGGCGTCTGTGCGACACCACATAAATGGCTTATAAGGTAAATAAACGACAAGCATGCCACAGTCGGGCGTCTGTGCGACACCACATAAAGGGCTTATAAAGTAAATAACAAACATGCGACAGTCGGGCGTCTGAGCGACACCACATAAAGGGCTTATAAGGTAAATAAATAACAAGCATGCCATAGTCGGGCGTCTGTGCGACGCCACATAAAGGGCTTATAAAGAAAACAATCCTAGTAAATATCTAGGAGGTAGAACCGTCCCAGGGACAATCAATAAATCAAATAATGAAAATAGTTAGTCCACAATAATAATAATCATAATCGTCATATGTCACCGGTCAAAATCAATGTTCTGATAGTAGTTTCTCCTCCGAAGACAGACACTAAGACCGACACTTGACTCGACCCAGACTGTAGTCCTTAACCATGGACACGGCTATTCGAATAGATATTATCTCTGCAGAGGGTGTACTCTTTACCCACGAGTAATGGATTCCTTTAGTCCATCGGGACTAATTCCGTCTACGGTCTTTTAATTGAAAACACACCTGACTTGCACACACCAGCTTAACTTACCGGTGTCTGGAATCACCCACGACACCTGTCAAGTAAAACTCTAAGTGGGGAGGCTACAACCTCACGTAGCATGGGATCAAATTTATGACGCGCGCTCTAAGGGGTGCCCCCCTCTCGGTCCCAACCGGAAACACCCATGCCCCCGGACCAGGTGGCCTACCTACCGGCTGCAGTCGGTATCTTCCACCGTGGCCTCTCTGTACGGTGTGTGCTAGAAAGTGGTTGACAATTTACTGAACCGTACCCTACCTGCTGCAGGGACCAGTGGTAGTACGAAACAAGTATGGGGGTTACTGGAACAAGACTCGATCTACGGTCGACTCAGGAGGTTAATTTTTTTCCATAAATGTTATATGTATATATATCGACCAACAAAAATCACACTCATTAAACCTCACTATGCCATACCGGACATAACCGTCCCGACGGAGACCGGCGACAAGCTCACGCCTACCCAAGGCAGAGGCTTTCCCGGATTCTTTTCCGGCATGCATGCAAGTCATATGAGGTCGATCACCATCACAAGTATATCCATTTCCAACAGCAAGGAAATCACCAATATGCATTCATGCAAATGATCGCGTCACCACTTGAAATGACGAGTGCTCCGCATTTGGGTGGTGTTATAATCGCATTAACCATCACACAAAAATATTATGCCAGGGTTCAGAATGCTTGCCTTCAAGGGTATGCAAGAGGGGGTGCATATTTGAAAATTGCCTTCTTCTTCAAAAACCTATTTTTGAAATTATTCAAATTAACACATCATTTCAAAACAGTGCAAAAAAGTTGTCTGATATTTTTTCAAATAAATCTTAAAATAAACTAGATTAAATTTGAGAGAGGTGGGAAAAAGAATCAACTCATTTGGAGTTTTGTTTAAAAAGATATAGCCAGTCAAAGTTTAGTCAAATCTCTGGTTTTTAAATAAAACAGAAAAAGAAAAGAAAACGATACACGTCGAAGACGTACTCTGGAAATACGTTTCCACTTACGCCTGCGTGGACCGGCGCTGGTCACTGACAGTGGGCCCGCCTGGCCCACTAGTCAGGTTTGACCAGCCCACGCGCTCCTCTTCCTCCTCTGTCCGAGCGGGGCGGGGCTCCGGCGACCGCCGCCGTCGAACGGCGGCTCCCCGCGGGGATCCAAGGACAGGGATAGATCCGCAAGATCAGGGCGGTCCTTCCGGTGGTCGACTTACCGGCGGGGACAAAGGGAGTCGCCGGCGGCAAGCTTCACGGCGGCCGGCGGCTTCGGGAGTTTTGGGGGTTCCGCGCTACGGTGGCTCTCCGTCGAGGCTGAAGGTCTGGGCGGCTCCGCAAGATCATGTGGAGTCTGGTGGTGGCGTTGGACGGACGGGAGGGGCTCTGGTTGCGGTGAACGGGGCTGGGACGTGGCGGCGGCCGAACCGGCCGGAGTCAGGGAAGACGGCTTCCCCCCGACGATTGCTGACTGTGGGGGTGCCATGGGGGTGGCCTGAGGTCGCCTGAGTGCTCGGATGAGCTCGGGGGCCTCCTTTTATAGCGCGACGGGGTCGGTTCCATGGCGGTGGATAAGGATGCTGGCGACCGCCGTTCTGTAGCTTGCAGGGCATCGTGTCGGGGCTGGGGATAGCGGCAGGAGCTAGCGGACGAGCAGGCACTGCCCCAGGGGCGATCTGGCGAGCGGGAGTGGCTCGGGCGGCGCCGACTAGTGCAGAGGCTGTCGGGCGGCAGTGGCGGCTAGCTTTTGGCTTGCCGGAGACGTGGCGAGGGGTTGTGGTGCTTGTGACGGGGTACAGGTCGAGGCTTGGCCCTACGCTGCGAGCGGCATAGGGTTTGGGTAAGCTCGGGGAACAGGTCAGGGGCGCGGCGGCTCGGGCACGGCACGTGCAAAACGCACACTCTGGGTGCGCCCAGAGCACACGCACCAGGTGCTCGGTGAAATGCCAGCGTGGGTTAGAGAGCGTGGGTGAGGCTGGCAATTAGCAGGGCTAAGTTAGGGTCGTCTAGGTGCTTAGAGGACATGCTAGTTTGTCCAGAGGTGCAAGGTCACGGAGCAAAACAAAGATCATGTCAAAACTGTCCATGCATTCAGAGTGTTTGACAGAATGCCAATGGCATCTAGGCAACTCTTGGAGGGGCCAAAATATCCAGATCATAGTCTCTTTGGATGAATAAGAGGGTGGTAAAGTTAGTTTGTCAAAAGGAGAAACTTGTTAGTGCAAGTTTTACAAATCTTCAGTTTTGGACAGAAAGAAAAGGGCAGGATTGCAAGCACTAAAATTGCTCCAATGAGTCCAACCTCCTGGACTTCAGGGTTTTGTAGGGTGGGTTATAAGTAGGAAAAGGGATCACAGCAAAAAGGGCAAATTAAAATATAGTTGTAGTACAAATCATCAAGTTGGCCCAGAATGAAAAAGAGGTTGATTCACTCATGTTTTTAAAGGACACCACTGGGTTTTTGCAAAAAGTTGAATAATACACCCCTATTATCATCCCGTAATTTTGGTAGAAGTTTTAAAGAAATATTTAAATAGGTTGTAGTGCAAAAGTGAGATTTGACCAGATTTGAAAACTTGGTGTAGGACTCAAAATATCCAATGAATGAAATATATATTTGCATAAAAGTGATCTAGGGACATCATATGTCATCCCCAAATTTTTGTGAGATTTTTAAGTGAATTTATAAAAGGGTTGCAGTGCAAAAGGGACCTTAAAACTCATGAAAAACCATTTTAGAGGAATAGAACTCACGGAAAAAATATATACATAATCCCTACTGATAAAAGAATTGTTTTATTTGAGAGGGTAAATAAGTCCAACAATGATTGAAAGGTTTTCACTTGGGGTAAAAACTACATAATAACAAAGAAAAGAATGGTTCTGAAATCAAAAGGAAATCCAGAAAATAAAAGTTTAAGTTCCCTGGCAGAATTTTAATTAATAAAACAAGATTAAAATCTTGGGGTGTCACACCCCGGCGGTCTAGGGCGTTATTCGGCACCAAGAGGGTGTAGTCTACGGTGAATAACTGCTTCTCCGTGTTGGTGCATGTCATTGCAAGATGACAGACCAAGTCTAGGCCAAAGCCACAGCAAGATCCCATCCGTGTAGACCCGACACGTCCGTTTCCCCCCTACAGGTGCCGGCCGTGGGGCACACCGAGAGGCGTGCCGCCTCTTGGACATGCCACCACACCGTCACGGCATGTATGAGGGCCCGTGCGATGCTCCGGTGGCATTGCTACCCTCCCAGGGCCCCCGTCCCGCCTAACCCTGTAGCGTTTGACCACGGGATCTAGTCCTTTGACTTTGCACGGACGGGCTTTGACCAATGGAACTCTCCACCCGGTTGTGTTAGGTGAGCCCATAGGAACACTTTGGAGCAACATCCGGGCCTAAGCCAAAGCAAGACCCCATCCGTAGACTGACGCGTCTGCTTCTCCAGTGCCGCCCGACGCTGTCCGTGAGGGGGGGGGGCACACCCCGGAGACGCGGGCAGGGCGTTTGCAACCGCCACAACACTTCCAGACTCGTGAGAGGCCGCCTACGCAAGATTTGGCGGCATGTGCTAGCCCCCGGAGGCCGCCGGCCACAGTCGTAGACACGCGAAGAGCAATCCGCGGAGAGGGAAATGTTCAGATACTTCTTTAAAGTTCTCTCTCGGTGCTGGTCTAGAAAGTTGACCGACACCGAGAGAGGGGGTAGGCCACGGTCAACAATTTCTTCTTCTCATGTTTTTTTTACTTTACACACTCTTTAAAGTTGAGTTTTGAAAAAATCATCAAAAGTCATGGAATTTATAAACTTTGGTCGTAAAAGCATATGAAATAAGAGATACAAAAAATATAGTGCAAAAAAAGACAAAAAGAGGGGGGGGGGGGGAATTAGAGCAGTCACTACCGAGAGTCGATTTTTGGCTCTCGGTAATTTCCACCTTTTCCGAGAGCTGCTCTCGGTAAACCATCCACCTAGATCTCTTTCCTTCCTGTGCATTCTCGATAATATGTATTATACTATTTTTTGTTGTTTTCTTTCATGCTTGGCAAACAACCTTAGCACATCATAATTACCTTCGTGTGTTTTCTTCTTTGGATGAGCCTCATCCGGTTCTAGAGACCGGCACCCCTGCGGTGGCCCCGGCGGTCTAGGGCGTTGTTCGGCACCTAGAGGGGGTAGGCCACGGGGAATAACTGCTTCTTCGTGTTAGTGCATGTCATCGCGAGATAACATTCGAAGTCTAGGCTCGTTCTGTCACGGGATCGCCAATCGAAGACTCTGTCTCGGGGACGAACGCAGCCGGTCCTCGACATTCCCGCCCATGTGTGTCGTCTGTGAGGCACGTGCCATGTCAAGGACGTGCGTTGGTTATTCAAATAGCACACCACCCCTGCATGCATATGCATGGGACACACGCATGTACGGGTGCCCTTCCCCCCCCTCGGGCGGTCTCCATATCGAGCACCCATCCGGTGGCCCCGGCGGTCTAGGGCGTTATTCGGCACCGAGAGGGTGTAGTCCACAGTGAATAACTACTACTCCGTGCTAGTGCATGTCATCGCGAGATGACATACCAAGTCTAGGCTCGTTCTGTCATGGGATCACCCACCGAAGATTCTGTCTCGGGAACGGACGCAGCTGGTCCTCGACATTCCCGCCCATGTGTGTCGTCTGTGAGGCACGTGCCACGTCAAGGACGTGCGTTGGTTATTCAAATAGCACACCACCCCTGCATGCATATGCATGGGACACACGCATGTACGGGTGCCCTCCCCCCTCGGGCGGTCTCCATATCGAGCACCCATCCGGTGGCCCCGGCGGTCTAGGGCGTTATTCGGCAGAGAGAGGGTGTAGTCCACGGTGAATAACTGCTACTCCGTGCTAGTGCATGTCATCGCGAGATGACAGACCAAGTCTAGGCTCGTTCTGTCATGGGATCACCCACCGAAGATTCTGTCTCGGGAACGAACGCAGCCGGTCCTTGACGTTCCCGCCCGTGTGTGTAGTTTGTGAGGCACGTGCCACGTCAAGGACGTGCGTTGCTTATTCAAATAGCAGACCACCCCTGCATGCATATACATGGGCCACAGGCATGTAGGGGTGCCCTCCCCCCCCTCGGGCGGTCTCCATATCGAGCTCCCATCCGGTGGCCCCGGCGGTCTAGGGCGTTATTCAGCACCAAGAGGGTGTAGTCCACGGTGAATAACTGCTACTCCGTGCTAGTGCATGTCAACGCGAGATGACAAACCAAGTCTAGGCTCGTTCTGTCATGGGATCACCCACCGAAGATTCTGTCTCGGGAACGGACGCAGCCGGTCCTTGATGTTCCCGCCCGTGTGTGTGGTTTGTGAGGCACGTGCCACGTCAAGGACGTGCGTTGCTTATTCAAATAGCAGACCACCCCTGCATGCATATACATGGGCCACAGGCATGTAGGGGTGCCCTCCCTCCCCTCGGGCGGTCTCCATATCGAGCACCCATCCAGTGGCCCCGGCGGTCTAGGGCGTTATTCGGCACCGAGAGGGTGTAGTCCACGGTGAATAACTGCTACTCCGTGTTAGTGGATGTCATTGCGAGATGACAGACCAAGTCTAGGCTCGTTCTGTCACGGGATCACCCACCGAAGATTCTGTCTCGGGAACGGACGCAGCCAGTCCTTGATGTTCCCGCCCGTGTGTGTGGTTTGTGAGGCACGTGCCACGTCAAGGACATGCGTTGCTTATTCAAATAGCAGACCACCCCTGCATGCATATACATGGGCCACAGGCATGTAGGGGTGCCCTCCCCCCTCGGGCGGTCTCCATATCGAGCACCCATCCGGTGGCCCCGGCGGTCTAGGGCGTTATTCGGCACCGAGAGGGTGTAGTCCACGGTGAATAACTGCTTCTCCGTGTTAGTGCATGTCATTGCGAGATGACAGACCAAGTCTTAGGCCAAAGCCACAGCAAGATCCCATCCGTGTAGACCCGACGCGTCCGTTTCCCCCCTCCAAGTGCCGGCCGTGAGGGGGGCCACACCCCGAAGAGGCGTGCCGCCTCTTTGTACATGCCACCACACCGTACGGCATGTATGAGGGCCCGGTGCGATGCTCCGGTGGCATTGCTACCCTCCCAGGGACCCCGTCCCACCTAACCCTATGGCGTTTGACCAAGGGATCTAGCCCTTTTACTTTGCACGGACGGGCTTTGACCAATGGAACTCTCCACCCGGTTGTGTTAGGTCAGCCCATAGGAACACTTTGGAGCAACATCTTACACACTCTTTAAAGTTGAGTTTTGAAAAAAATCATCAAAAGTCATGGAATTTATAAACTTTGGTCATAAAAGCATATGAAATATGAGATACAAAAAAGATAGTGCAAAAAAAAGACAAAAAGAGGAGGGGGAATTTGAGCAGTCATTACCGAGAGTCGATTCTTGGCTCTCGGTAATTTCCACCTTTTCCGAGAGCTGCTCTCGGTAAACCATCCACCTAGATCTCTTTCCTTCTTGTGCATTCTCGATAATATGTATTATACTTTTTTTGTTGTTTTCTTTTATGCTTGGCAAACAACCTTAGCACATCATAATTACCGTCTTGTGTTTTCTTCTTCGGATGAGCCTCGTCTGGTTCTAGAGACCGGCACCCTCCGGTATTCCGGCGGTCTAGGGGTTTGTTCGGCACCTAGAGAGGGTAGGTCACGGGGAATAACTGCTTCTTCGTGTTAGTGCATGTCATCGCGAGATAACATTCCAAGTCTAGGCCCGTTCTGTCACGGGATCGCCCGACGAAGACTCTGTGTCGGGGACGAACGCAGCCGGTCCTCGACGTTCCCGCCCATGTGTGTGGTTTGTGAGGCACGTGCCACGTCAAGGATGTGCGTTGCTTATTCAAATAGCACACCACCCCTGCATGCATATGCATGGGCCACGCGCATGTACGGGTGCCATCCCCTCCCTCGGGCGGTCGCCATATTGAGCACCCATACGGTGGCCCCCGCGGTCTAGGGCGTTATTCGACACCGAGAGGGTGTAGTCCTCGGTGAATAACTGCTACTTCGTGTTAGTGCATGTCATCGCGAGATGACAGACCAAGTCTAGGCTCGTTGTGTCACGGGATCACCCACCGAAGATTCTGTCTCGGGAACGGACGCAGCCGGTCCTTGACGTTCCCGCCCGTGTGTGTGGTTTGTGAGGCACGTGCTACGTCAAGGACGTGCGTTGCTTATTCAAATAGCACACCACCCCTGCATGCATATACATGGGCCACAGGCATGTAGGGGTGCCCTCCCCCCCCCCCCCCTCGTGCGGTCTCCGTATCGAGCACCCATCCGGTGGCCCCGATGGTCTAGGGCGTCATTCGGCACCGAGAGGGTGTAGTCCATGGTGAATAACTACTTCTCGGTGTTAGTGCATGTCATTGCGAGATGACAGACCAAGTCTAGGCCAAAGCCATAGCAAGATCCCATCCCTGTAGACCCGACGCATCCGTTTCCCCCTCCAGGAGCAGGCCGTGAGGGGGGCCACACCCCGGAGAGGCGTGCCGCCTCTTCGGACCTGCCACCACACCGTACGGCATGTATGAGGGCACGGTGCGATGCTCCGGTGGCATTGCTACCCTCCCAGGGCCCCCGTCCCGCCTAACCCTGTGGTGTTTGACCACGGGATCTAGCCCTTTGACTTTTCACGGACGGGCTTTGACCAGTGGAACTCTCCACCCGGTTGTGTTAGGTCAGCCCATAGGAACACTTTGGAGCAACATCCGGGCCTAAGCCACAGCAAGACCCCATCCGTGTAGACCCGACGCATCCTTTTCCCCCCTCCAGGTGCCGGCTGCGGCGTCGTCCGTGAGGGGGGGCACACCCCGGAGACGCGGGCCGGGCATTTGCAACCACCACAACACTTCCAGACTTGTGAGAGGCCGCCTACGCAAGATTTGGCGGCATGTGCTAGCCCCCGGAGGCCAGCGGCCACAATCGTACACACGCGAAGAGCAATCCGCGGAGAGGGAAGTGTTTAGATACTTCTTTAAAGTTCTCTCTCGGTGCCGGTCTAGAAAGTTGACCGGCACCGAGAGAGGGGGTAGGCCACGGTCAACAACTTCTTCTTCTCATGTTTTTTACTTTACACACTCTTTAAAGTTGAGTTTTGGAAAAATCATCAAAAGTCATGGAATTTATAAACTTTGGTCGTAAAAGCATATGAAATATGAGATACAAAAAAGATAGTGAAAAAAGACAAAAGATGGGGGATTAGAGCAGTCAGTACCGAGAGTCGATTCTTGGCTCTCGGTAATTTCCACCTTTTCCGAGAGCTGCTCTCGGTAAACCATCCACCCAGATCTCTTTCCTTCTTGTGCATTCTCGATAATATGTATTATACTTTTTTTGTTGTTTTCTTTCATGCTTGGCAAACAACCTTAGCACATCATAATTACCGTCTTGTGTTTTCTTCTTCGGATGAGCCTCGTCCGGTTCTAGAGACCGGCACCCCTCCGGTGGCCCCGGCGGTCTAGGGCGTTGTTCGGCACCTAGAGATGGTAGGCCACGGGGAATAACTGCTTCTTCGTGTTAGTGCATGTCATCGCGAGATAACATTCCAAGTCTAGGCCCGTTCTGTCACGGGATCGCCTAACGAAGACTACGTGTCGGGATTTAACGCAGCCGGTCCTCGACGTTCCCGCCCATGTGTGTGGTTTGTGAGGCACGTGCCACGTCAAGGACGTGTGTTGCTTATTCAAATAGCACACCACCCCTGCATGCATATGCATGGGCCACGCGCATGTACGGGTGCCCTCCCCCCCCCCTCGGGCGATCTCCATATTGAGCACCCATACGGTGGCCCCGGCGGTCTAGGGCGTTATTCGACACCGAGAGGGTGTAGTCCTCGGTGAATAACTGCTACTCCGTGTTAGTGCATGTCATCGCGAGATGACAGACCAATTCTAGGCTCGTTGTGTCACGGGATCACCCACCGAAGATTCTGTCTCGGGAACGGACGCAGCCGGTCCTTGACGTTCCCGCCCGTGTATGTGGTTTGTGAGGCACGTGCCACGTCAAGGACGTTCATTGCTTATTCAAATAGCACACCACCCCTGCATGCATATACATGGGCCACAGGCATGTAGGGTGCCCTCCTCCTCGGGCGGTCTCCATATCGAGGACCCATCCGGTATTCCCGGCGGTCTAGGGCGTTATTCGGCACCGAGAGGGTGTAGTCCATGGTGAATAACTGCTACTCCGTGTTAGTGCATGTCATCCCGAGATGACAGACCAAGTCTAGGCCAAAGTCACAGCAAGATCCCATCCGTGTAGACCCGGCGCGTCCGTTTCCCCCCTCCAGGTGCCGGCTGTGAGGGGGGCCACACCCCGGAGAGGCGTGCCGCCTCTTCGGACATGCCACCACACCGTACGACATGTATGAGGGCCCGGTGCGCTGCTCCGTGGCATTGCTACCCTCCCAGGCCCCTGGCCCCGCCTAACCTCAGAAGCGTTTGACCACGGGATCTAGCCCTTTGACTTTGCACGGACGGGCTTTGACCAATGGAACTCTCCACCCGGTTGTGTTAGGTCAGCCCATAGGAACACTTTGAGCAACATCGGGCCTAAGCCACAGCAAGACCCCATCCGTAGACCCGACGCGTCCATTTCCCCCTCCAGGTGCCGGCGGCGACGTCGTCCGTGAGGGGGGGCACACCCCGGAGACGCGGCCGGGCGTTTGTAACTGCCACAACACTTCCAGACTTGAGAGAGGGCGCCTACGCAAGATTTGGCGGCATGTGCTAGCCCCCGGAGGCCGCCGGCCAAAGTCGTAGACACGCGAAGAGCAATCCGCGGAGAGGGAAGTGTTCAGATACTTCTTTCAAGTTCTCTCTCGGTGCCGGTCTAGAAAGTTGACCGGCACCGAGAGAGGGGGTAGGCCACGGTCAACAACTTCTTCTTCTCATGTTTTTTACTTTACACACTCTTTAAAGTTGAGTTTTGAAAAAAAACATCAAAAGTCATGGAATTTATTAACTTTGGTCATAAAAGCATATGAAATATGAGATACAAAAAAGATAGTGCAAAAAAAGATTAAAAAAGGGGGGGAATTAGAGCAGTCATTACCGAGAGTCGATTTTTGGCTCTCGGTAATTTGCACCTTTTTTGAGAGTGGCTCTCGGTAATCATCCACCTAGATCTCTTTCCTTCTTGTGCATTCTAGATAATATGTATTATACTTTTTTTGTTGTTTTCTTTCATGCTTGGCAAACAACCTTAGCACTTCAAAATTACTGTCTTGTGTTTTCTTCTTCGGATGAGCCTCGTCCGGTTCTAGAGACCGACACCCCTCCGGTGGCCCCGGCGGTCTAGGGCATTGTTCGGCACCTAGAGGGGGTAGGCCACGGGGAATAACTGTTGGGGAACGCAGTAATTTCAAAAATTTTCCTACGATCACGCAAGACCATGGTGATGGCATAGCAACGAGAGGGGAGAGTGTCTGTCCACGTACCCTCGTAGACCGAAAGCGGAAGCGTTATAACAACGCGGTTGATGTAGTCGTAAATGCGTCTTCACGATCCGACCGATCCAAGCACCGAACGTACGGCACCTCCGAAGTTCTGCACACGTTCAGCTCGATGACGATCCCGGACTCGATCCAGCAAAGTGTCGGGGATGAGTTCCACAAGACGACGGCGCAGTGACGATGTTGATGCTCCACCGACGCAGGGCTTCGCCTAAGCTCATGACGATATGACTCCTCCGGCGCAGGGCTTCGCCTAAGCTCTACGACGATATGACCAAGTGGAATATGGTGGAAGGGGCACCGCACACGGCTAAGGAAAGATCCGTAGATCAACTTGTGTGTCATGGGGTGCCCCTGCCCCTGTATATATAAAGGAGGGAAGGGAGGGGCTGGCCGGCCAAGGAGAGGTGCGCCAGGGGTGTCCTACTCCTACTAGGAGTAGGATTCCCCCCCCAAATCCTAGTCCAACTAGGTTTCCCAAAGTGGGAAGGGAGAGAGAGGGGGGCGCCCCCTTCTCCTAGTCCTAATAGGACTAGGGAAAGGGGGAAGGTGCGGCCAGCACTTGGGCCCCCTTTTCTCCTTTCCACTAAGGCCCATGTTGGCCCATTAGCATTCCGGGGGGTTCCGGTAACCTCCCGGTACTTGGAAAAATTCCCAATTTCACCCGGAACACTTCCGATGTCCAAACATAGACTTCCAATATATGAATCTTTATGTCTCGACCATTTCGAGACTCCTCGTCACGTCCGTGATCTCATCCGGGACTCGAACAACCTTCGGTACAGAAACATCATAAAACTCATAGTAACTGCCATCGAAACGTTGTTAGCGTGCGGACCCTACGGGTTCGAGAACTATGTAGACATGACCGAGACACCTCTCCGGTCAATAACCAATAAGCGGGACCTGGATGCCCATATTGGCTCCTACATTTTCTACGAAGATCTTTATCGGTCAGACCGCATAACAACATACGTTGTTCCCTTTGTCATCGGTATGTTACTTGCCCGAGATTCGATCGTCGGTATCCAATACCTAGTTCAATCTCGTTACCGGCAAGTCTCTTTACTCGTTTCGTAATACATCATCTCACAACTAACACATTAGTTAAAATGCTTGCAAGGCTTATGTGATGTGCATTACCGAGAGGGCCCAGAGATACCTCTCCGACAATCGGAGTGACAAATCCTAGTCTCGAAATATGCCAACCCAACATGTACCTTCGGAGACACCTGTAATGTACCTTTATAATCACCCAGATTCGTTGTGACGCTTTGGTAGCACCCAAAGTGTTCCTCGTGCAAACGGGAGTTGCATAATCTCATAGTCATAGGAACATGTATAAGTCATGAAGAAAAGCACTAGCAACAAACTATACGATCAGGTGCTATGCTAATGGAATGGGTCATGTCAATCAGATCATTCAACCAATGATGTGATCCCGTTTAATCAAATAACAACTCCTTGTTCATGGTTAGGAAACACAACCATCTTTGATTAACGAGCTAGTCAAGTAGAGGCATACTAGTGACATACTGTTTGTCTATGTATTCACACATGTATTATGTTTCCGGTTAATACAATTCTAGCATGAATAATAAACATTTATCATGATATAAGGAAATAAATAATAACTTTATTATTGCCTCTAGGGCATATTTCCTTCAGTCTCCCACTTGCACTAGAGTCAATAATCTAGTTCACATCATCATGTGATTCAACACTAATATTCACATCTGTATGTGATTAACACCCATAGTTCACATCGTCATGTGACCAACACCCAAAAGGTTTACTAGAGTCAGTAATCTAGTTCACATCGCTATGTGATTAACACCCAAAGGGTACTAAGGTGTGATCATGTTTTGCTTGTGAGATAATTTTAGTCAACGGGTCTCACATTCAGAGCCGTATGTATTTTGCAAATATTCTATGTCTACAATGCTCTGCATGGAGCTACTCTAGCTAATTGCTCCCACTTTCAATATGTATCCAGATTGAGATTTAGAGTCATCTGGATCAGTGTAAAAGCTTGCACCGATGTAACTCTTTACGACGGGCTCTTTTATCACCTCCATAATCGAGAAATATTTCCTTAGTCCTCACAAAGGATGTTCTTGACCAATGTCCAGTGATCTACTGCTAGATCACTATTGTACTCCCTTGCCAAATTCAGAGCAAGGTATACAATAGGTCTGGTACATAGCATAGCATACTTTATAGAACCTATGATCGATGCATAGGAATGACTTTCATTCTCTTTCTATCTTCTGCCGTGGTCGGGTTTTTAGTCTTACTCAATCTCACACCTTGTAACACAGGCAAGAACTCTTTCTTTGACTGTTCCATTTTGAACTACTTCAAAATCTTGTCAAGGTATGTATTCATTGAAAAACATATCAAGTGTC
This sequence comes from Aegilops bicornis, assembly GCA_021605145.1. Taxonomy (NCBI): domain Eukaryota; kingdom Viridiplantae; phylum Streptophyta; class Magnoliopsida; order Poales; family Poaceae; genus Aegilops; species Aegilops bicornis. The sequence goes on along the minus strand of CM038672.1, from coordinate 713,350,782 downwards.
TTGATCTATCTCAATAGATCTTGATGCTCAATATGTAAGCAGCTTCACCGAGGTCCTTCTTTTAAAAACTCCTTTCAAATACTACTTTATGCTTTGCAGAATAATTCTACATTATTTCCTATCAACAATATGTCATTCACATATAATTATCAGAAATGTCAGTAGTGCTCCCACTCACTTTCTTGTAAATACAGGCTTCTCCAAAAGTCTCAGATAAAACCATATGCTTTGATCAATCTTATCAAAGCGTATATTCCAACTCCGAGATGCTTGCACCAGTCCATAGATGGATCGATGGAGCTTGCACATTTTGTTAGCTCCTTTAGGATTGACAAAACCTTCGTTGCATCATATACAACTCTTCTTTAATAAATCCATTAAAGAATGTTGTTTTTGACATCCATTTGCCAGATTTCATAAAATGTGGCAATTGCTAACATGATTCGGACAGACTTAAGCATCGCTACGGGTGAGAAAGTCTCATCGTAGTCAACCCCTTGAACTTGTCGAAAACCTTTTGCAACAAGTCGAGCTTTGTAGATAGTAACACTACTATCGTTGTCCGTCTTCCTCTTGAAGATCCATTTATTTAACATGGCTTGCTGATCATAGAGCAAGTCAATCAAAGTCCATACTTTGTTTCTCATACATGGATCCTATCTCAGATTTCATGGCCTCAAGCCATTTCATGAATCTGGGCTCATCATCGCTTCCTCATAGTTTGTAGGTTCATCATGGTCTAGTAACATGACTTACGTAACATGATTACCGTATTCACTCTGGTGCGGATCTTACTCTCGAAGACCTCACGAGGTTTGGTAGCAACTTGATCTTAAGTTTCATGATCATCATCATTAACTTCCTCACTAATTGGTGTAGGAATCACCGAACTGATTTACGTGATGAACTACTTTCCAATAAGGGAGAAGGTACAATCAAGTTCTACTTTCCTCCCACTCACTTCTTTCGAGAGAAACTTCTTCTCTAGAAAGGATCCATCTTAGCAACGAATAACTTGCCTTCGGATCTGTGATAGAAGGTGTACCCAATAGTTGCCTTTGGGTATTCTATGAAGACGCACTTCTCCGATTTGGGTTTGAGCTTATCAGGTGAAAACTTTTTCACATAAGCATCACAACTCCAAACTTTTAAGAAACGACAGCTTAGGTTTACTTTGTTAAACCATAGTTCATACGGTGTCGCCTCGACGGATTTAGATGGTGCCCTATTAAACGTGAATGCAGCTGTCTCTAATGCATAACCCCAAAACGATATTGGTAAATCGGTAAGAGACATCATTGATCGCACCATATCAAAATAAAGTACGGTTATGACGTTCGGACACACCATAATGTTGTGGTGTTCCGGTGTGGCGTGAGCTGTGAAACTATTCCACTTTGTTTTAATTGAAGACCAAACTTGTAACTCAAATATTCATCTCCACGATCAGATCGCAGAAACTTTATTTTCTTGTTACAACGATTTTCTACTTCACTCTGAAATTCTTTGAACTTTTCAACTATTTCAGACTTATGTTTCATCAAGAAGATATATGCATATCTGCTCAAATCATCTGTGAAGGTCAGAAAATAATGATACTTGCCACGAGCATCAATACTCATTGAATCGCATACATCGGTATGTATTATTTCCAATAAGTCAAGAGCTTGTTCCATTGTTCCGAGAACGGAGTTTTAGTCATCTTGCCCAAAAGGCACGGTTCGCAAGCATCAAATGATTCATAATCAAGTGATTCCAAAAGTCCATCAAGATGGATTTTTCTTCATGCGCTTTACACCAATATGACCTAAACGGCAGTGCCACAAATAAGTTGCACTATCATTATTAACTTTGCATCTTTTGGTTTCAATATTATGAATATGTGTATCATTATGATCGAGATCCAATGAACCATTTTCATTGGGTGTGTAACCATATAAGGTTTTATTCATGTAAACAGAACAACAATTTATTCTCTTACTTAAATGAATAACCGTATTGCAATAAACATGATCAAATCATATTTATGCTCAACACCAAATAACACTTATTTAGGTTCCACACTAATCCCGAAAGTATAGGGAGTGTGCGATGATGATCATATCAATCTTGGAACTACTTCCAACACTCATCGTCACTTCCCCTTCAACTAGTTTCTGTTCATTCTGCAACTCCTGTTTCGAGTTACTAATCTTAGCAACCGAGCGAGTATCAAATACTGTGGGCTACTATAAACACTAGTAAGGCACACATCAATAACCTGTATATCAAATATACTTTTGTTCACCTTGCCATCCTTCTTATCCGCCAAATACTTGGGGTAGTTCCGCTTCTAGTGACTAGTTCCATTGCAGCAAAAGCACTTAGTCTCAGGCTTAGGTCCAGACTTGGGCTTCTTCACTCGAGCAACAACTTGCTTGCCGTTCTTCTTGAAGTTCCCCTTCTTCCCTTTGCCCTTTTCCTTGAGACTAGTGGTCTTGTCAATCATCAACACTTGATGCTCTTTCTTGATTTCTACCTTCGTCGATTTCAACATCACGAAGAGCTCGGGAATCGTTTTCGTCATCCCTTGCATACTATAGTTCATCACGAAGTTCTAGTAACTTAGTGATGGTGACTAGAGAATTCTGTCAATCAATATCTTATCTGGAAGATTAACTCCCACTTGATTCAAGCGATTGAAGTACCCAGACAATCTGAGCACATGCTCACTAGTTGAGCGATTCTCCTCCATCTTTTAGCTTTAGAACTTTGTTGGAGACTTCATATCTCTCAACTCGGGTATTTGCTGGAAATATTAACTTCAACTCCTGGAATATCTCATATGGTCCATGACGTTCAAAACGCGTCTTTGAAATCCCGATTCTAAGCCGTTAAGCATGGTGCACTAAACTATCAAGTAGTCATCATATTGAGCTAGCAAAACGCTCATAACGCCCGCATACGCTTCCCTGCAATAGGTCCGTCACCTAGCGGTGCATCAAGGGCGTAATTCTTACAGGCAGCAATGAGGATAAACCTCGGATCACGGATCCAATCCGCATCATTGCTATTAACATTTTTTCAACACAATTTTCTCTAGGAACATATCAAAATAAGCAGGGGAAGCAATAACGCGAGCTATTGATCTACAACATAGATATGCTAATACTACCGGGACTAAGTTCATGATAAATTAAAGTTCAATTAATCATATTACTTAAGAACTCCCACTTAGATAGACATCTCTCTAATCCTCTAAGTGATCACGTGATCCAAATCAACTAAACCATGTCCGATCATCACGTGAGATGGAGTAGTTTTAATGGTGAACATCACTATGTTGATCATATCTGCTATATGATTCACGCTCGACCTTTCGGTCTCCGTGTTCCGAGGTCATATCTTATATGCATAGCTCGTCAAGTATAACCTGAGTATTCCGCGTGTGCAACTGTTTTGCACCCATTGTATTTGAACGTAGAGCCTATCACACCCGATCATCACGTGGTGTCTCAAAGACGAAGAACTTTCAAGCGGTGCATACTCAGGAGAACACTTCTTGATAATTAGTGAGAGATCATCTTATAATGCTACCGTCAATCAAGCAAAATAAGATGCATAAAGGATAAATATCACATGCAATCAATATAAGTGATATGATATGGTCATCATCATCTCGTGCTTGTGATCTCCATCTTCAAGCACCGCCATGATCACCATCGTCACCGGGCGCCGACACCTTGATCTCCATCGTAGCATCGTTGTCGTCTCGCCGATCTTAAGCTTCCACGACTATCACTACCGCTTAGTAATAAAGTAAAGCATTACATCGCGATTGCATTGCATACAATAAAGCGACAACCATATGGCTCCTGCCATTGCCGATAACTCGGTTACAAAACATGATCATCTCATACAATAAAATTTAGCATCATGTCTTGACCATATCACATCACAACATGCCCTGCAAAAACAAGTTAGACGTCCTCTACTTTGTTGTTGCAAGTTTTACGTGGCTGCTACGGGCTGAGCAAGAACCGTTCTTACCTACGCATCAAAACCACAACGATAGTTTGTCAAATAGACTCCGTTTTAACCTTCTCAAGGACCGGCGTAGCCACACTCAGTTCAACTAAAGTTGGAGACAGTCTTCCGCAAGCCATCTATGTGCAAAGCACGCCGAGGGAACCGGTCTCGGCGTAAGCGTCGCGTAAGGTTGGTCCGGATCGCCTCGTCCAACAATACCGCTGAACCAAAGTATGACATGCTGGTAGGCAGTATGACTTGTATCGTCCACAACTCACTTGTGTTCTACTCGTGCATATGACATCTACGCATAAAACCAGGCTCTGATACCACTGTTGGGGAACGTGGTAATTTCAAAAATTTCCTACGATCACGCCAAGACCATGGTGATGGCATAGCAACGAGAGGGGAGAGTGTCCGTCCACGCACTCGTGAGACCGAAAGCGGAAGCGTTATAACAACGCGGTTGATGTAGTCGTCGTCTTCACGATCCGACCGATCCAAGCACCGAACGTCACGGCACCTCCGAAGTTACGCACACGTTCAGCTCGATGGCGATCCCGGACTCCGATCCAGCAAAGTGTCGGGGATGAGTTCCACAAGACGACGGCGTGGACGATGTTGATGCTCCACCGACGCAGGGCTTCGCCTAAGCTCATGACGATATGACTCCTCCGGCGCGAGGCTTCGCCTAAGCTCTCTGACGATATGACCGAAGTGGAATATGGTGGAAGGGGCACCGCACGGCTAAGGAAAGATCCGTAGATCAACTTGTGTGTCATGGGGTGCCCCCTGCCCTGTATATAAAGGAGGGAAGGGAGGGGCTGGCCGGCCAAGGAGAGGTGCGCCAGGTGTCCTACTCCTACTAGGAGTAGGATTCCCCCCCCAAATCCTAGTCCAACTAGGTTTCCCAAAGTGGGAAGGGAGAGAGAGGGGGGCGCCCCCTTCTCCTAGTCCTAATAGGACTAGGGAAAGGGGGAAGGTGCGGCCAGCACTTGGGCCCCCTTTTCTCCTTTCCACTAAGGCCCATGTTGGCCCATTAGCATTCCGGGGTTCCGTAACCTCCGTGCATTTGGAAAAATTCCCAATTTCACCGGAACACTTCCGATGTCCAAACATAGACTTCCAATATATGAATCTTTATGTCTCGACCATTTCGAGACTCCTCGTCACGTCCGTGATCTCATCCGGGACTCGAACAACCTTCGTACAGAAACATCATAAAACTCATAGTAACCGCCATCGAAGCGTTAAGCGTGCGGACCCTACGGGTTCGAGAACTATGTAGACATGACCGAGACACCTCTCCGGTCAATAACCAATAGCGGGACCTGGATGCCCATATTGGCTCCTACATTTTCTCTGAAGATCTTTATCGGTCAGACCGCATAACAACATACGTTGTTCCCTTTGTCATCGGTATGTTACTTGCCCGAGATTCGATCGTCGGTATCCAATACCTAGTTCAATCTCATTACCGGCAAGTCTCTTTACTCGTTTCGTAATACATCATCTCACAACTAACACATTAGTTGAAATGCTTGCAAGGCTTATGTGATGTGCATTACCGAGAGGGCCAGAGATACCTCTCCGAGCAATCGGAGTGACAAATCCTAGTCTCGAAATATGCCAACCCAACATGTACCTTCGGAGACACCTGTAATGTACCTTTATAATCACCCGATTACGTTGTGACGTTTGGTAGCACCCAAAGTGTTCCTCGTGCAAACGGGAGTTGCATAATCTCATAGTCATAGGAACATGTATAAGTCATGAAGAAAAGCACTAGCAACAAACTATACGATCAGGTGCTATGCTAATGGAATGGGTCATGTCAATCAGATCATTCAACCAATGATGTGATCCCGTTTAATCAAATAACAACTCCTTGTTCATGGTTAGGAAACACAACCATCTTTGATTAACGAGCTAGTCAAGTAGAGGCATACTAGTGACATACTGTTTGTCTATGTATTCACACATGTATTATGTTTCCGGTTAATACAATTCTAGCATGAATAATAAACATTTATCATGATATAAGGAAATAAATAATAACTTTATTATTGCCTCTAGGGCATATTTCCTTCAATAACTGCTTCTTCGTGTTAGTGCATGTCATTGCAAGATAACATTCCAAGTCTAGGCCCGTTCTGTCACGGGATCGCCCACCGAAGACTCTGTCTCGGGGACGAACGCAGCCGGTCCTCGACGTTCCCGCCCATGTGTGTGGTATGTGAGGCACGTGCCACGTCAAGGACGTGTGTTGCTTATTCAAATAGCACACCACCCCTGCATGCATATGCATGGGCCACGCGCATGTACGGGTGCCCTCCCCCCCCGGGCGGTCTCCATATCGAGCACCCATCCGGTGGCCCCGGCGGTCTAGGGCATTATTCGGCACCAAGAGGGTGTAGTCCATGGTGAATAAATGCTACTCTGTGTTAGTGCATGTCATCGCGAGATGACAGACCAAGTCTAGGCTCGTTCTGTCACGGGATCACCCACCGAAGATTCTGTCTCGGGAACGGACGCAGCCGGTCCTTGACGTTCCCGCCCGTGTGTGTGGTTTGTGAGGCACGTGCCACGTCAAGGACGTGCGTTGCTTATTCAAATAGCACACCACCCCTGCATGCATATACATGGGCCACAGGCATGTAGAGGTGCCCTCCCCCCCTCGGGCGGTCTCCATATTGAGCACCCATCCGGTGGCCCCGGCGGTCTTGGGCGTTATTCAGCACCGAGACGGTGTAGTCCACGGTGAATAACTGCTTCTCCGTGTTAGTGCATGTCATTGCGAGATGACAGACCAAGTCTAGGCCAAAGCCACAACAAGATCCCATCTGTGTAGATCCCATCTAGAATTGATTTCTTTTCCGAGTGCCGCACCGACAAGCACTCGGTAAATGTGACGTCGACTACTTAAGCATATTTCCCCCTGTTGTTTCTTCACTCAGATCCCCACTGACCGGCGCCCCTCCTCCTCTGCTCTGGCGCCCCTCCACCGACCGGTGCCCCCTCCACCGCCGCCCCCCACACCACACCGAGCTCCTCCCTCCGGTAAGCCCCCCTCCTCCTCTCCGTGTGTGTATAGATAGATGGATTGATAGATGGATGCATAGATAGATGGATGGATTGATAGATGGATGCATAGATAGATGGATGGATTGATAGATGGATGCATAGATAGATGGATGGATTTATAGATGGGTGCATAGATAGATGGATGGATATATATATGGATGGATGCCATGTAGATACTTTATTTAAAGGAAAAATGTAGATAATTGTTGATAATGTTGTATGGATGCTATGTGCGGATGTGACCGATGAGATACGTGAGATAGTGTCGATGAGAGTTGTTCTTGGAGGAAGAAAAATCAACTTTTGAGCGATGACGGTTGATTTGGGTGAGCTCCTCATGTTATATCTTGATAACGCACGAGGGGCTCGTCCAGCTCAACCATCATAGAAATTTGAAATACCCGTGAGAGAGTGTCCACCATATATACAACCACCAGCTAGAGTTTTCTTGGAGGAAGAAAATCGACTTTTGATGATGGCGGTCGATCTACGTGATCTCTTCATGTTATATCTTTCATGTTTGATTCTTATGTTATTTTCCATTGTGTGATCAAAGGTGTTAGCATCGATCGATTTTTTGGCTATGGCCTCCAACGGCGAAGCTTCCATTAGGGTTGACTCCACGGACACGGAGAAGAACTCCGAGTACCGCTTGGAGGAACTCCTTGAGAAGAACCCACAGCAGATCCTAATGAAGTTTTTTGTGGATCTGGCCAAGTAGAATCCCCCAGCTAAGGAGGGCAAGGCTCCACCATGCAAGGAGCCATTGAGTCCACCGACCATCATTCCCGACGATGCTTGGTCCTCCACTTTGGGGGATGCCCCCACGTGCTCTGACTAGACGATCACTGGTTTCACCGACTATACCTCGGAGTAGTCACCTAGATAGTTTGACGTTGATTTAGTGGTATAGTTATGTACTTGCTGATATGGACTTGGATGGCCACTTGCGATGCTTTTGATTGTATGAGTGATGAATGCTTATGTTGATTATGTATGATGTGCCTTATTTCTCTTCTTTTGTAGATGAAGTGGTATGTGGTGTACAGAGGACGGTGTCCAGGAGTCTACAATTCATGGTCGGAATGCAATGAACAAATACTTCATTATGAAGGCAACTCCTTCGCCTCATTCAACAACAGAGAGACGATGAGTATCATCACAATCAGTATTTGCTTAAGCAAAAGAGAAAAACAGAATTACGCAATGGTGCAAGCCAGACACGGCTTACCTGGTTCAGTGGGTTGAAGAACTTCATAATTCTCTTTCAGTTTGTCATAATTGTGGTGTTGCTTTTTATCATATGGTGCATGCACGCAGACCACTTTGTTGTTTAATTAGTAAGTAGGCCCTTGTACTAAAGAGCTACTTTGTGATTTGAAATGAAGTTTGTGCGAACTATTTATGGATTAATGCTTATGTGAATTTGTTGTTAACCTGTGTGATTTGAAATGCAAGTTTGAGTATTGTATAAATGTTTTTGCTGCACCAACTCGAGCAAAAAACAGTATGAACAGAACTGGGAACAAAAGTTTACCGAGGGCCGCACTCGGCAAACAGGCATGCGCTGGAAGGTGGAGGCACTTGGCTGTTGCAGTTATGCCGAGAGGGCTCTCGGTAAAGAAGAAGTTACCGAGAGTCGACTCCTGGCTCTCGGTAAATGAGCAGGTGCCGAGCATCACTCTCGGTAATGATTAGGGCACCATCAAAGTTTAGTCCCACCTCGCCTAGAGACAAGCAACAAAACCTATTTAAATAGTGGGATAGTCCAGATGCAGTAAGCTTCGGTATCCATTACACTCTTGTTATGGAGATGGACTATCACTTTGAATGTTCACCTGTCTTGAGCAGAGAACATTCAAAGTGATAGGCCTTCTTCTTAATGGTGGATGCCGGTGTTTTTTTCGTTGTTTTCTTTCATGCTTGGCAAACAACCTTAGCACATCATAATTACCGTCTTGTGTTTTCTTCTTCGGATGAGCCTCGTCCGGTTCTAGAGTTCGGCACCCCTCCGGTGGCCCCGGCAGTCTAGGGCGTTGTTCGGCACCTAGAGGGGGTAGGCCACGAGGAATAACTGCTTCTTCGTGTTAGTGCATGTCATCGCGATATGACAGACCAAGTCTAGGCTCGTTCTGTCATGGGATCACCCACCGAAGATTCTATCTCGGGAACGGATGCAGCCGGTCCTCGACGTTCCCACCCGTGTGTGTGGTTTTGAGGCACGTGTCACGTCAAGGACGTGCGTTGCTTATTCAAATAACACACCACCCCTGCATGCATATGCATGGGCCACGCGCATGTATGGGTGCCCTCCCCCCCCCCCCCCCCTTCGGGCGGTCTCCATATCGAGCAACCATCCAGTGGCCCCGGCGGTCTAGGGCGTTATTCGGTACCAAGAGGGTGTAGTCCATGGTCAATAACTGCTACTCCGTGTTAGTGCATGTCATCGCGAGATGACAGACCAAGTCTAGGCTCGTTCCGTCACGGGATCACCCACCGAACATTCTGTCTCGGGAACGGATGCAGCGGGTCCTCGACGTTCCCGCCCGTGTGTGTGGTTTGTGAGGCATGTGTCACGTCAAGGACGTGCGTTGCTTATTCAAATAACACACCACCCCTGCATGCATATGCATGGGCCACGCGCATGTACGGGTGCCCTCCACCCCCCTCGGGCGGTCTCCATATCGAGCACCCATCCGGTGGCCCCGGCGGTCTAGGGCGTTATTCGGTACCAAGAGGGTGTAGTCCACGGTGAATAACTGCTACTCCATGTTAGTGCATGTCATCGCGAGATGACAGACCAAGTCTAGGCTCGTTCTGTCATGGGATCTACCACCGAAGATTCTGTCTCGGGAACGGACGCAGCCGGTCCTCGACGTTCCCGCCCGTGTGTGTGGTTTGTGAGGCACGTGCTACATCAAGGACGTGCGTCTCTTATTCAAATAGCACACCGCCCCTGCATGCATATACATTGGCCACGGACATGTAGGGGTGCCCCCCCCCTCGGGAGGTCTCCATATCGATCACCCATCCGGTGGCCCCGGCGGTCTAGGGCGTTATTCGGCACCGAGAGGGTGTAGTCCACGGTGAATAACTGCTTCTCCGTGTTAGTGCATGTCATTGCGAGATGACAGACCAAGTCTAGGCCAAAGCCACAGCAAGATCCCATCCGTGTAGACCCGAAGCGTCCGTTTCCCCTCTCCAGGTGCCGGCCGTGAGGGGGGCCACACCCCGGAGAGGCGTCCCGCCTCTTCGGACATGCCATCACACCGTACGACATGTATGAGGGCCCGGTGCGATGCTCCAGTGGCATTGCTACCCCCCCAGGGCCCCCGTCCCGCCTAACCCTGTAACATTTGACCACGGGTCTAGCCATTTGACTTTGCACGGACGCGCTTTGACCAGCGGAACTCTCCACCCGGTCGTGTTAGGTCAGCCCATAGGAACACTTTGGAGCAACATCCGGGCCTAAGCCACAACAAGACCCCATCCGTAGACCCGGACAAGCGTCTGCTTCCTCCAGTGCGGCGGCAGCGCCGTCCATGAGGGGGGGCACACCCCAGAGACGCGGGTCGGGCGTTTGCAACCGCCCCAACACTTCCAGACTTGTGAGAGGCCGCCTACGCAAGATTTGGTGGCATGTGCTAGCCCCCGGAGGCCGCCGGCCACAGTCGTAGACACGCGAAGAGCAATCTGCGGAGAGGGAAGTGTTCAGATACTTCTTTAAAGTTCTCTCTCGGTGTCGGTCTAGAAAGTTGACCGGCACCGAGAGAGGGGGTAGGCCACGGTCAACAACTTCTTCTTCTCATGTTTTTTTACTTTACACACTCTTTAAAGTTGAGTTTTGAAAAAAACTCATCAAAAGTCATGGTATTTATAAACTTTGGTCATAATAGCATATGAAATATGAGATAAAAAAAGATAGTGCAAAAAAAGACAGAAAAGAGGGGGGATTAGAGCATTCATTACCGAGAGTCGATTCTTGGCTCTCGGTAATTTCCACCTTTTCCGAGAGCTGCTCTCGGTAAACCATCCACCTAGATCTCTTCCCTTCTTGTGCATTCTCGATAATATATATTATACTTTTTTTTCTTTCATGCTTGGCAAACAACCTTATCACATCATAATTAACGTCTTGTGTTTTCTTCTTCGGATGAGCCTCGTCCGGTTCTAGACACCGGCACCCCTCCGGTGGCCCCGGCGGTCTACTGGCATTGTTCGGCACCTAGAGGGGCTAGGCCACAAGGAATAACTGCTTCTTCGTGTTAGTGCATGTCATCGAGAGATCTCAGACCATGTCTAGGCTCGTTCTGTCACGGGATCACCCGCCGAAGATTCTGTCTCGGGAACAGACGCAGCCGGTCCTCTACAATCCCACCCGTGTGTGTGGTCTGTGAGGCACGTGTCACGTCAAGGACGTGCGTTGCTTATTCAAATAACACACCACCCCTGCATGCATATGCATGGGCCCCGCAGCGCATGTCGGGTGACCTCCCCCCCCTCGGGCGGTCTCCATATCGAGCACCCATCCGGTGGCCCCGGCGGTCTAGGGCGTTATTCGGTACCAAGAGGGTGTAGTCCACGGTGAATAACTGCTACTCCATGTTAGTGCATGTCATCGGGAGATGACAGACCAAGTCTAGGCTCGTTACATCACGGGATCACCACCAAGATTACATCTCGAACGGAGCAGTTGAGACGGTCCTTGACGTTCCCGCCCGTGTGTGTGGTTTGTGAGGCACGTGCTACATCAAGGACGTGCGTCGCTTATTCAAATAGCACACCGCCCCTGCATGCATATACATGGGCCACGCGCATGTAGGGGTGCCCCCCCCCCGGGCGGTCTCCATATCGAGCACCCATTCGGTGGCCCCGGCAGTCTAGGGCGTTATTCGGCACCGAGAGGGTGTAGTCCACGGTGAATAACTGCTTCTCCGTGTTAGTGCATGTCATCGCGAGATGACAGACCAAGTCTAGGCCAAAGCCACAGCAAGATCCCATCCGTGTAGACCCGACGCATCCGTTTCCCCCCTCCAGGTGCCGACCGTGAGGGGGGCCACACCCCTGAGAGGCGTGCTACCTCTTCGGACATGCCACCACACCGTACGGCATGTATGAGGGCCCGGTGCGATGCTCCGGTGGCATTGCTACCCCCAGGGCCCCCGTCCCGCCTAACCCTGTAGCATTTGACCACGGGATCTAGCCCTTTGACTTTGCACGGACGGGCTTTGACCAGCGGAACTCTCCACCCGGTTGTGTTATGTCAGCCCATAGGAACACTTTGGAGCAACATCCGGGCCTAAGCCACAGCAAGACCCCATCCGTGTAGACCCGACGCGTCCGTTTCCCCCCTCCAGGTGCCGGTGGCGGCGCCGTCCATGATGGGGGCACACCCCGGAGACGCGGGTCGGGCGTTTGCAACCACCACAACACTTCCAGACTTGTGATAGGCCGCCTACGCAAGATTTGGCGGCATGTGCTAGCCCCCGGAGGCCGCTGGCCACAGTCGTAGACACACCAAGAGCAATCCGTGGAGAGGGAAGTGTTCAGATACTTCTTTAAAGTTCTCTCTCGGTGCCGGTCTAGAAAGTTGACCGGCACCGAGAGAGGGGGTAGGCCACGGTCAACAACTTCTTCTTCTCATGTTTTTTACTTTACACACTCTTTAAAGTTGAGTTTTGAAAAAAATCATCAAAAGTCATGGAATTTATAAACTTTGGTCGTAAAAGCATATGAAATATGAGATACAAAAAATATAGTGCAAAAAAAAATTCAAAAAGACGGGGGGTGAATTTAGAGCAGTCATTACCGAGAGTCGTTACTTGGCTCGGTAGTTTCCACATTTTCCGAGAGCTGCTCTCGGTAAACCATCCACCTACATCTCTTCCCTTCTTGTGCATTCTCGATAATATGTATTATACTTTTTTTGTTGTTTTCTTTCATGCTTGGCAAACAACCTCTTAGGTATATAGGATGTCAGATAAAAAAAATAGTGCAAAACAAAAACAAAAGGAGAAGGGAAAAAATTAGAGCAAAGGGTTACCGAGGGTCGATTCTCGGCTCTCGGTAATGGACACCTTTACCGGCGCTGCTCTCGGTAAAGCATCTAACCTAGATCTCAACCTTTCCCTTTCGCTTGTATCTTCACTCACCTCTCGTCTCTTCCCACCGTCGACGACGCCTTGAAATCGCCGCCGCCGCCGCCGCCACCTGCGCCGCCGCCACCACTCCTCCACCGCCCGCCAAGCTGCGGCCGCCGCCTCCTCCGCCGCTGCCCCTCCTCCACTGCCGCCTCCTCCACCGCCACCCTCCTCCCACGACCCCAACGGCGCCGCCGCCTCCTCCACTGCCCCTCCTCCACCGCCACCCTCCTCCGCGCCATCCCTCCTCCACTGCCCTCCACCGCCACCAATCGCGCCGCCACCCCTCCTCCACCGCTCCCCACTGCGGCCACCGCCACCCCCTCCTCCACCGTCCCCAACTGCGGCCACCTCCCCCAAGCTTCACGGCCGGCAACCGGCGTGGAGATTCTTCGATGCGGCCCAAGGACGGCCGCCGCAGCAGAGCTTCTCCGGTAGCGTGGCAGCTGGAGATGCCCTCAGGTATGTAGAATATTTTGCACAAATATATGAAATATGAACAAATGTGATTAAAAGTAGTAGATGAAGATGGTCATGTTTAGTAGATGAAGATGGTCCTATTTAGTAATGCCTAGAGTAGTAGATGCATGTCCTATTGCTTGATTGGAGTGCTTTTTTTAGATATGTAGAATATGCCTGATGCATATTGCTGTTCCTTAGATATGCATAATGCCCTCAGGTATGTAGAATATGCCTGATTGGAGTGCTTTTTTTAGATAAATACTAGAGTAGATCAATGAAACTATATACTTGTGCTTATTTCCTTGTCAGTGGTGAACTCTGATCTTTGGTTGCCTTTGCTTTTTTACTAAAAAGTTGGGGCAGGGGGGCAACCCCTTTCGTTTTAGATTCTTCTTTGGAACTGAGAGTAACCATATATATTTTGTTTTTCAGATTCTGATGAGAGCACTAGTAATAAGTACCGGAGAGTCCCGATTGGTAGGGCCGAGTCGTCCGCCTCCCATCAGGCCACAACCGAGGCATCGTCATCATCGGATGGCGATGTCGGAGTGGACCTAGATCCGCTCGCCACCAAGTCGGGCGACATGGAGGCCTCGGACGGCTCGGGGTCTACCTCGAGCAACACTTCCGAGAGGAAGAAATCCGGGCGTGGCCCGGGGAAGGTCCCGGAACCAACTACTGCCAGCAACCGTCCTGTCATTTGCCCGACAGTAGAGGGGTAAGCAAGCATTTCATTTGCATCATATTTTGGATGCCACAGCTTTGACATTCACATATGCTTGTCTTTATATCATGCAGTCGGGGAATTTATCCCGACACAACCTAAGAGGCACGCCACGAACCACGTCATCGGCTCCCTCTTGAGGAAGCACTTCCCTGGATTGTCCAAGCCGGGTGATGACGATCCGCCGTCGCCAGGTTTAACCTGGGAGCATTACATACACAACAAGGATGAGCACGTTGTCACCATGGCCACTCGGGTCATCAATGCTTTTTTTGTAAGTATCTTAGCTCCGACCACTGTATTTTTTCATATCCAAATCCTTGCTTGCGTGGATGGTGAGAAGATGCCATATGCTTTCTTGTAGCAAACATTTGCTTGTGTGGATGGTGAGAAGCAGAAAACGATCAAAGGCATCGTGAATTCTGCCCGAAAGATACTCACTGACACCAAGCACACGCTGCGGTACAAAGCCGTGATGCAGTGTCCGCCGCTGGACTCGAAGGGAGAGAAGATGACAAGGAAGACTGCTTGCCAGACCAACTTGTCGCGAGAAGAATACCTGTCAGTGGTAAGTGACTACATCGGTTGCTAGTACTTTGATTCATCCCTCTTGTTCCTCAATTATTCGATTTTGTCTGACTAGGTGAAGGAACCCTGGATGAAGGACGATTGTTGGGAGGGCCTGGTTGACATGTGGTGTGAGCCAGCATGGCAGGTGCAGCATGTGGAGAAGGGAAATGAACGAGCCAAAATGTCAGGCCCGGCTCATGTCCAGGGGAGCCGGAACCTAACCGCTCTCAAGCAACACATGGTATGTGGATTAAGATGTTAACTTTTTCGCACGGTGCATCTTGGTTCATTCAACTTGATGGTTAATTTTGCAGGAGGCGAAGGTTGGTTGACCGGTCCACATCCTGGAAGCCTGGAAAGAAGGCCACAAGGGGAAGGATGGCGCCGAGTTCTGCAATGAAGTCGGCGGAGGAGAAGTGGGGACCTTCAAAGAGGTCTTTCAGAGGTGCACGGGAGGAAGCCGAACCTACGTCCAAGCCCCTTGACCTGAGCTTCTCATCATTGCTGGCGAGGGGAAGGGCCATGGCCGCCACCTCCTTTGCAACGGGGCGATCGCCACCTCCGGGCACCGCAAGCTGCACGAGATACGTGCGTCGAGCACCAGCTCAACTCCGTCCATACGGAGTCGCCCAACCGCCGCATCATGTGAGATAGCGCGTTCAAGGTTAGCATCCTAACCTTTTATTTATGTCCATGCCTCGAAATAGCACCGTTCCAACCTATATCAGCCTAATGCCATGTTACAGGATTTAATGGCGCAGCGGGCTGTTGAAGATCAGGATCAAAGGCGGAAGGCTGAGGAGGAGTCCAGAGAAAAGGAACGGGCATACACTAACAATAGGTTGAAGATGCTTGAGGATCAATTACAGGTAGAATATTATCTAAACTAGAGTAGAAGATTTATTACATAGGGACGAACCACCCTCACGTGACTCTACTCTTATAGGTTCTTATGCAATCTCGAAGCAGTGCAAGTGATGCCCCTCCTCCTCCTCCGGAATGTTAAACCGATGGCCTCTCCTCCTCAAGATGATCTATATATGAACAAGTGTACTTCTATTGTGACGTGCACGTGTTTTGCAAGTAGTGACAATATGTATGAATTTACGACTTGTGTGTGATGTCTACTAGGATAATACATTCGACTTGTGTGTGACAATATGTGGACTATCCCTAATTATGCATATATATGTGGACTGGATCAAATTATGCCTATATATGATCAAATTATGCCTATATATGTGTGGACTAGCTCAAAATGCACTGTAGTGGTTTTTATCTGCAGGGATCAGAAAAGAAATAGATTGACAGCAGAATGGATGGGAAAGATTTCCGAGAGCTATACTCGGAAAAAGGCAGACTACCGAGAGCCACTCTTGGAAATATGGCCGTCTGGGACACTACACTGGTGGAAAAACAGGCTTCCGTCCAGCCCCATAAGTCGCGAAGCTGTAGGAACCGCGACTAATGGGACCTTTAGTCGCGGTTCTGGAGGTGAACCGCGACCAAAGGCCTGGGCCCAGGGCGCTCGGTGGCCAGCTGGCGCACGTGAGGGTCTTGATGAGGCGCCAGTGAAGGAGGTAGTAATTACATATGTCAAGAATGGGCCTCTCGTCGAGCCTGCGCAGGAAAAGGATCTACCTCCACAAATGAAAGGTCTGCTGAAATGGTACAAGGGTTACATAAAAAATAAAAACGCCAAAGAATATATTTATGCGGAAGTTAGACATGAGCATCACTTCAAACATTACTATGTACAAATTGAACTGAGTGAATTGTTCCAGCTTTTCAATCTGCGCGAGCTCGACAAATCTATCATCAGTTGCTACGTTCTGTAAGTGATTTATTAATTTCTATCCCATCTCGTTCATATTGCCTGCACTATATATATGTCCTAACTATATTGTTGTGTCCGCTATTATACATGCAGAATGAAGATTAAGGAATGCAGAGTAAGGAACATCCATGATGTTGGGTTCATTGACCCACACATCGTTAATGGACATGTGTTGGAGTGTCACCCCGCCGACGTGGAGGCAGACCTGTGGCAGTTTCTTACAAAGCAGGAACTCAAAAGTGATATTCTATTTCCTTACCATTTTGGGTGAGTGTTTCTGTCTTGAGCACATTCTCTTTTGTTTACTCCTTGCATGGTATGTGGCGGCTAATCGATGAGTTATGCATGACGTCTTTGTGCATGTATCGTGTCCGCAGGTTCCACTGGATTCTGCTAGTAATTAAAGTTAACACCTCGTAATGTCTCGCCCACGACTCTCTGAATATGGATCCAAAGCTTTGGGGCGGCATGAGAAGAATGCTGCGAAGTAATTATTTTCATTCATTTGCGCTCTATATCGATCGGCCTATTTCGTTCATTTCCTAATATCAAGTAACTAATAACTCTCTTGTTCATTTAATTTTCTTTGCCTCGTAGGGTTTGGAGACGGTTCGTAGATACAAAGGTCGGTGAATTCAAAAAGAGCTAGAATTCAAAAGGTCAAAGCCTAAGAATGCTGGGGATATTCAGCCACGGAGACCAATCTATGTGGATACTATGTTCAGGAGATGATCCGAGATACACCTCTGAGCGGGTTCCGAGTGATAACAATGCTCAGAGGAATAACCTCCGGATGATGCTTAGTCCGAGCTTCGCTTCCGACCACTTCAAGAGGAACTAGCTGGATGGTTCAGCAGGAAGTCCTCCATCCTAAAGGAGAACACTATTACGAGGACGTAGAACTTTATATGCATTAAATCATGTATGGAAACTTGTTCAAAATTGTATATGGTCATCCGATGATATTGAATATATATTGTATATTCCTCTTGAATTCTTTTTGGTTCTAATTTCAAATTTATTTGAAATTGTACATTCATATGCATGTATGTAGTACCGTAGAATATATGAAACTCCTTCAAAATTAAAATAAAGCACAAAAGAAATAAAACAATACAAATTAAACAGAAAACAGGTTTAGGGGGGCTAAAACCCTAAACCTGTGGCGGCCTTTAGTCGCGGTTGGCGGAAGAACATGACTAAAGGTCCTCCGCTTGACAGCCGCTTTGGCGCCTGCAGACGGGCCTTTAGTCGCGGTTCTTAAGCAGCCGCGACTAAAGGTGGGGGGCATTAGTCGCGCTTATTTGGTCGCGGTTGCCCAACCGCGACTAATGGCAGTTGCGAACCGCGACCAAAGGCCTTTTTTCCACCAGTGCTACTGTTGTGCCACAACTTTTCCGAGAGAAGCTCTCGGAAAAGAAGGAGAGCATTGCCGATCCTAGCTCTCGGCAAAGCTATGTAAACTGTCAGCTCCCATGAAGGATTGCCGAGAGCCACTGCAGGCAAGCATATAAATCAATTTTACCGAGAGCCACACTGGAAAGTAGAGCGATGGCAGCGGAGCCGTCTGTTACGGACAGGCATTCCACGTGGCTACTCTTTACCGTGAGCGGCTCTCGACGTCTGGAGGGTTTGCCGTGCCGTGCCTCTTTACCGTGAGGCAGTGACGGCAAAGAGTGTAGTTTACCGTAAAGGTGGGTTTGCCGAGAATGACACCTCCAGGTCGGCCCTCTCGACCAAGTCGTCGCAGCTCCAGTAGGCCGCTGGTCCTAGCGTAGCGCGGCACCGGCCGGGTTGGCGTGGTGTGGTGGTCGAGCACGTCGAATGCGACCACGGCCTTGATAGGCGGCCTTGACAGACACGAAACCGGTGGTTTCCGGGGTGGTACCGGTGCCGCTGGGGTAGAAGCCGAGGTGCCGTCCGTCTCCGACGCGGAAGGAAGGAGATGAGACGCCACAGCTAGCTGTTGGGGTTGCTCTTCCTCATCCACGCAGGTACGAGTAGCCTTGGATCTTCGTCATGCATGTGGATGTGGATGTGGTGCGTCGTCGGCGTCGTAGCACGGAGAATATCAAGATCATCTGCTAGGGCAAGAGCTTCACTGCATGCAAAAGTTTCGAGCATCATTGGATCACCAGTTTCCTTTTGTACGTGTAGCATTACTGGAAGAAAGACGAGCGTTCAGGAGGGGCTAGCAGTTCCGGTTTTGGGAAGGTTTAGCCGATTTTTTCCCTGGTTTGGGAATCTTCCTTCTAGGAGGTTCCTGAAGCGGGTTTTTTTTCCTGTTCCTTTTTCTTTTTTAGTTTTTTCCTGTTTCTTTTTCTTTCTTTCGGCGCCCTGTATCTTCAAAAAAGAAAGCTATTAATGACTGTTTCGA
Source organism: Aegilops bicornis (assembly GCA_021605145.1). NCBI lineage: Eukaryota > Viridiplantae > Streptophyta > Magnoliopsida > Poales > Poaceae > Aegilops > Aegilops bicornis. Next base: position 713,331,580 of record CM038672.1, on the reverse strand, counting down.
TTGACAAGCACGCCGGCGGCTGTCACTTCCATTTTCTTCTTTTTTCATGTTTATTTTCTTTTTAAAAAAGTTTACTAAGCTTATTGAAAAGAAGCGTAAATTTTCAAAAATGTTTGTGTTTTTCTTAAATTGTCCAAAACTTCAAAACAAATCCTGTTTTCCAATTTTGTTAACAAATTTAGAAAAATTGTCGCCTTTTCCCCAAAAAACAGGGCTTCAAAAATTGTTCACAGACGCAATTTTTTTTTAGCATTTTCAAAGCTTTTATTTAGAGTTTAAAAAAATCTCTCTCTTCTTTTTCAAAAATGTCCGTGCTTTCAATTTTGCTCAAAAATCTCCCCTTTCCCAAAAGTTGTTTAAGATTTAAAAATATTTGAGGTTTCCAAAGAATGTTAGTGTTTTCAAATAAATTACAATTTTTTAAAAAATAAATTATTCAAAAAATTTGAAATGAAGAACTATTGTACAGACATGGGGATGAACACGAATTAAGCGAAAACTTTGCACCCGTTCTACCTTAGGATGGAAGCGAATTGTAAATATGAGACGAAAATTAAAATTAATTTGGGAACAAAAGCGGAAACGAAAATGAAATTGGGGAACATAATTTTCGTATCTGCACATGCATATTGTGTTTTTTCATGTATATATAGCCAACTCTAGACCAGCCTAGATACGTACATGGGCTAACTCAAATGTCCTTGAACTTAATTATACTTGTATATGCTGCCAAAAATAAAAATCACGCATAATAGTATACATTATTGTGATACTATCATAACTAGTACGCCCGTGCGTTGCCACGGGCTTTTGAAGAAAAAGAATGCTACTGACGGTGCTTAAATAACCGAGAACAATGCATGTCTCAGCTACCACACATCTTAGATCCTCGGTTCTCAGCTAACACGCTTCTTCAATCAATTACAACTATCTTTTTACAAATTAAGAAAGTTTGACTCAGATACTAAAACTACATTATAAAATATATAATCATGTCTTCTTCTGAATAAAAATATTGTAGTACACAACAGATTCAGTTATTGTGACCGCTATAAATATTTATCTTCTAGTGCAAATATTTATATCCCCAGTTATTGTGATGGCTATCTATATTTATCTTCTAGACCAGATACTTATATCCAGAAGACATACATTTGCAAGTGTTTCTTGCTGCCAAAACCTACGTTAAGCTAAAATAAGTAGACTCAGCATACAATTTGAGATGAGCATAGCACAACAAGGCCAGCTTGCCTCCTTGTCAGAGAAAAAACAACTTGATTGCTCCTACTTTCAGTACGCAACATCGGCGCTAGTACATAACTAAGAGGACTACGAAAAATGATAGATGATATTCACAACCGTCGATGCACATTTTTTACATCGCTTCACTGCTTCGAACAATGAATTGTTGCCGTGCTCACCATGTAAAGAACGTTTTTGATGCAAACAACATAGGGCGACTGACCACCTAAACCTGTATTACTATAAAGCAAATACAACATAGATGTGCGTTCTCGTTTCATACTGACCTGGGTGGATGCGATAAAAACCCCATGGACAAAGCGGTCGCTAGGATGGAGATATGAACATCAAATGAACTATAGATAATTTCCAATATTAATATGTGACAGCATCTCTACTAAATAGGGAATCATTATCTCTATTAATAAGCAGAAGCAAACAACTGAAAGAACATAACTATCTCATTTCAATCCTTACATTCACACGCCAACTTGGCCTCACCTCCGCGCCCTAGCCTCACTTTTGAAAGCCTGCAAGAGGGCGAGAGATAGGAGTAAGCACAATATTCTGCAATCAAATGAAAGAGAGTCGGGGATGAATTAGCATTTTTGTCATGCTCCCCTGCTCAGGCCATCTCAGTGCCGCCACATCTCGTTCAGAAAAAAAAGCAGTAGCAACAACACCCAATCCCCATCGAGATATCTCAAGCAAGGTGCCCCTTCTCTACACATCACCACTCCTCACCATCCAGCACTGGCGGAGCCTCATAGAGGCCAAACAGATCGTGACCCCGCCTTCCAAAACTGCAAACAAAAAATTACTACTATGCATACTAAGTGTTTGGTCCAACCCATCAGTGAATAATACTCCTGCCAACCCCATTATTATTAGATGAATACCCTCGAAGGATGCACACATGCATATTCGTGTACTCCATGCAACTTGACTGAATGTTGTACGAGCAGCTTCATACTGCATGTGCACAGAATGCTTGCTTACTCCTACATTAGATGGATTCACCTGGCTGGTGGCTGCCTGCTGCATATGTTGGCATTAGATCGATTTGCCCCCTGCTTGCTGCTGCGCCTACACAGACCATCTCGTGCTATGCGCGCAATCGCCAAGACCATGAGCCGACGACCGTTGATGAGCCAAGCTGCCAAAGGATGGAAGGAGCAAGATATGTTCGATTACAATGTAATTTTACTTCTAGGCTTTTTTAAATTAAAAATTTGCTTTTAGTTCAAAATTTGGCCCCCCCTTGATTGCTTGCCACGCTCCGCCACTGCCATCCAGTGCTCCTCCTCCTCTTCTACATCCATCGCCCACAAGTGGCTTGCATCACCCCTCCCCCAGCTCCCTCCTATCAACGGATGGCCGTGCTCCACCCGCACCCTCGTCGCGAGGCCCATGCTCCAGACACACTTATGAAGCCGCATAGAGAGCTCAGGCTCCCTTCCTCTTCCCTGACCGTGGCAAGGGTGAAGCTGCCGCCCCATGCTCCCTAGACCTCCATCCGCCCGTGTTCCATCCTCCTACCATCCAGAACAGGCAGAAAAAAAAAAGAACGGGGCCATTCCATACTCCCTTCCCCTCCTCCACAACCAAGCAACTGCCACATGCTCGTCCACCAAGCCTCAACCGTGGCGCCCGGATGGAGCATGAATGCATGCACCGCCTGCCGGATCTGGCACGGATGCGCGCGGTGGCTCCTCACTTCCCTGATTTACAGGAGACGCCGTGCTGGGCATGCGATGCCCTGTCGATCGATGGGGTGAGGAAGGCTAACGACACGAAACGAAAATGTACTCCCCTTTAATAGTAGATATATATGGAATTTTTTATTATAAATTCTTACCAACCAATATTCAGCACCTGGGGAGCTGGGCCAATAAATAAAGCCTACATGCTATAAAACGAATAGGAAGGCTTATATGGAAACAAAATTCGGCATCTGTCCCCACTGGATGTGCATATTTTAAGCACGAGCACTTTTGAGTTTCAGTTATACAGGTTGTTTTAGTAAATTTGAAGTGCAAATGTGTGATATATTAAGAGATTTACTCACACTGCATGTGCAGTACATGAGCGGCAGCCGGCAGGCATAGCAAACGAGATTCTAAACTTCACAGAAAACAGAAGTTCACCTTCCAATCTGAGTATAAAAGGGTCTCATTCAGATCCAGAACTATGATAAAAGACATGTTTTTTAGGAGGCATATCTACAAGTTTTTCTGATGATGGTGAAACAAATCCCTACATTACATATAGTTTTTAGTATCGCAAGGAGCGTACAGTTGACAATATACAAAATGGTACACCAATAACAAAAAGACTGCCCTTTTTTACTAACCTGAATTTGATCTTCAATTTGGCTCCTGACTTCAAGTAGAGGTCAATATAGCATCAACAGGAGCTGCAAAATAGAACATACAGTTTATACTAAGCAGGCAAAAGAAAGAATGACTGAACAGATAAGTAATCTAAGCAGGCAGTTAAGATGTTACTACAGAGCCTAGCTAGCTGCTCAGATTTATCAATAAGCTCACGGCATGGTCCTTCCCTGTCTTATGCATTTGCATAGAGCAATCCAGAATATGCACATAGAAACATTACCATGCAATGATTTACAACCAGGTTGAATAGATTATAGCCAAAATTTTAGTATGAATGTCACCTGCCCTTCGTACCGATCGAAGTAAATAAAAACATATAATTTGATACATTTTTTTCTTCTGTTATAGTCTAATGACATGGTTGGTACAATTTAACATACCTTCCCTAGTCCAAAGGGGACACAAGCTTCTATTAATAGTCCAAAGAGGCCAAGTATGCATGCTTAAACAATACACCATGTCTATTTAGTCACATGTGAGCTCTTCTTGATCATGAAAGGTACCAGGTACCACAAAAATTGTTCAGCACCATCCAAATTAAATAAGGACCGAATAAATTGGCAATGAATCCTAATGCAATGATTGGAATAAGAATAAGACAAAAAAAGAGAAGCAACATAATAAACAGAGAAAGATTAAACGGACAGGTGATATAATGCCTGCCTCTTCTCGGAAAATCTAATGGCAACTCTATCAATTTCAAGTACTCTTATTGTAGATAACATCAACATAAAACTTATGTATATCTATTGACTCAAGGCTATGGATTTCTCTCTTGAAAAGGAACACAATTTATATATGAAAGGTAGCGGCTTTCATCGAAAAAGATTCTTGCTCCTGACACATAATTTCTTTACTGGTTTCTCAGCTATGGAGAAGAAAACGATTTCTTACTCACACACAGAACTAATGGGCACCAAGAGCATTTGCACATTTCAATTCACTTGATGCTTCAACAAAGTGCCTCCTCTGCCCGAACAACTGAACACAAATGCGTCCTCTCATAGCCATGGCGATGAACCTGCAGAGCAAACACATGCAATGATTGAAATGAATGGGATGCTTTGCTCGGTTCTTCGAGGCCCATGCATACTCGAACAGATTAATACATGTGTTCGTCCTCCAAACAGGGCACGGCCGGCACGGTCTCCTCCAATCAGTGCAACGCGACCACATCCTGCTCTGTTCGGCGGCGTCTGCATCATCCGTGGGGATCCGCGGCAGTGGCGGCGTCCGTGGGGATCCGTGGCCATTTCTTTTAATGATCAAACATGACTCTTGCATAAGTGATATCAGTATCAGATTAAGATGATTTTTTAAGGCACCAAAACAAGAACTGGGTGAAGACAACAATAATAGATATTAGTATCCGACTAAGATGATCTAGCTAAATACCTGTGGGTTGCCACAGAATAACTCCTCTTGACATGCACGTCAATTGCCTCCCTTTAATAGCCCCAAATGCATAAGTTTACAACTACAAGTCGTGCGTGGGAACAAGCTGTACACAAACATATATTCATTTCATTGATCAAAATAGATTTATGATAACTAATTTCATTTGTCAAAATAGACCAGTAATCCTAGAAGAAGAAACGTAATATACAACATATATTATAACTCCGCACTACAGCCAACCGGCTACATCACCCATGCAGCTTCACCTTCGACAACTAATAAAACGGGAAATTTTTAATATCATCCGCCTTGAATAATATAATAACATTCACTTTCATTTTATTTTTATCTTGGAGCCTCATGGTCACATGTTCTAGGAAATTTTAATTTCAGACAGCAATGATATCTACCAGCAATAAGATTTCTAGATGTCCAGAAATGCAGTATATTTCTGTGTATGAAATATTTTTCAGTAATAATGCACATGGAAAAGATATAATCATTTTTCTGACCTCAACCTCGACAAGTGCAACTGCATCAAGATGCCCACTATTGACACAATATCTCCAGCGCCCTTGCTCAATCCCGGCCTCTTTGTGTACAGCAAAAGCAAGAACATAGCAACAAGACTGCTTGGACGCTATTGCTCCACTTGACTTTGTAGATTGCTTCCTCAGATGAAGTTTTAATTACCTCTAGTCCTGGAATAAAAGAATGAAAATAATTTAAAGCCTCAATGAAATGTTGAGGGAGTAACAAAAACTTCACCCATTTTTTCAAGGGACTCATTTTGTTATACCTCCAAAAAATTAAGGGACTAAGAAAGTCTGGAATAGAAGAACCACATATTCCGAAATGCAGTTGCAAAAAGAGTGGAAACATAACAAAGTAGTAAAATAAACCTGACAATCATCTAAAAGGATCATTTACACTTTTTGTCTTATTTTTTCCTCATTTGAAAGGGACATCACATTGTTTTTATGTAATTGCTTTACGGAAGAATATTAAGAAGACATGAATCAGTTTCATTCTTGGAGAAATGCAGACTGCGAGGCTAAAGATGAGGAGAACACTAATAGAACCTTACCTCTGCCACACATGAAACATGCCTCTGTATGGCGTTACATTCATATAGTGTGTCAATATAACCAGCTGGAGTTACTTGGGCAAAGTCCTTTTTCCTTCTGATCGTCTTCGATCAGAATCCTCACTGAATGAGCAGTTGTAGCAAAATCCCAAACCGGGCTTTACAATCCAAGACCAAGACCACCACACGAAGACTCGTGATGGAATCTTGCAGCCCCTGATTTGAGCTTGGTGGCACAGTCGGGCGCTAATATGTGTCGATGTGTTCGCACAAGGAGTGGAGTAGCAGAAGCGTCCAGGCCCTGACGGAAGAAGACCCGCAGGTTGTGGCCCGTGGCCGGGAGTGCGGCGGTGTGGCTTTCGCTCCCCTCAGCCATGTGTTGACACACGAACACGTCACGTGTACCCTCGACACCGGGGGTGATGCACCGCAGCTCACGTCGAAGGAGACCCGACCGACAGCGCGATACGCAAGACAGTCGACGGGCGCTTTTGCAGACCCGAAACCCCGCACGCCCAATGCCGTGGGGTTCGAGCTCCAAGGACGACGGTGACCGCGCAGTGAGTAGCGGTGGTCCGTGGTTGATGAGGCGGGCGAACAGGAGATGTGCCGCACCATCTGCATAGAGGGGCCGCGGCAGGGGACGAGCCGGTGGTGGTGGTGGTGGTGGTGTCGTACGGTGCGCGGAGGAGTTCGTGGTGGCTGTCACACCACAGGGAGATGCGCCCCCTGAAGCGGTTGCCGCGGGGTCGACGGCTGGCGCCGCCTTGCGGGCCTCGTCCACGTCGGCCTGTGTGAGGTCGATCTGCTTGGAGAGGAGCTTGATCTCAGCAGAGACTTGGTCGTTGTAGGCGATCTGTGCCTGGTGACACTCGTCGGCGGTCTTCTGATTTGCATCGAGGCGGCGGATGACGATCTCGAGCAAGTTCTGCAACTTATCCATGGTCTCTGACATGGCGTCGAGCACGCGGCGGGTCTGCGCCGAGGGCTTGGATGGTGCCATGGTTACGCGCTAGATCGGATCGAACCCCTGGCAGGATTTCGTGCGAGCTCGTCGGAGCGGCGCGCACCTGACCCAGTAGATGTTACCTATCGATCTCAAGCAAACGACGACGGCGGGGAAAAATTGTGGCTCTGAATACCAAATTGTCACGACCCGATCTGAAGGAATTGGGATGAGGGAAGGGGATCGGGAGGAGGAAGAGCGAGCGGGTTAGGTGAGAGCGAGAGAGACGAAGGTGAGGGGAAAGTAGCTCAATTCTTTTCTTCGATACCCTCTCCGTCCAGTCGTTCGGTTACAAATAGGCCACAGCTGGCTACACACACACGCCAACACTTGGCTTAGCACCCACGCAACACTTGGCAGTGGCCCCACTCTCCATTCCTCTCGATGACTTGGTCGTTGCAAGTGTCGAACGCGCTTGCACTGGTTAGTCCGCTGCAGACTGAGCTGCAGGCGTGACAAGTAGCTATCGGGCAGGCATGACTTGATATCTCCGCCGAACCTCCGTGCAATGCAAAGTCGCTCCACCTCCTGCCTCTGTCATCATGCGCTGCTCCACAAATGATACTCCCAAGAGAGAAACGACACCGCAGTGCCGCCATCGTCCGATCTGGAAGACCAAATCCTAGGGTTTCCCCTGGAGCAACACCAGTGGGTCGACAGTAGTTACACGATGATGCCTTCATCAATGTAATGGCGCAGAACGCCGCCATCGCCCGTCGTCGGCTCAGTTTTCATCGACAACTATGTCTCCCCGACTCGCAACCGGGACTAGATAACCGATCTCGAGATCCGACCACCCAGCCTCAGGCCGACCACCTCCGACGGAGGAGATGACCACCACCGCCGGCTGCACCAGCCAGATCAGATCTGACTAAAGGCACCGCCGACCTGTCCACCAGGCCCTCCACACCACCGCTGCTGATATGAGGCTAGATGGCATGCCGCAGGAGCATAGCCGGCCGCCATCGCCCGAACAGGGCCAGCCGCCATGCCCGCAGACCACGCCGCCACTCCCGCACCACTCCTAAGACACGGAGAGAGGGAGTCCCCCACCACCGTCGTCGGCCCCCGGGCTTAGCCCAGCGACGACAGAGGAAGGGGGGAGGGAGTTCGCACCCCCGGCAGCTAGGGTTTGGGCGCCACCCTAGTCGCCCTAGCGGGGGTTGCATTGTTTTCCTATCCGCCCTAGTCTTTGTTTATGCTTTGGATTGGACAATTGACTTCTATTCTTTATGAATTCTTAGAGCATCTCCAGCCGTTGGCCCCCCAGGGGGTTTGTAAACTCGCCGCCTGGGGGCGAACCGGCGACAAAGTCGGCTTCGGGGCGATTGGGTTCCCAGCCGTCGCCCCCAGGTCGTCACCAGGCGCCGATATGGGCCCAATTTTGGTGCAAGTTTGCCCGCTTTTCAGCCCACTTTCGACGCAAAATCGGCCCACTTTCGGCGCAAATCGGCCCATATTCGTCGTGCTTCGGCGCAAATTCAACATAAGTTATTTTTAACACATAGTTCATCAAAGAAAATCAATAGAAATCAAATAGTTCAAGAACAAATAGTTCAACACAAATTATATAGTTCAACAAATAAAAACTTACCATCACACGTCGAGCTAGGCGTTGCCCTTGAGCCTCCATAGGTGCTCCACCAGATCCTGCTGCAGTTGTTGATGCACTTGTGGGTCTCGGATCTCCTGACACATATTGAGAAAGGCAGTCCAGGTTGCCAGTAGCTGGTGATAAACTTTGGCAAGAGGACCCTGCCTGTAATATGGTTCAGTGTCAAACACTGGCTCTTCCTGCTCGCTCTCAATGATCATGTTGTGCAAGATGACACAACAAGTCATGATCTCCCATATTTGATCTTTCGACCAAGTCTGAGTGGGGTACCGGACAACAGATAATCGAGATTGGAGCACACTAAATGCCCGCTCGACATCCTTCCTGCAAGCCTCCCGAACCTTCGCAAAGTGGGAGTTCTTGCCTCCTGGCACAGGGTTTGAGATAGTCTTCACAAATGTAGACCATCTCGGATAGATGCCATCTGCTAGGTAGTATCTCTTGTTGTAGTGTCGCCATTGACCTCGAAGTTCACCGGAGGAGAATGACCTTCAACAATCTTGGCAAAGACAGAGGAGCACTGCAGCACGTTGATGTCATTGTGAGTTCCTGGCATACCAAAGAAGGAGTGATAAATCCAGAGGTCTTGTGTGGCCACTGCCTCAAGTACCACACTACACCCTCCTTTGGCGCCTTTGTACATCCCCTGTCAAGCAAACAGACAATTTTTTCATGCCCAATGCATGCAGTCGATGCTTCCAAGTATCTCAGGAAATCCTCTTGTTGCATTCTATGCTAGGATCCGAGCAGTGTCTTCAGCATTGGGTGATCGCAAGTATAGCGGTCCGAACACTGCCACCACAGCCCTGCAGAACTTGTAGAAACACTCAATGGTCGTGGACTCGTCCATGCGCCCATAGTCGTTGAGTGAATCAACCGGAGCTCTGTATGCAAGCATCCTCATAACTGTCGTGCACTTCTGGATTGATGTGAATCCAAGTTTGCCGGTGCAATCCTTCTTGCACTTGAAGTAGCTGTCGAACTCCCAGATGGAATTCACAATCCTGAGGAAAAACTTTTGGCTCATCCGATAATGGCGCCGAAATACTGTGTCGCCGTGCAGTGGAGCGTCGACGAAGTAGTCGGAGTATAGCATGCAATAGCCTTCCAGTCGATGCCGGTTCTTTGCTTTCAGCCGCCCCGTCGCCGAGCCACCTCGCCGCGGCTTTGCATTGCTCGCGAGCAGGCCGACCAGGGCGGCGAGGACCATGAGATGCTCTTCGTCCTGGACGGAGGCATCGGCTTCCTCCTCCAGCAGTGCCGCGAGCGTTTCCTCGTCGTCGGAGTCCATCGCTGAGTAGACAAACCGCCGAACACCTAGCGGGCGTGGTGGGCGCACCGGTATCCCGCCCTGTGCGGCCGGAGCGGCGGAAAACTCGCCCAGGAGGTGGTGGAGAGGTTGCCGCGGAGAACCCCTTTTTCTTTTCCGGCGGGGGAATGGCCTAGATAGCAGTGGAGGGCGGTGGTAGCTGCCGGGAACGGTAAGGTGGCGGGAGGACCCGGGGGGGGGGGGAGGGGAGGAGGGCGGATCTGGACGTTTGTCTTGATTTTTCGCCTGATAGTGTGGCCCGGGCGTATTTTTCCCTTTCGCCGGAGCCCCCGAGTGTCCCCAGTGCGCTAGGTTCAGCTTGGGATCGCTGGGCCCAAAAACGGGCCGAGCCAGCGGATTTCAGCGTCCTGGACGTGACTGGGGTTTTTTTTCGGCGCCGGCGCGAAAAAAGTCGCCCTGAGGTGCTTGTTGGGGACGCGGCTGGAGATGCTCTTATTTTGTACGTTCGACTGACGAGAAGAGGAGGTCGCCAAGGGCCAAGATCTGATGGCCCCAACCCATGCTTCCTTTGCCCAGACCAGGTGTGAGCTGCCATGTACTTACGTGACTGCTGTTGATACAGAGAGGTAGGCAGGTATGAGAGGAGAAATGTGTGGTCATGAAGATGAACCATGTGTCCGTTTCGATAGGCAACTATAGCGATTCGGTGGATGTACTAGATAGAAAAGAGCGACCATAACACACATCAAGCGACTATATTCTAACTAGCTGAATGCGCGTGGGTTGCCACGGATCAACAAAATCAGAAAACTACGACGACATACTACCATCACATGAAATATGTAAATGTGTGTGTGCATCCGGTTTCTTTTCTCCTATCCAAGCGTCTCATTGCCAGTCTAACAAAAAAATCAGCTTCCCATGCAAATGGGGCCTTTATTAGTGACGCAACGGGAGCGGACATCAACCTTCAGGAAGTACTCGTCATGCTCACCAGATGCCGGCTCACCGCAGAAGTAATTCTGCACACATGAAGACTTAAATGGCAAAAATCAATGTCTTAAAAAAATTAAAAGAAGCTACACATATAAAAGTGTAAAAAGGTATATAAGTGGGGGCAAAATTGTGGAATAGCTCTGATGATGCACAAAAGGCAGTACACTACCAGAATAAATTAGTCTATGTGGCACTTTGATTATCATAGAAGTTTACATGCTCTTAATGTACCCTTCGAGAGCATAATCAAATCCCAAGAAAAATAAAATTATTATCAGCATAAGCAACATACAAGATGTCTAGAAAGCAAATAGCAATGGTCATTTTGACAGGAATCAAAATATGATACATTATTTAGGAAAAAGAGTTATAAATTTAATGTGCAGGCAACATGCACTTGTCATGCCCGCAGCAGGAACCATTTGAAAAAGAAAGTAATACTTGTCTTGGACACAAACCGAAACCTACATGCAGCTGAAATCATGCATCAAATTAACCTGCACGTACAAAATACATCTATTCTCAGAATCATATCATGATTGAAAATTTTCGAATTTGGTAGTCTGCAGATCAATATAACAAGCAACAATTTGAGGGTTGGGAGACATTCCTAATATGATTCACTTTTTACAATGTAGTTTCATCATCATCGAAAAATTCCCAATTTGGTAGTCTGCATATCAACATAACAAGCAACAATTTTCCACTTTCTATAACGCAGTTCATCTATAAGATGACAGAGGGGACATGGGTTTGACACTTAATGATTATCTGCACATTTTGAATGATACCTTTTAGACCTTGTGATAAAAAAAGATATTGAAATATTGGCAAAGATTCAAAATCAGTCAAGAGATTATTTAATTAGCACCATGATTCTACAACAAAGTGATCAAATTTGAGTACGTCTGCCTTGACTCGAGCACCTCCATTGTCATCTGATTATTCAATGACGGACTGAATCAGACACAAGACACACAGTCATATGAAAATAATAACCCCTAAATTCAGAATAACACAACAACACCCATCAGGAATCCAGAGATAAGAATAGAAGCTCCTCTCCCGGCTCCTCAGCGATTTGGCATTCCTGGCCGTTGGATCTGGCTACTTGATGAGTTTTGGGCCGTTGGATCGAGAGGTGGGAGGATCTAGGCCGTCGGATCTGGATGAAACACTGCTGGAATGAATAGTAATGGCAGCAAAATGTAAATAATGTGCCCCCACCGGGGTATTTTGGTCATTCTGCGTCTGAGGGTATAAAAGGGCGCTGCCGTGGGTGACCTAGCCGTCTCCTCCCACTTTTCGTCGCCGCCTCCTCTCCTCCCCACGCCTCTCATCCCGCCTCGCCCGCCTTCTCTCCTCCCCGCCCTGCTTCCCTCCTCGCCGCCGCCTCCTCTCCTCCCCTGCGCCCTGCTCCTCCCGCCTCGCCGCCGCCTCCTCTCCCCTCCCTGCCCTGCCGCCGCCCGGCTTCCTCCCCTCACGGCCTCCTCCTTCCACCCCTCATCTGGCGCCTCCCAAACCCTAACACCCGGCCCCGGCTCCGTCTCCCACGGGAGGGAAGGAGGAATGGCGAGGCGAGGCAAAGGCGATGGCGTATGGGGCCTTGGCGTGGGCGGTCGGCCTCCTCCTCCCCTACTCCCTCGCCGATGCCGACGAGGACCGTCATGGCCGTTGGACTGCTGGTCGTCGATCCGGTGCCTCGGCCTCCTGCAGCTTCTCCGACCACCGCTCCCGACAAGGACCCGACCGAGGTGTGCCCTCCTCTCCTCTCCTCTCATTCCCCTGCGCAGCTGGAAATGCTTGTGTGCAAATCAAGTCAATCTTGCTCTTGTTCAATAACCATGGAGGTAATTAAAATAGCCAGATCTTTTCTTATAGTCCTGGAAGTTTTGTTAGTGCCATGCAACTGCATACACAGATGTGATATATCAGTTAAATGGTTTCCATATAGTGAACTTCATTGTTTGGCTAATGGTTATTTTAACTTAAATGACCTGGTAATTGATGCACATCTGTTTTCACCCTTCATCTTAAAAAATTGTTGCATGCTCGTGTTTTGTGCTTACATGTAAGGTTCATGTGCCTGGTATTCTTTCAGGTTATTGTCAGCTGATAGATAGGAATTTAGAGGAAGCAACTTATAAATGGGGGGCAATGATGTTACTGTTTCTTTTCCTTTTATTAGTGTGCATGCCAGGGCTGGCTGCCTTGTGCGTATCATGGTGAGGAGTAGCAGCAGTACGTCGGCTCAGTCCCAATGGCAATTTTGTTTGTTATTTTGTATTATTCAACCACATATGTATGTCTCATTCTCATGGCCATGGTAACTTGAAAATCTACAGTGCCATATTTGCTCGCTCTGCCGAGCACCGTGGAGGAGGCAAGGGGCCGTTAGGGAGTAAATCAAACATCTGATGAGTGACGCACGCCCGCATTCGATGTCGGAGAGGTCAGATCACTGCATTTTTGTGGTGCCACAAAAATTGTTTTATTTTCCACAATCGCAACTCCAGCTCTTCTCATTGCACATATGATGCTCACTTTCACAGATATATTAGGGGGGGAATCGATCTCGAAAATGATATAAGAGGCATGTTATGATTTAAAGGTGTTTTCCACTCCTCGGCGCCGTGCTGGAGCTGCTCGATGCGCCGACCAAGTACGCCGACCCCTTCCTACAGCCTCCTCTCCTAAGGTCGTGGCACCCGGCGCCGTCCAGATCCCAGAGGAGTACTTGGATGATGTCGAAGCAGTGGACGTCACTCAGGTGCGCTGTCTACTCCCATCCTGGTTGTGTTTCCTGCTCCATCAGAGTGGTATGGGAGGCCACTGAAGCCATTAAGATTTTGTATTATGGTTTAGGGGAAGTGGGGGTTTAATTTTAGAGCAATTTTATGTTGTTGTATACTGATGTTTCTCTGCTGTGTGTCTATGCCCTAGAGCTGCTGGGTGCTCTGCTTGGGCAGTTTTGTGCATGGGAAATTCATAGACTGATTATGTATGCTATGTGGTGTGTTGATACTGCTCAGGATCCAGTCATGTCTAGAGTCCTGACTTTGGTTTTCTCACATGCCTTCGTTTCACATTATCTTGTGTAAGCACATCCATGCAAAAGGTTGTGTGGGTCTCTTTTTTTATGATATTGTACAGAACATCATATTAACTTCTATGATACTATACTCAAGTGCTAATCATGTGAGTGGATATATAGTTGTTTTAAGCATCAGTGAGTATTATTTGTCCCATAATTCTGCACATAATTTTCAGTCTATGTTGTAGGTTTTTCTGAATGTTTGCCATTTTATTCTAATATGATCTCTTACTTAGGTTGGTGCTGTACGGCTTGGTTGAGATCAAATTCAACGGAGATGGCGGTTGTCAGGCCTATGGGATTCAATTTTCTGTTTACTTTTTGAGAATGGCATGTTTGGTATCCAGTACAAAACTTACTCTGCAAGTACTAACCTCTTTCCAAATTTGGTTCCTTCTTGCAGTAACTATAAAAATGATTTTAATTGCTAGATATATACATCAACAGAACTGGTTCTATCTCTTTTTAATGTTGTTACTGGAGAAGATGAAAAAGAAACCTTGTCAGATCCTTTGTTCTCACATTAATGTATTTTTATTCACAGCTTGGATCTCATTGGCTCATCATGAGATATATACTGGATATGTCCCTATGGGTTACAGAGAATGTCTTAAGAAGATGCCAATGTCAGTGCCTGCTCCTTTTCTACTATTTATTTATCAGTAAATATTTATTAATTAGAGTGGAAGGATGAACTCTTCTAACTTTTGTATGCTTATTACTGAACAAACTAGGAATGGAGAGTGGGGTTATCATGTTATGCTGCAGGCTGCCGTGGACTTGGTAAGCATGATTCTTCCTCACCTTGTTATAGTACCAATCTGTCGCACCTGTGTGTACATCCTCAGGGTGTCTATGTGGTGCATATAGTACACGATTGACAATAGTAATTTAGTTTTGACTTCGGTCATATCAGAATAGTTTTATGAATGAACTATTGCTGGTAAGCTCCTCTTGCTCTTCTATTGCCTAGCTTTATTTAGTTTCCAGCATCAAGGAATAGTGCATTCTAAAATAAGAAAACTGAGACTCTGATAACTTTGTTGAAGTGCTTTCAGATCCATCTTAATTTCTTTAAAGGAGTACCCACTGCCTTTTCAAAATTGTATAGTGTTTTCATTGAATACTCATGCCCTTTAAAAGTTTAAATTCAGTTTGTCTTACAAGCTCACCATGTTCCTTTTAACAAAATTAATGCAATGATTTGCTATGTCTGACAAAGGCTGGTCAATCGGGCATCGGCTGAAACCAGTCAATTTTTTGGCTCTTACTCATATAGTTATTCATATGAAGTTATTCAGATATGTTTGGCATGGTCCAGAGGTGATTATACGACCTATTCCATTTGCTTTTCCTGTAGGCCATGGAAGTCAGTGGGGGGTTTGGCTCTTACTCATATAGTTATTAATATGAAATTAAATATGGGATGGTTGGGATTCACGTATGGGTGAGGAGGGTGCCCGGTTGGTTCAGAACCCTAGCTGGTTCTCATATTTATGTTTGAGGAATCCTTCGATTGAGAATTTGCAATGGTTACTGGTTAGGTTCACGACATGGGAACGTTAACAGTGTGTTCTCTGCCGAGATGTTAATTGAACTTCAAAAGAAATCAGTTGGTTGTTTGTCTAAAACTATATCAAACCTGAGAACTTGGGTTTGCTTAGAGTTAGATATGTTGTAAAAGGTTATCGTGCTGCTATACTACTGATGAGTCACAAATGGTCGATAAATATTTTCATGGATTTATTTTCGATTGCACAGGGTGGTGCCGGGTGCGTGGCTGTTGTTCCTTCGGATTGGCCGGCCTACCTCGTGGGTGTCCATCTCAGGTGCTCTTCTTCGCCGTCTACTCGATGCACTGCATGCCCTGCAGCCAACACTCTTTTCATCTTTTTAGGAGTCATGATGTGTTATTTCCTTTGAAATGGATGATTTGTTTATATGTGTTTCATAATCTGCTTTGAATTGTACGACTGACTGCTTACTAGCGTGGATTATACATGTTTGATTCTCTGCTTTCAACTCTACGGGTGTTGTGGCGACCGCGACGGCGGCGGGTCTGCACGTGTTCGTGGTGCCGAGGGGGAGGGAGCCCTTGCCGCGCCGCCACCTCTACGTGGTACCTCTTCGACAATGAGGCGGCACCGGTCGCGTCCTGGCCACCCTGCCCAACAGGGCTGTTGTGCTGCCTGCTGCAGCTGGGCGTCGGGAGGTGCGCTTGCGTGTGCGTGCAGGAGAAGGCCACTTTGGTGCAAGAGGGGTGGCGCTCTATACCAACGTGAGCTAATCCCCCCATCCTCCCTCCTTCCTTCCTCGCCTTCAAAATTCCTAATCCAGGGGAGAGTAGTGTGATTGGTTGCTGATAGTAGTGCCAATCTGTCATGACTTCTTACTTCAGGATCGGAAGTAGAGTACATCAGGCTCCTTAGAAACGGTTCAGGGCAGTGGGTTAAGTGTGCCAATTATGATTTGTCTTGATGTAGGCTGCTGGTAGTCAGTTACACAGATAACTTAATAGCTACTATTATCTAAAGTTGCACTGTTATCAAAGGTGTAAAATCCCAACCCTGAAACCTGTTACTGCACTCAATTTTTGTACATGGTTTCTTAACCCTGGTTCGGGTCAATTCATTGATTCAGGCAGATCATGGAGACTGGTTCTCATATTTTTTGTTTGCAGAATCCATTGATTGAGAATTTGCTATGCCTGCTGCTTAGGTAATTGGTCTCTGTGTTGTGCGGACATCGATAAGGCGAAGTAACTAATTTTTGTTGTGACATTTGTTGTGATATTATATGTATATAAATCTTCTGTACGTGCATGTTCCCACAGCGAGCTCGGACATGTTTTTGCGCTCCTGATTTTTATGTGGTATATTATGTGTACATGTGCACGTTGCTTCTCCTTTGATGATGCACTCACTCTGGCTTCTATTTTGAGAACCATTTCTCTTGCCAGTCCTTCAAAGTCCCTTAAGTTAGCGGATTCTCGCCCTTTGGGTTTGCTTAGCCATACTATGAAGATGCTCTGTTCAACTTGGCCTTTGTGTGATGAACATCAAATCATTGATGCATTTGTATCTCCTTTGGCTGGATACAGAGTTCCATATTCCGAGAAGAAGGGCTTAAATGATGTATGTGAATAATTGAAGGGCAACATTAATAGGTAACCTGCAATTATTGTATTTTTATGCAAGATAGGATATTTATTCTTAATGCTTACAAATTGCTGGTACCACATGGATCATATTTATTTCTAATACAATGTTATTTCGTGTAGGCCTTTTCTATTTGGTCATTTGATTGCACCAAAGATTTACTATTTTCCACTGCTTTAAGGATACAACCAATGCGGCAATTTGATTGCACCAAAGATATATTATTTTCCACTGCTTTAAGGATACAAACAACGAGGCAACTTCTGAAGGTAAAAAGTTGTATGTGTTTTTCATGTAGTGAGTGCTTTGCTCTATTTTCTTCCTTCACATTGGTTGAAACTTCTCTACTGCTGAGAAACTTATTGTTTAATTGCCGAGGTAGAATCTCTATTATTATGTATATTCTTACTAAAATAAACTCATGAGAATATTAAGTAATGTCCATGCTATTTGACAATCAACTATGAACTTGAATAATGCTCTACCATCTGTGGTATTTTTTTCCCCGATGTGTATGAATTTAGTGATTATGTAGGTTTGTCGTTGAGATTTTACTTTCAAGATGGTTCCATTTGGATATATGAATTAACAAGAGATTACGATTAGTGCAGACCAGTTGGTCAAAATATAAAGCTTGAGTTCCTTTCAGTTTACTTAGTGTATATATTCTTGCCACATTCGTAACTATCAATTGCACCATTAATACTGTTAATTGGATGATCAATATTGGATAGGAAAAGAGTTTGTATGAACTGAAATAGGAAACAAGCCTTTAGTGCAAAATGTGTTTGCTCAACTAATTTAAGCTCAAAGTCTCTCTGTTTTACTATGTATCCAATGACTTCTTTCTTATATTATTGGCATAATCTTGGAGATTCAGTTGAGTTAAAAAGAATCATGACATATGATATTTTCCAACTTACCTCTGGACTAGAAATTATGTCGCACACATGTTCACCTTTATCTTGCAGTTTTGCTTCAGCCATGTTTTACGCATATTTCCTTTCACACCCCTATCATACATGGGTTCTCACACATGTTCACTTTGATCTTGAAGTTTGCTTCAGCCATGGGTAAGTAGAAGACTCACAACAAACCGCGTTACTGGTCCATGACCCAACGATGAATACTTGAGCTCGGTGAGCAGTTGCTAGCCCTGCATTTCGAGCCTAGGAACCGAGTTTGTGTCTACTTCTACGATTAGTTGCTTGTGCTTCATGGTATCTAGGGGAAACACAAAATGATGCCTTGCTGGTTGCCTAAGCAAGGCCTTTTGGGACTAATCTCTCTCTTTCTCTCTCTCTCTCTCTCTCTCTCTCTCTCTCTCTCTCTCTCTCTCTCTCTCTCTTCCACGGCAAGCGGAATCCCAATCCTCTAGACCCTTAATTAGGCACCCGCAGAGGATCATGTGTGGGTTCCGCGTAGGCGAGCGACGAGATCGGGGGCGAGGGGTTGGGACGGGCGACAGTTTTCCTTCTTGTTTCGAGCTGGTTTCCTCGTTTACTTACCGCTGGTTAACTCGAAAAAAAACAAAACAAAATAAGTTTCACCTTTATCTAACCTATTATCTTATACTACTACTTGTTCAAACTATAATTTAGATTGGCACGCGGCAGTGTTCAGGAGCCCTTACCAATTTCAGAGGCATGGATCTATATATAGTTCAAGGCAACCATGCATATTTTTTTTTCTGTTACGTACGGAGACAAAATATTTGCCTCATCCATTATATTAATTAAGAGAGAGAGAGAGAGAGAGAGAGAGAGAGAGAGAGAGAGAGAGAGAGAGAGAGATAAGAGTTTTATAGATAGATTGCATTGTTACAACAAAACAATCATTCTCGCAATATGACTTAATTTCCCAAGTTTTTTGGCACACCCTTATGCTAGCTAGCGAGAAGCAATGGTGGAGGCGCGGACTTGTGACGGAACACCCGTCCGTGTGTTGCGCCCATTCCCCAAGAGTTTGGGTATGTCCATGGTGTTTAGTTGGCACTCCCTTTCGAGTTTAAAAATCTCTAGGAATCGCCAGAATTCAAGTGGCATCTATCTAATTTATTACTTATAACCCTTAAATTAAAAGAAGGCAGAAATCAGCCCACTCCCTTTTCAGCCCGTTGACGGAAACCGACCAGCCTCCGAGAGCCCAACCAATCTCGTTTCGGCCCAAAAGCTTAAACCGCCAGAAAACCCTAACCCCCCTTTGCTCCTCCGCCATGGCCGCCGGCGACCGCCGCCTGCGCCTGGGCTCCTACCTCGGCGACGTCTCCGCGCTCTCCTTCCTCCCCTCCTCCCCGCGCCCCCTCCTCCTCGCCGGTAACTTCCCCTCCCTCCCCCCCATCCCCTCTCCCGCTCCACTACATCTCGCCGCACGCTCACCTCACCTATTACCCGCAGGGACCGGCTCGGAGCTGCTCGTCTACGACCTGGACGCCGCCAGGCTCCTCGCCTCCTTCCGGGTCTTCGACGGCGTGCGCGTCCACGGCATCCAGCCCCGCGCCCGTGCCCCCAGCGGCTCGCCCCCCGCCGACGGGCTCACCGTCGCCGTCTTCGGCGAGCGGAGGGTGAAGCTCCTCAGGCTCCGCGTCGACGCGGAGGATGACGGCGTGCGGCTGGAGCTGGAGCAGAGGCTCCCCGGGTTCGATCACTGGGTGCTCGACGCTTGCTTCCTCGAGGTATGCACGCTCGGTCGAGCTGTCCGATCCCTGCATCCATGGTATACAAGCTTCGATTTCCTCTGCCATTCACGTTTGTTCGTTCTCGGTGCAGGTGGACGGGCTGCTCGCCATCGGTTTGGGCGACAATTCAGTGGCATTGTGGGATTTGACGGACCGCGTGTTTGTTAACCGAGTGAATTCTCCAGGTTCGAGCATCGTGCCCTTGGCCCGAAGTTCCAAATTATATCCTCTGCGACAGAATTTGTATTGATATACTTGGTTCTGGTGTGTTTTGTGGATGCAGAGAAGTGCCTTCTGTATTCAATGAGAATGTGGGGGGACTCTGTTCACTCCCTCCTCGTGGCGTCTGGTACCATTCTAAATGAGGTAAGCCTCTAGTGCAACAAAATTTTGAGACACACAAAGTTTTGTTTTTATGTATGAACATTATTATAACCCATTAACTCCATCATATCTGTTTTCAGATTCTTATTTGGAAATTGGTACCCGAAACCCAGAGTTCTTCACTGTTAAGCACGGATGAGTTGGGCGCTACTGGTGTAGAGAACCGTGAAAACGTTCATCTTAGTGATAATAAATACATGGCTGTTCATATTGGAAGGCTGAAGGAGCACGAGGGTTCAATATTTCGGATAGCTTGGTCCTCTGATGGATCAAAGTTCATGTCCGTTTCTGATGATCGCAGGTCAGGTTCATTCTGGCTTTCACTTCTCTGCATTATCTGTGTCAGATTTCCTTTGCTGAAGTATATGTATCTAGCTTCTGGAACTTTATTGTTTCAAATGGCAGTCTTTTGTAATATTGATCTCATGTGCTTGGCTTCATTGTTATGGCAGTGCTCGCATGTGGATGTTAAGTTGTCGGCCACAGGATCTTACCAATCAAACAGCCAAAATTGATGATGTGGACATTATACCCAAACTGACACTTTTTGGACACAGTGCTAGAATTTGGGATTGTTGCATATCTGATTCTGTAAGTTTGTTGCACTTTGCCTTTTCATCTTTCAGTTTTGAAGGTGGATTTGCCATTATGCTTGTTTAGCGACGGCCATTTTCTCAGTTCTTTTCTACTCACAACTCTGTCATGGACACATACCATATTATTGCATTAATGCTTTTTTTGCGACAAAAGGGGAAGTTGATCATCTAGCTGTTATTGTAGACGAAATACAGCTTACTGTTTTCACCTCAACTTGCCTTTTAGATAGTTATAACTGCTGGTGAGGATTGTACTTGCTGCATTTGGGGCATGGATGGAAAGCTAATCAAAACATTCAAAGAACACATGTAAGTTGGGAAGATCAACTTAGATAAAGTGTAAGCCGAGCAAATTAAGTATGTCGGAGTTTGACTACCTTGACTTGCAACAAGTGCTTCCCTTAGTAAAACTTAATTTTTTATGCTGCATCTATTGTTACAGTGGCCGAGGGTTATGGCGATGTTTATATGATCCAAGCTCACTAGTTCTGATCACCGCGGGGTTTGATTCTGCAATCAAAGTGCACCACCTGTGTAACTCCTCTTTTCATGACATATTGGAAGAAAACGTGGCCCCAGATGGTCTGAAAAACGATTCTGAGGTGTTTGAAATATCTTCTCCTATAGTATCAGGACAGCATGGTGCCTTGGATAGGTATGGTGATGTGCTTCCGTGTTTTCTTGTATTATCTCCATTTTTTATTGTGATATAATGTGGGTGATTGTTTTTTCGTTTATCACAGCAAAAGCGAATATGTCCGATGCTTACATTTTGTGCAAGAAAATGTTCTCTATGTTGCCACAAACAATGGATATCTGCATCATGCTGAGCTCTCTGATACAAAAGATCCAAGATGGACTGAGGTTATTCAGGTCACTGAGAAAGCACCAATTATATGTATGGATGTAATGACAGGGTGCTCAGACATTTCTTTGGATAAGGAGGATATAATTGCCCTTGGAGACGGTCGTGGAAATGTTACTATCGTCCGTTTAAGCAGTCCCAGTCTTGAACCTAAAATAGATTTATCTGTTACCTGGCCAGCTGAAAAGGATAGGCAACTACTAGGACTATACTGGTGCAAGTCCCTTGAATGTAGGTATGTTGATTATTTCCTATTTACTTAAAGGTTAGCAGGTAATTATTGTTCTCAACAGTTTTTTCCCCTCGCAGCCACATTTTCACAGCTGATCCTAGAGGCGCTCTTAAGTTATGGAACGTAAGGAATGCCCTTTTGTCAAATGGCCATGCGATTACTACAGCTCAGGAGGTTTCACTTGTTGCAATGTTTGAATCTCCCTTTGGGGCTCGAATTATGTGTTTAGATGTATCACTTCAGGATGAGGTAATTCTTATAAACTTGCTCTGTTTCTCACTGAATGCAAAACCATAACAGTGGCTTATATAATATTTCACGCGAATATGAGACGTTTCATAATTATGACTACGGGAACACTAATTGTTTATAGAATACCAGTGCCTGATGTTCTAACTATCAAAAGAGAAATGTTACAGTTTGCTGCAAAGAAATATATTTTGTTCTCTGATGTAAAAAAAACGTACATGTTATTTTCTATGCAGATCCTTATAACAGGTGATAAGAAGGGTAACATCGCTGCCTTTCCTTTTCATAAAACATTGGCAGCACATGGCAGCAGTGAGGCACAACAGAAGATACCTTTATGTGACCGTTTTAAAGGAGCTCATGGCATTTCTAGTGTCACAAGTGTTCAGATAATCACCTCAGCTTCGGATCATATTGAAATCCACACTGTATGTACAGAATTTTGTTGTTGTTCCTTTTATTGAAGTCATGAGCTTGGCCTGACACAAACTCCTCTGCTCTGAACATTTTACAGACTGGGGGAGATGGCTGTATTTGCTTCTTCAAGTATGGGAGAAATGTCAAAAACGTTGAATTTGTTGGAATGAGACAATTGAAAGAATTAGGCACCATTCAATCCATCTACGCAAATCATGCCTCTGGTAACCAATTGGTTGGTACCTATGCAATAGGTTTCACCTCTGCGGATTTTATCATTTGGGACCTTGAAAATGATACAAAGGTAAGACATACTGAATAAACTGGACAGTTTGGAAATTTAAATTTGGCAACGGTTGGGCTAATCTAATAATTCTGGATTTGTTTGCCCTTCTATAGCTGGTTCAAATATCCTGTGGAGGATGGCGGCGCCCTTACTCTTATTATCTTGGGACAGTCCCTGAGTATCAAAACTGTTTTGCCTTCGTGAAGGTTTGCTGCCCTTGCTTAACGATGTTTGTGGAAGTGTTTCCTTAACTGATGTTCTGTGCAAATTTACACACCTCATGAGAATTGACTTCCTAGCAGGACCACAGTATTCATGTCCACAGACACTGGGCACCAGCTCAAGATAGGAAGCTGCTTCCTCAAGTTTTTCATACCCAGTTCCATGGAAGAGAAGTGCATTCTCTTTGCTTCATAGATCCGGCAAGCTATTCACATCCTGAGAAGAGTGCAGATTTGTGGATTGCAACCGGTTGTGAAGATGGAACCGTCCGCTTACAGGGTAAATTAGTTACTATTGATGCATACTAACAAACAAGGTTTACTCAAATACACCTGTTCATTTCAGGTGCTGTTATGAATCATATGATATATTTTGTTCTTGATCTTTGTTACAGGTACTCGGCTAGTAGTGCTGGAAGATGGTGTTCATCAAAGCTGCTGGGGGAGCATGTTGGCGGGTCAGCTGTGAGAGATACGTGTTTCATCCCAAAAACATACACATTAGCAGATAAATCGCGCAACTCTAGTGTCAGTTCTGCCGACACTTGGGTCGAAAACAAGGACACCACTTACATATTGATATCTGTTGGATCAAAGCAAGTTCTTACGGCTTGGATTCTAGAACCTAGGATTGCAGAGAACAACAAACAAGTGTGCTCGAGTGGTCTAGATTTAGACACCAAGCAAGGCTCAGAATGCTCAGACAATAGTGATTCAGCCGTTACATTTCAGTGGCTTTCTACCCACATGCCACCAAAGCTTGGCACCAAGAGGTTGAAAGCTGATCATGTAAAGCTGAACTTCGAGGAAGGCGGGAAAGGAAATTCCTCTGCTCAACCCAATCTGGCTATTATGGATCAGATGGAAAATGACTGGCGTTACCTTTCTGTTACAGCATTTCTTTTGAAACATCCGGCTACTGAGTAAGATTTGACACTGCACTCTTGTGAATTGCTCACAAATATAGGGTCTATGGTACTTTCTGTTTCAGCTCTTGCGAGAAATATCTCTCATGAATTGCTCACAAATATAGGGTCTAGGGCATTCTCTGTTTCAGCTCTTGCAAGAAATGACTCATGAGTTGCTCACAAATATAGGGTCTAGAATACTTATTAGCTCTTACAAGAAATGAGGGTAATCTAAGCTCTTTGTTTTGTGCCAGGTTGACAGTTTGTTTTGTGGTTGTTGCTTGCTCTGATGCAACAGTTATTGTCCGTGCGCTTCTTTTGCCTTCTCGGCTATGGTAAGCAACATGAAATTTCTGAAGCGGAGTTCCTATTTATCTGTACTAGTCTTGGGGTTTCAGTTAGCTGTTCCTTTTCTTTGTGTACAGGTTTGATGTTGCCTTGTTGGTCCCACAGGCATCACCAGTTCTTGTGCTACGGCATATTGTCATCGCCTCTAGTGCCCACTCTGAAGGTCAGTTCTACCTTTTCTTGTTTGTTCTGATAATGTTGTTAAGCATATTGAAATCCACACATTTGCTTTCAGGCGATGTTTATAATGGCGATAGGTACATTATCGTGAGTGGGTCTACAGATGGTAGCATTACATTGTGGGACCTAACAGACACCATTCATGGCTTTATGCAACTAGTATCAGAGACTAAGCCGCACATGGTTATCGACTGCCAAAAGCGGCCCAAGACAGGAAGAGGAGTCAGGGTGGTCGCCGTCGGTGGCGACCACTGGCAAACAGTTCTGTGGAAAAGGGTAACGAACAAGCATTGCCCCCAGTGAGAACAATCTGAGTACCTCGCGCTGCTGCAGAGAGTCCACATGAAACTTCAGGAGCGGTAGAAATCAAGGCCATAAAAACTCCGAGGACACAGTTTCAAGTACCCAGTCATGTGATATACCTGAGCTGCAGCCGTTGCAGATATTCTCCGGTATTCACCAGTCAGGCGTCAACTGCCTCCATGTTTCCGAGATGGAGCAGCGATCAAGCTCTGCACCTGGCATGTCTTACTGCATCGTAAGTGGCGGCGATGATCAGGCGGTTCAGTGTTTCGTTTTCACAGTAGGATCCCTGCAGGCCTGCTCAACAAACACGTCAAACATAATCTCGCGTCCTGACAAAGGCAGACTTGAAATACTTGGCCAACACACGGTTCCCTCGGCTCATGGATCAGCAGTGAAAGGTATGTCTGTCACTGTCAATATCACAGCTTGGTTCAGTATTTTAAGTTTTGCAACTGTTCTTGTAAACTAATGATACAATGCATTTGCACATTTCCTGTTAGGTATCTGGACGGACGGCGCCTGGGCTTTCTCCACCGGGCTTGACCAGAGAATCAGATGTTGGAAGATGGGCCCTTGTGGCAAATTCACGGAGCATTCCCATGTCATCATCAGCGTGCCTGAGCCGGAAACTCTGGATGTTTTCCATGACCGGTGAGGAGGCCTAACAGCATCATCTATGTTGTTTTTTTTCTTGGCCGATGAAAATGTGTACGTGATGTTCCCTGTCGTAGTTCCATCTTTACAGTTTTCTAACGGTGATTGCTGTTATCTTGTCAGCGGGAGCGGGAAATACCGCATCGCCGTTGCGGGAAGAGGGATGCAGATGGTTGAGTTCTCGCCGCCTGAAGATGACTCGATGAAGATAGCGTGAGAACAACAGCCTGGGGGGCGCGTCGTCGAATTCCTGCGGGCGGGAGTGTGCTTTGTCCGTTTTGGGGGGATGGTTTGTAATTCCATTTTGATGTGTAGCTCTTTATGAGAGAGGGGATGAATTGCAGACAGTCAGCTATCTAGAAATCTGGTGCCATTGAAGGCTGGCTTTGGTTTTGATTGAATGGAAGAGAGAAACCTCAAGTCGTTTCTCATCTGGATGTACATTTGACAAGCATCTGAATCAATTAATCCCTGTCAAATTTCCCTACATTGGTAAACACAAAGAGTCTTTGCAGGAATGTTCAACACAATACTGAATGTTTTAACTATTTCATTAAGTCACATAATCGCAATGTCACGTGCTCACATCTTCAGTTTTCAGTTCTGATTGCTTACCACGTGTGTCACGTGGTCACATCTCCAAACCATCAATTCGTATCACATATGAGTCATCTAATGTTGCTGCTATACAAGTTGCTAGGTGCATACAAAGTATAAATGTCAGCTACTACCAGCCATCTGCAAACTAGGATATTGCAGATTAGCTGCTATAAATTTGTTGTCAATAGTAAACTCTGCAAATTAAACTCAGTTAAACACCAACAGACCAGTTACTGAAATTAGCTGCTATCACTCACAAATTAATTCAGTGAGCCCCAATGGATCAGTTACTATATTTAGCTGATCTTCATTGTAAGGGCATGTACAATGATTCTATCTTTAGAGTGACACGTTGGATAAATGATGAGGTGAAGGATAGAGAAATCGTAAGATAAGGCTTGTCTTCTCTTAACATGATCTCTTAGCACAATTTGTCTCACCATATTTTTAGGAACAGCTAATTATTGAAGATAAGGCTAAGAAATGATCCATTGTAGACATATTTTTTTATCATCTCTAATTTACATGCAAGACTTAAGATAAGACTCTCTTATCAACCATTGTACATGCCCTAAGCTATACAAATTAAATCCAGATTTGAAACACTTTGCTAATTAAATTTAGTGGACTATACTGCTATTCCTAATGCCTAGATGTGTCAGGTTTGATAACTAAGGCTGGTCGTAGTGGGGAGTATCATATACTAGTATCATGCTACATCCATAGCGCATAGTATCATGAATCCTAACCCTACCTTATGGCGGAAATCACTTACCCACAAATCCCTCTCTATGCCGTTGTACACGAGGTCGCCATCGCTGTCTGGTTCTTCATCATTCCAGGAATGCATGACTGGTAAGCGGCGGCGAGCACGAGGGGTGGGTGGTCGTCGACAGTGAGGAGGGGAGAGAGTGAAGCCAGCCAGTAACAGAGAGATGGGATGGGCCCAAGCTGATGACGGCAGTTACACCCTCCACTATGCAGGCTAAAAGCGGTGCTAAATTTGCTTTTTGGGTATTTGGCACCGATGCCCTAAGTTGCCCAAGCAACGCCAAACAAAAATTTCTGAGCACCGGAGCACCTACTTGCTCCGATGCCAAATCCTTCGAGGCAATAAAGTAAGGCATGTCAGCCCATGCAATGAGCCAGGAATAGACCGTGGTAGTGGGGTGACCAAGGTTGATGTATACTAGTTTATTCATATACGTGGGCCCGAGTTCCAATAGATGCCAGGTTCTTTAACACTGTGTGAGTGATGCTAAATTATTTTCATCTGGCATCCATGTGTATGTGGCATACTTTTCAGAGTTTTGTCACTGAACACATAGTGAAAGGCCTTAATGGCCTCTCCGTCTCCCCTGCCCACGTGGCATGACTGGTGGAGCTTGGACTCCATATGTGTCGGGTCCAATATCACATACTACTAGAAATTTGGATTCTAACCAACCAGTCATTTATGTTTTTTGAGATGAAAAACAAAAAATGTGATAGGTATCAAGGACACAAATTAAAAAGTAGTTCCGAGGAAGCCTTGCCCCAGAACTGTAGTTTTAGGCTATTATATTAACTCAATGTAAACTTATTTCTTCTGTTCCATGCTTAGTGTACCAACCTGAAACGCTAGAGATAAAGAGTAGCACATATATTTAGATACACACACGACGGCTGGGTCATGCAATGCAGTCAAGCTAGGCCGCTTAACTAGAGTGAAATAAGTACAGTGCAGTGCAGTCATTATTATTAAGGACAGTAAAGCTGAACCCCTTCCCTGCCCTCGCACGCATCCATACTTTCTGACCGTCAGATCATGTCACCAGATTCGGTTGATGCTTTATATATAAAGCTGGGCGAAAGCCTATTTCGAGATCATGCCACCAGATTGATTTTCGGCCCTCAATCTTGGAGTCCTCCTCCTTCCATCGATCGCCGTATCGACCCTCGTCATCCACGACAGCCCTTCCCCTACTTCTCCACCTTCACAGCGGCCAGCATCCGCTATAGCGATGTAGAGGCAGCTGCAGGGTCTGCTCCTAGCGCGTGGTTAGGGCAGCCAACCCCTAACCCACGGCGCTTGCTCTTTGCAATCCTCACCCCAGGTGCTCCACCGCCGCCTCCTTAACGGCTAGATCGGGGCAGCATGAAGTAGAGCTGCTCTTCCCCTTCCCTTCTGGTTGGTTACCCAAACGCTCCATGTGGCTGGCTTCTTGTTATCCACCTTCACACGAAACCTTGCTCGCTACTACTCCCTCCGTAAACTAATATAAGAGCGTTTAGATCATTAAAGTAGTGATCTAAACACTCTTATATTAGCTTACAGAGGGAGGACTTATTATCAATGACATTACCATGATTTGGTTATTGTCTTTCGTAGTCAAAATGCAATTGGTAAAGTGGGTCGTGCATATTATATCTCTCAATTGGTCAAATAGAAATTATACAATTATCAAGAATATCAAGAAAACAATTATCCCGTGTCTAATTAAAAGGCAGTCATGACGTAACTTTTGGCTCTCTTTTTTCTTCTTGCTCCGTTGCCAGGGTACTCAGCTCTGCATTTCATAACCAATCTTCTCATTACTTAATCTACATTTCGATCATTGCGGATTTCTCGCAAAAAAGGACCCCACTGGAATGAACACACTAAATATTTGGAAGAAATGCAAACTGTATGCGGTCATGATGCTTATATAAATTCATTCTTATGGTGTTCCTTTGACAGTTGGCAAAAGAATTGCTGAGAAAATATGACCAAGCTATACTGCAGATGTGGTATTCTGTTAATGAATAATCTTCTGTGCTGTAGTACAAACATTTCACATTTTAGTTTGTCACTGTTAACAATGCCATGGTTTAGTTTGATATATTTCAGTCTCACTATTTTGCAACTGATTTTGTACTGATTATACAAGCACTTGCACGTTTCAGGTATCTGGACGGATCAGTTCAGTGTCTAGGCTTGACGAGACATGTTTCTGAGAGGTGATTTTCCAATCCTTTTTCTTTCCATGACGAGAGAATCAGATGTTGGAAGATGGGTCCGTCTGGTAAATTACTCGCCATCAGGTTTCTGAGAGGTGATTTTCCAATCCTTTTTCTTTCCCTCCAATTGCGGGCGAAGATCTGTAGTTCGTTCTAAGAGATGAGAAAGATGGATTAAGATACAGTCGGCGATCCGAAACTCTGCTGCGAAATCTTGGGCGGAGTCAGAGAAGTTGCATGCAAATGAAGGCTTTATTTGCACTTGTACGAAACAGAGGAATTCAGATCTAGCGGCTGATTTGATTAACCATGCCGGTCCCAAATTCAGTCCCTGTTGTATACTTGAGTTGACAATTCCATGCAGATGCCTGATAACGCTGAATACTAGAAATAATAAAAATTGCATCTAGATCCTTACCAAGTGTTTGAAGAGGGAAAAACGTTTTGTGGAATCAGATGACTGGGGGTGACCTAATCCAACGCCCGTGTGGTGGGGTGACTGCCGAAAATTGGGCCGGTCGACCGGTGGATAGCGTTGCACATTAACTTAATGTAAAGATGTGCAAGCCGGAAGCGGATTAGGAGCACTCGGGTGCTCTACCACCCTATATTCAAAAATAATTTAGTAATTCAAAAAAAGGTCAAAAGTCCCATAACCTTTTATGGAATCAAATATAACCAGGTATTGTACGCTTATGAAAAGTTTGGCCAAAGAATGATTCCTGTTGTCTTCAGGGAAAAAGAACAAAATTATGACAACAATATAGCATGAATAGTAGTTGTATCTAGCCTTTTTTTGGCAAAACTTTGACCCCGAATACAATGAAAGTCATTCCTTGTTTAATTTGTGAAAGTTATTCCTTGTTTAATCTTTTTTTTACGATTGCAATACTTGGTCGTGTTTGATTCCATAAAATTTTCCGGGATTTTTTTTAGATTTTTGAATTACTAAATTTCTTTTGAATATAGGGGGTGTTGCACCAGAGCGCTCCTATGTCTTTTCTTGTGCAAACATCCTTATTTAGCCTGTTCCGTGATTAGTATACCAACCTAATTGTATGCCCGTGAGATGGTAGAGATAGAGTAGCATATTTAGATACACGACGGCTGGGCGCCTCGACTACAATCCAGGGCCGGGCCGGCAAAATCAAAGGCCATGCGCTAAACTCTATAATGGGGTCTACTATTATATAGTAGAAAAATAGAATGATAATAAAATATAGGTCATACTGTATCACATAGCAATCGGATGGTTCGAGAATCGTACATTCAACGCTTTTCTTTTTTGAAATACATTCAACGCTTTGTTGCATAGTCTTTTTTGAGATTTAGTTAGATCCTCTGTTCTTTAGTTTTTCCTTGCACTTTTTGGTAACTACATTATTATTTTCAAGGAAAACATGACATAGATATTGGAACACTTAAACATCTAATGTACATATACAGAAGATAAAAATAATAAAATTAACTAAAAGGTATTGGTAAAACTCAAAATTCAAAAGTCAAAACTAAAATAATTTTGCTGAACTCACGGTCAAAGTCACTGGTCCTTGGCTGATGGAAAATGTGTTCCATCATTTGCCGAAACAAAACAGACAACCTTCGAGTTCACGTACGGGTGAACTACCAACTCAAGCTATCCAGCGAGTAGCGATTACTAGGAGCGGCAATGCGTAATAAACAACGTCGCCGCCCTACTTTATTTCACATAATTTTTTTTTAAAAAAAACATGAATTTGAAAATGTTCATGGATTTTGAAAAAGCTATACATTTTGGAAGAAAAATTCACAAACCTAATAAAGGGTCATTGATTTTCAACAAAAAGTTCATCAAAATTTGACAAAATTTTTGTGGATTTTGAAAATAGAAAAAATCATCAAATTTGAAAAAGGTTCATCAAATTTGAAAACAAATTTATTGTTTTTTTAAATCATTAAAATCGAAAAATATTAATGGATTTTCAAAAAAATCATCGAATTTGATAAATGTTCATCAAAATTGGCAAACAGTTAATGATTTTCTAAGAAAAGTTCATCAAATTTGAAAAAAGTTCATCGAATTTTGAAAAAAGCTCATCAAATATGAAAACAGTTCATCGAATTTGAAAAACATTCATCAAAATTTAAAAAGGTTCCATCAAATTTGAAAAAAGTTCATCGATTTTGAAAAAAAGTTCATTGAATTTGAAAAAAGTTGATCAAATTTAAAAAACAGTTCATCGATTTCAAAGAAAAAAGTTCATGAATTTCAAACAAAAACATCGAACTAGGAAGATATTGTGTGTGAAATAACAGAAACGAAAAATGAAAAAAGGAAAAAATATAAAGGAAAAAGAAAAAAAGGAAAGAAGAGATAAGAAAAACGGGAAAAAGATGCTTGTTGGCAGATCAGGAAGTTGGCGTGATCGTTACCACTGGTTCGCTCGACATGGAGGTCCCTGGTTCAAAAAAATCAGAAAAATATAAAACTTGCACCCTTCATCATTATATTTGACTAAGTTAATAAGAAACTTGGTCTATGGGTATTTTCATGAAAAAACCATAACAAAACATAGCTAGCACCATGCATATATGATTTTATGATTAGGGAGACAAAATGTTTTTGTGTTGAAGCTGCTGATGGCAAGTGTAATGTTGTTGTGTGTGTTGTTGATTCTCATGAAATAATCAAGTTGTGATCGGATCATGGCGATCATCGTGGTCCCTTGTAACAGATTAAAAAGAATGAATAAATCAAGTTCCAATGAAGACTTTGCAAATGGTAAAACATGAACAACCGTAACAATTCTTGCACACTATCTTGTGCACAAACACAAGAGTACCATTATGAAGTACTAAAGTACCACATTACAGCAAGGATAGAAAGCTCGGATATTATTTTTGCACACTATGTTGTGCTAAAACTACTCCAGAGGCACATCTGGAACATGGGAAACAAATAGATAAATCCCATGATCTCCTAGGTACGTACAACAACATCAACACCTTCTCTCCTAACACCAAGAGTGGTTCCTTCATCATGAAGTCCTTCCATTTGCTGATGCAGACACCGCCATCAATATCAGAAATGGTGTTGGTACTAGACACCCTGGTGTCTGGATGACAAACAATGGTTATGGCACCATATTCATCCATGTCTTCGGGGACAACAAGATGAGGCAGTTTTTGTTTGAACAACTACTCTCCAGACCGATTCCTTTGGTGTGAAACAAAGAACTATGGCCTTTCCTTTCTGAGGCGCACAGTTTTAGCTTCAAGAAAGGCAGGAAATTAATAGAATATTTACTTACAATGTTATTCCTCCAAAGAAAAAGCCATAGACAACTAGGCTAAGGATTTTCTTGTTGAAAATAACTAGGGCGAGTATTGGGACACTGCCACACTCCAACAACATGCTACTTGGGAGAAAGGAAATAGTGGCAGCCAAAAAAGCCATCTGAACAAGAAACGCCAAGACAAATCGAACGTGCTAGGGCTTTGCAAAATGTGACCAAACCAACTGGAATACTATTTCATCATAATGAGACACAAGAGACATTTGATCCCTCGCGAATTACGGGTTCAACCATCCTAACCTTCCAACCATTTGTTCCCTTTAATAAGTAACACCATAGCAATGGGTGGTAATATATATATAGGTGCATGTATCACAAAGGTTATTGCACAAAAAGGTACATTATTTAAACAAAAGCAAATAATAATGCACGCCCATCATAGTGCGTCGATGGTAGTATTAAAGGTTACAGTACATAATCATATGCATAATTAAGATACAAAGCCACAATCACATAGAACCATACATATTAGACTTTTATTACCATGAGCCACGTCACTTCACATCCATTGCCAGCTCAATGGAGATTTATTACTAAATGGGCTGCTAGGGATTGGATCGATGTCTTCTTCCTTGGTCTCATAGCGGAGATCAAAACTATTCATGCCAGAAAATAAGTCATCGTCAAGGTTTTGAATCCTTAGTTGTCCATTGGCAAGCTTATCCTTCTGGGTGTAGGAGAAAGGGATGTCATATTTGGCTTGTGTTGCAACCACAGTGAGTGTAACTTTTACATTAGCTGGCACAGTAACTTGGTATTCAACCTCTTGTTTCTTTTCATTTTGCTCGGTTGTTCCCCAAGTGCTCCCTTTCGTGAATTCATAACCAACTTCAAGTTTTGAATCAAGAATTTTTGGAATTATCGAGTAGCTGATAGAGGCTTTGACACTTGCCTTATGGATAGCAGTCGACTCCCACCTGCTTGACTCTATCCTCGTGACTGTCAAGGATGATTTGACAGTGTTTTCTTTACTGGTCCTATTGATGGCTGAGGCAGTAACCATATTCATATTTGAGGTGTCATAAAACCTATGATTGTCATTTTTTTGGTACTCAATATTGTAGATCTCTCGAGTGATAACTGGTTCTTCTATGTCTAGCCTTGCTTTCTTCATGAAGCTCTTACTGCCGGCATTCATACAATCGTCAGTTGACCTCAAACAGAAATTACCATTGTCGATGCTTTGAAGTGCAAACTGATCACCAAATTTCAACACCTTGAATAAATATTCAAGACGATGAATGCCTATGTCGTTGTCTTCTGGGTTAACCAACACTATCCAACCCGAGCTTTGTCGCAAGAGCATGTCATACTCTTTTGATTTTATACGCACGAAACCCTGAGCATAATTGCAAATAGTGAAAACTATAGATGGATCTCCAACATCACTTGATGCAAATTGAAAATATAGACCACCGTCAAATTTTCGTCCGCATAGGTACAAGCCATTGTCGCCTTTGAAAGCCACATACTGAGGCAAGAATATTTGCGCTTCCACGTTAAAGAGTGTGTGTTCACTATTAACACACTCTCTTACTTTTGAGGTTCCGGGATCAAAATAACTGGATAAAATTCCAACTTCTTTTCCAAAACGAGGATCTGTGAACCTGTTGGACATATAAAAAAGTTACAAATTTAACCAATAGAATACAGAAAAGCATACCGAGAGACATACTTATTAATTTTGGGTAGATGTAGAATAGGTTGCTCCAAATGCATTGGCTCATGACATGAATAAAATGTGGGGATTGTTAGGCAAAAGGCCCACGACAGTGGCGGCAACAACAACCAAAAGCCGTGGGACCATGTGGGGGTAGTTATATTAAGCCCCAATAAATAATGCTACACATCTTTGAAAATACTATGGGGTCAGTTAACCCCACTGACCACGATGGCGCAACCATGGGCAGCGGGAGCCATTGCACCATTGAAATTATTGCAATCACGAGCGATTAAAGCCATTGCATGCCCAATAAACGTGTGACGTGCAAATGGTGGTTAGAGTACTCCTAATGCAATGTATATTAGTAGATTATATAAGACACATTAAATATGTACTTAGATATAACCTCTCCCATGCATTATATCTTACTGTTGTATCTAATAGTGCTCTCATTTCTTGTGTTTTATAAGAGAAAAAGTATGAATGGTTTTGGTTCTGGGGCTAAGAACTATATCTATAGAACTATACGATGGCTCTCTCTTTCCTCATTAAATAGGCGCCACATGTTGGAATATGCCCTAAAGGAAATAATAAAATGTTATTATTTATTTTCATGTTCATAATTAAGTTTATATTTATGTGCTATAATTGCAACGATTCTTGAATATGGGATTCAGAGGAAAACTCAGTTGCATGTGTGGAAACATAGACACCAGAAATGTCCCTAGTCATGCCTCTAGGACTAGCTCATGCATTGTTGATAACCCTATCACTGGTGGAAAAAAGGCCTTCGGTCGCGGTTCGCAACAGCCATTAGTCGCGGTTGCGCAACCGCGACCAAATAAGCGCGACTAAAGCCCCCCCCCTTTAGTCGCGGCTGCTTAAGGACCGCGACTAAAGGCCCGTCCACGTGGGCGCCAGGCGGCCGTCGGGGCGGAGGACCTTTAGTCGCTGGTCGCCTCGCCCAGCGACTAAAGACCTTGTGCTGCCCGCCCAGCGCCTAAATGTTTAGTCCCACCTCGCTAGTTGAGAGAGCTCGAGAGTGGTTTATAAGCGCTGCTGCCCACCCTCTCGAGCTCCTCTCAACCTGCAGGCTTCGGCCTACTACATTTACTAGCTATGTGCCTGTGGGCCTACTTGGCCTCCTGCGGCCTGAATCCTCGCCCATGTAGGGTTTCTAGTCGTATTCAGGCCGTGGGGGTCCGGTAGGGGCACTATTTTTTTCCAGTTTTTTGTTTTGTTTTCTGCATTATTATTTATTTTTGTTGTTTTTGCTTTATTTTTTAATTCTTTTTGCTTTTAGTTTTAGAAAAATTATAAACTTTCTGTTAGTGCCATTAGTTTTCAAATTTGAAAACACTTTTTTGTTTTCTTTGTTGCTTTATTTATTTTATTTTGTTTGTACTTACATATATATTCAATATCAAATAAATTTGCATATGAATGTACAATCTCAAATAAATTTGAAATTAGAACCAAAAGAATTCAAGAGGAATATACAATATATATTCAATATCATCGGATGACCATATACAATTTTGAACAAGTTTCCATACATGATTTAATCCATATAAAGTTCTACGTCCTCGTAATAGTGTTCTCCTTTAGGATGGAGGACTTCCTGCTCAACCATCCAGCTAGTTCCTCTTGAAGTGGTCGGAAGCGAGCTTCTAGACTAAGCATCATCCGGAGGTTATTCCTCACGAGCATTGGTATCACTCGAACGGCCCGCTCAGAGGTGTATCTCCGGATCCTCTCACGACATATAGTATCCACATAGATTGGTCTTCGTGGCTGAATATCCCCAGCATTCTTAGGCTTTACCATTTTGAATTCTAGCTCTTTTTGAATTCACCGACCTTTGTATCTACGAACCGTCTCCAAACCCTACGAGGCAAAGAAAATTAAGTGAACAAGAGAGTTATTAGTTACTTGATATTAGGAAATGAACGAAATAGGCCGATCGATATAGAGCGCAAATGAATGAAAATAATTACTTCTGCAGCATTCTTCTCATGTCGGCCCAAAGCTTTGGATCCTTATTCAGAGAGTCGTGGACGAGACATTCGAGGTGTTAACTTTAATTACTAGCAGAATCCAAAGGAACCTGCGGACACGATACATGCACAAGATGCGTCATGCATAACTCATCGATTAGCCGCCACATACCATGCATGGAGTAAACAAAAGAGAATTAATGTGCTCAAGACAGAAACACTCACCCAAAATGGTAAGGAAATAGAATATCACTTTTGAGTTCCTGCTTTGTAAGAAACTGCCACAGGTCTGCCTCCACGCCGGTGGGGTGACGCTCCAACACATATCCATTAACGATGTGTGGGTCAATGAACCCAACATCATGGATGTTCCTTACTGCATTCCTTAATCTTCATTCTGCATGTATAATAGCGGACACAACAATATAGTTAGGACATATATATAGTGCAGGCAATATGAACGAGATGGGGTAGAAATTAATAAATCACTTACGTAGCGTAGCAACCGATGATAGATTTGTCGAGCTCAAGCAGATTGAAAAGCTGGAACAATTCACTCGTGCAATTGTTACATAGTAATGTTTGAAGTGATGCTCATGTCTAACTTCCGCATAAATATATTCTTTGGCGTTTTTATTTTTATGTAACCCTTGTACCAATTCAGCAGACCTTTCATTTGGTCAGGTAGATCATTTTCTGCGCAGGCTCGACGAGAGGCCCATTCTTGACATATGTAATTACTACATCCTTCATCGGGCGCCTCATCAAGGCCTAACAGTTCACGAAGAGTAATACCTAAGCTGGCCGCTTGTTCTCGCACTCGTTACATCAATCCATGTCTTTGTCGCAGCTTGTATGATCTCGGGGCATCCGGGCTTCCACTATAAGCGGGCAATCGATTGTTTACTTTGTTCCCGAGCTGGGCAACTTGTTTCCGCTTTTTTACTTTCGGCCTTCTCCCGCTCTTTGTTCTCCTTGAACATGAGTGCCTGCTCGAAGTTCACGTGCATAGTCGTCGGCAGATTCTTGTGACTTGGGACGGTGTGCTCAAAAATGACTTAGCCCACTTCTTTTGCTCATCGTAATATCGCTTGGGCTCGGGCTCTCTTTTCTTCTTGCAGTCCGCCTTCCATTTCTCATAATGAGCAGCCGCGTGGCCGACTTCCTCGGCACTCGTTCCCAAGGCCTTGTGGGAGAGGCTTGATGATGGCTCCGGTACCTTTGTGGTCTTAGGTACATAAGGGTCCGGGTTAATAATCCAGGACTATACGCTTCTTTGTCGGAGGTGGATTGGGGGCGGCGTCGATCACCCGCCGGACGAGGATCGGGGCGGCGGCTGATCACCCGCCGGACGTTGTGGATCGGGGCGGCGTCGGGCTGACGTGGCGGAGGTGTAGGTGAACCGCCACCACCACCACCGCCACCACCACCACCGTAGGGGGTGGACTTGTTGTCCTTGGCGCCTCGCACGAAACTTGATAAACTTCTTTTGCCATAGAATGAAATGGCGCTTGACATCTCCAAGTCTTTTCTCCCTTCGTGTAGCAATGTCAATCTCCGTGTCCTCAAACCCTTGGACTATGTCCTCCACCGTGACACGAGCATAGCCATCTTGAATGGGGTTGTTGTGGTGGAGTGCTCCAGGTAAACATGGTAAAGCACTGCCGATGGCTACCTTCATGGACATGTTCCCGATAGGATAATACAGATGACATTCTTTCATCTCCTTTATATCGCCCACGGGTAGCGAGGAGGCTCCGTGCAGTAATTTCGACCACCGTGAGGCTCCGGTGCAGTAATTTCGACCACCGGAGGCTCCGGTGCAGTAATTTCGATCGTCGGTGCATCTGCACCAGCCGGTGGGGCCTCCGTGGAAGCCACGCTGCTTCTCCGCTGCTGGCTTCCGAGATCCGCTGGATGATCTTCATGCTGCACCCGAGCTGCATCTCTTTCGCTACCAAGACACTCATGGTTTTCTTCATCACATCCATTTCCGATGCCAACCGCGCCACAACATCTGATTCCCGATCCATCTTTCTCTTACGGCTTCAGAATCAGACGGGTCATCGTCTGGGGAACCCTACTTTCCACGGAATGTGCCCCATGCCTCGTACACGTCCTCCGTGTTCGGGATTCCCGAGGGCTTTTGTCGGTAGCGTCGTTCTCTCTGTTGAACTTGATCTTCCCCTCTTGAGCATCCTTCATTGCGTCAATAAGGGCTTGGGTGGGTTTAATTAATTTGCCCGGTAAACACACTCCCCGCCTCCGGGTTCAGCGTTCCCCATGCCCGTACCACCAGCTTTTGGCCCTTGGGTCCCATCCTCCGCATTCTGGACGGATTCCTCGCGCCCTCATCTCGCTTCTCCATCTTCTCCAACCTAGGCACCAAAATGCGATACCCTCCTGGCCCCATAACATGATTGTACTCCTTCTTAGCCGCATTTTCCTTATTTTTTTCGATATTTCAATGAACTGCTCCGATTTCTTTTGCTTCACAAATTCTGGCCAATCATGTTTCAGTTTCTCATATTGTCCTTTGAAATCCGGAGTCTTGTTCTGCTTGACAAAGTCACGGGCTAGATTTTGCTTGAATTTCCGGAATGCGTCGGCCATCTTATGAAGAGCGAACTGTTTGACTAGCCTCCTCCTCTCCTTGTTTTCCTCAATCTTGTTACCCTCCTCATCGAATTTGTTGTATTCCGGAGGTAGAACGAAATGTTCCATAAGCTTCTTGAAGCAATCTTTTTTGTTCTCTTATCGACAAAAGTGAAACCATCAATTCGTGCCTTCTTTGGCTCATTCCACTCCTCGGACGGTGATCGAGACGTTGTCTCTAACAATGGCTCCGCATTGGTCGACAAACTTGGTGGCGTTCTTGCGGGGCTCCAGCGGCCTGCCGGTTGCCGTCGACAACCTCGATGGTGCATGTTTCTCCTTGTTTCATCGTCTTGGTTGCGCCACGCTTTGACGACGTACTCGATTGTTTCGACGATCCGCCGAGGGCTAAAATAAGAAAGAGAGTCGCTGCGTTAGTACACACATATTTATTCAAATCAGTTTGTTTGTATCACCAGGCTCAATGTATATATATACCTCGGCGCCGGAGGTGGTTGCTACTTCCATTTGAAGATCGTCGTTTATCGACGTTTCTTCGGCATCTTCTTGCTGACCGCGCCCTTCATCTTCACCGTCAAGGTTCAGATAAGAAGAGATATCATCTTCTTCTTCTCCGGTCGGCACATATTGAATATCGCCGTTTATGATGCCGAACATATGTGCTTCACCCTCCGGATCATAGTTGTCCATAATCGGGTCAGCTCTATCGTCCGCCATTATGTCACCCTGAAAACATGTAGTAAAAACAAATTAATTAAGTGAAGAAGGGGGCGGTGGCGGTGGCGGTGGCGAAAGGGCGGTGGCAAAAGGAGGGGGCCGGCGAGGAAGGGGTGGGAGAGGGTGTCGCGGTAGAGCGCGAGACGGGGCGGCAGACGACGGCGTCACAGAGAGGGAGGCGAGGACAACACACATGTATAACCCTCGCCGCCCCCTCTTATAAAATTCTAAATACATAGCAGGCAAGTGCATAACAGGTCAACAGACAGAGCTAGACGTGTTCTAATGCAGCGCTAGGCGATACTGGCGAAGGGGGAAACATCCGGGAAAGTTTTCCCGGTTCCGGACGTCTGTCAGACAGATGAACCGGAGAGGAAAGTTTGCAGGTTCGATAGGTTAGGGGTGTGTGGCGGACGAACGGTCTGCGTAACCGGATTCGTCTCGTCGTTCTGAGCAACTTTCATGTACAAAGTTTTTCGATCCGAGCTACGGTTTATTTTCTATGATTTTCTAAAGTTTTATTGATATATTGTAATTAAAACTAATTCGAGAATAAAGATTAAATTGCTACTAGTGTTAACATAACAGTTTTAACTAACAGACTATTAGTGTTAACATAACAGTTTTAATTAGGTTAATTAAACTCAACAATTTTAGTTAATTAATTAATTAATTAATTAACTAATATATTTTTTATTATTCTTTTTTTATATCATAACAGTTTTGGGGGTGGGACCCCTCTGTCATAGGCACAGGGGCCTATCGGGCGTCGGCTTACGGGCGCTGGCGCGGCGGGCGCCTGCCAAGGGACGTGGCGCTACCGCGTTATAACCGGGACGTCTGGGACGGCGACCGACGTGCGCTGGAGTCATGACGCCGCCATGGCGCAAGGCGCGGGCGACGGATTTGTGCGAGCGCAGCTCGAGGGGGGCGGGCGGCTAGGGCTGGGGGCTAGGGCTGGGGCGGCGCGAAACCGGGCGTCGGCGAGGGGGTTACAGGGCGAGGGCGACGGCGGGCGAGGTCGAGGCGACGGCGACGGGCGGGCGGCGCCGAGGGCGACGGCGACGGGCGGGCGGCGCTGAGGGCGAGGGCGACGGCGGCGGCCGAGGGCGCGACGAACAAAGCGCTGGAATCGGAGAAGACGAGAACGGCGGCGGCGTCGAGGGCTTGAATATATAGCCCACCCTTTAGTCGCGGTTGGCCACGAGGACGCGACTAAAAGGTACCCTTTAGTCGCTGGTCGCCCGCCCGCGACTAAAGGGGTTTGGCGGTTTTTTGCGATCCGCCCCCCCTTTAGTCGCGGTTGGGCAGGCGACCATGACTAAAGGGTACCTTTAGTCGCGGTCCTCGTGGCCACCCGCGACTAAAGGCCTTGTCTGTCGCCCAAATGTTTAGTCCCACCTCGCTAGTTGAGAGAGCTCGAGAGTGGTTTATAAGCCGCTGCCCACCCTCTCGAGCTCCACTCAACTGCAGGCTTTCGGGCCTACTCTGTTACTAGCTATGTGCTTGTGGGCCTACTTGGCCTCCTGCGGGCCTGAATCCTGGCCCATGTAGGGTTTCTAGTCGTATTCAGGCCGTGGGGTCCTAGGTGGCACTATTTTTGCTTTATTTTTTAATTCTTTTTGCTTTTAGTTTTAGAAAAATTATAAACCTTCTGTTAGTGCCGTTAGTTTTAAAATTTGAAAACACTTTTTTGGTTTCTTTGTTGCTTTATTTATTTTATTTTGTTTCTACTTACAACAAAATACTTATTGTTGCTATTTTAGTTTTCTGCATTATTATTTATTTTTTGTTGTTTTTTGCTTTATTTTTAATTCTTTTTGCTTTTAGTTTTAGAAAAATTATAAACTTTCTGTTAGTGCCATTAGTTTTCAAATTTGAAAACACTTTTTGTTTTCTTTGTTGCTTTATTTATTTTATTTTGTTTCTACTTACAACAAAATACTTATTGTTGCTATTTTAGTTTTCTGCATTATTATTTATTTTTTGTTGTTTTTTGCTTTATTTTTTAATTCTTTTTGCTTTTAGTTTTAGAAAATTATAAACTTTCTGTTAGTGCCATTAGTTTTCAAATTAACATGATCCATTCAACAAAGTTTGGTACAATAAATTATTACACGTCATTTCTTCCCTTGTGTCCTCGCTTGCTTACGATTGTGCCGTATCCATGGAGCATCCTCATCATTTAACTTAATGCTTGGGTCGGTGTTCACTTTGAAGGGCGGAATTTCAGCAAACATATTATAATCTTCGACATGTCTGCCTTGTCCTCCACTCCCACGATGTTTCTTTTCCCCGAAAAGAACAATGTGGCGCTTTGGATCATCGCATGATGTCTTGATCGTTTTCTTATCTTTCCATTTCCTCGGTTTGCTACTCATGTCCTTCACATAGAAAACCTGAGCGACATCTTTCGCTAGGACGAATGGTTCGTCAAGGTAACCAAGATTGTTGAAATCCACCATTGTCATTCCGTATTGCTGGTCCACCTTTACCCCACCTCCTGTTAGCTTGAACCATTTGCACGGAACAAAGGGACCTTAAAGGAGGGTCCATAGTCAAGTTCCCATATCTCCTCTATGTAACCATAATATGTGACCTCTTGCCCATTCTCGGTTGCTGCATCAAAGCGGACACCACTGTTTTGGTTGGTGCTCTTTTATCTTGGGCGATCGTGTAAAATGTATTCCCATTTATCTCGTACCCTTGGAAAGTCGTTATAGTCGAAGATGGTGTCTTGGCCAACATGTACAGCTGATCTACAACATCATTGTCATTCATTAAATGTTTTCTCAACCAACTGCCGAAAGTCTCCATGTGGGCCTTCCTAATCCAGGATTCAGGCTTCCCGGGTTGTCGAGCGTAAAATATTCTTGTGTTTCTCAAAGCACGGAGCCACCAAGCTGGAATTGGTCAAGATGCAGTGTGGTGTGCTTCAATGTAGAATGGCCGTCCATACATATCGTTGATTTCATTCCGATCGTGCCTTTTCCACTTAGTCTCCCCTCGTGTCGCGATCGAGGAAGACCAATCGGCTTAAGGTCAGGAACAAAGTCAACACAAAACTCAATTACCTCCTCATTTCCATAGCCCTTGGCGATGCTTCCTTCTGGCCTAGCACGGTTACGAACATATTTCTTTAATACTCCCATGAACCACTCGAAGGGGAACATATTGTGTAGAAATACAGGACCGAGAACGAAAATCTCTTCGACTAGGTGAACCAGGAGGTGCGTCATAATATTGAAGAAGGATGGCGGAACACCAACTCGAAATCGACAAGACATTGGATCACATCGCTCTGTAACCGTGGTAGAACTTCTGGATTGATTACCTTCCGAGAGATTGCATTGAGGAATGCACATAGCTTCACAATGGCTACTCGAACATTTTTCCGCAGAGCCCCTCAAAGCAATCGGAAGCAATTGCGTCATAATCACGTGGCAGTCGTGAGACTTCAGGTTTTGGAACTTTTTCTCCGCCATGTTTATTATTCCCTTTATATTGGACGAGAATCCAGACGGAACCTTCATACTGCTCGAGCATTCAAAAAGATGACCTTCTCTTCTTTGGTCGAGCGTAGCTGGCACGA
Source organism: Aegilops bicornis (assembly GCA_021605145.1). Classification (NCBI taxonomy): domain Eukaryota; kingdom Viridiplantae; phylum Streptophyta; class Magnoliopsida; order Poales; family Poaceae; genus Aegilops; species Aegilops bicornis. The sequence goes on along the minus strand of CM038672.1, from coordinate 713,288,496 downwards.
CCTTGAAACCATTCCGGATGCCGGTCATCGTGGTCTTTCAAACGTTGCTGGTCCTGCCGTGCTTCCTTTGTATCATTTGTCTTCCCATACACGCCCAAGAAGCTTAGGAGGTTCACGCAAATATTCTTCGTAACGTGCATCACGTCGATTGCAGAGCGGACATCTAGGACTTTCCAATATTCTAGCTCCCGAATATAGATTTCTTCTTCCACATGGCTGCGTGCCCGTCGGCTCCCTTCGAACTGATTGTCCGCCAGACCCTTTCCAAAGATGACTTTCAAATCCTTGACCATATCAAATACCTCGGCACCAAGGTGCGTTCGCGAGCTTCGCCGGTGATCTGCCTTGCCGTTGTAATGCTTGCCTTTCTTTCTTCTTGGATGAATTTTCGGAAGAAATTGACGATGCCCAAGGTACACGTTCTTCTTACAATTTGGCAAATGTACACTTTCAGTCTCATGTAAGCGATGCGTGCATGCATTGTATCCCTTATTTGACAGTCCCGAAGGTTACTAAGAGCAGGCCAATCGTTGATGGTTACGAAAAGCAACGCTCAGAGGGTCAAATTCCTCTTGTTTGTGCTCATCCCACACACGGACACCACCCCACAGCTGTAAAAGTTCATCAACTAATGGCCTTAGGTACACATCGATGTCGTTGCCGGGTTGCTTCGGACCTTGGATGAGCACCGGCATCATAATGAACTTCCGCTTCATGCACAACCTAGGATGAATGTTTTAGATGCATAGAGTCACGGGCCAGGTGCTATGGCTGGAGCTCTGCTCGCCAAAAGGATTCATGCCATCCGTACTTAGAGCAAATCTTATGTTCCTTGCGTCTGCTGCAAAATCTTTGAACCATCTGTCGATCTTTCTCCATTGCGTTCCATCTGCGGTGTGTCTCAACTCCCCGTCCGACTTACGGTCCTCTTTGTGCCATCGCAACAACTTGGCATGCTCTTTGTTCCTGAACAGACGTTTCAACCGTGGTATTATAGGAGCATACCACATCACCTTGGCGGGAACCCTCTTCCTGGGTTTCGCCCCTCAACATCGCTACCGTGGTCATCGCCTCGATCTTATAACGCAATGCAGTGCATACCGGCATTCATTCAAATTCTCGTATTCACCGCGGTAGAGGATGCGATCGTTGATGCATGCATGTATCTTCGTAACCTCTAAACCTAGAGGGCAGACAACCTTCTTTGCTTCAGACGTCTTTGGCGGGCAACTCGTTATCCTTTGGAAACATATTCTTCAACATTTTCAGCAATTTTTCAAATGCCGAGTCAGCTACACCTGCCTCGCCTTCCATTTCAGCAAATCCAGTGTGCAGCCCAGCTTTTCAGACCATCATCGCATCCGGGTACAGCGCCTTTCAGTGATCCTCTAACATGCGATCCAAATTCTCCCTCTCCTTTTCAGTTTCGCAGCGTCTCCGTGCATCAGCAATGGTCCGACCAAGATCATCAACGGGATCATCACGTGCCTCTTCTTCACCTTCCCCTTCACCTTCAGCATCCTCCATGAAAGTATCACCGAAATGAGCAAGATAGCTTTCATCGATGAAATCATCCCTTCTTCATCTTCTTCCATTATAACCCCTCTTTCTCCATGCTTGGTCCAACAATTATAGCTTGGCATGAAACCCTTCAAGCAGATGCATGTGAACAACTCTTGAGGAAGAGTAACCCTTCTCATTCTTACAGATAACACATGGACAGATAACAAAACCCCCGCTTGTTCGCATTAGCCACTACGAGGAAATCTTTCAAACCCGTAGTGAACTCGCCGGAGAGTCGGTTACCGTACATCCATTGCCGATTCATCTGCATTATTATAATATAAAATATATAATTAACCATCATGCATTTGTTAAACTAACTAGCTACAAACAATATAAATTAAACAATGAACTACACACATGCATATTGACACATCAAAGGTTCATCAAGTTGCTAACCACGATCGAAGAGTGTGGCTCCAACACTTCATGTCATGTTTGTTTCATGCTCTTGGGGCATTTCATCAAACACCTTATGTGCATAAGAGGAACCAAAAGCAAACCTACACCCACTTGTGAAGAGAATGGCTCCAAATGGCTAAGTGTTGGCTGCTGGATGGGTATATATAGGGAGGGGCTTTAGTTGCGGTTGGCACTGGCAAACCGGGACTAAAGGTGCCCAAGGCCTTTAGTCGCGGTTGTCCTGGCCAACCGCGACTAAAAGCTCCCTCACGTCTTGCCACCTGGCCATCGAGCGCCACAGGCCCAGGCCTTTGGTCATGTTCACCTCGAACCGCGACTAAAGGTCCCATTAGTCGCGGTTCCTACAGCTTCGCGACTTATGGGGCTGGACGGAAGCCTGTTTTTCCACTAGTGTATTTTTCTAATCATAGACATTGTTAAAGTAACAAGGATGCCAACAATAATGGGAACGTATTGCTGGAAGAATAATGATGTTGGATAGACCCAACTTATGATATACTGCGAGATTCCATCATCACTTTGTTGTTACTATTATTATATTATGTGCTAACAATACTTGCATCCTTAGATCATGAGAATATCGTGGACCTTAATATTGGATGCTTTCTTCTAGGTTGCCAAACGTAATCCTAAATGGGTAATCATCGGAAAAGTATGTCAATGGACTCAATAGTTCAAGGCTGGTATTTTCTTCTCCAACGATTGAGCGATACTCTCTGGGGCACTCGGTATTACGTTATCCATCATAGTATGGACAAAAAAACGTGATAGTGTGGGGACACCAGAATAGAAACGATACAAAAAGAGAATAGAATTGGTAATGAGTTGAACTTGGTATTGTTAAGAGTTGCTTCACAAGGATACAACTAGAAGTTTTGCCTCGATTCTTTTATGTACCACCAAGCAAAGGCAATTGTATATGAAAAAAAGGTTTGCTCGATAAAGTTCTTCATGTATATGTGAGAATCAATATGGGTGTCCATATCCCGATGTTAATTATAGAGCGAAAGGTGTTCTGGTTCATGTCCACATATCACTGAACTTGTAGGGTCACACGCTTAATGGTTAATGGTTTGCTATATGAATGGAAGATCATAGGATACTGAGAGAAAAGCACCGGAAGTGTTTATAATGTTTTCAGAATGTTATGGAAGGTTCTGGGTGGAGGTCCGGGAAGGCCGGGGAGGGTACAGGAAAGTTCCGGAAGAGCCTGAAATATCCCGAAAGGATCTAGAACGCATTAGTGGGATGCCCCTTGGCTGGCCTAAGGGCAGCGATCACATGAGCCATGTTGGGCCTACGTGGTGCGCGCCCAGCTTGGGGGGGCAAGACACTTACTGTGTGGTGGTGCGCCGACCCTAGAGTGTTGCCCTCCTCAAGCCACACTGCTTGTCCATCTATAAATAGAGTGAGAGGCAGCGGAGGTAATCTTATGATCATTTCATAAATAAATTACATTTGAAAAACAAATAGTTACATTCATATTGATTCACTGCATAAAATTTGGCATAAGAAAAAAAAATAGGTCATAAGACCAGAAAAAATGCATTTTATGCACATTTTACACTATGTTTTTACATTTGTAATTTTATGTAACATAAAATATTTTTTATGGCAATTATGTTTTTATGTTCTCTTTTTATGTCTGAAATAAGACAAAATTGGGGGGGGGGGTTGAAGAATAACGATTCCTCACCTAAGGTGATGAATAGTCAATCCGTATATAAGTCAGAAAGGCTGTACCCCTTTCCCGTGTCCGACCATTCTCCCTATCTCTCTCGCTGGAGGGTTGCTTAGTGTTCAGTCACTCCTCGTCGACCTTGCTCTGAATGGTATTGCTAGATTATTAAAAACCGTGAATAAGACCAGCGTTATGAACTACTACTCATTGATGAGTGCTCAAAGGAAAAGGTTGCTAAAGAACGGAAGCCTATTTGGCCGACTTGCGAGACCTGACGTATGATCCTTCACACGCCTGCCCAAAGTCCCTGTTTTTCACGCATTTGACTATGAAATCAGGCCTCCGCGCCCGGGTCATGTTCACCCAAACATGCATTCCATGGAAATCCAATCTTGGTATCAAGGGGAATTCCTCTCCTAACGTCACAAACTTTATGTTGACCCTACCTTTGCACCAAGGGACATTTCCTAAAATCAGGAATATTTCCTTGCTGAAAAAAGCACAAAAAACAGTGGGTTTTCCCGAGCGACCGATCCTATTTGTGGTCGAACAACTTGATTTCATCAAATTAAGGAAGCCTAAAAAACCCAAAGGAGAGACTTGTTTTACGAGCAAGAAGGAGGGAGGCCTCTTTGAGACCCTACCTATCGAAGCCTTGTTTTCACAAGGAAACTGTGACGTACCACAACGCCTCTTTTACTAAAGGAATCCGCCTTCAAACACATTCAACAAAAGCGAAGTAGGACCCTATTTAAAGTGCAAGGAACTTGAACCGAAAAAAAGAAAGGCACTTTTCCTATCTTTTTGCGTTAACACGTAGCAGTCAGGTATGGAACTAGAAACCGGCTAACCTTACTTTCAGAAAAACTAGGAAGTACTGAAACTCATCCTATTTAAGATCTAGAATTTCATTCAAACTTAGGCCATTTTGAATTGACATAGCTTGACCTGTGAACTCTCAGCGCGTACGACAGTTGCTTCGACAAAAATTCGGTAGACTAGGTTTCGAAGTGCCACTAAGATCCTGTCGAGTAAAACCATCCCCGGGAATAAAGGCTAGTGTAAGGCAACCAGCCTTACCACCCTTTCCCTGAATGTAAGTTGCTTCCGTCAACCAGGAAGATCATGACAATGATACCAATTTGAGATTGGATCGGTGTCATCTATTTCCTTGGTAATGAGCTGAAAAGGAGATTGTCACTGCTGAGAACGAGATGGCACACGTTGTGGTTCTTATCCAACATAAGCTAGCTGCTGGAACCCACTGAGTTCAAGTCCAAAAAGGATTGGACTCTACGACATCAACCGACGCGACGCTACTGGAAAGACTAAAGAAAGGTATGTAATTTTTTCAAATGAATTTAGTGAATTGCAAATTTGGGCAAATTGGCTCAGTTTGATTTTTCGACAAAAGGTGTTGTTTGACGGCATGTGTTAAGCATATAGCTAGCATTCCTTCTGAGTGAGGATCAAACTCAGATTTTGACTATGATTGGGCTGAACAGTTGTAGAGCCTGGTGGACCGGGCACTACTAAACATTGATTCTCTCTCCTAACCGTCTAGTAGCCCTTGGTTCCAGATGACGAAGTGTTGCCAAATCACCAATACTGCATGTGTGGAAACCATGGAGGGATCATACAATCGACCCTCCATTGGGAAAATTCTCGCGGCGAGATTGTGTGGTGAGATCTTGCCACACTTGTGGTGCCCATTTTGTTCACCACACCTTTTGTGGCATCTATAATTTGTCTAAGGTTGGTTGTGGTAAGGCTAGTCATGAACCGAACATGACCATAGTCTTATGGTAGTATGCTCGTAGACAATTTTTCAACATTTAGTTTCAAATTTATGACTGCGATACACATATAAATCTTAAATTTGGGATTCAACATGGAGTAACGTACATATACTAAGGCATAGATTTTTACAATTTTCTTTGTGGATTGAACTTTCGAAGACTTATAACTGTGAGATTCTTTGATTCCCGTTGGTGATTTTTAACTGAAACACAAAATCCACGTGTGTTGATTTTGGTTATGCTTTAGATGTATAATGGAACATGGACATGCATGGCTATGCCCATAAGTTGTTTTTATAAATCAATTCATTGTTTTGTGTCGACAAGCAGCATTGACGAGCCTCATTGTTTTATTAAATTCGGGCCCTTAGGACTCGGTTCATTAGAAAAATGGAAAGACTTTTGGTAATTGTCAATTGTTAAAGTATATAAGGGGATCGCCGAACCTTCTCCATCAATTCGTACTTTTTAATAGTATACTGGTAGGTGCATGGAACTTAATATAGTATTAGAGTCAATAGGTATCGGGTTGAAGCCTTAGATTTCGCAATTTATATAAAATAATTTGCTTGCTCAGTTTCTATCCCTGTTTAGGCCTTATCAAGCCACACATGAGAGGGGTGCTGAAGTATATGTGGATTGTAGAACCCTTCTTTATTGGTTCAGACTTTTTTTTTGCGGGTGGTTCAGACTTTAATTAATAAGTACCAATGTTTTTCTAGCATGCATATCCCTCTCATCAACTTCTCCTCTGTCGCATTTTCAGCCACATAGTTATTATATTGTGCAAGAATTAACATAAAACTTTCCCTATGAATAAATAAATCCTTCATTTGTTGCTGCCGTGTAGATCAAAGGAAGATGATTGACATCGATCTTCGTTTGTTCTTTTGCTTTCTTAAAAAAACTATTCCTTCAAAAAAGTTATAAATTGCATACCAAATGACGTCATGCAGTAGCCATAACGCTCAACTCTGCTCATTTCTTTCCTCCTCAAGAAAAGTCTTCTTCCTCCTCCTACCAGCGGCGCCGCCGGTCCACCCCACCTTTGATGGTCTTTGGGCCATGAAGGTGTGGAGGATCTCAACCCTCCCCCGTGCCAGTGGGAGGGACACGATCTTGTTTTTGTTAGATCCAACATCTTGGTTGGGGTTTGATACGTCTCCGTCGTATCTATAATTTTTGATTGTTTCATGCCATTATTTTACAACTTTCACAGTTTTGGCAGCAATTTATGTTATTTTTAGGACTAACATATTGATCCAGTGTCCAGTGCTAGTTTCTATTTTTTGCATGTTTATGTATTTCACAGAAAATCCATACCAAACAAAGTCCAAACGCGATAAAATGTTATGGTGATTTTATATGGAATATATGGGATTTTTTGATGGTCTTGCAAGAATCAACGCGAGATAATGCTCGAGGGGCCCAAAAGCTCACGGCACGCCCCTATCCCGGGGCGCTCCGGGTAGGCTTGTGTACATCCTATAAGACGGTTGAGTCCCTTCCTTCGCCACAACAAAGATAATTTCCGGATGAAAATCACCACAAATTTTCTGCCCAAACAAAGTTATGGATCTCCAGAAATATAAGAAACGGTGAAGGGACAGAAAACAGGAATGCGAAACAGAAGAGAATAGAGAGAGAGATCCAATCTTGGAGGTGCTCCTGCCCTCCGGGAGCCATGGTGGCCAGGGACCAGAGGGGAAACCCTCCTCCCATCTTGGGGGAGGTCAAGCAAGAAGAAGAAGGGTGGGGGAATCTCCCCCTCTCTCTCGGTGGCGTCGTAACACCGCCGGGGGAACCATCGTGTGACGGCGATCTACTCCAAAAACTCTGTCATCTTCATCAACACCTCCATCACCTTCCCTCGTCTATATTGAGCAGCCCACTTTCTTGCAATCCGTTGTACCCTCGACTTGAACATGGTGCTTTATTCTTCATACTATTATCCAATGATGTGTTGCAATCGTATTATGTTTGAGTAGATTCTTTTTTCCTATGGGTAATTGGTGAATTGCTATGATTGGTCTAAATTACTTGTGGTTATGTTGCTGTCATTTGGTGCCCATCATATGAGCGCACGCAACACCATAGGGCTAGTTGTACATTGATAGGCTGCATTGGAGGGCAAGAGGGATGGAAACTTCTTCCTACCAGAGAAATTGATTCATACGGGATTGAAGGGGGGCCAATATATATTAATGATATGGTTGGGTTTTATCTTAATGTAGTTTAGTAGTTGTGGATGCTTGCTAATAGTTCCATTCATAAGTTCATAAAATTCCAAGTAAGGGATGACGTGCTAGCAGTGGCCTCTCACACAAAAACTTGCCACCGGTCTATTAACTAAACCAATGGCCTAGGGACAATTCTGCAAACCCTACCACCACTTTTCCACACTCTCTATATTAACTTTATTGTTCTTATATCAAAATAACACCTAACTTTTATTTCCACGTTCTTTATTATCTTGCAAAACCTATCCCATGCATTACACCTACAAAGTAGTTTTATTTTTTGTTCTACATAAAGCGAACATTGGTGTGAGTAGAGTTGTATCGTGGTCGATAGAACCTGAGATAATATTAATTCTACCTTTAGATCCTCGTTGGGCTCGATACTTATCAAAAAAGGCTACAAATATTCCTCTATACTTGTGAGTTATCAGGGTTGTGTGTCAGTGGCGATGTCCCTCAGTAGGATAATGTCTCCTACGTCCGATCCCCGTCCCGGTGGTGCGTCTAGTGTCGTCGGAGGGCATGCGGAGGTGCGTCTCCATCGGATCTCACGGGATTCAATCGGTGCTGGTCTTTGGTGGATCTATTTGGATCCAGTTTTTGGTCGGCTTTGTTTGCATGGTTACAGGTTTGATCTTTCCAATCTATGAATATCTTCATCAGTGATGGTTGCTACTCTGGTGCACTGGTCCTTTGAGCTCTTAGCATGACTAATTCCCGAAAGTCTACTACCATAAGGTTTGCTCGGCTCCGGTGAGTGTGAGGCGATGACGGTGGCGCGCCTTGGGCTCACTCCATTGTTTGTAGTTGTTGCTAGGTGGTCCATGGACCTGGTTGTATTTTTTATTACCTCTATTGTTCTTTGTACTATCATGATTGATTATGAATAGATAGGGAAAATACATCCTACTACCGGGTGTAGTTACATCATATACTATCATGTGGTAGTATATACACTATATTATTTTTAGTATGCACTCCCATCTTCAATGTACCTCATATACACATTGATTATACCTCTTTATCATTCTCAATATACTTCATTAAATATTTCAAGATACCCCAATACGAGTTTTGTTGAAAAAATATCCTTTACAACATATTTTTGTAATATACTTTTTTCAAGTATGAACAAATCAGTATATATGTAAACCTTTAAAACTATGCAGACTCACCTCAACTTTTTCATGCAACTCATTTTGAGGTATTTAGTAATTATTAATGAAGTATATTAAAATAATAATGAGGTACAAAATATTCATCTATGTGGTACTCGCAGGAGTACGTAACCATTTATTTCTTCCAATAAAAAGAAAGAAAAGAAGATATAATTAGGGGAAAGATTGGCATAGAAACATGCTTAATGTGATAATCTATGAGGATATAGAGTTACATAAGCTCCTATCAGAGTAATTAGACTCTTTGATTCTGTTCACTTGAACACCACTAAGGAACTTATTTGCATGTCATTCATGCATGCATGACATGATATCAATTGGATGAATAATTTGAAAATTGCGTGGTACAGGTACGCATGGAAATCACAAAGAGGCAATGAATAGGAAGGCGCATATATATTACAGTATATAAGTTTTTATGAACAAATATGAGTAGTAATAATTAATTACCTGACATGGTACACTGTACTCTTAGCCTTGGGTTCTTCATACGTACTAAGGACGGTTAGCTTAAGCAAGGTACATGTCGACTTGTACAGGTTCTCCTCGGGTTCGTCCTCGCGGTGCCGACCAGCAGTAAACCACTGCTGGCCTGAGCAATAGGCATCAGGTATTTGTTGTTGTAGGCGCATCTTTTTTTGACAAAAGGGGAATTTTATTGACTCAAAATAAATAATTACAATGATACATAACATAATGAGCACACACTCGGCCTCTGTGTATTTAGAATTCACATAGGCAACATCGACACACCTGACATGCCAGAGCTCATCATCCTTGTGCTTGGACGGATCCAAGTAGAAGCGGGTGTGCGTGCTGCTGGTGAGGGGGTCATCGTACCCCAGCTGACCAAACGTGAGGATGCCGTCATCCCTCTTGGCACTCTCGGCGCCCAGGTACAGGAACAAGGCACCGTAGTAACCAGACATGAGAGAGACGCATTTTGGCAAACCCGACGTCATGTCTATAGGAGATGTGGGTTTATGTGCATGAGAGAGCTATAATATAGACTGCTAGCTCCTCCTAGAGCTATATATAGGAGGGTGGCCGATGGCACCATTATATATGTGCGCAACCACACCAATAATGCATGCACCTACCTCTAATAATCCAGCGCTCGCCCATGAAACGCTAGAGACTAAGAGTAGCGTGCGTGATACACGACACGGCTGGCTACACTGGACCACACGACGCAATAATCAAGCTAAACTGCCTAATTAGAGTGAAATAAGTACAGTGTGTGATGTGTAGACAAGTCATGCCCGAAAACTCGCAGGGGCACACACTTGCCTAGCCGTGCCAGCTACACCAGAGCACCACAAGTTTCAAAACTTTGTTGCCAAACTGGATAATATTTTTAAGAACTCATCAGAACATATTCAAAATGAATGACATTTGAAAGCCCTCGTACCAAAAGATATTCAAAATGAACTAAAAACACGAATATGCGAATGAAATTTAGTTTGGACTTTTGTTCAAAAGATATGAAAGATTGAAAACCGAAACTCAAAAAAAGAAGGGAGGGGGGAGCTGCTGGGTGCTACAAATCCTCTACCAAGTCTGACGGCCAATTCAGCCTGATACTGATACCCCAATCCCAATAGGAGGCAAAGCATAACGCCAATATCGCTCGGCTGAGAACAGACAATTGCTACTGCTTGCCATGTGATCACATGCGAGAGATAGTTCACATGGTAAGCTGCTGTACGTATTGGCAACGTTGAGAGGTTGTGGGTTTGAGACTTCCTTATCATTTTTCTTTTGTTCTTTTGAAATGGTGGCAGGTTCACTAATGTTTCTCTGACTAATTAGCACTTCTGATGAAATAATCAACAGAAAAATAAAACTGAATCGTTTCGCTGGAGTCATTGCTGCACTGGCAATTCCGCTGTTGACGGAATCATTTTATGAACCAGAGACGAAAATGTGTTGCACGGGCATTGGGCGTTGTAGCTGCTGGTGGTTTATGAAAAGAGATCGACATGGCAACCAACATGGAAATCATTTTATAATGCAGAGACGAGAGAGAGGTGTTACACGAGCATTAATTGTAGCTGCTGGTGGTTTAAGAAAAGAGATCGACATGGCAACTGACATGGAACTCATTTTATAATGCATAAATGAAAAGGTGCCACATAATTACTATAGCCCGATGGTGGGTTAAGGAAAGAGATTGACATGGCACCTAACATGGTAATCATTTATAATTCAAAGACAGAAGTTTATTACACCAGGACTGTACCTACCGGTGGGGTAGGAAAAGAGATCGATACGAAAAAAAATTATAATATGGAGACGAACATTTTTCTGAATGCCTGAGGACATGTTTGGTTCTCTGCATTCCTCCGAGCCAGGTCCTAGCAATGCAATTTTGGCCTATTAGTTAGCTAGGCTGCATCAAAATCTTGACCCGCACCAACCTCAAAGCACCTCTTAGCCAGCCTGGTGAGAAACAACCAAATCGGCAGTTTCCACTCAGGTTTGCTTGTCTCGTGCAGGCAGGAGGAATGTCGCGCCGAGCTTGTGTGAGTGACGAGATATGATGAGCTCGCGCATGTCCCTAGAAAAATCAATGGGAGTAATTTGGCCACCTCCCGTTGACTGCCTCGCCTATTTATCTCCCTTTGGCTCACTACACGATAGGTACGTACCCCTTAAACACCGAACCGTAACCCCACTCAGAAATAGCAATAGAAGTCCAAGGGCTGTGTTAGATAGGGAAGAAATATTTTTTTCAGTGTCAAATAGGGAATAAAAGTTTGAGACAGTGTTAAATAAGGAATTCTCTCTAGATTCTTTAACCTTGCATCTTGCTCGATGACATAAGCTCTGATACCATGTCAGGAAATATGCAACTTGTATTACTAGGAGGCCAAAGCCACCATATATATAATGTACATGAGGATGCCAAAAGGCAAGAATACAAAAGGCCAAAGGCCATCATCAATATAACTCTAACACTCCCTTCTGGCGCGTGAAGCCTTTTTGAACCCCGAGTCCATCGCGAAATGCATGGTTGTTTTTATAAATCCAAAAATATTTTGGATTTTTTGTGAATATTTTTTCAAGTTGTGAACATTTCTTTAAATTTAGGTATGTATTTTAGTTCCTGCTTTTTGAATCCCCAAACTTTGTTTAATTCATAAACATTTTCCAATTATACAGACATTGTTTAATCTCTCTTTAAAAAACCGCCTAAAAACTAAAGGAAAAGAAAAATAAGGGAAGGAAATTGCGAAAGCAAGTGCTCCATTGGTGACTGGGCCAGCCCACTACATTGCACATGTCCGTTTAGACAGCAATTTGTCGCAACAAGTGTCGTAGAGGGAGTCTAGTTAACAGGTGTGGCTATACCTCGCATCTAGAAAGGCAGTGTTAGAAGTAGTGAACCAACCTAGTTATTCGTGAGATTTGTCTCACACCTTGTAACCGCTTCTTTGAGGCTTGTATATATATACTCTTCAATCAATGGGAATCCATACAGTTATCATACTCTTTAAGTACCCCCTAGCTTCGGTACGGGCACTAGAGAGAATCGAAGCCTTATCGGGTCACGCTCCATTGCTTACCGATTTTGGTCAGGCAGCTCCAGGTGCGAACTGTCATCAGTTCAAATTTGAACTGGGCTGGCTCACTAGGGAGGGTTTTCATGAGTTGATCAAAAAAGTGTGGCAGCACCAACCTCGTGGTGACACACCGATTCATTGATGGAATAATCGTATCCGTGCGTTGCGCCGATTCCTTTGTGGCTGGGCCAAACACACCGCTAGCATCTATAAGAAAGAGAAGTTGCGACTTTCTTCCTTAATTGATACTCTCGATAAAATCGCGGAGGCGAGGCCCCTTTCTGCCATGGAGATTGAGCAAAAAAAGTCATCTCAATGAGCAGTTAGCCCGTCTATTACGTGAGGAGGAAATTAAATGGTACCAAAGGTGTAAGACGGACTCACTTGTCCTAGGTGATGATAATACGAAATACTTTCAAATGTTGGCCAATGGCAGACATAGAAAGAAAACGTATCTTCGCTCTAGATCAGGAGGAGGGTCGGATCGAGGGGGACGCCTCACTAAAGAACTTCATTACTAAGTATTACAAAGAACTTTTTGGTCCATCAGCGGATACAACGCTCAAGATGGATGAGTCTATTTGTCATGACATTCATCAAGTTTCAGCCGCGGAAAATGATTTCCTAACCTCTCCATTCTCTGAGGAGGAAATTCGGACTGCGGTGTTTCAGATGGAACATAACAAGTCTCCGGGTCCGGATGTTTTTTTGGCGGAGTTCTATCAAAGTTTTTGGGAAATGATAAAATCAGATTTGGTTCAGCTGTTTAATGAACTGCATGCTCACAAACTTGACATCTCCCGTTTAAATTTTGGGGAAATTATTCTTCTACCTAAGACGAAAGATGCTAGTCGGATTCAACAATATAGACCGATTTTCTTACTAAACGTAAGCTTTAAAATCTTCACCAAGGTTGCGACTAACTGACTGAACGGGGTGGCAGACCATGTAGTCAAACCCACTCAAACATCTTTCATGCAAGGACGGAACATATTGAATGGTGTTGCTGTTCTACATGAAACAGTCCATGACCTTCATCATAAAAAGTTGAATGGAGTCATATTTAAAATTGACTTCAAAAAAGCTTATGATAAAGTGAAATGGCCCTTTCTGTTGCAAACTTTACGCATGAAGGGGTTTTCTGATACATGGTGTCAATGGGTAGAGAGTTTCGTGTCTGGAGGTAGTGTGGCCATTAAGGTAAATGATGATGTGGGCAACTACTTTCAGACTAGAAGGGGCTTCGTCAAGGGGACCCCGCATCCCCGATTTTGTTGAACATTGTCGCTGATATGCTAGCTACTCTTGTTGAGAGGGCCAAGATAGCTGGTCAAGTCACCGGTGTCATTCCTCATTTGGTAGAAGGAGGCCTATCTATTTTACAATATGCGGATGATACCATTCTGTTCTTGGATCATGATTTAAAAAAAGCCAGAAACCTTAAATTGTTGTTATGTGCTTTTGAGGAACTCTCTGGACTCAAAATTAATTTTCATAAGTGAACTCTTCTGCTTCGGCGAGGCCGCAGAAGTAGCACAAGATTATGCTGAAATCTTTGGCTGTCAGCTCGGACAATTTCCGATTCGTTACCTGGGTATCCCCATCCATTATCGGCGCTTGACTATAGTTGAATGGAAGCATGTAGAAGAGAGACTAGAGAAACGCCTGGCCAGTTGGAAGCCAAACTCTTGTCCTATGGGGGTCGGTTAATTTTGATCAACTCAGTCCTCACCAATATGGTTCTTTACATGCTATCATTCTTCCATCTACCAAAAGGAGTGCTTTAGCGTCTAGATTACTTTAGATCAAGATTTTTTTGGCAGAGTGATAATGAAATCAAGAAATATCGTCTGGCTAGGTCGAACGTATTATGTCGTCCTAAAAGCCAAGGGGACTTGGAATCCAGGACCTTGAGATAAAAAACATTGCACTTCTCTACAAATGGGTATATAAACTACTCACTGAGAATGGTGTTTGGCAGGAAATCATTCGTAATAAATACGTGGGTTCCAAAGCAATCTCTCAGGTGTACTAGAAACCTGGCGATTCTCATTTTTGGAGTGGGGTGATGAAAGCTAAGATTTCTTTTTCCAATTTGGAACGTTCTTGGTTAGGGACGGCTCCCAAATCCGTTTCTGGGAAGATACCTGGTTGGGGAGTAATCCCTTAAGTGTGCAATACCCAAGCTTGTACCAGATAGTTAGACATAAGTTTGTCACGATCAAACAAGTTTTGGGTCAGGAAAATCCGGATATTTCTTTTCGTAGGGACCTTATAGGACCTCGATTGACAGCATGGAATGAATTGCTCATCCGTCTGGGGGCCATCCAGTTGTTGGAGGAACCGGATATCTTTAAATGGAAATTGCATCAGAATGGCAAGTTTTCGGTCAAGTCCATGTATGATGCAATGGTCCATGACGAGGTCCCGATAGATAACAGGAAATTGTGGAAGCTAAAAATCCCTCTAAAAGTGAAGATATTCCTATGGTTTCTCAATAAAGGGGTGATCTTAACTAGGGATAATTTGGCATGACGAAACTGGCAAGGATGCAAAAAATGTGTTTTCTGCCATCATGATGAGTCCATTAAACACTTAACTTTTGAATGTAAGTTTGCTCGGTCTGTCTGGGCCATTGTCCAAATTGCTTCGAATCTTTATCCCCCACGTAGTGCACGGAATATGTTCGACAACTGGTTGAGGGGAATAGATAAACAATTTTCTGCAAACATTCTTGTGGGGGCGCCTTATGTTGGGCTCCGTGGCTCACCAGGAATGACATTGTTTTTAACCATAAATGTGTTTCATCTCCTATGCAGGTTATTCATATATGTTCGTGATGGCTCTGTATGTGGTCTATCCTGCAGAGGCCGGAGGACAGAGACCTTTTTATGATGGCGTCTTCTCGGCTCGAGCATTCAGCCAGGGAGGTTTTCTACCACCATGGATGGCGATGTGATCTTCGGATAGGATTGGCCACATCATAGGCTGGCTTTATTTGAGTTTGTCGTAGTGGCTGTTTGAGCCTTCTCTTTTTTCTTTTCGACTTTTTGGACTTGTTGGCTGTGTGCATCTTGTTATGCAGAGTCCGGGCGTTCTATGATGCGATTGTATCAACTCGATATTTCAATTCAATGAAAAGCCCTTTATCGAAAAATGGAGAGCCAGAAGGCCAAAAAATCGTAGAAGATGCGGTGGCCACCGGTGGGCGTGCGACGCCACAACACTCATCCGGCAGCGCAGTCACCCGCACATAAGCACCACACGGGGCGTCCTCATCCCTCAGGCTTAATAGAACTTTGTAGTGCAGCCATTTGCCTCACTATATTTTATAGAAATTACACATGCCGGACGATCATGACTTCAAATTACATAAAAAATAATTATTCATCAATTTACATCATGTAAAGATACCTTTTGAAGCTCACATGTCTTCCTATATTACATGAATGTGTATAATTTTGTATTTACATGTATTATCTCATTAATACTACTGCAACATAATATTTTCCTTATATCTAAGATCTTATTCCTAGGGAATTTAAGACATCATCTATGTTTTTATCCCTAGCATTACATGCAATTTGTGACAACAACTGTGATTTTGCAATAGAAATAAATTTTCTTGCAAATCTGGACGAAATTCTAATAAGAATTATAAATTGTCATACTTAATATGACAAGCCCAAATTTTATCTGTGAATCACAATGTATTAGTGGCATCTACTGCATTATCTGCAGATTATCCATCATTACTGTGAGGTCTGCATCTTGTCAATTTTACAAGATCATTACCTTCAAAGTGCTCTTCCAAATATTAATATTAGACGTGACTACCTCAAGATGTCATAAGGTAATATTAGCATCTACTGCAAAATTTTGCAGATTATCCACTATTACTGTGAGCTCTACATCATGTCATCCTGACATATGACTACTTTAAAGTGAATTTCTTAAATATAGCATAACATAAGGTAATAGAGATATGGACATCTACTGATAAAAGTCTGACTATGTTTTCTATTACTGCGAGATCCACACCGCATGCGGTGATTATCTTCAGAGTGTTATCCTATATAAATTTAGGTCTACACATATGGTTATAAACCATCAACTATTCCAGATTTTGCTCCTCTGAAGCAATTGTTGCTGTTCACTAAAATGATTTACTATCATAGTGAATTAATGCATGATCATTACATGTTGAATGGTATTATCTACCAATATCGATTATTCAAGCCTCATTTTTCTTGGATAAATCCTAGAGAATTACACAAATATATGCATACCCCGGTAATTACCTTCTATTACATTGGTTAAATACAAGGCAGTGGAGCCTATGTCACTATTTTTAATTATAGTGTCGTCCATCCATCAAGATGGATATCATAATTTATAGCAAGTTCTCAAACACTGTTGCAATATAGACAGCACATTGTGGTTATACTTTCATGTGACTAAGCAATGTTACACATGCAACATCTATCTTTTTGGCAGTGACTCTAAAGTTGCAACGTTCATATGCATTTTATATGTCACCAACTTCACTTAGTTCTCAAACTAAGTATATGATGGATGAATACTTATTCACCTTGAATATTTCCCTAAGAGAAACATGCTGCCATGTGCACATCACAAATGATCACCTAGTCGTTTTTAAAGACCTCAAGTCTATCGCAACTCACTTATGTCAATTAATCAATTTCGAATTGAGATCTCATGATCAAATATTTTCATATGTAGATCCGGTTGAAATGCCCTTAATACACTTTACATCCTACCATATTTCCATGGTAAAGAAACATATAATTTCTTAAAATCATCAGATTCACCGAACGGGTGCTATACCATTTATTTGAAACATTTTCTAGTACAGAGACTACATATGCAAGTGAGTGGTCACAAAAATGAACCACGAGGAATTCAAAGTAAAGTGTGGGCTAAAACACAAAAATACCTATTCATAGGGAATATATCATTTTCAAAAAATTACAACGACAACTCTCAAGTTTGTCTAATGTGTGGTTATACAAATATCGTACCTATCATTACCAAACCCTCAACCTATGGTCAAACCGCACTACAAAATTGGGATAAATTTGAAATTTTGCAAACTTATAACTAGAAAATATTTTGGTAAATGACTGTTCTCAAATCTTCAATGGAAGGAGAGAACCAAAAATCTAGTGCAATAAAAAGATGGTGAATTCCTTTGCACTGATGATATGTTTGCATAATATATTTTTCATTAATGTTCGAGACCTCATGTAATCTCCTAATTATCCCAAAATATCATTAGTCTATACTTGTACTACCACATGTTGTAGGATGTCCAATATCATATCCCTCGGATACGATATTTGATAAATTTGACTGTATGTTTCATTTCATACTCAATATTGTTGCATACACAATAATTTTCTAAATATTAATAAATTCAATATTTGGTTGCATAAC
Organism: Aegilops bicornis; assembly: GCA_021605145.1. NCBI lineage: Eukaryota > Viridiplantae > Streptophyta > Magnoliopsida > Poales > Poaceae > Aegilops > Aegilops bicornis. The sequence continues at coordinate 713,270,589 of CM038672.1, read as the reverse complement.
ATTAGTTATCCTAGTTTGGGGATGATTAGAAAATTATTGACAATTCTGTTGGTCACAACTTATCTCTACTCTTATAAAAAACAGAGTTGGTGATGATGGTGTGTCTGCCATCCTGCAATATAGGCCGTCCGATTTATATCTGGCGTATAGGAAGGAAACTATGGCAATTTTGCAAAAAGATATCCACATCCCTCTCCACATTTGCAAATAAGGTCTTCCCTCGTTCATCCTTTTCTCCCACAAGATAAACTACTCGTACAAATGCATCTTGATGTTCCGTGCAACGCATGTGCATCTTGCTAGTCAAGTTACAAATTTTCCCAAATCATCAAATTTTATGTGCACCGTATGTGCCATAGGGAAATCAGTTTTAAGGCACTCTCACCTTAAAATTCTAAGCAGACCACTTATTCTTCAGTGGATACATTCAAAAGATATATGTGGATTGTTGAACCATTATCTTGGGTAATTTAGACACTTCTTGGTACTCATAGGAACATTTATAAAATGATTTCAAGTGTGTCTCTTATCACACACAACCATGCATGATCTTACTAAATAAATTGATCAACTTTTAAAAGTAAGAGAAAATTCTCTTGAAAACAGGATCTATAAACCCATTCGAATGAACAATGTTGTTGAACTCATTCGATGAGCTTTTTTTTGCATTTAGTACTTTATGTACATACCCAGAATGGTTTAGCTAAATTTCTTTCCGTGACCACTATTATAGAATTGTAAATTTACCAGCCTCTTGCTGGACACATACGGTCTTACTCGCCGTAAGTATGATCTAAATCATACTAACTACATATCATTCTACTTTCCCTTTGTAGTAACTACGTGGAAATCAACAAAGTATTTCCCATCTGCGATAATTCGGTTACATACCGATATCACCACTCCAGCTTACATCAATGGGCCCACACAGAAAATTAGGGATCCATGTGAGGAATAAAAATTTATCCGTCAATCAAAATTATTCATAGCCCGTATGCTGATTGCATCAGCAATAAGTATAGTTTCCGGCATTAGGGGGAGATAAGTGCCACAAAGAATGCCGAGAAATAAACTAGAAAATGTTATTGACATTCTATCCTTATATCCACGTACTCAAAGAATCTAAACTAGAAGTTTACAGAATCATATATTTGCAACACAGTGCAAATCTGCCACATACATTTACTGATGACAAGGTGTCACTAAATTGTATATTCCTGCAGTAAAGTGTCAAAAAGAGTGGAGGTACCGATAAACCACTCTTCTCCCAAATGAGAGCAAGAGGGGAGAAAATCTGACAACATGAGATATAACTTCTCATATGCTTCATGAAACTGAGGAAACCAAATCCTTAACCAGTAAATGTAGTTTAACATCAAGTTGAAAGACACCTCACTGAATGCTCATCATCCAAAGCCCAGCATAAATGTGCACAAATGTTTTGGTGCTGGGACATCGAAACACCTTGACTCCATTTGTTGTAGGAAATCACAAGGATTTAAAAGGAATAAATATATTATCCACAAACTTCAGAATTCCATCAAAATCATATAAACTAAAGACTACATTTGTCGACACTCATATTTGGTAGAGTGCCTCTTGCACTCATATTGGTTTACGTAAAAGGAAGTATTAAGGAAGAAGAGCACTCACACATCAAATGAATGGTATTTACCGCAATAATACCTACTCCTCATAAGTATCTTCCAGATGGAATACTAAAAACTTCTCATTCATAGACAAAGTCAATGAGGTGGTGAGAAAGCAACTTGTAGCAAAAGGTTTCATGCAGAGACCCAACATCGACACGATGTAACATACCCTCTTGGTATGAGTGGAATTATGTTCAATACTAAATATTATCGGCAATAAAAATTATCCATGTAGTTAATGGATGAAGTGACTACATACTCATATCGCCACTGCCCTCGTAATCTATACTGAAGTCCTTCAAGGGCTTACAATTCTGAATCCAAAAATAAATCGCAACATTTTTGTGTAAAAATTAGAAGTCGCTCTATAGCTCAAAATAGTCGAAAATCATATGGTACTACCGACTAAATGAGTTTCTTCTTCAAAAGAATTAGTCAAATAATGATGATTGTTTATGTGCTTTAATAAAGAAATCACAAATTTCATTTCCTTACATCGCATCAGCGTATATCGAATATTTCGTCATCAATGTCTCTACAAGACCTAAACATACACAAAATCATCTCAAGACGGAATATTTGGATTCAACCAAATTTAGCTCAAGTTTACTAATTGAGCATTCTCTCAAGCATACATATCAGTCTACATATATCCAAAACATATGCAAGAAGTTCAATGTGGATATATCATACCAACAAAAGACATGTATGGTCATACTACCCCTGATATTGTACAAATCCGTTCATACCTAGGGGTGATAATGAAGTGATACCAGGACCTGAAGTTCTATATCTCACTAATGTTGAAGCACTCATATAATTGCAAACTATGTCAGGCCCGACACTATATTTGCTATGTTTGTTCAGAGTGCAACCCCCAACAAAAGTATATGGTCGATATAAGAAATATCAACTTATATCTCAAGCTCACAATAAATCTTGGACAATTCCATCAAGAAAATCAAGATATGACCATGATGTGATGTAATGATATTGGCTCTTTATTTGACCCCAATAGTGCCATATCGATGACTGAATTCCCTGGAATAGTCTTCTGGTGGAAGTCATCTAAATAGACTTTAACGATTACTTCCACTTACCATTCTGACAATAATTTCTTTATCTAATTGTATTGCAAAAATATGCATGGTTCAGCAGAATGATTAGCCACACTCAAAATCATGTGCTCGAGATTCATCAGAATCACATACCTTGATATATCAAGATGCAACCACTTGAATTACTCGAAAATCACTTATCCTCACGAATTATAGGAAGTACGAAAACAATTTCCAAAAAAATATTGGAAAATAAAACAGATTATTCATAATGTCATGATCATGTCAATGGAATTGGTCCGACACATCCTCCCAATTTGCAAAGTTCAGGGGAAAATCTCCCAAATTATAACTTGTTAACAATCATCAGGTTGCATATATTGTACTCTTTTTCCCTTAATAAGTTTTCCCTCATGATTTATCATAAAAGGTTTTTAACGAGACAGTATAGATACAAGTGTTCACATATGCCATATAATTTTCTCCTTATGTTTTCTCACTGGATTTTAAAGGACTTTTCAATGGCATGTGGGATTGCAATCTTTTCCCTTTATGAGTTTTCTCTCAAAGTTTCTCACAATGGTTTTAATGAGGCCATATCTTTTTAAGACCATATGCAATACCTGCAAGTTTTTCCCCATTAGGGTTTTTAAAGGAAAGTATACAAAGCATATTTATTGTTCTCCAAACTCACCAAAGAGTTTTGTCCTTCTTCAAAGGTTTTTCTCATATGAGTAATCAAGAGACAATAATCATTATATGTTGCATCATTTTCTCATAATTATTCCACTGGGTTTAAAGGAGTTTTAAGCAACATATCTACACTATTCTCCTCATATTTTTCCCATGGAGTTTTTAGGAGAGACTCGAAAGATTATACAAGGATTCTCAAGGCAAATTGTACAAACAAGCCTTCGTTGTTATACTATTTAAGAAGCGGTCTGATCCAAGGTGGAGTGTTAGAAGTAGTTTGTAGTAAATGTTTGTCTGCTAATTACCACATGTTAATTAGTGAACCGACCTAGTTATTAGCAACCGCTAATGGTGGTTGAGATTTGTCAAACACCTTGTAACCGCTCCTTTGGGGGAGTCGGCACGTCCTGAACCCATGTGCCTATGCACACACTTAGTGAAAAATGCATTTTAAACACGTTTTAAAATGTCAAAAAATCCAAAAGAAAATTCCATGCATACATGTTCACAAATGTGTGTGCGCGGCACAAAGTTTTGTGAAAAAGATTCTTTTTGTTTTGTCTCCGCAAAAAAGACAAATTTCAATGCGCTTAATTAGCGTTTTACGACACAATTTTTTGTCTTTTTTTGCAGAGGCCACAAAAATTATTTTTTCGTGAAACTTTATGCACGGACATAAAACATGAAGACGTATCCGTGCAACCCTTTTCAGATTTTTTTTAGCATTTAGAAATGTGTTTTCAAAGTGGTTCATATGTACCCGGGTTCATCGATGCACTTTCCTCCTTTGGGGCTTGTATATATATAAAATCTTCAATCAATGAGAATCCGTACCGATTTCATCATTCGCTCCTCTCTCTCTCTCTCTCTCTCTCTCATCTTTCACTTTACGGGCGGAAAAACACATCGTTTCATCCCCCCACCCCCACCCCCCAACAAAGTTGGACAGAGCGCAAGTATCGCCACACACCATGTGTGTTACTGTTGCTTCCCTTTATCCTTTTTTAATTTAAGAATATTCTAAATACACATTTAAAAAATTACTTTAGTTAAAAAATTAAGAACTTTCACATAATTAAAAAATATTCAAGAAATGCAAAAAAATTGTATAATTATGAAAATGTTGAGAACATACAAAAAAATATTTGTGTCATTTAAAAATGTTTATACACTTAAAACTGTGTTCATGACAATTTTAGAAATGTTCATAAAATGTAAATATTGCTCGCATACTTTGTAAAAAACAAGTGTACTACATATCATTCTACTTTCCCTTTGTAGTAACTACGTGGAAATCAACAAAGTATTTCCCATCTGCGATAATTCGGTTACATACCGATATCACCACTCCAGCTTACATCAATGGGCCCACACAGAAAATTAGGGATCCATGTGAGGAATAAAAATTTATCCGTCAATCAAAATTATTCATAGCCCGTATGCTGATTGCATCAGCAATAAGTATAGTTTCCGGCATTAGGGGGAGATAAGTGCCACAAAGAATGCCGAGAAATAAACTAGAAAATGTTATTGACATTCTATCCTTATATCCACGTACTCAAAGAATCTAAACTAGAAGTTTACAGAATCATATATTTGCAACACAGTGCAAATCTGCCACATACATTTACTGATGACAAGGTGTCACTAAATTGTATATTCCTGCAGTAAAGTGTCAAAAAGAGTGGAGGTACCCGATAAACCACTCTTCTCCCAAATGAGAGCAAGAGGGGGAGAAAATCTGACAACATGAGATATAACTTCTCATATGCTTTTGCGGAAACTGAGGAAACCAAATCCTTAACCAGTAAATGTAGTTTAACATCAAGTTGAAAGACACCTCACTGAATGCTCATCATCCAAAGCCCAGCATAAATGTGCACAAATGTTTTGGTGCTGGGACATCGAAACACCTTGACTCCATTTGTTGTAGGAAATCACAAGGATTTAAAAAGGAATAAATATATTATCCACAAACTTCAGAATTCCATCAAAATCATATAAACTAAAGACTACATTTGTCGACACTCATATTTGGTAGAGTGCCTCTTGCACTCATATTGGTTTACGTAAAAGGAAGTATTAAGGAAGAAGAGCACTCACACATCAAATGAATGGTATTTACCGCAATAATACCTACTCCTCATAAGTATCTTCCAGATGGAATACTAAAAACTTCTCATTCATAGACAAAGTCAATGAGGTGGTGAGAAAGCAACTTGTAGCAAAAGGTTTCATGCAGAGACCCAACATCGATTACGATGTAACATACCCTCTTGGTATGAGTGGAATTATGTTCAATACTAAATATTATCGGCAATAAAAAAATTATCCATGTAGTTAATGGATGAAGTGACTACATACTCATATGCGCCACTCGTCTCAGAATCTATACTGAAGTCCTTCAAGGGCTTACAATTCTGAATCCAAAAATAAATCGCAACATTTTTGTGTAAAAATTAGAAGTCGCTCTATAGCTCAAAATAGTCGAAAATCATATGGTACTACCGACTAAATGAGTTTCTTCTTCAAAAGAATTAGTCAAATAATGATGATTGTTTATGTGCTTTAATAAAGAAATCACAAATTTCATTTCCTTACATCGCATCAGCGTATATCGAATATTTCGTCATCAATGTCTCTACAAGACCTAAACATACACAAAATCATCTCAAGACGGAATATTTGGATTCAACCAAATTTAGCTCAAGTTTACTAATTGAGCATTCTCTCAAGCATACATATCAGTCTACATATATCCAAAACATATGCAAGAAGTTCAATGTGGATATATCATACCAACAAAAGACATGTATGGTCATACTACCCCTGATATTGTACAAATCCGTTCATACCTAGGGGTGATAATGAAGTGATACCAGGACCTGAAGTTCTATATCTCACTAATGTTGAAGCACTCATATAATTGCAAACTATGTCAGGCCCGACACTATATTTGCTATGTTTGTTCAGAGTGCAACCCCCAACAAAAGTATATGGTCGATATAAGAAATATCAACTTATATCTCAAGCTCACAATAAATCTTGGACAATTCCATCAAGAAAATCAAGATATGACCATGATGTGATGTAATGATATTGGCTCTTTATTTGACCCCAATAGTGCCATATCGATGACTGAATTCCCTGGAATAGTCTTCTGGTGGAAGTCATCTAAATAGACTTTAACGATTACTTCCACTTACCATTCTGACAATAATTTCTTTATCTAATTGTATTGCAAAAATATGCATGGTTCAGCAGAATGATTAGCCACACTCAAAATCATGTGCTCGAGATTCATCAGAATCACATACCTTGATATATCAAGATGCAACCACTTGAATTACTCGAAAATCACTTATCCTCACGAATTATAGGAAGTACGAAAACAATTTCCAAAAAAATATTGGAAAATAAAACAGATTATTCATAATGTCATGATCATGTCAATGGAATTGGTCCGACACATCCTCCCAATTTGCAAAGTTCAGGGGGGAAAATCTCCCAAATTATAACTTGTTAACAATCATCAGGTTGCATATATTGTACTCTTTTTCCCTTAATAAGTTTTCCCTCATGATTTATCATAAAAGGTTTTTAACGAGACAGTATAGATACAAGTGTTCACATATGCCATATAATTTTCTCCTTATGTTTTCTCACTGGATTTTAAAGGACTTTTCAATGGCATGTGGGATTGCAATCTTTTCCCTTTATGAGTTTTCTCTCAAAGTTTCTCACAATGGTTTTAATGAGGCCATATCTTTTAAGACCATATGCAATACCTGCAAGTTTTTTCCCCATTAGGGTTTTTAAAGGAAAGTATACAAAGCATATTTATTGTTCTCCAAACTCACCAAAGAGTTTTGTCCTTCTTCAAAGGTTTTTCTCATATGAGTAATCAAGAGACAATAATCATTATATGTTGCATCATTTTCTCATAATTATTCCACTGGGTTTAAAGGAGTTTTAAGCAACATATCTACACTATTCTCCTCATATTTTTCCCATGGAGTTTTTAGGAGAGACTCGGAAGATTATACAAGGATTCTCAAGGCAAATTGTACAAACAAGCCTTCGTTGTTATACTATTTAAGAAGCGGTCTGATCCAAGGTGGAGTGTTAGAAGTAGTTTGTAGTAAATGTTTGTCTGCTAATTACCACATGTTAATTAGTGAACCGACCTAGTTATTAGCAACCGCTAATGGTGGTTGAGATTTGTCAAACACCTTGTAACCGCTCCTTTGGGGGAGTCGGCACGTCCTGAACCCATGTGCCTATGCACACACTTAGTGAAAATGCATTTTAAACATGTTTTAAAATGTTAAAACATTTTAAATAAAATTCCATGCATACATGTTCATAAAATATGTGCGCGGCATAAAGTTTTGTGTAAAAGATTCTTTTTGTTTTGTCTCCGCAAAAAAGACAAATTTCAATGCGCTTAATTAGCGTTTCTGACACAATTTTTGTCTTTTTTGCAGAGGCCACAAAAATTATTTTTTCGTGAAACTTTATGCACGGACATAAAACATGAAGACGTATCCGTGCAACCCTTTTCAGATTTTTTTTAGCATTTAGAAATGTGTTTTCAAAGTGGTTCATATGTACCCGGGTTCATCGATGCACTTTCCTCCTTTGGGGCTTGTATATATATAAAATCTTCAATCAATGAGAATCCGTACCGATTTCATCATTCGCTCCTCTCTCTCTCTCTCTCTCTCTCATCTTTCACTTTACGGGCGGAAAAACACATCGTTTCATGCCACCCACCCCACCCCCAACAAAGTTGGACAGAGCGTTAGTATCGCCACACACCATGTGTGTTACTGTTGCTTCCCTTTATCCTTTTTTAATTTAAGAATATTCTAAATACACATTTAAAAAATTACTTTAGTTAAAAAATTAAGAACTTTCACATAATTAAAAAATATTCAAGAAATGCAAAAAAATTGTATAATTATGAAAATGTTGAGAACATACAAAAAAATATTTGTGTCATTTAAAAATGTTTATACACTTAAAACTGTGTTCATGACAATTTTAGAAATGTTCATAAAATGTAAATATTGCTCGCATACTTTGTAAAAAACAAGTGTACTATTCAATAAATTGTCCATGAAACTAAAAAATGTTCACGCATTTAAAAATATATTCATCATAGTTTTTTTAAGTTCATGAAATGTTAAAAAAAATTAACGCAATTTTTAAAAACATGCATAACATACAAAAAAATCATAAACACTTAAGAAAAGTTTGCACATCTTTAGAAATGTACATGTTTTTTTGAAAAATATTCAACACGTATTTGAAAATGTTCATTGTGTATTAGAAAAACGTCTGGTGCGCATTTTATAAATGTTCAACATGTAATCAGATAAATGTTCCTCGTGTATTTGGAAAATGTTCAACCTGCACAGAACAACGAAAGGAAACACACTTGTTCGCCTGGGACTGGTGCATCTGGCACTTGAGTTGCGATTCGTCCGCGTTGCCACATAATGAAGGCTCCCGGCTAGTGCCAGGTTTCTCCTGCATTGAACGGATCTAGATAGAGCCATAAATCAATTCAATGCGGGTGGAATGATCCCAAATCAAAAAAATCCCCAAATCTCATGAACCCTAAACCTACACTATGGCGGAAATCACATACCCACAAATCCCTCTCTATGCCATTGTACACGAGGTCGTCGTTGTTGTCTGGTTCTTCGTCATTCCAAGAATGCATGACTGGTAAACGGCAGCGAGCACGAGGAGTGGCTGGTCGTCGACGACAAGTTTTTAGGGGTATAAACAAGCACTAGTGCAGAACCGGGCAATAGCACCGGTTCGTAAGGCCCTTTAGTGCCGGTTCCACAACCGGCACTAAAGTGTGGTCACTAAAGCCTCCCCCCCCTTTAGTACCGGTTCATCACGAACCAGTACTAAAGGCCAACCACGTGGCACGAGGTAGCTCCGGGGGCCGGGAGCCCTTTAGTACCGGTTGGTAACACCAACCGGTACTAAATGTTTAATGAGTTTTGTTTTATTTTTATTTTTCAATTAAATTTGTGTTATCAATTTAATTCTTTTTCGCTTGCTGGTATTTTACGATACTACACATTGTACACGTTATGCATATATATATATATATATATATATATATATATATATATATATATATATATATATATATATATATCAATGTCTCACAAACCATCATATTAATTAATTCACACATACACACATGTATAGCTATATACAATTTGTCCTACATATGCATGTTGCCTTGAGCCAGTGGCGTTAGCCTAATTGGTGCCTTCGAGCACGATGGGGCGGTGGCGGGTAATAGTATTCTCCCTTGGATTTATGACCTGGTCGAGCAAAAATCCCGCTATTTCCTCTTGAAGTGCTTCTCTACGCTCCGTTCTAGGAGCTTCTCCGCACCTCTGTGAACTGTTAAGAAGGAGATCAATATGCATGTGTATTAGTTGTGTGACTAGATATCGATAATGGTGTAAAAATTGTGAATAGTGTTTTGACAAGCGTACCCATTCCTGTCTTTGAGATCTGCTCCTTTCGGACGCCATCATGCGAATGTTCTCGCAAACGCAGAATGCACACAGATCAGACCCTAGCGTGCTTCAGGGCCTTTACGAGAATGGAATTTAATCAGATAATAATTAATCAAGCATGATAATTAAAGAGATGGCAGCTAGCTAGCTAGCTAGTACTACTTAATTACTTACCTTGGGTCGAAACCATTTAAGCTTTTGTTTCCATTCGCCTTCCGTTACGCTGATGAACCTTGCCCAAGCCCTGCCTGCCGACAAAGAAAATGAATAAAGGGGTTATTAAATAGTTCATATCATGGAAAATGACGAACTAAATAGGCCGAGATATATAGTTAATAATGATTGAAATTACCTGTTGACTATCCCAAACAAGATGTTATAGTCAGTTTTTTCTATGAGTAGTGAGTCCAGTATTTCAACTGTTCTGGCGTCAACTTTAATGATACACAAGACCCAGTGATATCTGCATGCACACACGTTTGCATGTCTTAATTAAGCGGGCATATGTAAGCAAAAACATGTAGCTAGCTAGTAGGCAAAAACAGAGAATTTGTAGTACAAGACAGTGTGACTCACTGGAAGTTGTAAGGAAGTAGTATATCTTCATTGTATTTGAGGAGCTTCAAGAACTCTAGCATGTTGTCCTCTACATCCTTTTGATGACGTGGATTTATTTTCCATGTGTATTCATTAACGGTGTTTGGGTCAATGAACCCAATGCCAAAGCGTCCACCTTTTCTCATTTCATATATCTTCATTCTGCATATAATACCACAGAAAAGAATATAGTGAGGATAATTATAGGTAATCATTGATCAAAAGGATCAGTACAGCTAGCTTGAGACTTAAATTACAGAAAGAAATCACTTACAGACAATAGCAACTGACGATAGATTTGTCGAGTGCGTCTTGATTGTATAACTGAAACAGTTCAGAATACTCAACGGACACAGCTTCCTCATGGAAGTAATGCTCCTCCTTGACATTCACTATGAGGGACAATCGATCAGAAATCTTGGTAATGTTCATGTACCATTGATGCAATTCATACATTCTCGTTGGGAGGTTCTTGACCTTGTCTGGATGGACCAAAGGTTGGCCCCGGACATATTTCCGTTTTATTTCATCCTCTCTAAGCACAGGCATGGGCTCGATCTCGAGGAGTTGTCCAACAGTGATTTTGAGAACTTCAGCCTGCATTATATGGTCCTCCGTTATTACCACATTGCCCACCTCGGGAAGGTAAACTGTTTGCCGCAATAATATTGGTAGCGCGTCTTGTCACGTGTTGTTGGCACAACAAGCGAGGGGATCGATTGCGCCGCCTGTTCTCCCAGCTGGGGAATTGTTTTCCGCATTTTTTGACAGCTGCTTCTTGTTTGCTCGATCCCGAGATCGCCTCCTTACGTAGACGTGCTTCTTCCTGATGTGGCGCTCATTGTCTGTGTCAACAGGCTTGGGAGCTGGTGGTTGAGCCATACGAATGAAGTGGTCAATCGTTTCCTCAGGCACTTTCTCCCTTGGCGGCGGTGGCGGTTTCGGTGCAAAATGGGCTTCCACCTCGGACTTCGATATGGCTGCGATTTCCTCCTCGGACCTGTCATAAGACCTCTGCGGAAGAGGCGTGAGGCTTGGACCATATTTATATCGCTTGCCTCACTTGTACTTCCTGTACTACCTCGACTCGTGCCGCTCGCACCATAGCTGCGGGTGTCTCTTCTGCGATTGCTTTGAGGCGGCGGAGACGCCGGCCGACGGGCTGAGTTGGACGAGGAGGAGTGGCCGCTGAAGATGTGCGGACTTGGAGGAGGAGTGGCCTGAGGTTGTGCGGACTTGGAGGAGGTGGACGTCTGACTGTGGCGGACTTGGAGGAGGAGGTGGCTGACACTTTGCGGACTTGGAGGAGGTGGCACGACACTTTGCCGGACTTGGTGGACTTGCAGGAGCGGGAGACTGCTGACTCGGTGGCGGACTTCGACGAGGAGTCGGATGACGCGGTGTCGGTGGCCTTCGAAAGATGATGCAATCCTTTTTCCATAGGATGATACGATGGTTGGCGTCTCCGAGAAAGCGCTCGTCCTCACCTCCGTGAATGTCAAGCTCTAGCCCGAATATGGCTGCACCACCTCGTCAACCATGACACGAGCATAGCCCTCTGGAATCGGGATGCAATGGTAGGTTGCTTTGGGGGTAACTGGAAAAGCAACGCCGTCCGCCACCTTCATGGATATGTTCTTCATTTTGACGTGTAGCTCGCAGCTAGTGTTCTCCGTGATGTCATCCACGGGATATCTACCCAGCATTGCATCGTCCGGGGCGGAACCCACGCTGCTTCTCTGCATGGATGGGGCGGTGCTATCCAATGTTGGATCATCCGCTAGCTGCTGCAGCTGCTGAGACCCCCTTTGCTGGCTAAGTGAGTCGATCTGCTCCTGCTGCCGCTGGAATTTGACTGCCAATTCTACTTGACTTGCTTCTAGGCCTTGAAGGCGTTCATAGTCCCGCTTCCTCTGCTCCTCCTCCATCTTCCTCTTCTTCTCCTCCGCAATCTTCTTTCTCGCACGGGTTCTGTAGTCGGTGTTCCAGTCTGAAAACCCCTCATACCACGGAATAAGCGCCCTTGCCTCGTGTTCTTCCCGGGTGTTCAGGATTTCCCGGTGTTGGGGAACGTAGTAATTTCAAAATTTTCCTCGCACACAGGACCATGGTGATGGCATAGCAACGAGAGGGGAGAGTGTTGTCTCGTACCCTCGTGGGCCGTGGCGGAAGCGATCACAACGTAGAGGAAGTAGTCGTACTTTCTCCTCGCGATCCTGCCGATCCCAGCGCCGTTACTCCGGCACCTCCGAGTCGATGATGACGTAGAGGAAGTAGTCGTACGTTCTCCTCACGATCCAGCCGATCACAACGCCGTTACTCCGGCGTCTCCGAGTTCTTGGCACACGTTCAGCTCGATGACGCTCCACGGGCTTCGATCCAGCAAAGCTCCGGGGAGGGGAGTTCCGTCAGCACGACGGCGTGGTGACGATCTTGATGTTTCACCGTCGCAGGCTTCGCCTAAGCACCGCTACAATATGATCGAGGTGGAATATGGTGGAGGGGGGCACCGCACACGGCTAAGGAACGATCTCAAGGATCAACTTGTGTGTTCTAGGGTGCCCCCCTGCCCCCGTATATAAAGGAGCAAGGGGGAGGGCCGGCCAGCCTTGGGGGCGCACCAAGGGGGGAGTCCTCCTCCTAGTAGGAGTAGGACTCCCTTTCCTAGTCCTACTAGGAAGAGGGAAGGGAAAGGAAAGAGAGGGAGAGGGAGAGGGAAAGGGGCTGCCCCTCCTAGTCCAGTCGGACTCCCCATGGAGGGGCGCACCACCTCCTGGTGCAGCCCTCTCTCTCCCCTCTTGGCCCAATAAGGCCCATAACTTCCCGGGGTTCGGTAACCCTTCCGGCACTCCGTTTTCTCCGGAAACTTCCGGAACCTTTCCGTGTCCGAATATAACCATCCAATATATCAATCTTTATGTCTCGACCATTTCGAGACTCCTCGTCATGTCCGTGATCACATCCGGGACTCGAACTCCTTCGTACATCAAAATACATAAACTCATAATATAACCGTCCTTGAAACCTTAAGCGTCACGGACCCTACGGTTCGAGAACAATGTAGACATGACCGAGACACATCTCCGGTCAATAACCAATAAGCGGGACCTGGATGCCCATATTGGTTCCTACATATTCTCTGAAGATCTTTATCGGTCAGACCGCATAACAACATACGTTTTCCTTTTGTCATCGGTATGTTACTTGCCCGAGATTCGATCGTCGGTATCCAAGACCTAGTTCAATCTCGTTACCGGCAAGTCTCTTTCCTCGTTTACGTAATACATCATCTCACAACTAACTCATTAGTTGCAATGCTTGCAAGGCTTATGTGATGTGTATTACCGAGAAGGCCAGAGATACCTCTCCGACAATCGGAGTGACAAAACCTAATCTCGAAATACGCCAACCCAACAAGTACCTTTGGAGACACCTGTAATACTCCTTTATAATCACCCGATTCGTTGTGACGTTTGGTAGTACCCAAAGTGTTCCTCCGGTAAACGGGAGTTGCATAATCTCATAGTTATAGGAACATGTATAAGTCATGAAGAAAGCAACAGCAACATACTAAACAATCAAGTGCTAGGCTAACGGAATGGGTCATGTCAATCAGATCATTCTCCTAATGATGTGATCCCGTTAATCAAATGACAACTCATGTCTATGGTTAGGAAACATAACCATCTTTGATTAACGAGCTAGTCAAGTAGAGGCATACTAGTGACACTCTGTTTGTCTATGTATTCACACATGTATTATGTTTCCGGTTAATACAATTCTAGCATGAATAATAAACATTTATCATGATATAAGGAAATAAATAATAACTTTATTATTGCCTCTAGGGCATATTTCCTTGATCTCCCACTTGCACTAGAGTCAATAATCTAGTTTTACTCAAGAATGATTCTAACACCCATGGAGTCTTGGTGCTGATCATGTTTTGCTCGTGGAAGAGGCTTAGTCAACGGGTCTGCAATGTTCAGATCCGTATGTACTTTGCAAATCTCTATGTCTCCCACTTGGACTTGGTCCCGAATGGAATTGAAGCGTCTCTTGATATGCTTGGTCCTCTTGTGAAATCTGGATTCCTTTGCCAAGGCAATTGCACCAGTATTGTCACGAAGATCTTCATTGGTCCCGATGCACCGTATAACACCTAGATCGGTAATGAACTCTTTCATCCAGACTCCTTCATTTGCTGCTTCCGAAGCAGCTATGTACTCCGCTTCACATGTAGATCCCGCCACGGCGCTTTGTTTAGAACTGCACCAACCGACAGCTCCACCGTTTAACAAAAACACGTATCCGGTTTGCGATTTAGAATCGTCCGGATCGATTGTCAAAGCTTGCATCGACGTAACCATTTACGACTAGCTCTTTGTCACCTCCATATACGAGAAACATATCCTTAGTCCTTTTCGTGTATTTCAGGATGTTCTTGACCGCTGTCCGATGATCCACTCCTGGATTACTTTGGTACCTTCCTGCCGGGCTTCTGCTAAGCATACGTCAGTCCGTACACAGCATTGCATACATGATAGAGCCTATGGCTGAAGCATAGGGAACATCTTTCATTTTCTCTCTATCTTCTGCTGTGGTCGGGCATTGAGTCTGACTCAATTTCACACCTTGTAATACAGGTAAAAAACCTTTCTTTGCCTGATCCATTTTGAACCTTTTCAAAACTTTATCAAGGTATGTGCTTTGTGAAAGTCCAATTAAGCGTCTTGATCTATCTCTATAGATCTTGATGCCCAATATGTAAGCAGCTTCACCAAGGTCTTTCATTGAAAAACTCTTGTTCAAGTATCCCTTTATGCTATCCAGAAATTCTATATCATTTCCGATTAGTAATATGTCATCTACATATAATATCAGAAATGCTACAGAGCTCCCACTCACTTTCTTGTAAATACAGGCTTCTCCATAAGTCTGTACAAACCCAAATGCTTTGATCACACTATCAAAGCGTTTATTCCAACTCCGAGATGCTTGCACCAGTCCATAAATGGATCGCTGGAGCTTGCACACTTTGTTAGCTCCCTTTGGATCGATAAAACCTTCTGGTTGCATCATATACAACTCTTCTTCCAGAAATCCATTCAGGAATGCGGTCTTTACATCCATTTGCCAAATTTCATAATCATAAAATGAGGCAATTGCTAACATGATTCGGACAGACTTAAGCATCGCTACGGGTGAGAAGGTCCTGACCCTGGGGGTCCAGCTCTTAGTAACCGGAGTGGCACCTGCATCCTCCATCTCTTTCTCAGACTTATCCCACTTAGGCATTGCCACCGCATAGCCACCTGGCCCCAGCTTATGGAACTTATCCTTTTTTCGGCATTCTTCTTGTTTATTCTCGACCGTTCCTTAGCTAATTCCGAATCCTTGAATTTCACGAAATCGTCCCAATGAGCACATTGGTTCTCTAGTGTTCCCTCGAATCTGGAGTCTTCCTTCCTCCCTTGACGTACTTGTTCCATTCATGATTCTTGTGGTTCTTGAATGCAACCGCCATCTTCCTAAGAGCAGCGTCCTTGACTTTTCTGCACATCTGCTTCTGTGAAATGATCTGGTAGGGTGAAATGTTCCATGAGAGTATCCCAAAGCAGATCTTTTTTATTCTTGTCGACAAAAGTAACATCTGGACGTGGAGCAGCGTCCTCTTTGCCTTTTGTCCTTTGTCTTTGCTGGCTCTCTCCATTCTTGAAAGGAGATCGAGTTGGTCCTTCACAAGAACTCCGCACCGACGAACGAACTTGTCCGCAATCTTCTTAGGCGCTAATGGGTCACCATTAGGTCTGACAGCCTCGATATTGTACTTTACGCCCTCCTTCAACTTTTTGTTCGGGCCTCGTTTCGTCCTTTTGCCTGAAGATTTGCTTGATCCGGATGGCTGAAAGAACAAAGATCGATTCGTTAATATATCTTCAAGTCATTTAAAACATGTGATGATCACGTAAACCTTCTTATATAAATATATATACCTCGCCGGTCTTTGTTGTTTCAGGATCAACATGTTCTTCGTCATCATCATAATCGTAGTTCATGACTTCATCAATTCGGTCGTCAGCGATCGAATATCATATCACCCTCTCCGGTGTTGTGTAGAAATTGAGCCGTCATAATCTTCTTCATTCTGATTATCATCTGGCCCGTATCATATCGAACATGGTCTGTTCTCCTCTCTCTGTCGGTATTGTCTGCCATAGCTTTTATTTAACTAATTCAAAAGAAATATAAAACAATTTAGTATTCAAATTACATCGTCTCGAATAATAGATATAATCTCGAATACTTCGTCTAGAATAATAGATACAATCTCGAATACATCGTCTCGAATAATATATAATATTGAATAGTACATCACTGGCTAGCTAATTAAACATCGAATACTACAGAAGAATCTAGGACACTTTCGCGGTTCTGCGTCATGGCGGTGGACACCCAAAGAGAAGGAACCCTCACGGGATCATAGCTGAAGTGAGATCCTCAAGATCTTGCCAGGTATTGGAGAACCTGCCGCCCTCTAACGCAACCATGTAGCGATGGACGTGCTCGTCCTCCTCCCTGACACGGCGACGTACCTCCTCCGGCGGGCCGGGTCCCTCCGCACCGAAACTGGCCCATGCGAACGCCACCAAACGAGATCGGGGTCGACGACGGGACCCGGGCCCGGTTCCTCATCAAGCGGCGCCCTCCGAGCAGCACCTCCCGGTGCCAGCCCAGTGAGCCCAGTCCGGACATGGGCGGCTGGGCGTCGTCGCAGACGGGTCGGCCAGCGAGGATGCGGGCGGGCATCGTCGAGAACAAATACTAGCTATATGCCCGCAAAAATAATATTTTTTAATGATTGGATTTTGATAACTAAAATTTCTAACATTTCTACTATTTCAAAAATCTATATACTATTTCATACTAATTAAGCATCTAACACTAAAAACAGAAAAAACAATTTCTATACATCCATTAAAAACAGAAAAACAACATTATACAAAAAATTCCATACTAATTATATCCATCTAACATGCATTCATACATATATACTAGTGAAAAACAATAATCTAAAAACTCTAAACTAATTAAACAGACAAAATACGTATATACTAATATATACATGCATTCATACATATATACGTGTATGTGTGTGTGTGTTCATCTTGCTTGTGTGTGTGTGTATGGGCTCGGGGAGGGGCGGCGCCCATGGTGGCCGCCGGGGGCGAGGGAGAGGGGTTAGAGGGGGAGAGCTCACAGCGGGGCGACGACGACGGCGAGGCGACGGCCGGGGGCAGCGACGGGTCGTGCGTGACGCTGGGCGGCGACGCAGGGACGGCGCGACGGGACGGGCCCGGGCGGCGACAGAGACGAGGGCGGCGACGGGACGGGGCGGCGACGGCGACGAAGGACGGCGACGGGCGGCGAAGGGGACGGGGCGGCGACGGCGACGGGTGGCGACGGCGACGGGTCGGTGACGGCGTCGATCGATCGGGCGGTTCAATGGGGAAACAGAGGAAGAAACAGAGGAGAATGAAAATTTTCAAAGTGTTGTATATATAGAAGGCACCTTTAGTACGGTTGGAGCCACCAACCGTACTAAAGGTCTGTTTTAGCCCAAGCAGCGGAAGCGACCCCCTTTAGTACCGGGTGGTGGCGAAACCGGTACTAAAGGCCCCCTTTAGTACCGGGTGGTGGCGAAACCGGTACTAAAGGCCCCCCTTTAGTACCGGTTTGTGCCACCACCCCGGTACTAAAGGGGTCTTATTGTCGCAGGTGCGGTCTTGACAAGTTTAGTCCCACCTTGCTAGCCGAGGCGACCGCACTGGTTTATAAACCCCGTGCGGTCGCTCTCTCGAGCTCCTCTCCAAAGCAGGCCCTCACTGGGCCTACGTGTTCTTTTGCTGCCTCAGGCCCATTTGGCCTTTATGGGCCTGCATCCTGGCCCAACAACAGGTTGGGTTTCTAGTCGTATGCAGGCCGCTCTGACCTAGTAGGCGGGCTTTTTTTGCTTTATTTATTTTTGTGTTGTTTTTTTGTGTATTTATAGTTTCTTTGTGAATATTTTGCTTTAGGTACAAAAAATTACAAACTTTCTGTTAGTGCCCGTAGTTTTCAAATTTGAATAGTTTAAATTTTGAATTATTTGAAATTAGTGTGAATCACTAGTTTGTGAATAATTTAACTTTAAAAATCAGTAAAGGCATGAAAGAATTTGTTTTCACATAAAATTTCTTCGCGTTTCAAATGCCAAAACACATAACTACCCTAACTATTACAGAGATTCCCCTTTGGGTATGAAACACAGAAGAAAGTGATGATAGTGAAGCCGATCACATCCCAGATCTTTGGGTGTGAAACTTTTTCTTCGCGTGTGTCCCATTGCGCCGTAACCATGGAAAATCTTCATCATTTAATGGGATGCTCGGGTCAATATTCACTATGAATGGAGAAATTTCATCAAACTTTTCATAATCTTCTGACTTGTCTGTCTCCAGAAAGAACTATGTGCCGCTTTGGCTCATCGTATGATGCATTCGCTTCCTTATCTTTTCTTTTTCTCGGCCTGGTAGACATGTCTTTCACATAGAAAACCTGTGCCACATCATTGGCTAGGACGAATGGTTCGTCTACATACACAAGATAGTTGAGATCCACTATTGTCATTCCGTCTTTGCGGGTCTTCCGTTACCCCGCCTCGTGTCATATTGACCCATTTGCACCGAAACAAAGGGACATTTAAACCACGTCGATAGTCAAGTTCCCATATGTCCTGTATATAACCATAATATGTTTCCTTTCCCGTCTTGGTTTCTGCATCAAAGCGGACACCACTGTTTTGGTTGGTGCTCTTCTTATCTTGGGCGATCGTGTAAAATGTATTACCATTTATTTCGTACCCTTTGAAAGTCATTATATTCGAAGATGGTAACTGGGACAGCCAGTACAGGTCATCTTCAATAGAGGTGTCATGCATGGTGCGTATGCGCAACCAGCTGGCGAAACTCCTGGTTTGTTCACGTGTAATCCAGTCATCAGACCGCTCGGGTGTTTGGAGCGTAGCAAATTCTTGTGTTCATCCATATACGGAGCCACCAAGGCGGAATTCTGTAGAACTGTAGTGTGCTTCGGTGAGAGAATGTCCGTCCATACATATTATTTGTTCCCCTCCTAGCGTGCCTTTTCCATCCAGTCTGCCCTTATGCATGATTCAGGAACACCAATCGGCTTAAGGTCAGGAATAAAGTCAATACAAAACTCAATGACCTCCTCATTTTGATGGCCCTTGGAGATGCTTCCTTCTGGCCTAGCACGGTTATGAACATATTTCTTTAAGACTCCCATGAACCTCTCAAAGGGGAACATATTGTGTAGAAATACAGACCCAAAACGTTAATCTCTTCGCATAGGTGAACTAGGGCGTGCGTCATGATGTTGAAGAAGGATGGTGGGAACACCAACTCGAAATCGACAAGACATTGCACCAAATCATTCTCAGTAACCTTGATATGATTTCTGGAGCGATTACCTTCTGAGAGATTGCATTAAGAAATGCACATAGCTTCACAATGGCTAATCGAGCGTTTTTCGGTAGAAGCCCCTCAATGCAACGGAAGCGATTGCGTCATAATCACGTGGCAGTCATGAGACTTTAGGTTCTGGAACTTTTCTCTGCCTTGTTTATTATTCCCTTTATATTCGACGAAGCCGACGGTACCTTATTATCGAGCAGGCAGTCAACGAAGATTTCCTTCTCTTCTTTGGTAAGAGCGTAGCTTGCATGACCCTGATATATGCCGTCTTCTCCGTGCATATGTTGCTGGTCCTCCCGTGCCTCAGGTGTATCTTTTGTCTTCCCATACACGCCCAAGAAGCCAAGCAGGGTCACGCAAAGATTCTTCGTCATGTGCATCACGTCGATTGCGGAGCGGACCTCTAGGTCTTTCCAATATGGCAGGTCCCAAAATATAGATTTCTTCTTCCACATGGAGTGCGCGTCCGTCGGCATCCTTTGGAACAGGTTGTCCGCCAGACCTTTCCAAATATCACCTTCAAATCCTTGACCATATCATGTACATCAGCACCAATGCGGTGGCGAGGCTTTGTCCGTGATCCGCATCAGCTTTGAAATGCTTGCCTTTCTTTCTTACGGGATGCCTGCTCGGAAGAAATCGACGATGTCCCAGGTACACATTCTTCATACAACTATTCAAATATATACGTCGGTATCATCCAAACAGTGCGTGCATCCGCGGTATCCCTTGTTTGTCTGTCCTGAAAGGTTACTGAGAGCAGGCCAATCATTGATGGTCACGAACAGAAACGCCTTTAGGTCAAATTCTTCCCCAATGTGCTCATCCCACGCACGTACACCTGTTCTATTCCACAGTTGTAAGAGTTCTTCAACTAATGGCCTTAGGTACACATCAATGTCGTTGCCGGGTTGCTTAGGGCCTTGGATGAGCACTGGCATCATAATGAACTTCCGCTTCATGCACAACCAAGGAGGAAGGTTATACAAACATAGAGTCACAGGCCAGGTGCTATGGTTGCTGCTCTGCTCCCCAAAAGGATTAATGCCATCTGCGCTTAGACCAAACCATACGCTCCTTGCGTCATCTGCAAACTCCTTCCCGTACTTTCTTTCGATTTTTCTCCACTGCGACCCGTCAGCTGGTACTCTCAACTTTCCGTCTTTCTTACGGTCTTCTCTGTGCCATCGCGTCGCCTTGGCATTCTCTTTGTTTTGGAACAAACGTTTCAACCGTGGTATTATAGGAGAATACCACATCACCTTGGCAGGAATCTTCTTCCTGGGGCGCTCGCCCTCGACATCACCATGCTCATCGCGGCTGATCTTATAGCGCAATGCACCACATACCGGGCAAGCGTTCAAATCCTCGTACTCACCGCGGTAGAGGATGCAATCATTAGGGCATGCATGTATCTTCTGCACCTCTAACCCTAGAGGGCAGACAGCCTTCTTTGCTTCGTACGTACTCTCGGGCAATTCGTTGTCCTTTGGAAGCATATCCTTTATCATTACCAGCAACTTTCCAAATCCCTTGTCAGATACACCATTCTCTGCCTTCCATTGCAGCAATTCCAAGTGCTGCCCAGCTTTTTCTTGTCATCTACGCAATTCGGGTACAACAATTTTTGTGATCCTCTAACATGCGCTGCAACTTCTTCTTCTCCAAATCACTTGCGCAGTTTCTCTTTGCATCGGCAATGGCCCGACCTAGATCATCAACGGGCTCATCTGATGCCTCTTCTTCAGCTTCTTCCCGCATTGCCGGCCCAGCTTCTTCCTGCATTACCGGCTCAGCTTCTTCCCCATTGTTGTATCATCGTATTCAGGGAACCCATGGCCGGGATAGCTGTCGTCGTCCTCTTCTTCTTCATTGTCTTCCATCATAACCCCTCTTTCTCCGTGCTTGGTCCAAACATTATAGTGGGGCATGAAACCGGACTCAAACAGTGGACGTGAATGGTTCTTGACGTAGAGTAATTGCGACCATTCTTACAGCCAGCACATGGACAAGGCATAAAACCATCCGCCCGCTTGTTTGCCTCAGCCGCAGCGAGAAAAGTATGCACGCCCTCAACGAACTGGGAGAGCATCGGTCATCATACATCCATTGCCGGCTCATCTTCATTACACAACACCGAATAGACCAAATTAATACAAGTTCATACATAAAGTTCATACAACACTTAAATGCAACAAACAAATAACTCTCTAGCTAAAGCATTTAAATGCAATAACAAATGCGATCAAGATCGCAACTAAGGTAACAATTGATCCAACAGCATAATGATACCAAGCCTCACTATCGATGGCATATTTTCTAATCTTTCTAATCTTCAAGCGCATTTTCTCCATCTTGATCTTGTGATCATCGACGACATCGGCAACATGCAACTCCAATTCCATCTTCTCCCTCTCAATTCTTTTCAATTTTTCTTTCAAGTACTCGTTTTCTCTTTCAACTAAATTTAACCTCTCGACAATAGGGTCGGTTGGAATTTCCGGTTCACATACCTCCTAGATAAAAATATCTATGTCAACTTGATGGGCATAATTTGTCATAAACATGAAATGCAACAAATAGTTTTAAAAGAGAATATACCACATCCGAATCATAACAAGGACGAGGGCCCGACGGGGCGGATATCAAAACCATGGCACTATGTATAACAAACAACGTCTGGGTAAGATAATTCTTATACGAGTAACTATATATCCAAATCACACAAACATCAATTTTTATATATAATTTCATGAACAAGAGGCTCACCACAAGGTGGTGCCGGCGACGGGATGGTGCGGGCGATCGACGGTGGTTACGACAGAGATTTAGAAGGCACTAAGTACACCACACCTACATATGCAAACTAAGTGTTATTTTGACCTCAAATTGCATATAAATCAAATACTAGCACATATATATATTTCCTCCCAAATTACTAAACTCACAAATTAATAACTATATAAACCAATGCAAGAGCTAATCTAGCAATGAGAGATGAAAGGACAAAGTTGCTAACCTTTGTGATCACTTGAATGGATGGGGCCTTCAAATCTTGACAAATTTTGGGCAAAATGTGTGATGAGCTCGAGGGGAGAAGAGGAAGAACAGAGAGGAGAGGAGAGGGAAAGGGGAAGAACAGAGCGAGCTGGGACGAAGGGTTTATATGCAGGAGGACCTATAGTACCGGTTCGTGGCACGAACCAGTACTAAAGGTGCTGGAGGGGGCCCAGACTGACAACATCCTGCCACCACCCTTATTAGTACCGGTTCGTGGCACGAACCGGTGCTAAAGGTTAGCCACGAACCGGTGCTAAAGGCTAGCCGTTGGAACCGGCACTAATGTATACATTTGTGCCGGCTCTAATACAAACCGTCACTAATGTGCTTCACGTTTGACCCTTTTTCTACTAGTGAAGTTTAATTGCACAAATTCCACACGAAGTGAGATTACAAAAGGATCACGGGGATGAACAAGCCATGTGTGTCGTCCCTGATCGAGAGGATTCGAAAACTTGGCTAACCTATCGGTGTCGTTATTAGCTGCTCGACCTTCGAAAGTAAAATCTACAGTTAAAAGCTAATGCTCTATTCTTGATCTCGTTGATGATGGTGCCATACGCCCATTTGCTTCCCTTTCATTGGCAGATGACTTGTTGGTCGTCGACGGCAAGTAGGAGAGGAGAGAGACTGGGAGAGCGAAAACAGCCAGTAACAAAGAGATGGGTTGGGCCCGAGCAGTTGACGGCTGTTAATGGCCTCTCCGTCTTCCCCGCCCACGTGGCCTGACGGGTGGAGTCTGGGCTGTCATAATAGGGCCAAGTTTCTAACCAACCGGTCATTTGTATTTTCTGAGATGAAAAACAAAAAATGTGATAGCTATCAATGACAAAAAAAAGGAAAAGGTAGTTCCGAGGAAGCCTTACCCTAAAACCTGTGGTTTTAGACTAGGGTGTGGCTAGGACTCATCTAGATGTGACATAACTATGTCACATCTAAGCATGACACTCACACAAAATCAGCAAAAAAACAAATTAAAAATATTTTGTACAAATCTTGGAGCCCCCTATTATGTGATGAACTATTTAGATGTGACATCCAAAAAAAAACATCTAGATGTGAATTAGTCATTCTGTTATATTAACTCAGTGTAAAGATGTGCAAACCTTCTAATTTCTTTTGTTCCTTTCTTAGTGTGCCAACCTGATTGCATGTCCGTGAAACGCTAGAAATAAAGAGTAGCATGATACACGACGGCTAGGCCATGCAATGCAGTCAAGCTAGGCTGCTTAACTAGAGTGGAATAAGTACAGTGCAGTCATATCATATGTAGACAAGTCACGCCAGCCGCCTCAGCCTGACAGTGATACACCACGTCTGGACCACGCAACGCAACACAATCATGCTAGGCTGCTTAATTAGAGTGGAATAAGTAGTGTGGTGCCTGTAGCGACGGAGAGCTTCCTGTGTGATGGTATACTGAATGTGATAACATCTTATATTATGAGATGAAAGCCGGAAAGAGTATGTAGACCAGTCAGGCCGGCCACCTCAGCCTAACAATGATACTCCAATGGAGGCAAAGGATAAGGTCAATATCACAGAGGTGAGAGCACACAAGTTACTAGTGACGCAAATTTCGTCTTCCATATGCGTCCAGTCCAATATCGCATACTACAAGAAACATGAATAAGATGATGTAGGAGGTTCCTTAGATACTTTAGAGTGCTCTAAGGGCTCGTTCCCTATTAAGTATGTGAGATACCCTGCACTATGATAAACTTAGGAGAGAGGATATCCAACCACTTATTGATAAGATCATGAAAAGGATTGCTGGATGGAGAGGGAAATTACTCTCTTATAAAGGGAGGATTGTCCTCATCCAAGCATGCCTAGCCAGCATTCCTGTATACTTACTATCCTTCTTCAAATACTCAAATGGCAAACTGCCTTTGGAATGATTTTAAAGTCCACATGAAGCTTCATTTAGCCAACTGGAAACAGGTCTGTATGAAAAAAGAATTTGGGGGGCTTGGCATCCCAAATCTCCAAGATATTAACCTTTGTCTCCTTGGATCTTGGGTCAAAAGATACTATGAGGGTGAAGGGAAACCTTGGAAATTGATGATAGACCAAAAATTTATGAGGGGTGAGACAAATTAATGTTTTTGCCCCCAGCACCTCCACTAATGTTTCTAGGTTTTGGAAAGGAGTCAAATTCATCATCCAAACGTTGAAATTTGGGTATAGATGGAAAGTAGGAATAGGAGATAGAACCAGGTTCTGGGAGGACACTTGGTTTGGTGCCCCCCCCCCTAGCAGTTCAATTCTGGCACATTTACATGCTCTGTAATGAGCAAACTAAAAGTATTAGGTAGGTCTGGGATGGTGAATCCTGAAACTGACTTCTAGAAGGAATTATGACAATAAGCTGATGGAACAATGGTACCAGCTTGTTGAGATAGCTAAAGGAATTACCTTCAGCAATGACCCTGATGCCCTCATTTGGCAGCTTGAGAGCAAAGGGGTCTACTCTTCTAGTTCTTTATATCATGTGATCAATTTTAGGGGTGTGCAACTGCTGTTTTTGCCTGCGGTTTGGAAACTAGTGGTGCCACCCAAGATCCATGTGTTCCTTTGGTTATTTTCACAGAACAAACTAATGACCAGAGAGAACTTGAGGGAAAGGCACATTATTAAGCCATTAGAATGTGTATTCTGTGCCGGAAATGAGATAAATCACCACTTATTCTTTGACTGTGTTGTAGCCAGGAGTATTTGGACTTTTATCAGTTGCTATTTCCAGAAAGAGCTGGGCACAAACTTTGAGTCTGTAGCTCGCTTTTGGATTTCTAATAAAAATAATTTAGCTTTAAATGTGGTTAGCTCTGCAGTCCTATGGTGTTTATGGAAATATAGGAACTCTATGATTTTTAACAACACCATTTGAACTTCTATTACTCAGGTGTGGGGTCTGATTCACATAATGCTCAAACTCTGGGTGATTCTGACTCCGTAGGCAAGAGAAAACCAAGTGGAGGCGTTCTTGGGTGCTCTGGCGAAACTGCTCCGACAACCCCTGATGATCTTGAGTGGTTGAAACTGAAGAACGACATGTTTGATGTTGGTGCAAGCTGGAACAACCTCAGGATCTCGGAAGACGGGAGCTGCTTCCACTCCCCTGTCAAGAAGCGAGACACCAATGATAAAGTCGCGGTAAACAGCCCCGTGTTCACCATTGCGATCTGCTGGTCGCCCCAAGCTGCTCTGGCGCCGCCGCTCAAGTTCAGGAGGGGGGAGGAGCCAACAGCGATGTGATTTCGACTTATTGTCTCTGAAAGTTTAGAGCCTAGGAGCTTAGCTCATCCTGCTAGTTTTGTTTTCACTCTGTATTCCCCTGCCTAGGCATCAGCTTCCCTGATGCGCTGGTCGGATGGCTGTAATAAGTTTGAACCCTTTTAGCTGGGGCTGTGAAAACAGACTCTATTGGTTTCATTCCTGTTAATGGAATCGGCGAGAGGCCTTCCTGTTCATCTAAAAAATGTCCTAAATGGCCATCAATCAGACTTAATTACTCCCTTGAGAGTAGCATGATACACGACAGCTGGGCCATGCAATGCAGTCAAGCTAGGCTGCTTAACTAGAGTGGAATAAGTAGAGTGCAATCATATGTAGACAAGTCACACCAGCCGCCTCAGTATGATAGTGATACACGACGTCTGGACCATGCAACACAATCATGCTAGGCTGCTTAATTAGAGTGGAATAAGTATAGTGTGGTGCCGGTAGCATGGAGGCTACCTGTGTGATAGTATATTAAATGTAATAACGTCTTATATTATAAGACGGAAGTTGGAAGGAGTATGTAGGCAAGGCGGAAGGAGTATATAGACAAATCACGTCGGTCACCTCAGCCCGACAATGACACTCCAATGGAGGCAAAGGATAACGTCAATATCGTCTTCCATGTGCGTCCAGTCCAATATCGAATAGTACGGAGAAAAATGAATAATATGTCCTAAATGACCATCATTCAGACTTAATTACTCTCTGGTCCTTGAGAAAATTTTATTTGCATACCTGGTTCTTAAAAGAGTCTTGGCGTCCTTGAGAGTGTTTCAGTGTGTGTGAAAGGGTGTGACATCAGTCCTACATACTTAAAAGGTTGATCCTCAACACTAGCAATTCTTTCAACATGCATATTGTCCACGTCAGCATGGTGCCACATCAGCATTCTGTTTGCAAATTCTCTAACCATGCAGCCATGCATCACGTATGAACACAACTATCGTTTAATTCTCCTAGCATACACATCGCACATCAGCACAAATGAAGTGTCGGCCGTTTTAGTTTCACCCGATTGTTCCTTTTTGTTTCCAAAAGTAACAGCCGAAGCACACCGCATTCCTATGTCTTCTCTAAAGAAAAACAATCTTTTCACCCATCCACATACAACCATGGAAGACAAGCCGTCCATGCCACCCCATCTGTCGCCGCGCCTCCTCATAGGCTACAAAGTCGGAGACATGAAATGCCGCCGGTGCCCATCCAGGAGCATGACCCACCGGCTGCTCCAACTGATGGGGCACCGGTGACCCTTCCCTCGCATGATTCAAGATGGGGCCGCCGGCTTCTCCTGTCGCAGGATCCAGATCTGATGGGGCCGCATCGGCCTCGACCGCAAAGCCTCCAATTGTAGGCGACCTCAAGTTCGTGGTGAGGTAGAAGTTCGAGCTCAGTAAGATTGGTACAACTAACATGATCCCTCATGACTTCTCGTATGTTGATAACATTTATGTACGAAACTATGTAGACCAACTGGGCTCATTGTCGTGATCTACCATCATCAACCACATTGATATTTCATATTTGACATCCATCTCAAGATGGCGCCGCCCTTATTGGCCATGGCACATCTGCTTCGTGCAAATCCAGTGAGGCATCCTGGCTGATACTGACTGATTCTACCACATTCTCCTTCTTGAGGCGTCCGTTAATTCTGCCCTGCTCATCCAGGTTTATATTGAAGAGGAAAGAGAATGTAGCCTACAAGTGGTTCTTAAATCCAATGATTTTCTTCATAAGGTTCTAAGACAAATTGTCACTATTTTTCTGCTATAGCTATGGATTTAAATTTCTGTTGTACAATATTCCTCTCCATGCAATCTGAATGCTTCACATACATCACTAATTTATAGGTTAAGCGAAGTCACGTACATGAGAAGAATTGCAAGCCGCGGTTTATTTAGCTCTACAGTAGCAATCTGAAGTGTACTAGTAATATCTTTGAATCCTTGCCTATATTTGAAATACTATATCATATTATTTAGTCATAGTGTTATCTTTTTTTATATGTGGGTATTACTTAAAAAAATCCACAACATATTCCCGTAGCAACGCGCCAAACGTCATATTTCAGTTTAAGAAATTCAGCAGCAACCAAAATCACCAAAATTCAGTAATTTCGGTTTGTATTTTGGACAAAAGGCCGAAATATTCAATTGAATTTAACAAAATGTTTTGATTTTTTTAATTCATATGTACTACTGAAATTGCTGTATTTTTTTGGCTGAAAGGTAAATATTTCAGTGTACACTGAATTTAAGTACGTTAGTAGACTTCATCGAAATTCCAGTAAAGTGAAAACCATGACTAGAACTCCTGGTAGCAATTACAGCCAATTTTCTTACACGTGACACACTCCTCAATAACAGTATTTAGGTTTTTGTTCTACCTATAGCCACAATAACATCTGTTCTTTTATATATTACTGAAAAGAGGAAATGACCCACATAGTTTAGAAACTCCACACCATGGTGTGGAGGCTGTGAGCATATAGCCACGGTAGTGCCGAGGTACACAAACACGTTGCAAAGCTACATTTTATGGAGAGATTACATTTACTCTGTCAATCCCCAGCTATTGAAGGAGTGAGATTGTTCATCAAGTAGGCTCTGCTTTCTTGTATCAGTTTATCGATTCCTCCTGGGGATTATTTGGATGTGATAGCCCTTTGAAACACGATCTCCGATATGCGTTGCACTTCGCCTCCTTTTATCTCCTTCCATCTGCCCAAGATTTGTTCAATGAATTCCTCATAAGAATATGTGTATGTATACATATACATATGCATAGATATCTTTTTAATTACACCAAAGGTACCTGTACTTTGTCACCAAGGTGTGAAGGAAGAGCGCGATCTGGATTCTGCTGAACTCTGCGCCCACGCAAAGCCTTAGCCCCCCTCCGAACGGCATGAAGTTCTTGAGCAGAGTGCTCTTCTTCGACTCATCCTGCCACCTCCATGGATTAAAGGCCAGGGGATCTTCATACAGTTCTGGGTTCAGATTGACAGATATGGGGCTGATCATCACCAGCCAGCCGGCGGGGATCGTGTAGCCTGTGGTTGCGAGCGTCAGGAAGGAATATATGGTTCAATTGCCAGGCCGTAAACTAGCTAGCACGTCCACTAGAAAACATGTTGATGTCTAAGCTGCTGAGATCGAGTACCTTTCACTTGCACGTCTGTCAGTGTCTTCCTGAATATTCCAGGAGCCACGTTACTAAGGCGAACTATCTCATTCGTGACCTGCATACACAAAATGTTGGGCTTCAGCTTCAATATATATGCATGCATTCAAACTTGTAATGCTGTTGTAGGACTAGGCCCGCGATTCATATTTTGTTACGCGAATGAATGGTCAAACTATAAAGCAAAATGGGAGGGCGCCTAATAAATCCGTATGAAGAAAGTAAACTAAAGAATTCAAGGTACTGTACAAATGATGCATGGAATAATTTTCTACTTTCTGGATCATGCCGGAGGGGATGTTTCAATCCTCTCCCGCGGGCTGTAATAATGATAGTACTATGGTTTCGTTTTCTGATGGAAATGGAACCGGGACAGGAAACCCTTTTCTTCTAAAGAAAATGATGCATGGAATTAAACCTGAGCAGTGAATGTCATGGACTTGTATTCGTCCCATGTGATCCCACTAGCATTCGCACCCTCTCTTTTCTTCAAAATCGCTTCATGCTCCTCCTGCAAACCAAGTTTATTATTTAACCCCAGAAAAATCCAAGTATTTTTCTGACATACATAAACATTTAATCGCACGTACGTGTCGTGCAGCAAGCAAAATGAAGCGGTAATTAAAGATCTAGAGAACCTTGAGTGATTCTACCACACTGGGTTGGTCGCTGAGGAACTTCATGGCGACGGTGAGCGACGACGACACGGTCGCAAAGCTGGCAAACAGGAGGGCGCCCACCAGATCTACGGCGAATTTCTCGTTCAACATTCCCGTCCCGCTCTGTAGCTCGTCGACGACCTCGTCGAGGAAATCACCGTGTCGCTTTTGAGGTGCACTGAGCCTTTCTTTCAGCAGGTCCTTGAGTACCTTTTGCACATTTTTCCTTCCCTAGGTAGAGAAGCTAGCAGCATAAGTCTCGGTCTGTTTGATCATGATGTGTACGTTTCTCTATATAATACTAGTAAGAATACCTGTATGCATTTGTAGAATGCTGTCCCAGGGAAATACAGCGGGAAGGAGACCATTCCCTGGAAGAAGATATCCAAATTCTTCCTAAGTTTCCTTGACTTTTCGGGCCCAAAACCAATAAGCTTCTTGGCCATGAGGTCAAATATCATCTGCATGGCAGGAGGCCGATAATTGCTCGGTTAATTAACGAAAATCATACTCGGTCAGTTTATTACCAACTAGCTAGCTAGCATATCGAAGATTCGAAGTACACTATGTATTGCATGCATGTCCTTAGAAGTACTCCTCCGTTACGAATTACTTGTCGCGGATATAGATGTATCTAGATGTATTTTAGTTCTAGATACATCCATTTCTACGACGAGTAATTTAGAACGGAGGGAGTACGTACCATGGACACCGCGTCCTTGACCTCGATTCCTTCAGGCTCCGCGGCCCACGCGGCGAAGCTTCGTGCCACGTTCTGCTCCATTTCGGCGAGGAGCACGTCCCGGAGGCTGTCGACCCCGAAGAGCCTGGCGGCGAAGCTGCGGACGAACTTGTGGAGGGAGCCGTCGCAGGAGGCGAGGCTCTCCTTTCCGAAGATGATGTTGGTGGTGTCCGGGTACCAGCTCCGGAACAGCTTGCCTTCCTGCTGGAAGATGAAGCGGTTCACCTCGGCGTCCATGGACACCACCAACGGCTGCCCCACCAGGTTCGTCTTGAACAACGGGCCATACCTGCACACATGCAGGCACGCACGCACGGGAGGTGGTGGTTTATATTTATTTATAAAGCGGGGCGAAAGTCTATTTGAACAAGAAGAAGTACCGTTAGATGGAGTACCTTTTGAGCCTTTGCTTGTAGAAGGCTGGGATGTCGATAGAAGGGCTTGGCTTGAAGAAGCGGAAGGTCTCGCCGACGAGGGGGAAGCCCATGGATCCGGGAGGGAGCCTCCCGGTGTTGCAGGGAGGATTCATCCACCTGTACACGAGCCAGCCTGCTACAATCACCGCAAGGGCGCCGCAGAGGGATGAGTACGAGAAGTAGTAGCCCTCCTCCATCTTCAAGTTGAAGCTAGCTAAGCTGCCTTAGCTATATATATGAGTGTAATGCTCATCTCCTGCTATAGTGTTTTCTATAGCTAGTCTTTGAATTAGTCTCTTGCTATAGTGTCTTCTTCTTCTCTTCCATGTACGTGAGCGTGCAATTGACGGTGTTGCGTTGGATTCACCAGTCCATAGCACATGCAGCATTTTTCTTCTGGTCAGCAAACCCAAGAGAAAAGTTGAATTTTCTTCTCGTCGATGTGGTGGAGATGAGAGCGACTTCATCAATTTCTAGTGACAATGTCAGGCTGTCATCAATTAGTACAACTCAAGTTCAGTTCAGTCCCACCACCACCACACATAGTTAGTCTTTAGCTAATCTTCTTGGTCTCTTTCCATGTCAGCACGCGAGCGATTGGCGCCTTTAATTGCCTTGGGTACACTAGTCCACGGCACACGCCGTAGCATTTTCTTCTAATCAGCAGTCAGCACACCCAAGAGAAAAGTTGAATTGTCTTGTGGTCGATCTAGTGGAGATGAGAGCGACTTCATCAATATCAGTGTTAGCTGCGCCTGCATTAGCATATAGCCACGGTAGTGCCGAGGAATTCACACACGTTGCAAAGCTACATTTCATGGCAGAGATTACATTTTCTCTGTCAATCCCCTGCTATTGAAGGAGTAATTAAGATTGTCCATCAAGTTGCTTGCGAGAAAGTAGGCTCTGCTTTCTTGTATCAGTTTATCGATTCCTCCCTAGGGATTATTTGGATGTGATAGCCCTTTGGGAACACGATCTCCGATATGCGTTGCACTTCGCCTCCTTTTATCTCCTTCCATCTGCCCAATAATTGTTCAATGAATTCCTCATAAGAATATGTGTATGTATACATATACATATGCATAGATATCTTTTTAATTACACCAAAGTTACCTGTACTTTGTCACCAAGGTGTGAAGGAAGAGCGCGATCTGGATTCTGCTGAACTCTGCGCCCACGCAAAGCCTTAGCCCCCCTCCGAATGGCATGAAGTTCTTGTGCAGAGTGCTCTTCTTCGACTCATCCTGCCACCTCCATGGATTAAAGGCTAGGGGATCTTCATACAATTCTGGGTTCAGATTGACAGATATGGGGCTGATCATCACCAGCCAGCCGGCGGGGATCGTGTAACCTGCGGTTGCGAGCGTCAGGGAAGAATATATGGTTAAATTGCCAGGCTGATAACTAGATTGTACACTAGAAAACGTGATGATGTCTAAGCTGCTGTGCTGAGAGTACCTTTCACTTGCACGTCTGTCAGTGTTTTCCTGAATATTCCAGGGGCCACGTTACTAAGGCGAACTATCTCATTCGTGACCTGCATACACAAAACGTTGGGCTTCAGCTTCAATATATATGCATGCATTCAAACCTGCAATGCTGTTGTAGGACTAGGCCCGATTCATATTTCGTTACGCCTAATAAATCCGTATGAAGAAAGTAAACTAAAGAATTCAAGGTACTGTACAAATGATGCATGGAATAAGTTTCTACTTTCTGGGTCATGCCGGAGGGGATGTTTCAATCCTCTCCCGCGGGCTGTAATAATGATACTATCGTGGTTTCGTTTTTTGATGGAAATGGAACTAGGGCAGGAGTCCTTTTCTTCTAAAAGAAAATGATGCATGGAATTAAACCTGAGCAGTGAATGTCATGGACTTGTATTCGTCCCATGTGATCCCACTAGTATTTGCACCCTCTCTTTTCTTCAAAATTGCTTCATGCTCCTCCTGCAAACCAAATTTATTATACAGTTTTGCTAGAACTCATCTAGATGAGATATAATTTGGTCTCATTCACCTTTTATAGCCATTGAATATGATGCTATAAGATGCGTGTGTGCTGACGTGGGTTGTATCTGTTCTTGTTTTCAAAGTGAATGAGACCAAATTATATCTCATCTAGATGAGTTCTAGGTATTCCCTTTATTATATAACCACAAAAAATCCAAGTATTTCTAACATATATACACATTTAATCACACGTACGTATGTCGGGCAAGCAAAATTAAGCGGCAATTAAAGATTTAGAGAACCTTGAGTGATTCTACCACACTGGGTTGGTCGCTGAGGAATTTCATGGCGACGGTGAGCGACGACGACATGGTCGCAAAGCTGGCGAACAGGAGGGCGCCCACTAGATCTACGGCGAATTTCTCGTTCAACATTCCCGTCCCGCTCTGCAGCTCGTCGATGACCTCGTCGAGGAAATCGCCGTGTCGCTTCTGAGGTGCACTGAGCCTTTCCTTTAGCAGGTCCTTCAGTACCTTTTGCACATTTTTCCTTCCCTAGGTAGAGAAGCTAGCAACATAAGTCTCGGTCTGTTTGATCATGATGTGTACGTTTCTCTATATAATACTAGTAATAACGGAGCTGCTAAAAATCAGTCGACTGAGACTTCGCGAAGTCTCAGTCGACTGTGCAGCCGTTCGATCTCGTGTTGCTTGTAGATTCACGCTGGCCCGCTTTTGTCTTTGTTTGGCCTGTGTGCGTCACGGACCGCCCAGTTTGCTTGTTTTTTTTGTTGGAGCGATTTTTCTAGCGTGAGCGTCTCGTGTTTCTCTTTGCGGGCTAGGGCAGGTGAAGAGGAAGTGGCAGCCCCGTGGTAATTAAGAGGAGGGGAGAGGGATAGGCAGGTATTAAGAGGAGGGGATTGGCAGTCTTCAGTCCATTTCATCCTCTGTCTCTCTCTATCCTTTCTCTGTGAAAATCTGAAAGATCTCTGAAGCGAATCGAAGAGAAATCGCTGTGCTTCTCCACAGCCAACTAGAGGATGGGCGACCCTGCTGATGGAGTAAGTGCAATTCCATCTTTTCTTTTCCTTTTTGTTTGTTAGTTGGTGAGATGCAGTAGATCCAAGTGGATTTTTTGTGTTCCATTGTTTGGATCAAGTCCAGATTTGAAGCATAGAATTGTCCTTTTTTTAGGGGTGGTAATGTAGTGCGTATATATGAGGGGATTTGAGTCCAGATTAATAGCCTCGAAGCATACAGTGGTCAGTCCATTTTTTGTTTGTACGCTTCTTGCTTCAGACGTCAAGGTCTTAAGAAGGGTTCTCTCGTATATATCCCCTAATTTGGACTTCAGACGTCTAGATCTATTACTGATCCATCACCTAGGGAGAGGTTCAGTCCCTTGTTTGTTTATTTTAGTCCAGGTTAGTAGCATTTGAAGAATATGATTTTCGGCAGAAACAATTTTTTGTCAACATGTTTGAGGAATATTACTTAAATCAAATCCCCTCATATGTATTTGCTGAAGTTATCACTAAGGGTGGTTCAGTCCTTTGTTTGTTTATTTAGATTACCATATTTATTCAGTAGCATGTCTTTTTTTAAAGAAAGAGAGATTATCACTGAATGTACCAGTAGGAGTGGGTATCTTTTATTTGTTTTTTCAGAACCCCTATCTAATCAGTAGGATGTTTTTTGAAATATTTTCTTTTGTAAAAAAGAGAGATTACTACTGAATTGTATCACTAGAGATTATACTGCTTTTTTCTCTGTAGAATGTATCAGTAGCATGTTTACTTGTTTTTGCCAGTTTTTTTTGCTGAGACCCTATTTAATTAGTAGCATGTTCAAAGTTCTTTTTTTGTGGAATCAAATGATAATGATTACTGCAACTAAGTTTCCAGCAGCAGCATGTTTTTCAGTTTTCTTTTTTTGCTTAAACCATATGAATCAGTAAGATGTTCATTTTGTGTGTGTATGAATCAAGATATTATGGTCTCTTGATAGATTCATCTTTTCTTTATCTCCACATCGTAATGTAAATATATTTTTTCGCCATCAGCAATGACGGCAATGATAAATGATCATTGTCTAGAAATCCTTTTTGTTCAGAAGCATACAAGTATCGCACTAAAAACCATTAGCTGAATACGTATGTGTCTCACTAGCATAAATTTATGTTTTGGCGGCTTTTTTATGTGTACAGGAGATGGTTTGCAGAGTTTGCCTGAGCCCTTGCTACCGCGAGAGCAGGTCAAGCGGCATTAGCATGTATGTCTAGAGGAGTTTAAAAACGCAGAGTAAATCAGCAGCCTCTGTTTTTCAAAAAATTTCATTGTATGATCCTTATTTTTTAGTTTGTACTCATCATCACAGAATATATTAGTTTTTGAAGCAGAGGGAGCCCCTAGTTTAACTAGTTGTTTACATTGAATTATTTTTATCCAGCGCGTCAAGCTCTTTTTGATGCATTTTTCTGAACCCATGTAGAATGTAGAATGTGGAATGTGGAGTGTACATTTTTGTAGGATTTTCAGGGTTTTGATGTTCAAAACCATGTAGGCTTGTTGCTTGTTCCTGTCATTTCCTGTAGATCATGTTCCAGTCCTTAGTCATGTATGCTTGTTTCTAGAATGAATTTTTAGGTTGTAGCAGCTTGTACTTTTTATATCATTGCTTGATCCATTTTCTCACCATTTTTTTTCTCTTTTTTATTTTTTGCATGTATAGTTTTTAAGTAAGAGGTGCAAACACTTTTTAAGTAAGAGGCGTCGAGAGAGATGTGGGCCCAGTTGCATGTCCCACAAAAGGCACGCAACTGCATGTCTTCTAGCTTGGTCGCAACTGATGGACCTTTGTTTTATCGGAGGGGGCGGTGTCGAGAGAGATGGGGCGCAGTTGCAATGTCCCACAACAGGCATGCAACTGCATGTCTTCTAACTTGGTCGCAACTAAGGGGACCTTTGTTTTTTGGGAGGGGCGACGTCTAGAGAGATGGGGCCCGATTACATGTCCCTACAGGCACGCATAGCTGTATGTCTTCTTACTTGGTCACAACTCGGGGGGGGGGGGGGGGAGCTTTGTTTTGTCAGAGGGGGCGACGTCGAGAGAGATGGGGCCCAGTTGCATGTCCCACAACAGGCACACAACTGCATGTCTTATAGCTTGGTCGCAACTAGGGTGGGACCTTTGTTTTGTCGAAGGGGGCGGTGACGAGAGAGATGGGGCCCAGTTGCACGCCCCACACTAGGCACGCAACTGCATGTATTCGAGCACGGTCGCAACTGCATGTCTTAACTTGGTTGCAACTCTGACTTTGCTAGTTTCATGTCCCACAATGGGCACGCAACTGCATGTCTGCTTACTTGGTCGCAATTAGGGACCTTTGTTTTGTTGGAGGGAGCGGCGTCGAGAGAGATGGCCCCAGTTGCATGTCCCACACTAGGAACGCAACTGCATGTCTTTTAACTTGGTATGGCCCAGGGGGGTCTTTGTTTTGTCGGATGGGGCCGCATCGAGAGAGATGGGTCCAGGTGCATGTGCACACAACTCCATGTCTTCTAACTTGGTCGCAACTTGGGGGAACCTTTTCTTTGTCAAAGGGGGCGACGTCAAGAGAGAGGAGCCTAGTTGCATGCCCCACACTAGACACGCAACTGCATGTCCTCGAGCATGGTCGCAACTGCATGTCTTATAACTTGGTTGCAACTTGACATTTTCCAGTTTCATGTCCCACAATGGGCACGCAATTGCATGTCTTCTAACTTCCTCACAACTAGGGGGCCTTTTGTTCTGTCGGAGGGGGCGGCCTCGAGAGAGATTGGGCCGAGTTGCATGTCCCACACTAGGCACGCAACTGCATTTCTTTGAACTTGGTCGCAACTGGGTGGGCCTTTGTTTTATCGCGGGGGGAGGGGTCGTCGGGAGAGATAGGGCCAAGTGCATGCCCCACACTAGGCACGCAACTGCATGTCTTCGAGCATGGTCACAACTACATGTCTTATAATTTGGTTGCAACTCGACTTACTTCTTTTTGTACGGGTAGACGCGCTAGTTGCATGTGCCACAGTGGGCACGCAACTGCTTGTCTTCTAATTTGGTCGCAACTGAGGGACATTTGTTTTGTCGGAGGGGGCGGCGTCTAGAGACATGGGGCCAATTGCATGTCCCTCAGTATGCACACAACTGCATGTCTTCTAACTTGATTGCAATCGGGGACCTTTGTTTTGTCGGAGGGGGCAACAATGATAGAGAGGTGACCACAACTAGGGGCCTTGTTTTGTCTTTCTAGCATGGTCGTACTTAGTGTCTTCTAACTTAGTTTCAACTAGGGGCCTTGTTTTGCCGGAGGGTGGCAGTAAGAGAGAGGGG
Organism: Aegilops bicornis; assembly: GCA_021605145.1. Classification (NCBI taxonomy): domain Eukaryota; kingdom Viridiplantae; phylum Streptophyta; class Magnoliopsida; order Poales; family Poaceae; genus Aegilops; species Aegilops bicornis. The sequence continues at coordinate 713,232,823 of CM038672.1, read as the reverse complement.
CAACTAGTCATGCAATTTGCAAGCCTTGGTCCCCGGACTATAACTATGTCTCTTTACAAACATTTTCACAACTAGACTTTTTTGCTTGATCGGAAGGTGGCAGCTCCCCCGTGAATCCTCTACCCTCGCTATGTGTCACACGAGCACCATAACACCGCCATTTTTTGCCATGCCCGCAAACACAAATCAAGCACCCGATCTCACAACTAGTTTGTGTTTTTTCTCTTTTTTTGAAATCATATACATTTTTTTCCCTTTTTCCTTTTTTGCTTTTTTTTTGTTTTTCCAAGGATTTAATAAAAAATCTAATTTGTTTTTTGCATCTGATTCTGACAGCAGCTGCGCCGGTGGAACATATTAAAGGAGAGAAGAGTTACTTGTCCAGATCCTCGGGCACAGCAGCTGCGCCGGTGGTGCTACCCGACGAAAAGGGGGCAGGGGCAGCGCGGACGTTTTCTCCATCGTCCTCCAGCGACGCCCCGGTCAGCGAGATGGGGACTTGGTAGGACTACATCTGAATTTTCTGTGCTTTATGAGAGTGTCAGTCTAATTCTGTTCACTGTCAGTAGACATTCTGTGGTTGTGAATTTACAAGTATCCAAGTTCACTGTCAGTAGACATGTCTGAATTACTTAAGCAACATGCTTGTAAGTGGTCAGTATTCCTATAGTACTACCGTGCAAGTTTGATCTGCACCTGTTAGTTTTTTTACCACTTTAGTTGATGGATTTAGCTACCTTCTGTGTCTCTCAAGGTAGGAGATTTGCTGCTGATAGTCCTGACTAATTAAGGCATCACTTTTAGCTTTTAGCTTCCTCTCTCCAACTCATGGAATGTTGGATTTGTAGTGCCTGTTTTGGTTTTGTTTGTCTGAACTACCAGAAACAGACACTAGTTACAATTAGCAATATGTGAACGCATTAACCATCCTCACTTACTCTCTACCACAGTTTTATGACAAGCTTTTATTATCTCAGATTTGTTTGTTTGCCCGCTAGGGGATATATGGTGTGAATCTAGATTCTGGGATGGAGTTTGCAAATGGAGATGACGATTTTTGGGTATGTTTTTTTAATGTTTTTTCTGGGTGTGAATCACGAATCTGAGGGAGCGAATTAGTGTTTTGTTTGGTTTGACCTCGTATTTTTCTGAGTGTGAAATGAAGAGAACAAATTCCATGGCCGACGTTGAAATAGAGGTAGGTAGCTGAGATTTTTTCAAAGGTAACTATTGAATTCTGCTGTGATGTACTTGTACTTCGTTGTTACTGATGTCCCTTCAATTGCTTGATGTCCCTTCAATTGCTTGCTTGGCACTGAGCATTGCCAATGCTTGTTTGAATTTTCTGAGGCATACGGCATACTGAGATTATTATTATTTATTTTCTGAGGCACTCGCATTCGGCATGACCCTGCATTTTTTTACTTTTCTTGCATGTTAGAACTTGATGTGTAACAGAGTACCAGATTATATTCATCAAGGCAGATAACTTAAAGAGTTTATTTTTGTTGTTCATGAAAGCACATACATGTTGTGCAAATGCACTTGAAGATGGTTGGGATGCCAGATTCATCACAGTTTGTTGATGCTGCACATGTTGGACACCAAGGTATGGCTGCTGCACATGGAGAGTGATGTTCTAAGTTCCTTTTTTTGGCCACCCTTGTGAAACAACCTTTTTTCCAAAAAAATATCAATCTTACATGAACCGGTGTTGGCAGATTAACTGGTCCTGGCCCACAGCTGTTTGGAGTTCTTTGTGCCATAGTTCCGTCCAGCACCTACAAAATGAAGAGAAAACATTGTTGCTGAGGTATATTTGGCCATCCACAAGAAAGGTTCATTTTTTCTATGCCTCTGTTTCTTTTTTCTTAGTTAACACTATACATTCTTGATCTTCTGTAGTCACCAAACTAGATGTTAACCATGCTATATTTTCCTCATCTGTTTCTGTACACTAGGCAGGGTCATGTATGATAATATGCTTGTAATACAACCCCACTGTAGCAAATCTTGAAAAAAGTTCAGTCTTTCTTTTTAGTGTCTTGTGCAGGGGAGAGGGCAACACCCTACTGATTTCTGTTTTAATTACCAAGCCATATTCTGTCCTAAAACATGAACCAATCAATCCATATACAACTTTTGTAGGGAGGAGTCCAACATCAATTTTTCATGGACATACAGTTAAAAATAAAATGATTTTCTGCTGTCAGAATTGCTACAACACACATGCGGTCAAATAGTACTTGATTCAGTTTTGCCTCTTCTCTAATTTTCCTACAAATTATAACTCTAACCTCTGTCCCATCAGGAATCTTCCATACTGCTACAGGATTGCTGTTACAAACATGAGAAGAGAGAAAAGAAAATTAGATCTAGAACAAATCACAGAAGAGAAGACAGGGGAAAGGTGGGAGGGGGAGAAAATCAGAGAAGAGATCAGACGCCCTTACACTAGTGAGTTTCTCCATGCTTGTGGGCATGGGGTTTTGCCCGGGTTCAGTCAAAAAGTAGAGTTCATAAAGCAGAGCAGCAAATAGTTTTTTTTGTCTTTTTCCTATGTCGTCCGGGCCCACAAGCAAACAATGTCATGGCCCAGCCCAACAAACAAACAAACAGGAAAAGAGAAACCAGCCCAGGTGTTAAGCCAGTTCAACCCAGCAGATAGAGAGCCACTTAACAGGCCTAATCTACGTATGATGACGTCAGCCGACTGAGACTTCGCGAAGTCTCAGTCGACTGAGACCTAGACAGTCCCTAGTAATAATACCTGTATGCATTTGTAGAATGCTGTCCCAGGGAAATACAGCGGGAAGGAGACCATTCCCTGGAAGAAGACATCCAAATTCTTCCTAAGTTTCCTTGACTTTTCGGGGCCAAAACCAATAAGCTTCTTGGCCATGAGGTCAAATATCATCTGCATGGCAGGAGGCCGATAATTGCTCGGTTAATTAACGAAAATCATACTCAGTCAGTTTATTACCAACTAGCTAGCATATCGAAGATTCGAAGTACACTATGTATTGCATGCATGTCCTTAAGAATTACCGTGGACACCGCGTCCTTGACCTCGATTCCTTCAGGCTCCGCGGCCCAAGCGGCGAAGCTCCGCGCCACGTTGTGCTCCATTTCGGCGAGGAGCACGTCCCGTAGGCTGTCGACCCCGAAGAGCCTGGCGGCGAAGCTGCGGACGAACTTGTGGAGGGAGCCGTCGCAGGAGGCGAGGCTCTCCTTTCCAAAGATGATGTTGGTTGTGTCCGGGTACCAGCTCCGGAACAGCTTGCCTTCCTGCTGGAAGATGAAGCGGTTCACCTCGGCGTCCATGGACACCACCAACGGCTGCCCCACCAGGTTCGTCTTGAACAACGGGCCGTACCTGCACACGTACATGTGCGGAACGAAGGTGGTTGCTTTATCTATAAAGCGGAACGAAAGTCTATTTCGACAAGAAGAAGTACCGTTAGATGGAGGAGTACCTTTTGAGCCTTTGCTTGTAGAAGGCTGGGATGTCGATAGAAGGGCTTGGGTTGAAGAAGCGGAAGGTCTCGCCGATGAGGGGGAAGCCCATGGATCCGGGAGGGAGCCTCCCGGTGTTGCAGGGAGGATTCATCCACCTGTACACGAGCCAGCCTGCTACAATCAGCGCAAGGGCGCCGCAGAGGGATGCATACGAGAAGTAGTAGCCCTCCTCCATCTTCAAGTTGAAGCTAGCTAAGCTGCCTGTGGTTTTCCTGGCTTCGCAACCTTAGCTATATATATGAGTGTAATGCTCATCTCCTGCTGTAGTGTTTTCTATAGCTAGTCTTTAGTTAGTCTCTTGCTATAGTGTCTTCTTCTCTTCCATGTACGTGAGCGTGCAATTGACGGTGTTGCGTTGGATTCACCAGTCCATAGCACATGCAGCATTTTTCTTCTGGTCAGCAAACCCAAGAGAAAAGTTGAATTTTCTTCTCGTCGATGTGGTGGAGATGAGAGCGACTTCATCAATTTCTAGTGACAATGTCAGGCTGTCATCAATTAGTACAACTCAAGTTCAGTTCAGTCCCACCACCACCACACATAGTTAGTCTTTAGCTAATCTTCTTGGTCTCTTTCCATGTCAGCACGCGAGCGATTGGCGCCTTTAATTGCCTTGGGTACACTAGTCCACGGCACACGCCGTAGCATTTTCTTCTAATCAGCAGTCAGCACACCCAAGAGAAAAGTTGAATTGTCTTGTGGTCGATCTAGTGGAGATGAGAGCGACTTCATCAATATCAGTGTTAGCTGCGCCTGCATTAGCACTCAAGTTCAGTTCAGTTCAGTTCCACCGTCGTCACCACACATAGTTAGTCTCTAGCCAGGGCCGTTCCTGAGATTTCGTGGGCCTGGGGCGAAGCTTACAACCCAGAGGCCCTTTAATGTAAACGTCAAAATAATTAATTACCAATGTAGATATGTATACATGAAATCTTACTGATAATCATTTTGAAGTACATCAACGGCAGTATTCATATGAAAAATACCTCCTGCAATTCACACAGTTTTGTCTCAGCGACTCGGCCTCTAACCTCTTGACCTGCTCGTGTGTGGACCGGCAATGGAAAATCCATGCATGGTAGATCCTACAGGTTGGAGATCAAACATCACACACAGGTCGGATCGCATGGTCGGAGAAGAAAAGGGCGGATCGGGCTGTCATTTTTGAAAAAACAACGGTCAAGATTTGATTGTTTATCAATAATGGTTGTGTGGTAAGTGGAATTGGCAATTCTGTAGCAGGAGAGGGATCCAACAATACCTCACACTTTCTTTAGAGCTACACAACAGGGTTAATAGGAGTTAATCAAATGTCAACCTACTAATAAACTCCAAGTTGTGATCTTCCTTAATAAGATCCAGACAAAAACATAGTGTTGCCCATTCCTTTCTGATTTCGCTGCTGCCCTGTATGTTGCCCATTCCTTTCTGACTCCGCGAAAATCCGAAGGGCCGAGGCGGCGCATCGACATGGTGACGCAGAGGCGGCGAGGTTAGTGAGAGGGGGCGAGACGAGTGGGCGGTGGACTGAGTGTGGAGGGAGCGTCTTCTTATAATGAGCGCCGGCCGCGGCACGCCAAAACAATCGCGCGAACCTTTCTCGCGCGCTGGAGCGCCGAAATCAGGACGACGACATGGCCGCTGACATGATCTAAAACACGCACGGTCATGAAATGAGTCGGCGCATTGGACATACTGCCGAAACCAAATTAAAAAAAGACGGACGCCAGACGGGCGGCCAATCCAAACAGACAAAAAATGAACAAAACCGCTGTCCGTTTGGATGGTCCCGTTGGAGTTGCTCTAAGATGTGCAGCAAGGATATTTCACTGTCAGCGGTTGATTTGTCGAGTAGCCTCCGCCACCTAGCGCTAGTATGGTAGCATATCATACCCAGACCAGAAGCTCGTGGATCGATTATTGCACCGGCCAGCCCAGGAGTCGTCCGGTTGTTTTCAGAATCCAAAGACGATGGTGACATCCATGCTCCTACTCTACTATAGTGTACTCTCCTACGTATTTCCTCCGTCAGAAATATTTGTCATCAAACTGAATAAAAGAGGTGTATCTAAATGTATTTTAATTCTAGATACATCTCATTTTATGTATTTTGATGACAAGTATTTTTGAATGAAGGGAGTACTATGTAGTAAAAGTCATGTCGGGCACGCAAACAATTGATGCACGCATGCTCACGCTCCAACCATCGATACAGACAAGACATGCACAGCTCGCATACGATATTGATGGATCACTGACTCATCGCCAGCCTATACATACGTGCCTGCGTGAGCACACCGACTGCGAGAGCTAGCTAGCTGGCTTCGTCAAGCAAGCGGGAATGGCCTGCGACCGCCTCAGCGCGCTCCGGGCCTTCGACGACACCAAGGCCGGCGTCAAGGGCCTCGTCGACGCCGGCGCCACCGCCATCCCGCCCATCTTCCACCACCCACCAGACGCCTTCGCCCCGTCCGCTCTCGCCACCCACGTCGCCGTCCCGGTCGTCGACCTCTCGTGCGAGCGCTCGGACGTGGTCAGCGCGGTGAGGGCCGCGGCGGAGACGGTGGGCTTCTTCCTGCTGGCGAACCACGGCGTGCCGGAGGCGGCCATGTCGGGGATGCTGGCGGCGGTGCGGCGCTTCAACGAGGAGCCGGCGGAGGCCAAGGCGCCGTACTACACGCGGGAGGCCGCGAGGCGCGTGCGCTACAGCTGCAACGCGGACCTGTTCCAGACGCTGGTGGGCAAGTGGCGCGACACCGTGTACATGGACGACGCGGACCGGCCGGCGTCAGGCGAGGAGACGGAGGAGCTCCTCCTCCCGCCGGCGCTGAGGGGCGTCGCGCCGGAGTACACGGGGCAGATGCGGCGGCTGGGGCGCGCCCTCTTGGAGCTGCTGTCGGAGGCCCTGGGGCTGCCTCGCCGTGCCTACCTGGAGGAGGAGGCCGGCTGCATGGCGGCGCTGAGCGTGGCGGGCCACTACTACCCGGCGTGCCCGGAGCCGCACCTCACGATGGGCACCGTCCCGCACTCCGACCCCAGCTTCCTCACCGTGCTGCTCCAGGACGGCGTGGGCGGCCTCCAGGTGCTCGTGGACGACCCCCTCGAGGACGGCGGCGGCGAGCGTTCGGCGTGGGTGGACGTGCCGGCGACGGGGGAGGCGTCGCTGGTGGTGAACGTGGGCGACTTCCTGCAGCTGGTGTCCAACGACAGGTTCAAGAGCCCGGTGCACCGCGTGGTGTCCAGGAGCGTGGGGCCCCGGGTGTCGGTGGCGTGCTTCTTCAGGGCGGACAGCGCGACGGTGTGCGCCCCGGTGGTCGTCGACGGGAGCGGCCCGCCGCGGTACAGGAGCATCAAGGCGGAGGAGATGCTCTGCGTGTCCAACACACAGACCCAGCTCAACAACTTGAGGCTCTAGCTAGCTAGCTAGCATCCGTCCGTTCAAAAGAAATAACTAGCAATAAACTTCCTATTGAGGCAAAACCGAATATATTTTCAGTTTAGGTGTGATTCATCGGATCTCAGATCATTGTATATATATGCGAGTACCTACCTACTCCCTCCGTCCGGAAAACCTTGTCCAAAGCTATTCCTCAAATGGATGTATCTAGTACTAATTTAGTGCTTGATACATCAATTTAAAGGACAAGTTTTTCGGGACGGAGGGAGTACGTCTTATTTCTGCAAAGTCCTTTCATTGATAAATTACAAACCAAGTTACACAAATATTTGGAGCTGTTTCCGCGCTCTCACTTCTTCTGCTTTGAACTACCCCTCCTGTCACACTCGATTTTATCGCAAGCTGCTAAATCATGCATGATGCTTGATCAACGGGTCATCATCGCGTATAGAATCCCTCTTCCAACTACTCAAAAATCATTGGCTAGAGGTTGCCATTATGGGCCCTTCCAATGACAACAAAGGATTTGGGCTCAATAAAAATTTTCATGAGAAAGTGATCTACGACCTTAAAGTTCACTTCCATAAAAATGAATTGTTTCGTTTCGGAGAAGCTCAAGACACGTGCACACAATATATGGACATGTTTGGTTATACACATGGCCAATTTTTAATTAAATATTTGAAAATTCTGATTTGTTATCGATGTTGTTCGATGAGAATTTGTACTACAAATAGTATGAAAATATTTTGTACCAATATTTTATGTGGAGCAAGGAGTGCCCACGGATATTGCATGCGTGTCATACACGTGCACGCATGTACATTGAAAACTGTTGGCTAAAAGAAATTTTAATAGGCGAATGGCGGGCTAATTGATTAACTGTATATTAAGCTAGCTCAATGTGTACGTGGGTGCAACGGAAACTGCACTGCATGGCCATGCAAGTTTGAGAAGGGGGAGGGCAGGAGGAGGAGACGCGGCCAGCAGGGGAGGCGCCGAGGGCAGCGTGGAGGGGACCTGGAGGGAACCCACGCAGAGAGGAAGAAGAACGCGTCCGTTGCGGCGGCGCTCTGGACGGGCAACACACACGTTGCCGGAACTGCCCTGTCCGGCGGCTGCGCGCGTGCCGAGGAGGGCGCACGGCAGCGAGTCGAGGGAGCCCGCGTGAAGGAGCATGCCGAGTCGTCTGAGGTCAACATATACATGTATCTACTCTTCTTGTACGCAGGCCGTGATACACATACGCATGTGCGTGTAAGCGTCACAAGCTCTAGGAGAAGCATCTCCTGGGCATGGCGGAGCGTTCGCTAGGCGTGGGCATAAGGAGAAGGCAGCAGCGCCTCCCACACGCCTAGTCCTACGGCCAGCCGGTGGCAACCGGAGAACTCACGCACGCAGGAGGCACACATCCATCCATCTACCCACACGCATCTGGGACTGGGAAGAAGGAGGAGCCCAAGGCTGCTCCCGACTCACGCAGAGGGAGTGCTCGCGCGGGCGGCCGAGACTCCTGTACGCAGCCGGGCGACGCTCAGCGGAGCCGGTGACGAAGATCGACATCATGCTCATAGTCTTTTCCCAAGGTGAGAAACGATGCTAATCTCTCCTAACCCTTCTTCTCTCTTTGCACATCTCCATGGTGGGCATCGGAGACGGAGCCGGCCGGCCGGAGACGGAGCCGGCCGCTGGCTCTATCTGTTGCCGCTGAACACGACAAAGCCGTGCCGGGGCGGCCTCGGTGCACCCTCCGCACGTGTGCAATGACTTGCACCTTGCACCCCTCCACCGGCGACCCCGTGGGGGTGATGATGACGCATCGGGCTGCCGTTGGCGAGTAGCTCCAGGCGCACTCCTCTCCGGCGACACCCACACGCCGGCATGCCTTCAAGATGATGACGCCCGGGTTGCCTCTCATATCAAACCCGCGGCGTTCTTTCACGCCTGACTCACCACCGGCGACGACGCGCTGGGGTTGCCCTTCATGTGCAGTCTCCGGTGATCCCTTCATACCGGACTCCCAACCGGCGACGACGCGCCGGGGCTACCGTCCATGTGCAGCCCCGGCGATCCCTTTATGCCGGAGTCACTACCGGCGACGACGAGTCAGGGCTGTCATAGCCCCCGGCGCACCCTCTCTTGATCGACAACTACCGCGAGGAGGACAACGACGTACCGGGGCTACCGTCCATGCACGGTCCCTGGTGCACCCCGCATCACCTAGTCCGCCAACAACACCATCGTGCCGGACTCACCAACAGTGACGACGCATCGGAGTTGCCCTCTGGCAAGCCCGCCGCTCACGATGACGACGTGCCAGGGTTGCCGTTTCGTGTAGCCCCTCGGCGACCCCTTCATGCCGGACTCACCGCCGGCGACGACGCGTCGGGGTTACCGTTTCGTGTGCAACCCCGACGATCCTTCACATCGGGCCCATCCCGACAACGATGAGCCGGGGTTGCCGTTTCGTGTGCAACCCATGGCGATCCCTCACGCTGGACCCATCACCGGCGACTTACGCGAGGACAACGACCATGCGCCAGGGCCTAGTAGCCCCCGGTGCACTCTCCACGGGCGACTCTCGCAAGGACGACGGCGGCGGCGGCGGCGGCAGGGTTGCCTCTCGTGTGCAGCCCCCGGCGCACCCTTCACTTGCGACGACGATGTATCGGTGGGGCACCATCTACACCTCTGTCGACATCAAGCGCCCCCAAGGAGGGTCATCGTATATGCCTCGACCGATACGGAGCTCGGCCAGGGCGATGAGCCATGTACATCGCCACCATTGCAGAGCCCGTGCAAGGCGGGCATCATCTGCATTGTCGCGGACACGGCCCATCGTTGGGCTTAGTCCACGCTGTCTCTCAGCTCGACAAGGCCATTGGCTAAAGTGACACATTTTTCGAGTGGGCAATACCACCCAAGTCTACTCCAACATCCACACCCACGCACATCATCAACATCGTCCTATAGTCGGCGAGGCGAAGCTATACTCCACCGACATGTCTTTATCCGATGAAGCAAACTACCACTTGATATGCCGACGAGGCAATGTCAAGTCATCCAGTCCAACACCGACAAGGCGGACATCACTAGGCCAGGCACCGACGAGGCGAAGGCCACCCACATCTTCATCATCGGACATCGACACGGCGGAGGGATATGGCTAAGCATAGCCGGAGCGATGGGCGTATTGCTCTCCGTTTCACTTTGTCGCCACATCGTCACCATCTACACCAACCTCATGGAGAAGATGAGACCAGAAGACGACGACCATTGCAGCAGCTTAATCGGAGGTGGTTCACGAGCTTGACTCGCGGACGTAATTAAGCGGGAGCTTTCCAAGGCCCCGTGAACAAGAACCTCACATCGCTGAAGTCACTTTGGCCGCGCCAGCAGGCCATGGAGCGCATCCTTAATAGGGACTTTGTAATTTTGTTTCTCGACACGAGATTAATAAAAATACATATTTCCTTATGTCTTTTCTTTGTGTACTTAGTACACTGGCACGCTCGCGTTTGTTTTTTTCTGTGTCAAACAAATTGGCACGCCCGGTGGGACGGGGTTCTCCTCCTGTCGATGTCAAAACCGATGGATCTCGGTGTCAAAACCACGTGCTCACTTGCACATCAATATTCCTTTTCCTTTTTATGAAATAAAAACAATAAGGAGTCATTATTATTCATAGCAATGATTTATTTGGTTAATTGTCTCATATGCCTGCTCTTAATCGTATTTCAATAAAATTTGAGCTACAAATTCCCGCTGCAACACGCGGGGAATCATCTAGTTAACCTAGAGCCCAGTGCCAGTTCCTGTTTTTCCATGTTTTTAACCTTTTTCAGATAGGAATATCAGACGGAGTCCAAACGGAATAAAACCTTCGCTGTGATTTTTTATGGAAAATATCAAAAATAACAGAAAGAAAAGATACGGAGGGAGTCGAGGAGATCACAAGCCAGGTAGGTGCGCCCACCCCCCCTGGGCGCGCCTGATGGGCTTGTGACCCCCTCGTGGGTCCCTCCAACTTGTTCTCGACGCCATCTGGTCTTATAAATAAAGAAACCTCCAGAAAAAACCTAGATCGGGAGTTCTGCCGCCGCAAGCCTCTGTAGCCACCAAAAACCAATCGGGAGCCCTTTCTGGCACCCTGCCGGAGGGGGAACCCATCTCCGGTGTCCATCTTCATCATCCCTGCGATTTCCATGACGAGGAGGGAGTAGTTCTCCCTCGGGGCTGAGGGTATGTACCAGTAGCTATGTGTTTGATCTCTCTCTCTCTCTCTCTCTCTCTCTCTCTCTCTCTCTCTCTCTCTCTCTCTCTCGTATTCTTGAGATGTAATGATCTTGATGTATCACGGGCTTTGCTACTATAGTTGGATCTTATGATGTTCTTCCCCTCCCCCTTCTTGTAATGAATTGAGTTTTCCCTTTGAAGTTATCTTATCGGATTGAGTCTTTAAGAACACTTGATGTATGTCTTGCACGTGTCTATCTGTGGTGACAATGGGATATTCATGTGAGTACTTGATGTATGTTTTGGTGATCAACTTGCGGGTTTCGTGACATTGGGAACCTATGCATAGGGTTTGGCGCATGTTTGACTCTCCAGTAGAAACTTTGGGACACTCTTTGAAGTTCTATGTGTTGGTTGAATAGATGATTCTGAGATTGTGTGATGCATATCGTATAATCATACCCGCGGATACTTGAGGTGACAATGGAGTATCTAGGTGACATTATGGTCTTGGTTGATATGTTTCTTAGGGTGTTATTCTAGTACGAACTCTATGATAGATTGAACAGAAAGAATAGCTTCGTGTTATTTTACTACAGACTCTTAAATAGATCGATCAGAAAGAATAACTTTGTGGTGGTTTCGTACCCGACAATAATCTCTTCGTTTGTTCTCCGCTATTAGTGGATTTGGAGTGACTCTTTGTTGCACGTTGAGGGCTAGTTATATGATCCAATTATGTTATCATTGTTGAGAGAACTTCCACTAGTGAAAGTATGAACCCTAGGCCTTGTTTACACACATTGCAATACCGTTCGTGCTCACTTTTATTGTTATTTACCTTGCTGTTTTTATTATTTTAGATTACAAAAACCTACATCTACTATCCATATTGCACTTGTATCACCATATCTTCGCCGAACTAGTGCACCTATACAACTTACCATTGTATTGGGTGTGTTGGGTACACAAGAGACTCTTTGTTATTTGGTTGCAGGGTTGCTTGAGAGAGACCATCTTCATCCTACGCCTCCCACGGATTGATAAACCTTAGGTCACCCACTTGAGGGAAAATTGCTACTGTCCTACAAACCTCTGCACTTGGAGGCCCAACAACGTCTACAAGAGAAGGTTGCGTAGTAGACATCAGGGCAGAGGTGAAGGTCGACGGCGGCGGCAGCGCTCGAGTGCTGAGGTGACGTGAGGTGGAAGAAAGACGAAGAGGCAAGGGGAGAAAAGGAAAGGGACCCTCGGCCCTATTTATAAGACGAAGAGATAAGCGACAGGCACAGGAATCGAGGAGCCCAAAAATGGATATGTCCCAGAGCTGTTTCCTCGATTTTCGGAGGCTCATTAATAAAAGTAAGGTATATACAGTTTTTTAATGAATAAGTGACCTCATGGCGATTTATTATAATCCTGGAAGATGACGTCATGGCAATTTATTTTAATCCTGGAAGATGATGTCATGGCGGATTACAAGTTTTACTCGAAGGTACTAAAGAAGAAGTTTTTCTAAAGTGTTGAAGATTGACATGAATAGGTTCAAATCAATCTGGGGCCTAATGTTGGGGATATAACTATTGAGTATAAACCGCCCAGGAGGGGCCGGATTATACCTGTAATGAGTTATTCATATTGAAGCCCATGAAGACAAGGTGTATGCCACTTTAATATAAGAGATCTAAAAGCCCAGGGCCCAAAGGCGGATTAGGGCCCATAGACATAAACCGCCATAAGGTGTGTAACTTGTGTTGTAAGATAGGAAAGAGTAGAAACCGAGCCGGACACGTTTATGAGCCGGTCGGGATTCTGTAAATCGTCGGGCGTCAAGCTGTGTATATAAAGGGATGACCCGGCGGCGGTTCAAGGACAAGAAACAACAACTCGAGAGCCAGGCAAAGCGTATTCGCTCCCTGGTCATCGAAACCATAGCAATCCCATCATAACTGGAGTAGGCTTTACCTTCACTGTAAGGGGACGAACCAGTATAATTCCTTGCGTCCTTTGTCCGCTTTAACCCCTTTAAGTTCACTACGTTGCAATGGCTCCACGACTAAGTTCTCACACTAGGACATCTGCCGTGACAATCCCACGACAAGCGGTGAAATATTTAGCAGAGAAATAATAAATCATATCCTGGGGAACGCACACAACCAGGATCAAGAGAATTAAACCATGTTTTAGCATCACCCTTTAATGAGAACGGGAATAACTTAAGGATAAAGTAATAGCGAGTTTTCTCATCATTAGTGAATAGGGTGGCTATATCATTTAATTTAGTAAGATGTGTCATAACAGTTTCAGATTCATAGCCATAGAAAGGATCAGAATCAACCAAAGTAATTAACTCAGGATCGACTGAGAAATCATAATCCTTATCGGAAATAAAGATAGGTGAAGTAGCAAAAGCAGGGTCATATTTCATTCTAGCATTCAAAGACTTTTCTTTAAGCTTAGCTAATAATTTCTTAAGATCAGATCTATCATTGCAATCTAAGAAGTCTCTAGCAGTTTCTTCATCCATAACATAACTCTCAGGCACAATAGGCAATTCATATCTAGGGGGGAGAATCTTTATCATCACTTTCATCAATATTATCAGTTTCAGCAATTTCATTCTCTCTAACCCTAGCAAGTTGTTCATCAAGAAATTCACCTAATGACACAGTATTATCAAGCATAGAAGTAGTTTCATCATAAGTATCATGCAAAGCAGAAGTGACATCATCAATAACATGCGACATATCAGAATGAATAGCAGGAGTAGGTGTCGCAAGTTTACTCAAAACAGAAGGTGAATCAAGTGCTGAGATAGATGGCAGTTCCTTACCTCCCCTCGTAGTTGAGGGAAAATCTTGGTTATTTTATCTTTCAAGTTCTTCATAGTGATCAGCAGATATAAATCCCAAGTGACTCAAAGAATAGAGCTATGCTCCCCGGCAACGGCGCCAGAAAATAGTCTTGATAACCCACAAGTATAGGGGATCACAACAGTTCTCGAGGGTAGAGTATTCAACCCAAATTTATCGATTCAACACAAGGGGAGCCAAAGAATATTCTCAAGTATTAGAAGTTGAATTGTCAATTCAACCACACCTGGAAACTTAATATCTGCAGCAAAGTATTTAGTAGCAAAGTAATATGATAGTAGCGGTAACGGTGGCAAAAGTGACGGTAGTAGTTTTGTAGTGATTGTAACAGTGGCAACGGAAAAGTAACAAAGCAAAGATCGATATATGAAAAGCTCATAGGCAATGGATCAGTGATGGATAATTATGTCGGATGTGATTCCTCATGCAATAGTTATAACATAGGGTGACACAGAACTAGCTCCAGTTCATCAATATAATGGTTGCATGTATTCAGAATATAGTCATACGTGCTTATGGAAAAGAAATTGCATGACATCTTTTGTCCCACCCTCCCGTGACAACGGGGTCCTATTGGAAACTAAGGGATATTAAGGCCTCCTTTTAATAGAGTACCGGGAATACATGAACTCCTCAAACTACGGTCATCACCGGTAAGTATCCCGATTATTGTCACTTCGGGGTTAACGGATCATAACACATAATAGGTGACTATAGACTTGCAAGATAGGATCAAGAACTCACATATATTCATGAAAACATAATAGGTTCAGATCTGAAATCATGGTACTTGGGCCCTAGTGACAAGCATTAAGCATAGCAAAGTCATACACTACAAGAGGACAGAGTTGTGGTAACACCGTCTTGTGTTACCGCAGGCCCAAAAAGTGTGTTACTAGGCCATATAGTAACACAGTTTGAAATGTGTTCCAGTAGACCGTGTTACTAAGTGGTGTCACTGTCACACATTATAATTGTTACCATATATCAAAAAATGTGTTACAATTACATTACAGTAACATGTGTATTATGTGTTACCAAACACAGTGGTAACACATTTTTGTAATTATAGTAACACTGGTAGTAACATATTTCATAGACGTAGAACATTGATGGTAACACGTTTTCATAACTACAGTAACATAACTGGTAACATATTTTTTAGTTCGGAACACAACTAGTACCATAATATCCAAATATTGTAACACTATAATTATAGTTGTCAACTACTCTAGTAACAAATTTTATAACTATAGTAACACCATCGGTAACACTACTATATCAACATGGTAACATAATTGATGTATTTTTTAATTATTATTAACGACAAAATTTGATACATGTTTTATGAAATACAAATTTATTTAATAAAATCGATGCAATTAAGTAAATAGTTACTCGTTTTATTATTATGCTTGGCAGCATCAAAATGATATAGAAACTCAAGCACAACACATATAGAAATTCATATTAATATATTTGTTAGGAATATACAAGAGTGTATGATACATATGCATTACAATGAAGATATCAGTCATATCATTTTGAGCATAGAAAACACAAGTATTGAGAATATTACACCATGACATTTGCATCAATTCGACTAAAAAAAGATTTTGTGGATGATATTACATTTTTCAATCTATCAATGTAAACTACGACTCACTACTACAAAAAGGGCTATAGATGGAATGGCCACTAATGGCGCACCTGTGATGTGGTGCGCCATTACTATATTCTAATGGCGCACCATGTCTCGGTGCGCCATTAATATATATAAGCGCACAGTGTGTGGTGCGCCATTAGTAGTTTTGAAAAAAACATAAAAACAAATTTTATTACTAATGGCGCACCGTTGCATAGTGCGCCATTACTAATTGACATAGTAATGGCGCACCACATCCGTCGTGCGCCATTAGTAGTTTTGAAGAAAAAAAAGTAAAAAAAATAAAAAAATTGTTACTAATGGCGCACCATGTCTCGGTGCGCCATTACTAGTTACTAGTAATGGCGCACTTTCCACTGGGGCGCAATTACTAAGTTTGTAAAAAAAAATTCTTAAAAATATCAAGTTTTTTTAAATTTTTTACAAAACTACTAATGGCGCACCGTGGTAGTGGTGCACCATTACTAGTTGAACTAGTAATGGCGCACCATGCCACGGTGCGCCATTAGTAACTTGGCCACCACTTCCACCGAATGCACCCCCCCCCCCCCGTGGATCGCCTTTTCAGTTTTAAAAAAAATAAAAGAAAATGATGGAAATGTCAAAAAAATAAAAGAAAATATGTTTCCCATGTGATATGTGCTCTAGTTTTTGGGAAAAATTACAAATATGAATTTTGACTTTATTTGCAAAATGTCTCTGGAAATTTGTAAAATGGGCATAACTTTTGCATACGAACTTGGATGAAAAAGAAGAGAAAGAAGAAGAAGAAAAAAGAGAAGACTTCTCCTCTATTCTTTCTTCTTCTTCTTTTTTTTTCTTCTTCTTTCTCTTCTTTTTTTATCGGGAACGAGGGTGTCGAGGGGTCGAGGGGGGGAAGAGACCAATTATTAGTACCCTTACAATATTATCATACAACATTGCTAATGACAAAAAATCAAAGCGTAGAAAGAGAAACAGTTCTCGGGGCCGATGGCGGTTGAACACGTTGGCGAACTTGTCTGGCAGCCTCTGCGATGAGGATTAAAAGCCAAGTGTTGAAACTTGAAACACCCAAATTGAATCATGACAAAAAATCAAAGTGTAGAAAGAGAAACCAAAGGCGAAACAATATATAGTGAGAGGTTGTGCAACTAGGATGATTTTCTATATTAGTTTTTTAACGAATTTGAGAGCATGATGGTGAAGAACTAGAAAGCCATTGCTGTCTTTTGAGTTCTTTGCCATCATCCTCTCAAATTCGTTAAAAAAGCTATTACAGATAATCATCCTAGTTGCACAACCTCTAACTATGTATTATGTCGTCTTTCGTTTCTCTTTCTACGCTCCGATTTTTTGTCATGAGTCAGTTTGGTTGTTTGAAGTTTCAAAACTTGGCTTTTAATCCTCATCGTAGAGGTTGCCAGACAAATTCACCAAGGTGTTCGACTAAACCTAAACCTAAAACTAAAACTAAAACTAGGTCTTTTTTTTATCGGGAACGAGGGTGTCGAGCGGTCGAGGGGGGGGGGGGGGCGTCCGACATGTCATGAGAGAGGTGTTGCCGAGGCCACCCCAAACCCTAGATTTATGAAGCTAGGTCTATGTTTGTCACTAATAATATATCCATCTCCCGTGTTTGTTATTAATTGCCATGTTGTAATATTTGCAGAAACTATGGATCCAAGAGACTTAGCACAAGAAGATATATTGGAGGACATAATCCGCAACAACGATCGTGATGTAATCTTGTCGTTTCTCAACGACACCGATGGTCAGCTGCAAGGAGAGCACGATGAAGCCTCCAGTGATCGAAGAATTGAGGAGGATGTCTCCGGTGACCGAATGCTAGTTGAAGAAGGTCATGATGATCACGGCTCCGATGATCGAACAACGGAGGAGGGATCAGCTGTTGCAAAGTCCGGCGAGGTGTATATATATATATATATATATATATATATATATATATATATATATATATATATATTCATTAAGCATGTGCTGACTAGTAGCTAATTGATGCATGAATTGTTTTGTTATATGTACATATATTGACTCGATCTTCTATATATCTTCTTTTCATTATATATAGCCCTCCGGATCGAGCCAAACTTCGGTAACGAGAAGAGGCCCGAAGAAAAGGTTGCGCCCGGATGAAAAATTCATTATCACACAAATCGCGGACGACGGCCAACCGATTGAACCGGAACGGACCAGACTTGAATTTTCAGCTCAGTGCGGAGCTATTGTTAGGGACATCATCCCGATCAGCATCCAGCAATGGAACAAGCCTAAGAAGGGTGACCCTCAAGTATCTTATGTCACCAATAGACAGAAAGATGATCTTTGGACCTTGCTGAAGGCAAATTTCACCATACCGGCAGATGAGGATCCGAATAAACCTGTTAATGAGCCACTGGTCAAGGCGTGTGCTCTAAAGAAGATGGCAGATCTATTCAAGCGGTGGAAGAATGAATTGAAAGCAAAGTTTGTCGACAAAAACAAGACTCCAGAATTCACCGGTCGATATGAGAAGATCAGAGATCATTGGGCCGCATTTGTGGACTTCAAGACATCGGAGAAGAGCAAGATCATGTCTAAGACAAACAAGCTAAATGCTGCAAAGAAGCAGTTTCACCATCGCACGGGGTCAGGCGGCTACATAAAAGCCATGCCAAAATGGGACAAAGCATGTTACTATTACAATATCCCGGTAACACATTTTGAGGCCTTATATAGTATATGTTACTGCCTGCCGTTCCACACAAAAAGCTGTGTTACAGTAATTTTCTTTGTCACACATTTTTCATTCTGTTACATGATTGTGTTACTTAAAGTATGTTTTGTTGTAGTGATAGCAACATCAATCTCGGAACATAATGGATACTAGGGATCAAACCCTAACAAAACTAACTCGATTACATGATAAATCTCATCCAACCCATTACCATCCAGCAAGCCTACAATGGAATTACTCACGCACGACAGTGAGCATCTTTAAACCTCGCCTCAGCAACTTGCAATACCCGTCACGAAGCTTCAGAAGTATATCACCTCAGCGCAGGAAGGGACGTTCATTCCCGACAGAGAAAAGGACGGCCTGACTGAGGCCCTAGGGAATGCTGAGCACCCTGGACGAACACGAGGCACTCCAGTCTCCGTTCTGTGGAAGTTTGGGTTTCCCGACGCAGGCGGTTACAAAAGCCGGGAGAGAAAGAGGAAAGAGGAGCTGAACGACATGTAGAAGCTCAATGCAAGACTACAAAAGCTAGAGGAAGCTGAGAGCAAGCGAGCTGCCGACCAACCATTTCAGCGGCACGAAGCTAACCCAGAACCTACCCCGCCATCTCAGCGGAGAAGCAGCATGGCTTCCATGAAGCCCGTTCATCCTGACTTCACGTCTCATAGCTACCCCGTGGATACTATCACGGAGGCTCAACATTGCGAGCTTATGACAAAATGCCGGAACCTCACTTTCAAGGCGTCTAGGGGAGAATTGGCTGGTTCATGCTCTGAGGAGTACATGTCTATGGCAGAAGGAGTACATCAAGCTTCCAAACTGGACGCCTCTGCTTCCTGCTCCTCCTCCGATGAGTCAGGGCACTCCGCCTCCTCCTCCTCCGGCGAGTGATCAGGGCACTCCGCCTCCTTCTCCGACTCCTCCGACACGTGAGGGCATGGGAAGCCTCTCGTCAAACCTTATCATCCTCATCTAACAACGACGATGCAAAAATTGCATGACTGGTACATGGAAACCTACAGGAAGTCTGGGAAAGACATTTGTTAGTCGGAATTAAAAAAGAGCATGACTTCCCTGGAATCGACCTGCTGCCTGTTGAATTTGTGGAGTTATTTCAAGTATACAATCAAAAGGCCCTCGACAAACAACTCATGACTTGCTACTGTCTGTAAGTATTACTTCTATAATTAAGTATCCAACTCAGCTCGTTCATTGCATGTATATATAATTATCCTCACTATATTATGCAGATTGAAGATGGTCGAATGCAAAAAAATAGGAATCTTCGACGTTGGGTTCATTAGCCCAAATACCGTAAATGAATGGTCTGTACGAAAGGCGGCTGAAGATACCGAGAACAACTTACTACAAACGTTCCTTACACATCAAAACAAAAGGGAAATACTCTTTCCTTACAACTTCAAGTGAGTGTTACTGTCTTATACATATTCGATTCCGCTTACTCGTGGTTAAGTAATGTAATTGATGAGTTATGCGTGCGCAGCTTCCACTATATTCTGCTATCCATTAACCTTGACGGGGCATTAGTAATTGTCTTAGACTCGCTCCGTAAAGTTCCCAAGTATTATGCGGACATGACTGCAATGCTCCAGAAGTAAGTTCAACCAATATCGGGACCATATCGGCAACTTTTATTCATTTCCTGATATCAAGTAATCATTTTCTTTGCCTGCCAGGGTTTGGAAAACGTTCACTGCTAAGTTTCCGGGTCTGAAGAAGGAGCTGCGATTTACACACCCCAAAGTAAGTAGTACAAGCTAGTTTCGCGCATCTCTCATTGATTCTAGTTTAATCAATATCATTATCATGCTTGCTTATCAGTTTGATTGAACTCTATTCTCGTAAAGTGCTTTTTGCAGGCACCCAACACTCATTTATGTGGATACTACGTATGCGAGTTCATTCGCTACTATACCTCTGAACGGGCCTCCTATGAGAAACAATTTGAAGTACGGAAACAATATAAAGAATTTTATTTTATATATTACCATCAATTGTGTTGAGTTTCATTCATATATATGTATTGACCCCTTCTTTAAATTAGATCTGGCAGATGCGGGATGAACTCCTACCACATGATCGCATACGAGCAATTCAAGAGGAATTGGCGGGATTATTTCTTGACCACGTCATACCTGAACAAGGAGAATACCATGTGAAATTGAAATTGTTGTAAGGGATGTTATATATTGTACATATGTAGCAGCGTCGGATAGATATACGAAAACTTGTTGTTCGACCAAGCACGAAGAAAGAGATGTCACTTCTCTCTATATATGTTCATGACGATCTTGTGTAATTAATGGTTTCCTTTAGTTGCTTACTAGCTAGCGCCGAGTTCTCTCTATATGTGTAGTAGCTAGAGTCGACCAAGCACGGAAAAACAAAGGTCACTTCTCTCTATTAGCTCGCTAACACAATATGAAACCCCTAAATTAACCCTCCAAAACCCCAACCCCCTTCCAAAAAAACAAAACCCCCAATGATCATGAAGGTCGACGCTGCGTGGCCGTCTTTTGGTCCCGGTTGGTGTTACCAACCGGGACTAAAGGTCCTCCCTCCCCCGCCCCAGGCAGCGCCACGTGGAGGGCCTTTGGTCCCGGTTCGTAAGCAAACCGGGACTAAAGGTTTTGGGTATTAGTCCCGACCCTTTAGTCCCGGTTCCAGAACCGGGACAAATGACCCTTTTTCTACTAGTGACTTCCCATAGGAGATACTTTCAGATAGACATAATCTCCTACTTTGAAAATTAATTCTCTTCTTCGATTATCTGCATAGCTCTTCTGACGAGTTTGTGCCACTCTCAAGTTCTCTCTAATCAACCTGGCTTGTTCCTCGGCATTCCTGAGCACATCTGGTCCAAAGACTTAACTTTCACCCGTTTGATTCCAGAACAACGGTGTTCTACACTTATGCCCATACAATGATTCAAACGGTGCCATCTTTAGACTATTCTGGTGATTGTTGTTGTTGTAAGAGAACTCCGCATACGGCAAACTTTTATCCCAACTAGTACCATACTGCAATGCACAAGCTCTCAACATATCTTCAAGAATCTGATTGAGCCTTTTTGTCTGTCCATCAGTCTGAGGATGATATGCTGTACTGAAATTCAACTTTGTTCCCAAAGATTTATGCACTTTCTGCCAAAAGATGGACGTGAACTGCGGACCTCTATCAGACACAATCTTCTTAGGAACTCCATGCTGACATACTATTCTTTCCATGTATAGCTCTGCCAATCTTGCCCCGCTATAAGTAGTCTTGACAGGCAAAAAGTGAGCGACTTTAGTGAGACGATCCACTATTACCCATATAGAATCATAACCTTGCTGAGTGTGTGGTAATCCCACTATAAAGTCCATTCCGACTTCTTCCCATTTCCACTCAGGAATCTTCATTGGTTGCAACAAACTAGCGGGTCTCTGATGCTCAGTCTTTACCCTCTGACAAGTGTCACATATAGCTACATACTCAGCCACATCTCTTTTCAATCCATACCAGCATTACTTCTCCTTAAGATTTAGATACATCTTAGTACTTCCAGGATGGATAGAATAGGCTGACTCGTGTGCTTCACGCAAAATTGTATCATGAATGGCTTTCACCTCAGGCACGCATATCCTTTTTCCAAACCATAAGGTTCCATTTTCATCAATTCTGAAGCCAGGTGCCTTACCAGTCACCACATTCTCAGCTATCTCCTTTAGCTTTTCATCTTCTAGTTGACCCTTACGTATTTCTTGCTCCAACGTAGGAATCACTTTTATCTCCATAGCACTAGCAACAATACCAAGGTTCAGATGTTGCAACTCCGCATACAACTCTTACGCCTCTGGTCTCAACTTACGATTGTTGTCATATTTCTTCCTACTGAGAGCATCAGCTACAACATTCGCCTTAACTGGATGATAATGTACCTCCGGTTCATAATCCTTGATTAACTCTAGCCAGCGACATTGTCTTAAATTCATACATGTCTGAGTGAATATATACTTCAAGCTCTTATGATCGGTGTAGATATCACTCTTGTGACCAATCAGATAGTGTCTCCAGATCTGCAATGCATGTACCACAGCTGCTAGCTCCAGATCATGAGTAGGATAATTTAACTCATGCTTCCTCAACTGTCTCGATGCATGCGTCGGTGGTGGTGATCTCATGTCCGCTTGCACCGTGTTCGATGAAACGCCAACGAGGGTCAAAAGCTTCGAACCGCATCGGCATCGCTCAGGGTAGCAGCGGGTACACGCTGGAGTGTTGGATGTGATGCTTGGCCATCTCCAACTCACGAGCGTGTAAGAGAGAAATCATGAGACAGTAATGATTTAATTTGGTTTTGCAATGTTTTTATTTTAAAAATAGTTGGTTTATCTTTGTAAAATAGTTATTTACATGAGAATTATTGAACAAAATAGTTTTTAAAGAGCAATTTGCATTCAAGCAGTCTTTATTCTTAACGAAGCTACGAGTTCACATTGCTCTAACCAAACGGTCTTCAGTTTTTGCCACCACAGGAGCCTTGTATTAGCTCTTGCGGTGTGAACGGGAGCTCGGATGTCCGTGCGACGAAGCTGATCTATGAAAGTGGCCTTGGTGATCCTGTGCCCCGGTTGGTAGGTTGGGAGACAGCAGGGATGCAAGCCAGCGCCAACGATGGGCGAAGATTGCACGACGGATGAGCGGCGCTAGAGATGGAAAGTCTGCTGGAGCAGTTTAGGTGAAAGGATAAAGATGTAGTTTTCATTTTTTTTTCTAATAATGAAAGTCGGACTGAACTTTATGGAACTGGGCCTTATGACACATAGGGCCCATCTGAAGCTTCTAGAGTTGTTAATCCTGTGGTTGAGAATGTGTGTGACAAAGCCTGTGTTTGAGTATTTACTATCTAGGGAAGTATAAACAATTTACAATCTCAGTGGACCCATAAGCCAATATCCTTGAATGTTTTTTTCCCCCTGTTTGTGTGTATATGTCGCAAGTTTTCTTGTTTTATTTTAGGTTTGGTACTGTAGCTAGGTCTAGAATAGTTTTTTTTGTTCTTTTTTTAATTTCAAAAAAATCGAGGGATGTCTCAGTTTTTATTAAAAGAAAGAAATATTTGGTCCAAAGTTGAATGAGCGTGTCATGCAGGGTTAAATCACAAGATAAACTGATGAAACACATGATGCATTAGTGGATATATATGTAAATCACACGGGTGATTTGAAGACAAATTGAAAAACTATATGTCCAATACTTGGACTCACGGGCATTTTTGCTACTATTCATTAATAAATTGGTAAAAATCAGAGAATGCGAGGCCTGGCCAAATGGGCCGGCCCGGCCTGGGTTAAACGGGCCCGAACCCCTCTTGCCCCCCGCACTCCATCGCCTCGCCTCGCCGCCGTTCCCCGCAACCCCCTGGTCTGTCGACCCAATTCATCTCACGGATATCACCCGGCGCCTCGTCCTCCTCTCCAGATCAGATCTTACGCCCGACCACCCGCCCCAGGTGAGCACATGCTTGTACATCCCGATTGGAGTTGGAGTTCCGATTGGTTGGTAGGCGCGGCACTGGTTCGTAGGTCTCGCATCCAGCCTCCGGTAGGCGCGACGCGGCTTTGAGTATTCATTCGTATGAGGAACCTACCTCGACTAGGATAGGATTTAATTAGTTAGGGTTTGTATTAGGGTAACACCACCTAGGGTTCGATTGATTATCCGTAATAAGGAATCAATCTGACGTTTTAGTTAG
Organism: Aegilops bicornis; assembly: GCA_021605145.1. Classification (NCBI taxonomy): domain Eukaryota; kingdom Viridiplantae; phylum Streptophyta; class Magnoliopsida; order Poales; family Poaceae; genus Aegilops; species Aegilops bicornis. Next base: position 713,208,655 of record CM038672.1, on the reverse strand, counting down.
GGTTTGCTTGGTTGGTTGTGGTCAGATTTTGGTCTCTCAAATGGTGTATGAATTCTTCAACTGTGCCTGCCGCGATTTTGGGCGGAAATTGATGATGAGGCATATGGGATGCAATGACTTTGATGGTGAGGCATTAATTCTGGAGATAGATGCAATTTTCTTGCTCACAATAATACAATGAATGATGGCATCTCTATCTACTTTGAACCAAATTATATTATATTCCCCCCTCTGTTAATTATTTTTCTGTTTTGGGTATTCATTCATTTTGTTTAGTTGCCTATCTGTATAAATACATGGCTGGATTGCTTTCACTTCATATTAATAACTATTCTCCTCTGTTTGGCTTGGTAGAAGCTTGGTGCTGTATGGTCTCTTCCTGACATTAAATCCTCCTCTGTTTGTGCTGTCTGTACCAGGTAGCAGCAACCAACTGTTCTGCTGCTGCAGTCTTCTTCGCCGCCAAAAGGAAAAGATGCTCTACAAAATCCACTCCCATGCCGAAATCCAAGCCCTGCAGGCCCGCACCGATGAGCTGGGCCACTCCAATGAGCACATGGATGTGAAGCTTGTCTCTCTGGAGTCGGTGCGCATAGCGCGTGAGTCGTATGCACTCCTCCGCCCGCTGATCATGGAGTCGAGGTCCTGGGAATGCCCGGAGCTGGATTCCCTCTCGGACGTGGCATGCTTGTCGCTGGAAATCCAAAAGCTCGAGCATGATGTGTTACCCCAGCTCACGGTTCAGGAGGCTAAGCTGGAACAGGGTGCCCTGGAAGCCCTCCTACTCATGAAGAGCTCAGCAGCTAAGCTCTTACAAATCAGTAAGTGCTTGAAGGAAGCCTTGGGCGTATTGCTTGCCGAGGATGTCAAAAATCTGAGCATAGTGCTAAGCGATACTGCTGTTCATGTACTCAAAGGTAAATGCAACATTGTCTGGCTTCAGGAGCGTGTCCTGTGGCTGGTCGAGCTGGTCACCGATGTGTTGGAGACCCCGGTTCGTTTCTGTGATAGTGTTCGAGCTGGTAAGCGTAAGTATTCTGATGAGTAGACTTATCAGCCAGCTCGAGGCTGTTGTGATGAGTATTTCTTAGGGGCGTGGCAAACAGTTTAGAATCAACCCTTTATGTTTGTATGTGTTATTAATGGATTTTAAATGATATGTATCTTGGGTGGGTAGTGTTTTCTCATTCTGTACAACTTGGAATTACTTTCAGTTTTTTTTTGGAGAAACATCCATTCTGTGTTTTTAGGGAATATATAGAAGAAAAGAGGCATACTTTAGAACGTGGATGGATTCACTCATTTTGCTCCGTATATAGTTTTCTACTAGTGAAATTTCTTAAAAGACATATATTTAAGAACGGAGGGATCTGTGAGTGTCCATGATTAAAGCTTTGCAAATACCATAAACAAAACATCACCTTGTACATATAAAGTGATGATTATTTTTACACTAACCGGTTTGGAAGTAGTACTTCCTCCGTAAATAAAGAAACATAAGAGTGTTTGGATTATCAAGTAGTACTTCCTCCGTAAATAAAGAAACATAAGAGTATTTGGATTATCATTTCTTTAGAGAGGGAGTAGTATATATATAGAATTGAATTAATAATCTCTACTCCTAAAGTATCAGTTGGTCGTCTCTGTTCATCGGTTAATTTTTGTCCCACCAACACCGATTTTTTTTCGTGCTCCCTCCCACCCAACCCCCGGGCCATCGAACAAAAAAAAAGGGCTGGCTTAGCTATGCCCCCACGAAGTCAAGGGGCCAAACCTCCGATCGAAACAGAGAGAACCGGATGAAACAAAATCTATGAAAAAAAACCTACGAAATTAAACCAGCGAAAAAAACGAATCGCACGCAGGTATACGAGCGATTCCTCCTTCCTTCGAACCACTCGCACGCTCATCCCTTCGTCGCCGCCGCTCCATCCCTTCGCCCCCACCGCTCGATCCCTTCGCCGCCGCCCTCCCACATCAAAGCCGCCACCGATATGCCCTGCGGATCTCGCCTCGGCCCGCCGTCTTGTGATCCGGAGTTCACTTCTGCCGCCGATATCCTCGCCGCGTTAGGGTTCTGCGTCGCCGCCACCACGAGGAGCTCGTCGACCAGCCCAGCGTCTTTCTGCTCGCGCTTCGCTTCCCTCGTCGATCGCCTTTGGAACCCTCGCTTGGACTACGCGCCAAGCCGCCGCCTCTTCGCCGAGAAAGAGGGCTCCCGATCTCCGCCGTGGTCGACCATCGGTATGACGGGCAGAGCACCCACCCCGTAGGCTCATCCCCTTCTTGGATCCACTCCGGCAGCGACCATCGTCGGTACGTTCCCCTCGTGATATATTGGTGTAGGATCATCCCCTTCTCTTTATCTAAAAAGGCTATTCTACATACGCCGAGGAGAAGATGCTCACCTTCTCGCCCTTGTTGGAAATATGCCCTAGAGGCAATAATGAATTGGTTATTATTATATTTCCTTGTTCATGATAATCGTTTATTGTCCATGCTATAATTGTATTAATAGGAAACATAGATACATGTGTGGATACATAGACAACACCATGTCCCTAGTAAGCCTCTAGTTGACTAGCTCGTTGATCAATAGATGGTTACGGTTTCCTGACCATGGACATTGGATGTCGTTGATAACGGGATCACATCATTAGGAGAATCATGTGATGGACAAGACCCAATCATAAGCCTAGCACAAAGATCGTGTAGTTCGTATGCTAAAGCTTTTCTAATGTCAAGTATCATTTCCTTAGACCATGAGATTGTGCAACTCCCGGATACAGTAGGAATGCTTTAGGTGTGCCACACGTCACAACGTAACTGGGTGGCTATAAAGGTACACTACGGGTATCTCCGAAAGTGTCTGTTGGGTTGGCACGAATCGAGACTGGGATTTGTCACTCCGTGTGACGGAGAGGTATCTCTGGGCCCACTCGGTAGGACATCATCATATGCGCAATGTGACCAAGGAGTTGATCACGGGATGATGTGTTACAGAACGAGTAAAGAGACTTGCGATAGCGAGATTGAACAAGGTATCGGATACCGACGATTGAATCTCGGGCAAGTACAATACCGCTAGACAAAGGGAATTGAATACGGGATTGATTAAATCCTCGACATCGTGGTTCATCCGATGAGATCATCGTGGAACATGTAGGAGCCAACATGGGTATCCAGATCCCGCTGTTGGTTATTGACCGGAGAACGTCTCGGTCATGTACGCATGATTCCCAAACCCGTAGGGTCTACACATTTAAGGTTCGATGGCGCTAGGGTTATAAAGGAAGTTTGTATGTGGTTACCGAATGTTGTTGAGTCCGGATGAGATCCCGGACGTCACGAGGAGTTCCGGAATGGTCCGGAGGTAAAGATTTATATATGGGAAGTCCTGTTTTGGTCAACGGAAAAGTTTGGGTTTTATCGGTAGCGTCTGGGACCACCGGGAGGGTCCCGAGGTCCACCAAGTGGGGCCACAAGCCCCTGAGGGTTGCATGGGCCAAGTATGGGAGGGACCAGCCCGGGTGGGCTGGTGCGCCCCACAAGGGCCCAGGCGCCTAAGGAGAGGAGAGGGGCAACCCCTAAGGCGAGATGGGCCTTAGGGCCCATACCGTGCGCCTCCTCTCCCCCTCCACAGCTGCCACCCAGATGGGATTGGGGCTGGGCGCCCCTAGGGTGGAACCCTAGAGGCGCAGCCCTCCCTCTCCCTATATATAGTTGAGGTCTTTGGGGCTGCCAACACAAGAGTTTTGACCTCTCCTGGCGCAGCCCTGCATCTCTCTTTCCTCCTCACCAGCGGTGCTTGGCGGCCCTGCAGGATTGCCACGCTCCTCCACCACCACCACGCCATGGTGCTGCTGTTGGATGGACTCTTCCTCAACCTCTCCCTCTCTCCTTGCTGGATCAAGGCGTGGGAGGCGTCACCCGGGCTGTACGTGTGTTGAGCGTGGAGGTGCCGTCCGTTCGGCACTAGGATCTCATGTGATTTGGATCACGGCAGTGCGACTCCTTCAACCCCGTTCTCTTGAATGCTTCCGCTTAGCGATCTACAAGGGTATGTAGATGCACTCCCTTCCCTCGTTGCTGGTTTCTCCATAGATAGATCTTGGTGACACGTAGACAAATTTTGAATTTCTACTATGTTCCCCAACAGTGGCATCATGAGCTAAGTCTATTGCGTACATTCTTTGCACGAGTAGAACACAAAGTAGTTGTGGGCGTTGATTTTGTTCAATATGCTTACCGTTACTAGTCCAATCTTGATTCGGCGGCATTGTGGGATGAAGCGGCCCGGACCGACCTTACACGTACACTTACGTGAGACAGGTTCCACCGGTACATGCACTAGTTGCATAAGGTGGCTAGCGGGTGCCGATCTCCCACTTTAGTCGGATCGGATTCGATGAAAAGGGTCCTTATGAAGGGTAAATAGCAATTGACATATCACGTTGTGGTTTTGCGTAGGTAAGAACCGTTCTTGCTAGAAACCCATAGCAGCCACGTAAAACATGCAAACAACAATTAGAGGACGTCTAACTTGTTTTTGCAGGGTATGCCATGTGATGTGATATGGCCAAAAGGATGTGATGAATGATATATGTGATGTATGAGATTGATCATGTTCTTGTAATAGGAATCACGACTTGCATGTCGATGAGTATGACAACCGGCAGGAGCCATAGGAGTTGTCTTAATTTATTTATGACCTGCGTGTCAACATAAGCGTCATGTAATTACTTTACTTTATTGCTAACCGTTAGCTATAGTAGTAGAAGTAATAATTGGCGAGACAACTTCATGAAGACACGATGATTGAGATCATGATGATGGAGATCATGGTGTCATGCCGGTGACGATGATGATCATGGAGCCCCGAAGATGGAGATCAAAAGGAGCAAAGTGATGATGGCCATATCATGTCACTATTTGATTGCATGTGATGTTTATCATGTTTTTGCATCTTATTTGCTTAGAACGACGGTAGTAAATAAGATGATCCCTCATTAAAATTTCAAAAAAGTGTTCCCCTAACTGTGCACCGTTGCGAAAGTTCATCGTTTCGAAGCACCACGTGATGATCGGGTGTGATAGATTCTAACGTTCACATACAACGGGTGTAAGACAGATTTACACACGCGAAACACTTAGGTTGACTTGACGAGCCTAGCATGTACAGAAATGGCCTCAGAACACAAGAGACCGAAAGGTCGAGCATGAGTCGTATGGTAGATACGATCAACATGAAGATGTTCACCGATGATGACTAGTCCGTCTCACGTGATGATCGGACACGGCCTAGTTGACTAGGATCATGTAATCACTTAGATGACTAGAGGGATGTCTATCTGAGTGGGAGTTCATAAGATGAACTTAATTATCCTGAACATAGTCAAAAGGACTTTGCAAATTATGTCGTAGCTCGCGCTTCAGTTCTACTGTTTAGATACGTTCCTAGAGAAAAGATAGTTGAAAGTTGATAGTAGCAATTATAAGGACTAGGTTCGTTAACTGAGGATTGTCCCCGTTGCTTCGTAGAAGGCTTATGTCCTTAATGCACCGCTCAGTGTGCTGAACCTCGAACGTCGTCTATGGGTGTTGCGAACATCTAACATACACGTTTTGATAACTACGTGATAGTTCAGTTAAACGGTTTAGAGTTGAGGCACCATAGACGATTTCAAAACGTTGCGGAACATATGAGATGTTTCGAGGGCTGAAATTGGGATTTCAGGCTCGTGCCCACGTCAAGAGGTATAACACCTCCGACGAGTTTCTTAGCGTACAAACTAAGGGAGAAAAGCTCAATCGTTGAGCTTGTGCTCAGATTGTCTGAGTACCACAATCACTTGGATCGAGTGGGAGTTAATCTTCCAGATGAGATAGTGATGTTTTTCCAAAGACATTACCACCAAGCTGCTAGAGCTTCATGATGAACTATAACATATCAGGGATAGACATGATGATCCTTGAAATATTCACGATGTTTAACACCGCGAAAGTAGAAATCAAGAAGGAGCATCAATTGTTGATGGTTAGTGAAACCACTAGTTTCAAGAAGGGCAAGGGCAAGAAGGGATACTTCATGAAACGGCAAATCAGCTGCTGCTCTAGTGGAGAAACCCAAGGTTGAACCCAAACCCGAGACTAAGTGCTTACGTAATAAGAGGAACAGCCACTTGAGCAGAATTACCCTAGATACTTGGTAGATGAGAAGGCTGTCGATAGAAGTATATTGGATATACATTATGTTAATGTGTACTTTACTAGTACTCATAGTAGCACCAGGGTATTAGATACCGGTTCGGTTGCTAAGTGTTAGTAACTCGAAACAAAAGGCTACGGAAGAAAGCGGAGACTGGCTAAAAGGTGAGATGACGATATGTGTTGGAAGTATTTCCAAGGTTGATCAAATATCGTCGCTCCCTCTACCATCGAGATTGGTATTGAAACCTAAATAATTGTTATTTGGTGTTTGTGTTGAGCATAGACATGATTGGATTATGTCTATCGCAATACGGGTATTCATTTAAGGAGAATAATGGTTACTCTGTTTATTTGAATAATACCATCCCAATCGTAGTGATACACATTTTCATGCCAAAGGTATAAGATAGTAATGATAGTACCACACAATTGTGGCACTGCAATTTTAGTCACAATGGTATAAAACGCATGAAGAAGCTCCATGATGATGGATCTTTGGACTCGCTTGATTTTGAATCACTTGAGACATGCAAATCATACCACATGAGCAAGATGACTGAAAGGCCTCGTTTTGATAAGATGGAACAAGAAAGCAACTTGTTGGAAGTAATACATCTTGATGTGTGCAGTCCAATGAGTGCTTTGAGGCATGTAGTGAATATCGTTATATTCTTACTTCACGGATGATTTAAGTAGATATCTTGAGTATATTTACTTGATGAAACACAAGTCTGAATTATTGAATGGTTCAAGTAATTTCAGAGTGAAGTTGAAGATCTTCGTGACAAGAGGATAAAATGTCTATGATATGATCATAGAAATGAATATCTGAGTTACGAGTTTGGCACACAATTAAGACATTGTGGAAATTGTTTCACAACTAATACCGCCTGGAACACCATAGTGCGATGGTGTGTCCGAACATCATAGTTGCACCCTATTGGATATGGTGCATACCATGATGTCTCTTGTCGAATTACCACTGTCGTTCATGGGTTAGGCATTAGAGACAACCGCACTCACTTTAATAGGGCACCACGTAATTCTGCTGAGACGAAACCATTTGAACTATGGTTTGGAGAAACCTGAGTTATCGTTTCTTAAAAGTTTGGGGCTGCGACGCTTATGTGAAAAAGTTTCAGGTTGATAAGCTCGAACCCAAAGCGGATAAAATGCATCTTCATAGGACACCCAAAAGCGGTTGGGTATACCTCCTAATTCAGATCTGAAAGCAATAAGGATTGTTTCTAGAATCGGGTCCTTTCTCGAGGAAAAGTTTCTCTTGAAAGAATTGGGTGGGAGGATGGTGGAGACTTGATGAGGTTATTGAACCGTCACTTCAACTAGTGTATAGCAGGGCACAAAGAGTTGTTCCTGAGGCACCAACACCAATAGAAGTAGAAGCTTATGATATTGAACATGAGACTTGGATCAAGTCACTCCCAAACCTCGTAGGACAACAAGGATGCGTGCTACTTTAGAGTGGTACGTAATCCTGTCATGGAAGTCATGCTGCTAGACAACAATGAACCTACGAGCTATGGAGAAGCGATGGTGGGCCCGGATTCCGATAAATGGCTCGAGGCCATAAAATCCGAGAGAGAATCCATGTATGAAAACAAAGTGTAGACTTTGGCAGAACGACTCGATGGTCGTAAGGCTGTTGAGTACAGATGGATTTTAAAAGGAAGACAGACAATGATGGTAAGTGTTACCATTGAGAAAGCTCGACTTATTGTTAAGATGTTTCCCGACAAGTTCAAGGAGTTGACTGCGATGAGACTTTCTCACACGTAGCAATGCTAAAAGTCTGTTGGAATTATGTTAGCGATTACCGCATTGTTTATGAAATCTTGCATATATGATGTCAAAATATTGTTTCCTTGATGATTTTCTTGAGGAAAGGTTGTATGTGATACAACCGTAAGGTTTTGTCAGTCCTGAAAATGCTAACAAGTATGCAAAGCTCCAGCAATCCTTCTAAGGACTGGAGTAAGCATCTCGGAGTTGGAATGTACGCTTTGATGAGATGATCAAAGCTTTTGGGTTTATACAAAGTTTATGAGAAACTTGTATTTCCAAAGAAGTGAGTGGGAGCACTATAGAATTTCTGATGAGTATATGTTGTTGACATATTGTTGATCGGAAATGATATAGAATTTCTGAAAAGCATGCAGAGTTGTTTGAAAAGTGTTTTCAATGAAAAACTGGATTAGGCTACTTGAACATTGAGCATCGGGATCTATAAGGATAGATCAAAAACCGCTTAATGGTACTTTCAAATGAGCACATACCTTGACATGATCTTGAAGGTGTTCAAGATGGGTCAGCCAAAGAAGGAGTTCTTGCACGAGTTGTAAGGTATGAAGTTAAGACTTAAAGCTCGACCACGGCAGGAGAAAGAGGATGGACGAAGGTCGTCCCCTATGCTATTGTCATAGACTCTATACGGTATGCCATGCTGAGTACCGCACCTGATGTGTGCCTTGCCACATGTCTGGCAAGAGGGTACAAAGGTGATCTAGGAGTAGATCACCAGATAGCGGTCAAAATTATCCTTAGAGTAATAAGGATATGTTTCTCGGTTATGGAGGTGATAAAGAGTTCGACATAAAGAGTTACATCGATGCAAGCTTAACACCTATCCGGATAGCTCCGAGTAGAGATACCGGATACGTATAATGGAGCAACAGTTTGGAATAGCTCCAAGTAGAACAGTTATTTGAAATGGCTCCAAATATAGCGTAGAGATTTGCGAGGTACATACGGATCTGAATGTTGCAGACCCGTTGACTAAAACCTCTCTCACAAGCAACATGATCAAACCCAGAACTCATTGAGTGCTAATCACATAGTGATGTGAACTAGATTATTGATTCTAGTAAACTCTTTGTATGTTGGTCACATGGCGATGTGACCTGTGAGTGTTAATCACATGGCGATGTGAACTAGATTATTAACTCTAGTGCAAGTGGGAGATTGTTGGAAATATGCCCTAGAGGCAATAATAAATTGGTTATTATTATATTTCCTTGTTCATGATAATCGTTTATTATCCATGCTATAATTGTATTGATAGGAAACACAGATACATGTGTGGATACATAGACAACACCATGTCCCTAGTAAGCCTCTAGTTGACTAGCTCGTTGATCAATAGATGGTTACGGTTTCCTGACCATGGACATTGGATGTCGTTGATAACGGGATCACATCATTAGGAGAATCATGTGATGGACAAGACCCAATCATAAGCCTAGCACAAAGATCGTGCAGTTCGTATGCTAAAGCTTTTCTAATGTCAAGTATCATTTCCTTAGACCATGAGATTGTGGAACTCCCAGATACCGTAGGAATGCTTTGGGTGTGCCAAAGCGTCCTGGCAACGTAACTAGGTGGCTATAAGGTACACTACGGGTATCTCCGAAAGTGTCCATTGGATTGGCACGAATCGAGATCGGGATTTGTCACTCCGTGTGATGGAGAGGTATCTCGGGGCCCACTCTGTAGGACATCATCATATGCGCAATGTGACCAAGGAGTTGATCAAGGGATGATGTGTTACGGAATGAGTAAAGAGACTTGCCGGTAACGAGATTGAACAAGGTATCGGATACCGACGATCGAATCTCGGGCAAGTACAATACCGCTAGACAAAGGGAATTGAATACGGGATTGATTAAATCCTCGACATCGTGGTTCATCCGATGAGATCATCGTGGAACATGTGGGAGCCAACATGGGTATCCAGATCCCGCTGTTGGTTATTGACAGGAGAACGTCTCGGTCATGTCTGCATGATTCCCGAACCCGTAGGGTCTACACACTTAAGGTTCGATGACGCTAGGGTTATAAAGGAAGTTTGTATGTGGTTACCGAATGTTGTTCGGAGTACCGATGAGATCCCAGACATCACGAGGAGTTCCGGAATGGTCCGGAGGTAAAGATTTATATATGGAAAGTCCTGTTTTGGTCATCGGAAAAGTTTCGGATTTTATCGGTAACGTACCGGGACCACCGGGAGGGTCCCGGGGGTCCATCAAGTGGGGCCACAAGCCCCAGAGGGTTGCATGGGCCAAGTATGGGAGGGGACCAGCCCCAAGTGGGCTGGTGCGCCCCCCCACAAGGGCCCAAGGCGCCTAAGGAGAGGAGAGGGGGCAAACCCTAAGGGCAGATGGGCCTTAGGGCCCATACCTGGTGCGCCTCCCTCTCCCCCTCCACCTGGCCGCCACCCAAATGGGATTGGGGCTGGCCGCCGCCCCTAGGGTGGAACCCTAGAGGGGGCGCAGCCCCCTCCCTCTCCCCTATATATAGTTGAGGTCTTTGGGGCCAACACAAGAGTTTTGATCTCTCCCTGGCGCAGCCCTGCATCTCTCTTTCCTCCTCTCCCGCGGTGCTTGGCGAAGCCCTGCAGGATTGCCACGCTCCTCCACCACCACCACCACGCCGTCGTGCTGCTGTTGGATGGACTCTTCCTCAACCTCTCCCTCTCTCCTTGCTGGATCAAGGCGTGGGAGACGTCACCGGGCTGTACGTGTGTTGAACGCGGAGGTGCCGTCCGTTCGGCACTAGGATCTCAGGTGATTTGGATCATGACGAGTACGACTCCTTCAACCCCGTTCTCTTGAACGCTTCCGCTTAGCAATCTACAAGGGTATGTAGATGCACTCTCCTTCCCCTCGTTGCTGGTTTCTCCATAGATAGATCTTGATGACACGTAGGAAAATTTTGAATTTCTGCTATGTTCCCCAACGGCCCCTCCCCCTACCGTGATGTACGTGGATGAATCCGACGGCAACGAGGACGACCTCGTAGGATCCAGCCACGGTTGTGCGGAATTTCGCGGGGACGAATCTACCCGGCCTCTCGTCCTATCTGCCGCCGGTAGAGGCATCCATGTCCGATGGTGTGTATTTTGACTGGTTCCATGAGCACTTCGTTCCCTGCCGTGTAGTCTTCGTTGATTCGGAAAGATGGTGGTTGTCTGTTTAGCCATTTCAATCTGCTATTGATCATGCTCATTCTTGTTATATTCAGTTATATTGGAAACACCATCTGATTCAGTTATATTCTTGATCATGCTCATGCTCATCCTTATTCAAATAAGAATACTTCTGTTTGGAGAGCTCGGGCGTCAGCTGCGTGGAAGCACCAGCTGATTTGTAACTGGTCGGAAGGTGAGCTTCTCATACTCGCTGCCGTCGAAGCACGGCACCTCGCCGCCACTTATGTTGCGTGTTGTTGTGCTGTAGGTCCTTGGGGTTGGGTGCGGCAACTCGCGACTCGAAGACATTTCGTGCATGTGCTCCCCTGCGCTTGGTGACCAATACATCTACTCCGTCGTGAACATGTGCTTCGTGTCATACAGGTCGCCGCCAAGGGTGAGCTCGTGCAGCGGTACAGGTATAGATGTGCATCCCATAAGGGCAGCTACAGTTTCTTTCATAAAGTTATTTGTGTGAGTGCCCTGCATATTGAAGTAAACTGGATCGGCTAATCTTGAGTTCCTCCACCAAGTTATATTACTTCGACACTAGTGCAGAAAGACCATATAAAGTACTCTGGTGACTCTCTCAATTGAACTAGAATTTTTTTAGATGCGTGAAACATGCACAACGATTTGCTCTATTGAGTCTATGTATGTTGAACTAGCACTCGAATTATAGCTCATGCCGGTATACTAATTTTCTCTTTCTCATATCAGCTCTCCTTCTTTTTGTCCATTTTTCTTCACTACTACCTGAAGGAAACTGTACTGGATAGCAGCCTATCATATATAGTTACATGTACCGAGTGATTTAGCTTCATTTTAATGATACTGTCAACAACTAACTACTGCTGCGACATATTTGATGCAACCTGTAAAATATTTTTGTTTAATTTCAGCATATCATTTATATACTGAAGTCTCTTCTGGACATGTTGTCTAATTGCGTCATGTATGTTAGATATTTGTTCTATAATACTTGCCATTGACTATTTTTCTTTTATTTAGGTTATGTGCATTATTGATCAGCCAATCTTGAGAGAGAGATGGGTTGGCGTGAATGGGAAGAAAACTACATTGAATGGACAAGAAGTATGCCCTCAACTTTTTCATGGTATGTCTTACTTATTGTTCTTGTGATTTTTTCCATCAGTTTCACTTTACATTTCTTCTTTGCTTTTTCATGGCATCAGGATGCCCACTGCCGACGGCGCTGCGTTGCTACCAAAGGGGCACCCTGCCGCGGCCAGAGACTCGCTGCCGTCGAAGCACGACACCTTGCCGTCACGTATGTTGGGTGTTGTGGTGCTGCAGGTCCTTGGGGTTGGGTGCGGCAACTCGAGACTCGAAGACGATCTTCTGTGGTAGGGCGTCACCGGCGGCGGCGGCACCTGTATAGACCGTCTCGGTGTGACAGAAGAGTTCGGAGTTCACTCCGAGAAAGAATTGCTTTGCATGTACATTTGCTGAAAGACTGATGTGCTGAACTTTCGATGATTTCGATTGGTCTCTAACATAACCTTTCCTCTTTTTGTTGATATGTCCAAAAGAGATCCTTATTTCACCTTTTGTTTATAGGTATTCAACTTGAGGAATTTCATACTTTTGGAGTGGAGCTATCAAATATATGTGTGCTCGATGTTGGTGTTTTAATCCGGATCTCTCGCTGAAGGTGCTTTCGATGTTGGTGTTTGAATACTGCTACCGTACTTCAAGGTCTGTAGCAGCTCTTACAATGGATTCTTTTTAATGATAGTACAATTTATTTTTGTTTCGATTTGGTATTGTTGTTCTGTTCACTTAACCCAGTCTGTAGCAGCAACTTTTCATGTCGTTTCCTCGCCAACAAATGTCATAATTTATCACATACGTGTGCAAATGGTTTTTTGGCTATAGTATGAGTATATGGTTCAGAGAAGTTCGGTCAGATGCAAAGCATGCTTAGCATCTCATAGTCGTAGGCTATTCCTTTTAAAATTGAAGCCATCCAGGTTTTCAATTATGGAGATGATTTGGAAACTCTGCATAGAAAATTATTTACTCTAATGCAAATTACACATATTAAGGCCTTTATTCTTTTATATTAAGGTCTCCAGTGCAAGCATTAGCCCATCTTTAGCTGCTCATAAGCAGTGTCAGTGATATATATATAAGTACACTCTTGCTAAGATTAATCTTTGATATATATAATTCATTGCCTGGATATAGTTTGCTTTGAATGTTTTTTGCTCTTTAGTCTATGAAGAATTGCAAGGAGGAGGATAATAGAGCAGCAACCAGAGCTGACAATTGGCTTGTAAATGCTGCAAAGTTCTCCTAGAGGTGTGATGTTGGTGGTGATTTTCTTATTCGGGGATATGGATGTGGCGGGTCTGTGGGCACCATGCTGACGCGGAGAAGGAGGTGCAGGTAGCGGGGGCGCTTGAGGTGAGGTGGCTGCAGGGTCGCTCGAGAAGAATAGGCTCATCAGCACCACCTGGATGCCTTCGTCATCAGCAATGTGGACAAGGTGCAAAAGGGATATCGCCCTTACCTCTTATTCAGTCTGGAAAATTATGCAATGTTTGGTTTGGTAGATTTAACAGTCGCTGGTTTGGAAATTTGTTACCTATAGAAGTACAGGAATAACATGACTAATATTTATTGAATTTATAGAGTTATTGTTTTTTTCTACAAAGTCAGTTGTTAAATTAGGAAGAACATCGTCTAAAATCTTGACAACATAAAGGAGCATAGAGTTAATAGATTATGAAATCCTGTAGTGCATCAGATGCACCCTTCACTAATTTTTGAACACATTTATATTATCCAGGTTCCGACCTCATTCGTTGTGATGTTTGTCTTTTTTATGTGGGCGAGGAAAACATTTTTAGGAGTGATACTCCCAAACTTTGATTTCTTGGTTGTCGAATCATGGTGCTGATTAGATTTTACTTAACCTTAATTAATCTATTTATATTGCGGCTTTGTCTTTTAGCTCATCTTTTAGTTTCTCTTCTCCACTTCACACAAGATTTTATTGTAGGCTACCAAGTACAATTATACCACTTATACTCTTTCTATCTGATTATGCAAAGCTTGATCTATACTCATTGAACTTTGTTAGATAGTAGGCCCTCCTATTAGTGTGCCTAAATATAATTGTTTCTCTGTGTTTATAGTATCTTAGTCCAGTAGAATGAATGTTCTCGAGTAATTAGAGGTATTTGGATCAAGTGAATGTCTGAATACCACTAAAATCGAAATCATAATTAAAAAATACTGACCTTTTTCTTCAGGGCGTCTGTTCCTCCTCCCATGGTCAGCACCACCACCTACTCTGAATCTCCGATCAGAATAGTACGAACTATTAAATAGGGAACTTAATGCTTATCATTGTTGATGTACATATGTACAACTAACAATGTTTGTGCTACAACCAGCTTACTTTATTCCTTGCTGAAATTTATCTTGATTTATTTCACATCAGATAGTTCTGAACCTAGATGATCTCAATTAAGGTCATTGAAATTTGTTAAATTATTTTTATCCGCTCTTCTGAACGAGCGTATACTATGATCTGATTTGTATATCATATTACTGAGGCAGCGCTGGGCCATGCTGTGGTGAGAACATACGAGAGATAATTGGGGTGTGTGGCTGATTGCTTCATATGCTGCTAATGATATATGTAGACTGCTGATTGCTCCTGATATACAGTGTCGATTGCAGCTGATAGTAGGATTGTACTCAATTTGATAGGTAAAGTGGGATGGCGGGATTGTATAGTGCTCATAAGCCAGTCCGGGCATTGTCCTTCCTCGAATGAATCTGAGACTACTCCTCATATGTTAATCAGTTGCTCCTCCCTAGCTTTGGTTTGGTCTGAACTTCAAATTTTTCATCCACTCAATGTTGATTCAGTCAAAGATCTCTTGGAAAAATTATTTCGACAAGATTCACTCTATAATGTTGTTATCATTGTCCTCTGGAATATATGGAAGCGCAAAAACTCCAAGGTCTCCCGGGATGTTTTTGAGGAATTGCACATTACTGCTAGCAAGATTGCTGATGATTGATACCATGGTCCAACAGGTATTCACATGAAATTAATAAATGGCACCTTACGGATTGGAGTACTCTACTGTATCACCTATCTGGGAGATTTTAATTTTTTCCTTCTATTATTTCTCTTAATCCCTGTGTACTCATTGGACTTTGTATAGTTCTCAGTTTTATGAAGTGGTTCAGGCTGGCGTAAGCCGCCATAGTCCCAGTAAAAAAAAGGCTACAAGCTTCGCTTCGGCCTTTTGGAACTGAATATTATGTAGTTTTATTGAGATTATTGATAGTGCTTCTCTACTATCAAAGAAGGTAATAGTCTCTTATGTGTTTCTTTTTGTCCATTTGAATGCACTCCATTTTTTAGTGTATTAATTAACATCAAACCTCCCATTCTTTCTAGAGTGCTGATGTATTATTATTTTCAGCTTAACACATTTAACTTCCTATAGATTTCATGGTTTATGCAGATTAACCGAGCTAAGAATTTTTGTGAAGCTAAAGCTGGTGTTAAGATGAACGCCGCTATGTATATATTTGAAACAGTTAGATACATGCTTGACAGACTATATAGGGGTGATCAAAACCATGCAAAGCATTATGGGACAAGTTTCTCTACCTTAAATAAGCGTTCGTTCTCTCGTGTTTACTATTCGTTTAAGGGTCATCAACCCGTGTATTTATTTTCATTGAGCAAGTTTTACATTTTTCTTCAGTAGTGTTCATTGTGCAGTTCTAGATTTTTAAGAGAGTAGAGTTTATTGATTTATTACATGGAGAGACCAGTAGTGTCGTAGTGGTCTTGACATAATTGCTAACATTTTCTACTAGACAAAGTTTAATTGCACTAAATACAAATTAGAACATGCATAGACATTTATCTTCTTTCTACAGAATGGTTAGTGTAAACGTACTTTAAGTTGTACATGATTCTGTATCTGACCATTTTATCTCATATGTTGATGTGGTTGCAGATATGAACTTCAAATTATCCTGCAATGTATTGACTGCTCGGAGCTAACTTGACTACGCCAGTTTTCTTTTATGGCTCAAAGTAGTTAGTGTCCCCCCTTATTATGAGAGAGGTACTACTTCAAACATCTCTTCTTAATGTTTTATGTCATGGCATACAGTATGAGGGAGTGTTAGTTGGCTTGACTTTCGTGGCACTCATTGATAACCTTTCAGTTTAGGAGTTTTTGTGGCCTCTTAATCCATGAGAGTATGCTCATGTTGAAGAAGTTAGTCATAATGAGGGGCACCATAAATGTTTGTTATCTGGCACAAATTCCTAATGAATATCACATGTGAACCTTTTACTGTTGTGTTATTCAAATTTCATTGTACTATTCATACAGTAAAATATGAGTGCCATGTCAGAATATGGTTCTCGATCTGAAAGATCATATTCGAAATTACAGGTTCTATGGCAGTGGAGTAATGTTCGTAAATTATATATTGCTTTCAAGTTTGGAGCTGGAATAATATATGTGCTGCATTTAGTTATAGTCTTATAGATATACATGAACATCCATTGTATATTTCTTGCAAGACATGGTAACTACTATTATTTTGATTGTTTCCGTGAACTATTTTGACCTTGATTAAGAAGAAGAAAGTTTTTAGCCTCGTAGGTTGTTTGATCTACTATATCAAGTGGCACTTGGCTTCTCATGGCTCTCCTCGCATTTGCCAAAACAAAGTTAGTACACACTACCTAGAGCTCTGGAAATTAGAACTGAAAAATGGTCCTGCGGTTTATTAGCTGATATAAATCATGCACAATCCTCTACATTTAAAAATAAACCGGCCACAAAGCAGTATACTTTTTTCCGAGTACTACCTTGAGAGAGCCAAGGGGTTCTGCATTTTATAAAGAAGAAGAAAGTTGCCCGGTTCCATACATGCTTACCTGAGAAATATATCTTATCTATCTAGTGGAAACCAGGCAAAAACCTACAGATACAAAAGTCACAAAGTCCCCCACCGGTCGTGACCGAACTGAAGGAAATATGCCCTAGAGGCAATAATAAAGTTATTATTTATTTCCTTATTTCATGATAAATGTTTATTATTCATGCTAGAATTGTATTAACCGGAAACATAATACATGTGTGAATACATAGACAAACATAGTGTCACTAGTGTGCCTCTACTTGACTAGCTCGTTGAATCAAAGATGGTTAAGTTTCCTAGCCATAGACATGAGTTGTCATTTGATTAACGGGATCACATCATTAGGAGAATGATGTGATTGACATGACCCATTCCGTTAGCCTAGCACTTGATCGTTTAGTATGTTGCTATTGCTTTCTTCATGACTTATACATGTTCCTGTAACTATGAGATTATGCAACTCCGTTTACGGAGGAACACTTTGGGTGCTACCAAAGCGTCACAACGTAACTGGGTGATTATAAAGGAGTACTACAGGTGTCTCCAAAGGTACATGTTGGGTTGGCGTATTTCGAGATTAGGTTTTGTCACTCCGATTGTCGGAGAGGTATCTCTGGGCCTTCTCGGTAATACACATCACATAAGCCTTGCAAGCATTACAACTAATGAGTTAGTTGTGAGATGATGTATTACGGAGCAGTAAAGAGACTTACCGATGCAGATTGAACTAGGTATTGGATACCGACGATCGAATCTCGGGTAAGTAACATACCGATGACAAAGGGAACAACGTATGTCGTTATGCGGTTTGACCGATAAAGATCTTCGTAGAATATGTAGGAACCAATATGGGCATCCAGGTTCCGCTATTGGTTATTGACCGAGAATGGTTCTAGGTCATGTCTACATAGTTCTCGAACCCGTAGGGTCCGCACGCTTAACGTTCGATGACAGTTCATAATGAGTTTATAAGTATTGATGCACGAAGTTTGTTGAGTCCCAGATGTGATCCACGGACATGACGAGGAGTCTCGAAATGGTCGAGACATAAAGATTGATATATTGGAAGCCTATGTTTGGACTTGGAAGGGTTCGAGTGAAATCGAATTCTAGAGTAGGGAGGTTACCGAACCCCCGGGAACTACATGGGCCATAGTGGGCCTTAGTGGAAAGGAGAGGGCCAGCCCTAGGTGGCCATGCGCCCCCCTTCCCTAGTCCTATTAGGACTAGGAAAGGTGGGCCGCCCCCTCTCTCTCTTTCCCCCTCAGGAATCCTAATCCAACTAGGATTGGAGGGAGTCCTACTCCCGGAGGAGTAGGACTCCTTGATCGCCTCCCCTTGGGCGGCCACCTCCCCTTGGCTGCTTTATATCACGGGGCAAGGGGCACCCCAGACACACAAGTTGATCTCTGGATCTTTCCTTAGCCGTGTGCGGTGCCCCCTTCCACCATATTCCACTTCGGTCATATCGTCGTAGAGCTTAGGTGAAGCCCTGCGCCGAAGAAGTCATATCGTCGCGGAGCTTAGGCGAAGCCCTGCGTCGGTGGAGCATCAACATCGTCATCACGCCCGTCGTCTTGTGGAACTCATCCCGACACTTTGCCGGATCGGAGTCCGGGATGCGTCATCGAGCTGAGCGTGTGCGAGAACTCGGAGGTGCCGTGCGTTCGGTGCTTGGATCGGTCGGATCGTGAAGGCGTGCGACTACATCAACAGCGTTGTTTTAACGCTTCCGCTTTCGGTCTCACGAGTGCGTGGGCGGACACTCTTCCCTCTCGTTGCTATGCCATCACCATGGTCTTGCGTGATCGTAGGAAAATTTTGAAATTACTCGTTCCCCAACAGTGGCATCCGAGCCTGGTTTTATGCGTTGATGTCATATGCACGAGTAGAACACAAGTGAGTTGTGGACGATACAAGTCATACTGCCTACCAGCATGTCATACTTTGGTTCAGCGGTATTGTTGGGCCGAGGCGATCCGGACCAACCTTACAGCGTCTGATTCTGCGAGACCGGTTCCCTCGGCGTGCTTTGCACATAGATGGCTTGCGGAAGACTGTCTCTCCAACTTTAGTTGAACCGAGTGTGGCTCGCCCGGTCCTTGAGAAGGTTAAAGCGGAGTCTATTTGACAAACTATCGTTGTGGTTTTGATGCGTAGGTAAGAACGGTTCTTGCTCAGCCCGTAGCAGCCACGTAAAACTTGCAACAACAAAGTAGAGGACGTCTAACTTGTTTTTGCAGGGCATGTTGTGATGTGATATGGTCAAGACGTGATGCTATGTTTTATTGTATGAGATGATCATGTTTTGTAACCAAGTTATCGGCAACTGGCAGGAGCCATATGGTTGTCGCTTTATTGTATGCAATGCAATCGCGATGTAATGCTTTACTTTATTACTAAGCGGTAGTGATAGTCGTGGAAGCATAAGATTGGCGAGGCGACAACGATGCTACGATGGAGATCAAGGTGTCGCGCCCGGTGGCGATGGTGATCATGACGGTGCTTGGCGATGGAGATCACAAGCACAAGATGATGATGGCCATATCATATCACTTATATTGATTGCATGTGATGTTTATCCTTTATGCATCTTATCTTGCTTTGATTGGCGGTAGCATTATAAGATGATCTCTCACTAAAATTATCAAGAAGTGTTCTCCCTGAGTATGCACCGTTGCGAAAGTTCTTCGTGCTGAGACACCACGTGATGATCGGGTGTGATAGGCTCTACGTTCAAATACAACGGGTGCAAAACAGTTGCGTGCGCAGAATACTCAGGTTAAACTTGACGAGCCTAGCATATAACAGATATGGCCTCGGAACACGGAGACCGAAAGGTCGAGCGTGAATCATATAGTAGATATGATCAACATAGTGATGTTCACCATTGAAACTACTCCATCTCACGTGATGATCGGACATGGTTTAGTTGATTTGGATCACGTAATCACTTAGATGACTAGAGAGATGTCTATCTAAGTGGGAGTTCTCAAGTAATATGATTAATTGAACTTTAATTTATCATGAACTTAGTCCTGGTAGTATTTTTGCAAATTATGTTGTAGATCAATAGCTCGCGTTGTTGCTTCCCTATGTTTTTATATGTGTTCCTAGAGAAAATTGTATTGAAAAATGTTAGTAGCAATGATGCGGATTGGATCCGTGATCTGAGGTTTATCCTCATTGCTGCCTGTAAGAATTATGTCCGTAATGCACCGCTAGGTGACAGACCTATTACAGGAGCAAATGCAGGCGTTATGAGCGTTTGGCTAGCTCAATATGATGACTACTTGATAGTTTAGTGCACCATACTTAACGGCTTAGAATCGGGACTTCAAAGGCGTTTTGAAGCGTCATGGACCATATGAGATGTTCCAGGAATTGAAGTTAATATTTCAAGCAAATACCGAGTTGAGAGATATGAAGTCTCCAACAAGTTCTATAGCTAAAAGATGGAAGAGAATCGCTCAACTAGTGAGCATGTTCTCAGATTATGCAGGTACTTCAATCGCTTGAATCAAGTGGGAGTTAATCTTCCAGATAAGATAGTGATTGACAGAATTCTCTAGTCACCATCACTAAGTTAGTAGAACTTCGTGATGAACTATAGTATGCAAGGGATAACGAAAACGATTCCCAAGCTCTTCGTGATGTTGAAATCGACGAAGGTAGAAATCAAGAAAGAGCATCAAGTGTTGATGATTGACAAGACCACTAGTCTCAAGAAAAAGGGCAAAGGGAAGAAGGGAACTTCAAAAGAGCGGCAAGCAAGTTGCTACTCGAATGAAGAAGCCCAAGTCTGGACCTAAGCCTGAGACTAAGTGCTTTTGCTGCAATGGAACTGGTCACTAGAAGCGGAACTACCCCAAGTATTTGGCGGATAAGAAGGATGGAAAAGTGAACAAGGTTATATTTGATATACAGGTTATTGATATGTGCCTTACTAGTGTTTATAGTAGCCCCTGAGTATTTGATACTTGTTCGGTTGCTAAGATTAGTAACTCGAAACAGGAGTTACAGAATAAACAGAGACTAGTTGAAGGGGAAGTAACGATGAGTGTTGGAAGTAGTTCCAAAATTGATATGATCATCATCGCACACTCCCTATACTTTCGGGTTTAGTGTGGAACCTAAATAAGTGTTATTTGGTGTTGAGCATAAATATGATTTGATCATGTTTGTTGCAATACGGTTATTCATTTAAGTAAGAGAATAAATTGTTGTTACATTTACATGAATGAAACCTTATATGGTTATACACCCAATGGAAATGGTTCATTGGATCTCGATCATAGTGATACACATATTCATAATATTGAAACCAAAAGATGCAAAGTTAATAATGATAGTGCAACTTATTTGTGGCACTGCCGTTTAGGTCATATTGGTGTAAAGCGCATGAAGAAAACTCCATGCTGATGGACTTTCGGAATCACTTGGTTATGAATCATTTGATGCTTGCGAACCGTGCCTTTTGGGCAAGATGACTAAAACTCCGTTCTCCGGAACAATGGAACAAGCTACTGACTTATTGGAAATAATACATACCGATGTATGCGATTCAATGAGTGTTGATGCTCGTGGCAAGTATCATTATTTTCTGACCTTCACAGATGATTTGAGCAGATATGCGTATATCTTCTTGATGAAACATAAGTCTGAAATAGTTGAAAAGTTCAAAGAATTTCAGAGTGAAGTAGAAAATCATCGTAACAAGAAAATAAAGTTTCTGCGATCTGATCGTGGAGATGAATATTTGAGTTCTGAGTTTGGTCTTCAATTAAAAAGTGGAATAGTTTCACAGCTCACGCCACAGGAACACCACAACGTTATGGTGTGTCCGAACATCGTAACCGTACTTTATTTTGATATGGTGCGATCAATGATGTCTCTTACCGATTTACCAATATCGTTTTGGGGTTATGCATTAGAGACAGCTGCATTCACGTTTAATAGGGCACCATCTAAATCCGTTGAGGCGACACCGTATGAACTATGGTTTAACGATGAAACCTAAGCTGTCGTTTCTTAAAGTTTGGAGTTGTGATGCTTATGTGAAAAAGTTTTCACCTGATAAGCTCGAACCCAAATCGGAGAAGTGCGTCTTCATAGAATACCCAAAGGTAACTATTGGGTACACCTTCTATCACAAGATCCGAAGGCAAGTTATTCGTTGCTAAGGTGGATCCTTTCTAGAGAAGAAGTTTCTCTCGAAAGAAGTGAGTGGGAGGAAAGTAGAACTTGATGATGTAATTGTACCTTCTCCCTTATTGGAAAGTAGTTCATCACGAAATCAGTTCGATGATTCCTACACCAATTAGTGAGGAAGTTAATGATGATGATCATAAAACTTCAGATCAAGTTGCTACCAAACCTCGTAGGTCTTCCAGAGCAAAATCCGCACCAGAGTGGTACGGTAATCGTGTTCTGGAAGTCATGTTACTAGACCATGATGAACCTACGAACTATGAGGAAGCGATGATGAGCCCAGATTCCGCGAGATGGCTTGAGGCCATAAAATCTGAGAAAGGATCCATATATGAGAACAAAGTGTGGACTTTGGTTGACTTGCTCGATGATCAGCAAGTCAAGTTAAATAAATGGATCTTCAAGAGGAAGACAGATGATGATAGTAGTGTTACTATCTACAAAGCTCGACTTATCGCAAAAGGTTTTCGACAAATTCAAAGTGTTGACTACAATGAGATTTTCTCAAACTGTAGCGATTCTTAAGTCTGTCCGAATCATGTTAGCAATTGTCACATTTTATGAAATCTGGCAAATGGATGTCAAAACTACATTCTTTAATGGATTTATTAAAGAAGAGTTGTATATGATGCAACGAGAAGGTTTTGTCAATCCTAAAGGAGCTAACAAAATGTGCAAGCTCAGCGATCCATCTATGGACTGGTGCAAGCATCTCGGAGTTGGAATAAACGCTTTGATAGTGTGATCAAAGCATATGGTTTTATACAGACTTTTGGAGAAGCCTGTATTTACAAGAAAGTGAGTGGGAGCACTACAACATTTCTGATAAGTATATGTGAATAACATATTGTTGATCAGAAATAATGTAGAATTATTCTGCAAAGCATAAAGGAGTATTTGAAAGGAGTTTTTTAAAAGAAGGACCTCAGTGAAGCTGCTTACATATTGAGCATCAAGATCTATAGAGATGGATCAAGACGCTTGATAAGTTTTTCAATAAATACATACCTTGTCAAGATTTTGAAGTAGTTCAAAATGGAACAGCCAAAAAAAAAGGTCTTGCCTGTGTTACAAAGGTGTAAAATTGAGTAAGACTCAAAACCCGACCACGGCAGAAGATAGAAAGAGAATGAAAGTCATTCCCTATGCCTCAGCCATAGATTCTATAAAGTATGCTATGTTATGTACCAGACCTATTGTATACCTTGCTCTGAATTTGGAAAGGAGTACAATAGTGATCTAGGAGTAGATCACTGGACATTGGTCAAGAACATCCTTAGTGAGGACTAAGGAAATATTTCTCGATTATGGAGGTGATAAAAGAGCCCGTCGTAAAGAGTTACATCGATGCAAGCTTTTATACTGATCCAGATGACTCTAAGTCTCAATCTGGATACATATCGTAAGTGGGAGCAATTAGCTAGAGTAGCCCGTGCATGAGCATTGTAGACATAGAATATTTGCAAAATACATACGGCTCTGAATGTGATGACCCGTTGACTAAGCTTCTCTCACGAGCAAAACATGATCATCCCTTAGTACTCTTTGGGTGTTAATCACATAGCGATGTGAACTAGATTATTGACTCTAGTAAACCCTTTGGGTGTTGGTCGCATGACGATGTGAACTATGGGTGTTAATCACATACATGATGTGAATATCGGTGTCGAATCACATGATGATGTGAACTAGATTATTGACTCTAGTGCAAGTGGGAGACTGAAGGAAATATGCCCTAGAGGCAATAATAAAGTTATTATTTATTTCCTTATTTCATGATAAATGTTTATTATTCATGCTAGAATTGTATTAACCGGAAACATAATACATGTGTGAATACATAGACAAACATAGTGTCACTAGTGTGCCTCTACTTGACTAGCTCGTTGAATCAAAGATGGTTAAGTTTCCTAGCCATAGACATGAGTTGTCATTTGATTAACGGGATCACATCATTAGGAGAATGATGTGATTGACATGACCCATTCCGTTAGCCTAGCACTTGATCGTTTAGTATGTTGCTATTGCTTTCTTCATGACTTATACATGTTCCTGTAACTATGAGATTATGCAACTCCCGTTTACGGGAGGAACACTTTGGGTGCTACCAAACGTCACAACGTAACTGGGTGATTATAAAGGAGTACTACAGGTGTCTCCAAAGGTACATGTTGGGTTGGCGTATTTCGAGATTAGGTTTTGTCACTCCGATTGTCGGAGAGGTATCTCTGGGCCTTCTCGGTAATACACATCACATAAGCCTTGCAAGCATTACAACTAATGAGTTAGTTGTGAGATGATGTATTATGGAGCGAGTAAAGAGACTTACCGATATGAGATTGAACTAGGTATTGGATACCGACGATCGAATCTCGGGTAAGTAACATACCGATGACAAAGGGAACAACGTATGTCGTTATGCGGTTTGACCGATAAAGATCTTCGTAGAATATGTAGGAACCAATATGGGCATCCAGGTTCCGCTATTGGTTATTGACCGAGAATGGTTCTAGGTCATGTCTACATAGTTCTCGAACCCGTAGGGTCCGTGACGCTTAACGTTTCGATGACAGTTCATAATGAGTTTATAAGTATTGATGCACGAAGTTTGTTCGAGTCCCGGATGTGATCACGGACATGACGAGGAGTCTCGAAATGGTCGAGACATAAAGATTGATATATTGGAAGCCTATGTTTGGACTTGGAAGGGTTCCGAGTGAAATCGAATTTACTGAGTACCGGAGGTTACCGGAACCCCGGGAACTACATGGGCCATAGTGGGCCTTAGTGGAAAGGAGAGGGCCAGCCCTAGGTGGCCTTGCGCCCCCCTTCCCTAGTCCTATTAGGACTAGGAAAGGTGGGCCGGCCCCCTCTCTCTCTTTCCCCTCAGAATCCTAATCCAACTAGGATTGGAGGGAGTCCTACTCCCGGAGGAGTAGGACTCCTTAGTCTTCTCCCCTTGGGCGGCCACCTCCCCTTGGCTCCTTTATATCTGAGGCAAGGGGGCACCCCAGGACACACAAGTTGATCTACGGATCTTTCCTTAGCCGTGTGCGGTGCCCCCTTCCACCATATTCCACTTCGGTCATATCGTCGTAGAGCTTAGGTGAAGCCCTGCGCCGAAGAAGTCATATCGTCGCGGAGCTTAGGCGAAGCCCTGCGTCGGTGGAGCATCAACATCGTCATCACGCCGTCGTGCTGACGGAACTCATCCCCGACACTTTGCTGGATCGGAGTCCGGGGATCGTCATCGAGCTGAACGTGTGCAGAACTCGGAGGTGCCGTAGTTCGGTGCTTGGATCGGTCGGATCGTGAAGACGTCTGACTACATCAACGCGTTGTTTTAACGCTTCCGCTTTCGGTCTACGAGGGTACGTGGACGGACACTCTTCCCTCTCGTTGCTATGCCATCACCATGGTCTTGCGTGATCGTAGGAAAATTTTGAAATTACTACGTTCCCCAACACGAACTACTGTTTTTGGAAATAAAAAATGAGCTAGATTACTAACATTGATGTAATGCTTGTATGTCAACCTATTCCTTTATCGGTTCAATTACAGAGTTTTGTTATTATGTGAATGGAGTAATGGAGAGCTAAGAAAAAACAAGGTAACAGTTAGTGTTACTCTTGCGAGGTAGTTTCAATCATATCATTGTTTGCTTTCCCTTTTCTCCTGCCTAGGTATGTACAATTATTCCAACCCATGTTTCTTTCAAGAAGGATATGGTTATGTGTTTGAGGAATGTCTACATGATAAAACACACCTTCAAGTTTGGTGATAGTTATGCTATCAAACTTACAATGGGGGTCTTAATTTGTATTTTTAATAGAGCACTGGGTTCATTGGTGAGACTTGTGAGGATGTGCCTAGGCTAAAGATGGCTCCTATGTCGGTACCAAGTGGCATGTGTTTAAATGGAGTAACCTTGTCAGGAGAGCTGATTTCTGAAATATGGTACTTTATGGGTGCAAGGATTCACCATGTTGCAGTCTTCGTCAGCGAAGTGGACTCTAGGAATTAGTCAAGGCCGCTATGTTGTTTTAAGCTGATATTATATCGTACTTGTATATTTTTTTTGCTTATCTAGCTGTTTGCCATGCAGTTCTCGTTGTTGGTGGGAACATTTGTTGTCTAAGATCAACCTCAAATATCTGGTGGCACTATAGCATGGCTTTTGATATTCTAATGTATATCTCTTACAAAATATTTCAAGAGCCATTGGCAACGCACGGGCATTATACTAGTGTAAGTAAGGATGGAGATGAAGATGGTGTGGCGACAAGGATATAACAAAACGCCTGGTTCCTTCAGCCAAAAGTTGGCAACGTTCCTTGTTACACACGATCCGCCCAACAAACGCGCTCCAAAAGCCAAAATACAATTCCTCAAACAACGGCCAAAGACTACTTCCCCACATGGAAAAGAAATACGCACATGGCGTTACAATGTTGGCTACTTATGTCTGAGTTCCTAAACCCTTGCAAAACAGAAAGAAAGGTTGTTTGCTAAACAAAAGAAAGGCCAACACAATCCTATCCAAACACTCCACATTTTTACTATGTGGCAAAAATATGCAACTTTTTTTGTTTTTAGGTACATGCCATTTTAAAAAAAACACACAATTTTTTTATGTTCACACGCCAAGGTATTTTGTACACATGGCAAAATTCTTCCGAAGAAGAAAAATCTCACGACCCCATGGATAATTCATAACTTTTTGTCTTTCAAACAGGGCAATTTTATGTCATTTTGTAATGCTATTGTGGCAAACGATGGGATTTTTAATCAATTTTCATGGCGAATTTGGGATTCTTTTCCCTACTTTTCCACATGGAAATTTTATTATGATTAAAATGGAGATCTTATTATTCAAAACATGGCATCTTTACTATTAAGAGCATGGCAATTTAAGTATGATAGAATCTCCTCCTCTGCTCGGTCTACCCACATGCATGGCGTATAACATCCTCTAGCCCCAACTGCCGCCAAACCTCTTTAGCCTTATGGCATCGAAATAGTACATGAAACACATCTTCTGCTCCTTGTTTACATGCAGGACACGTCGGCGGACGGGGATGTGTCTATTAGCAAGAACCACATTGCATGGCAGTGTTCCGTGTAAGGTTCTCCAAAGAAAATTTTGAACTTTCGCCGGACAATTCAGTTTCCAAACCTTTTCCCATGTTGGGTTAGCACTAGTGGCTCCCAAACCATCTGTCCTCTGCAATTTACGGCCATGCTGAAAGTACCATAGAGCATGGTAGGCCGATTTCACTGTAAAAATTCCATGTTTATTCAAACTTCATGCTACAAAGTCACTCATATCATGTGTAGGTAGTGGTAAAGCAAGGACCCGTTCCACATCAATCGGCCAGAAGGTTTGCTCCACAAGTGGCACATCCCAGTGACCTGTAGCTGGATCAATTAAATCACTCACCTTTGATAGTAACTGGTTACCTCTTGGGGTATAATCATTCTGGATGGTGAGTTAGGAATCCACGCATCCCTCCAAACATTTATTTTTCACCATCCCTACTCTCCAAATGTATCCATGTTTCTGGGTATTCACCCCTTGCATAATGCTTTGCCAAGTGTAGGAGGACTTCTTTTTCAGCTTAATTAATTTACCAGCACAAGAAGCGGGGAGTGAAAAACTTCCATGACTTGATGTCCACTTGCTGCTGGTACCTTTGGTGGGAGAGGAGAAAGCTTGTGCACAATGAGCCGGTACAAGATGCGAAGAGAGTTGCGCAAGCTGTATGTGCTTTAGCTGCTAACTATGCTATTGCATGTGACCCAAAGGCCTCGTTAAAGAGGGGAGGTTGGTGCAAACCCCCTAGTGGATATGTCAAGTTAAATGTTGATGCGGCCTTTGATTGGGATTTGCTTGAGGCGATGGGAGCAGTCATCCGAGATGATAGAGGACATATGGTTGTAGCTGGAAACAAGCTCATTGATTCCTGTTATGATGTACTAACTGTTGAGACAATGGCTATGAAGTTTGGGTTGAATATGGCGCTCACAGCTGGGTGCAATAGACTGATTGTCAACTCGGATAATCTGGAACTCATGGAAATAATGAATAAGGATGGCCAATATGCTGGAGATGTCATGACCATTGTCGATGATTGTTATCATCTGGCTTGCAAATTTAGCTCTATTGTCTTGAATTTTGTCCCAGAGAGTCGAATGGGGTTGCACATGAACTAGCTAGGATTGCTAGAAGTTCGCTTTGTAATGAGTGGTTAGATAATGCTCCTTCTGAGCTTCTTCCCCTACTACTTAAAGATGTAAGTCTGATCACGAATGAATAAAGAGGAAGTAAAGTTGTCAAAAAAAAGAGCATGGCAATTTTATTTTTAATGGCATGTCATTCTTACCTCTTTTTTTTTTGAGAAAAGCATGTCATCTTTACTATGTCCTTCTCGCCTGCTGTATGAAGTAGGCGGACCCTAGATGGGCTTTCCCAATATTGGTTCCGGGACAGGGTTCATGCAGAGTTTTTTTCCTGGGCCAATTTTCATCTTTTTGTTTGGTTTTCTGTCTTATGTGTTTCTTTATGGATTTTATTTCTTTCTCAATACATGTCCATTTTTCTAAATACACACTGTAAAAATTTACACATCTTGAACATTTTTATTAATTGGCATAAACCTATTTTTGGAGCGTGTGAGCATTTTTTAATTGTCATGTACATTTTTCTGAAAGGCAGTATTTATTTTCTTGAATTACGTGAGCATTCTTTCCACATTGTATGACATTCTCTAAAAATCTCACGTATATTTTTTGAAACACGCGAACATATTTTTGAATGCTATAAACATTTTTTATATCATGCTGCATTTGGTCTATATTAGTTTAAACTAAGTCAGTGACAATTAATATGGATCATAGAGAGTACAATTTTGTACATGATGTTTATACTTTTATATTTCACTTTCAACATTTTTTATTTGTTAAACTCTATTGTGTTTTTGGAATAAGTGTATTTAGAATATATTTTTTTAAATGTAAATAAAATGTAGCGAATGAAGAAGCAGAGAAGAAAAACGAAGGCCGGCCAAATGTATGGCGCTCCCTGCCTCATACCTGCAAATCAAGCTAAGCAGCGGGTGATAATTTTTTACACAATGTTTATAGTTTTCTATTTCACTTTGAACATTTCAAAATTTTAAGGAAATTATTATTTTTAAATAAATGTTTTTAGTTTTTTAATAAAAAGGTGAAAAAAAGGAAATTGAGCGAATGAAGAAGCAGAGAAGAAAAACGCCCTTTCTTTCATCAACTGAACTGCGTGCGTGCATGGAAGGGCTATCATCTGCACTTAAGAGGAGTGACTTACCTATCATTGTGGAGATGGACTCTATTCTTGCAGTCAAACTGATCCAATCGAGGGATTTGGACAAATCTATTTATGCTTGGATAGTTAAGGTGATCAAGTATGTTTTGGGGATTCGTGGTTCTTGTATTACTCATGTAAATCGCTCTTAAAATAAAGTTAGCGACTGCTTAGCTAGATTTGCTAAATTAGAAGGACAAAGCATGACTTGGGTTGGTTCTGGTCCAGATGTTGCTGTTGAGCTAGCTATTGCTCAATGTATGGACACCATGAGTTGAGTAATGCAAAAAAAAAAGTTTGCGCAGAATTATTTTCGACCTGCCTCATATCTCTACTCCTAATGGACGACTTGGTGAATAGTCTTCATGGTTTATTTTCGCTGATTTTTTTTTGTCATCCTCCCACCTCACGGTTTCAGAAAAACCAACCAAAACCAGAGGCCCGTCCCACGAAACGAAACCCAATTTGCCCCCGTACCATCACTCCTCCCTCTCCCTCTACCTCCCTTGTCTAGGGTTCCTCACACCACTGTGCATCCGCCGCCCGAATCCTAGGTCGCCGCACACCGCCGCCACCGCCAATCCCCAGGGACGCCGCACGCCACCGCCGTCGCGAATCACCAGAGACGCCGACGCTGCCGCCATGATCCCCAGGGATGCCACCGCCACCGCCGCGGATCCCCAAGGGCGTGGTCGCGTTGTACTAGACAAAGTGTGGTCGCCGTCGTCCTCTCCTCGTCCGACCTTGACCTCATCCCTTCGACTCCGGTGACTCCTCTGTGGCCGGGCGGCCCTGGCCGACGCCGTCACAGCCAACGCCGGCCTCACCTCTGCGGCCTCACGCACTGCCGCCGCCGAGGAGCCGGCCTGATAGGTTTGAACCATCCCTTGATCCCTCGAGTCTTCTGCGTCCCTTGATGGCTCGATTTCTTGTCTTCTCCATCTATCAATCCCTCGCATCCTTGCATGCTACGAAGAGAATGGTTCCCTTTCTACAGGGTCTGGTGTGAAAGAGTTGGAGCAAGGAGGACGTGTGCGGCCACTTCGCGCTTCGGCGAGATCCTCAAGGTTGTCATCGCAGACAAGGGCACTGGAAGATCCAAGGGCGGCGGATTCGTGAGTACCGCCCAAACAATTCTCTCCTCCCCTCATCATCGATTGATCTTCCTATAGTTAATTTTCTTGCTTAATTCAGCCCCGTTAGTTGATGCTATGCCTGGATGGATGCTTGGCATGTTACGTTCCAGGAAGCGGAGGCGGCCATTAGGGCGTGCTTGGGTCCGTACCCGGTGATTGACGGCCGGAGGGCCAACTGCAACCTCGCCTGCCTCGAGGTCCAAGGCGCCACAACGAAAACGCCCGCCTCGATACTCAGCTTCAAGGGATGTGTCCTGCCACGGGTAGTGCCATCACACCGGCACAATGAACTCCCGTGCAACCCAGCATCCGCATTGAGACATCTTTCTTGGCGCTGCCATTGCTGCCGTACTCTGACAGTCCATGCATTGACGCATCGATTCAGAAGGTGAGCCCCAGCGACGGCTCCGGAAGAAGGGATTGGCTGCAGCTGATTTGGGAGGCCCAGTCGGGGAGAGCAGGGAGGAGGAGCATCGATGATATTCCTCCCGTCCCATAGCCAAAGGGAGTGTCAGCGCACCCAGCGGCGGCACATCTTGCGGCAGCAATTGACGTATCGTACCAGGCGGCTGTGTAGCTGGTGAAGTGGTGAGTGCAAAGTGTTTGTGCTAATGATTGAGCGGAGTTATCTTATGATTGTCATATCACACTATTTACGAGTAGTAATGCTTAACTCCGTTGCCTTAGCGTGTGATTGTGTCATGTCCGTGACAATACTAATGCTCAATGTTGTTGCCAGAGAGGCCCTATCGTGATTATCATAAACGAGTAGGCAGCATGTAAGAGCACCCACAGTGCTTAGATGTATGCTCATTGCCCTTAAGCAGTGCGTTCTTGTCAACTCACAAGATTGTACTATTGTATTTTGTAGGTACATCTGAAGATTCATCTGCAGTTAGGTAGAAAATGATTCATGTTTTACATCCAAAAGTTATACATTTTTCAGGCTGTAAGCACCTTTAAAGTTATTCATGCATACTTTTTTCAGGCTGTAAACTGCACCCTTATAGTTATTCATGCCTTTTCTTTTATATAGTCGTGATACTTAGAATACTTATATATTGTCAGTTATAGGTAATATGTTCCATCAAACAGGAGTTTACTCAGTATTCAATAAGATATTTTATTTTTAATAGTTATAAGAGGAGACCTGCATGAAAAACAAGAGTGCAGTTGGTTCAATCAAATAGAACTGCAGGTTGATGGGGGTGGTTTAATAAAAAGAAAAGATGAAACAGATTGGTGTTTATTTATTCTCTGCGGAAAATTTTGGGCTCTTTTGTTATGCTTGCAACTTTGTTTTGGAATAGGGTAGTTAAAGTGTACTTTTCTTATGGAAGGCATGAAAAGCATGTGTAGCTAATTACAACTCAGAAACAAATGTCTTTGTTTCAAAAAATGACAATGACGGAATAAATTGTTTCAAAAAATAACTACAAAAATCTAAAAATCTAAACATAGTGATCAGATGAACACGGTGGCCACTGATGATGTTGGAATTAGGATAAGTAGCGAGATGGGTGGGAGGGCATGTTGAAGTAGAGAACATGGACTTGCGGGGAGGAGGGGGCTTACTTGAGCCAATTTATTAGATTAAGGGTGTGCATGACTTTTTCCATATGCACGAATTATTAGTTAGTGAGAATTAAGCGCCATGCATTCTTGGTTTGATTGTTATTCGTCGACCATGAGCAAGAATCTGTCAATTAATTAGATGCTTTAATTAACTTATATGTAATGGCAGGGTGTCCATGTTGAACGGAAACGCCTATGGTTGCCCTTCAAGCACCAACAAATTGGAAATTCCAAGCCCTGCTGAGATTACGAGCAGAGTGGAAAGGGAATCAACACCATCACGCCAAAACATTGAAGGTGAATAAGTGGACCACTATCTAAGTAAATAGACGAACCATATTTTGTTAGAACTAAGCAGTTGTTGCTAATATAATCCTCTCCAGCAAGATCAGTTTCGGACAATATAATTTGCTATTCACTTTCTATGTGTTTAAGCATGCTCAAACTCAATACAAATGAACATAATTCTTTTTTAGGTCATTGCATGACAAATAAGAATACTTACATCACTGAATTTCTGATGTTTTTCTGTCGGAAGTTAGTTCAGTTAGGCACTTCTAATTGCTTAAGCTCGATTTCACTCAAGTTTGATATAATCTGCAGGAGCAATCCAAGAGCTAAAAACTACACTGATCTCACTATTCACCAAGTATTGTTATTTTCTCTACCTACGTCCTAATCAGGTGTGTCACCTTGTGTTGACTTTGCCTACTGAATTATAACGAGTCTTGAACTTTGTTATCTGATTTTCCTTATCCTACTTCTTAGCTTTTCATGCTATTCTGCGCGCTGTGCATAATGTGCATTTCTTGTTATTTGCTAATGTGTACTGGACAAGCGCGGCAGCAAATTCATAGTGTGCATTTCTTGTTATTTGCCAATGGTTGTACTGGACAAAGCATGGTCTTTTGTCCAAACACATCCCTTATGTTATGTCCAAAATTAGGTTGTTAGTCCTTTTTAGTGGGGTGCACTTATATCTCAATTTTTCCTCCAGTTGTTTATTACATATTGTGATATTCGTACAAAGGCTGCCACAAAAGACGAGCATGTCTGGATCAGCAATATGTCAGGTGTTGTATCCCCCCCCCCCCCCTTTTAATCTAACAAAGAAGAATAGCGGTAAAACACATAGAATGTTTTTATTTTACTAAAATGTCTACTGCCGACGCATGTTTGAACTGAAATGTATTCTGTTAACAATTTATGCTTTACCTTAATTTCTGCTTTGTGTGCAGGCCCTAGCAGAGCTTGAACCTTCTTCAGCAAATAAGGGTCACTGAGTTCTTATAGTCAATCACTGGACCACAATGGTTGATATCCTTCAATGGACACTGGAAGTAATATGAGCTACAGATATGCGTCTCAATGGGGGGTTATTTCTTTCCTCAACAAGTTACAGTACAGTAGCAAAGGTAAAGTGAACACACAACTTGATTTTATGGTTCTTAGAATGTCACTGTACTCAGAGGCAGAGGACGAAAAAAATTAAGGTGTGGCGAAATCTTAGGAAAATATTTTTTTGATGCAAATTGAAATAGTCAATACAAAGTACAAACGAAAAACCAAATACAATGAAAATGTAGACATGTTTCAATAGAAAACAACCTAAAACATACCAATAATCAAGTTTTCAATGGCGTCTAGAAGACCTAGGTAATGGCAATGACCTACCCTCCTTCTGAAAATCTTCCTTAATTTTACTATCAATACTTTTGAAGATCTCTCGCTCAATATAACAAACCATCAAGTCACTTGATCTTCATGAGTGACATGAGCCCAAACATTGACACTTTAGCGGGTGCTTGGATTCGATTTCGAGCTGCTGCCACTACCATTACTTCAAAATACTTTGTCAAATATGCAATCCATAACATCAATTTGTAACTCAATTCTGATTGGTTTCAAGCTGCTGTTATGCTACAAATTTTCATAGACATGAGCAATCTACCGCTTCCACCCCATTCCTTTGGATTTGCTGGTCCCTTCCCCTCCTTTTCCATCTTATGGCCAGAACTGCACCGGACTGGAGCCGCCGTCAGCTGCCCTGGCTGCCGGTCACCCGCCTGTTCATCAGCCCAATTTTCATTACATTTATTACAAAAACTAAACTTTGCTAGCTCATGAGCTACTGAATTAGCATCACGAAAACAGTGTGAAAAGATGACCTTCCCTATCACTAGTAGAAAACGGAGCTTTAAAACTGTTTGTAAGGGCCTTTAGTGCGGTTATGGAACTGCACTAAAGTGTGGGCACTAAAGGCCCCCTAGTACCGGTTCGGCATGAACCGGCGCTTAAAGTGCCACCACGTGGCGTGAGCTCGCGCCCTGAGTATGGGGACCTTTAGTACCGGTTGGTGTTACCAACCGTACTAAAGGTTTTTTTTGAAAATTTTGGAAAAAATTTGATTTTTTTCGATTTTTAATTTTCTGAATTATTTGATGATTTAGTCTCTAATCACCTCTCTTAACTGCTCAAGTGTGGATCACTCATTCCAAATCATCTAACTGTTGGGGAACGTAGTAATTTCAAAAAAAAAATCCTACGCACACGCAAGATCATGGTGATGGCATAGCAACGAGAGGGGAGAGTGTATGTCCACGCACTCGTGAGATCTGTAAGCGAAGCGTTAGCACAACGCTGTTGATGTAGTCGCACGCCTTCACGATCCGACCGATCCAAGCACCGAACGCACGGAGCCTCCGAGTTCGTACATCGCTCAGCTCGATGACGCCCCTCGAACTCCGATCCAGCCGAGTGTCGAGGAGAGTTTCACAAGACGACGTGGGCAGGACGATCTTGATGTTCTATCAAGCAGGGTTTCAGCCTTTAAGCTTCATGACGATATGACAGAGGTGGAATATGGTGGAAGGGGCACCGCACACGGCTAAGGAACGATCCGTAGATCAACTTGTGTGTCTATGGGGTGCCCCCGCCTCAGAGCATAAAGGAGCCAGGGGGGAGGAGGCCACCGGCCTAGGGGGCGCGCCAAGGGGGGGAGTCCTACTCCCACCGGGAGTAGGACTCCCCTTTTCCAAGTTGGAGTAGGAGAGAAGGAGGAAAGAGGGGAGGAGGAGAAGGAAAAGGGGGGGCGCCGCCCCCTTTCCCTTGTCCTATTCGGACTAGGAGGGGGAGGGGCGCGCGGCCCCCTCCTTGCTCCTTCCTCTTCTCCCTCTTGGCCCATGTAGGCCCATTAACCTCCCGGGGTTCCGTAACCTCCCGGTTCTCCCAGAAATGCCGCTTTTCACCGGAACCATTCCGATGTCCAAATATAGGCTTCCAATATATCAATCTTTATGTCTCGACCATTCCCAGACTCCTCGTCATGTCCGTGATCACATCCGGGACTCAACAAACTTCGGTACATCAAAACTTATAAACTCATAATAAAACTGTCTGTTAGAGTCAGATCCTCCGACGGAGCCGCATAGTAATGAACAACGTGGAGTGCAAGTCAAGCAGCTACCAAATAGATAGTTTCCATCTCTGTTGGTCTATTCAGATTGTATACAAACTCTGTAATTTCTGGATGC
This sequence comes from Aegilops bicornis, assembly GCA_021605145.1. NCBI lineage: Eukaryota > Viridiplantae > Streptophyta > Magnoliopsida > Poales > Poaceae > Aegilops > Aegilops bicornis. The sequence goes on along the minus strand of CM038672.1, from coordinate 713,172,724 downwards.
ATATATATACGAGGAGGCTGTACCGTGGCTGGCATTGGGCCGCCCGGTGTATTCCAATTTACATGGTATCAGGCCACATCGCTCCTCTCCGCCAAGACTCGATCTCAAAACCTAATCGCCGCCGCCGTTCCGCCGCCACCATCGCCGCTTCCCACAGCCTCCTTCTTCTCTCGCCACCATGAACGCTGACGACCTCAAGAAGCTTGAACAGGAGCTCAAGCAACGCGAGTCCATCATCAGAACTCGCGAGGAAGAACTCCGGCGTCTTGCCGAGGAGCGCGGCAAGACAGTTCTCGCATCCACCCCTGCACCTGTTCCTGCACCGTCCTCCTATGCTGCTTCAATCAAGACATATGTTCCCATCACTCTTGATCTTCAGGATTCCAACTACGCCAAATGGCGTGAGCTTTTCTCGTGGTCCTTGGGCGCTACGGCCTCTCCAGCCACGTCGGCGGCGGCGCGCCGCCGACGCCACCCCCTCCGACACGTCGCCTACCTCGGATTGGGGACGCGATGACTACACGGTGCTCTCCTGGATCTACGGCTCGATCTCCATCGAGCTCTTCGGCATCATCATGGCTCCCGGCTCCACGGCGCGGCAAGTCTGGGACTCCATTGCCAACCTCTTCCACGACAATAAGAAAAGCCGCGCCTTAGCCCTCGATGCCGAAGTTCCGCAACACTCCACAAGGGGACATGTCTATTCATGACTATTGCGCCAAACTCAAGTCTCTTGCCGACGCTCTCGGTGATGTCGGCCAAAATATCACCGACGAGACGCCGTCTCTCACAAAGGTTCGCGGCCTCAACGAACAATTCAGTCATCTTCGGTCTTTTCTACCGCTCTGTGCCGCTCCCATCCTTCCTGCAGACATCGCCCGCTCTCGTCCTCGAGGAGACGCAGAAAAAGACGGACGCCAAGAACGCGGCGGCAACCGCACTCTGGGCAAGCAGCAACAGCATCCTCCCTCATGCTGGCAGGGAGCGTGCTCCTTCTTCTAGCCGCGGCACTGGCTACAACAACAGCGACTCACGCAACGCCGCCACACACTCCACCACGCCCTACCCCAACCCTGGCCGCGGTAGTGGAAATGGCGGACGCCGCAGACGTGGAGGCGGCCGCGGACGAGGCCGCGACAATCCTTGGATGTTCAACCCATGGACCGGCCTCCCGACTCGGGCTCAAGAACAACAACAACATCCTTCCACTGCACTGCAGCAGCCCGGCTGGCGTGCTCCCAGCGCCGCGTCCTTGGTCCTCACCCCGGTGCAGCTCCTTTCCAGCGTGACACTGCATATGGTCAGCAACACACCAACAACGGTGGCATGATGCCGTCACCATCTACAAGCTATCCAGAGGTCACCAGAACTTGATCCAGCCTTGCTGAACGCACTTCAGAACATGCAGCTTCCTGGCAATCAAGAGTGGTACATGGACTCGAGCATCATCCCATATGGCATCCGATCATGGTATTCTCTCCTCCTCCCAACCCTCCTTCTGCTCACGCCGTCACTGTTGGTAACGGTGCCTCCCTTCCCATCTCTCACATTGGCACACACACCTGCCCTCTCTTTCGAAACCTTTATATCTTAACAATGTTCTTGTCGTTCCACATATCATCAAAAATCTTCTTTCCGTTCGCAAACTTACCACTGATAATTTTGTTTCGATAGAATTTGACCCTTGGGGTTTTTCTGTGAAGGCACTTCCCACAAGGATCGAGATTCTTCGATGCAATAGCTCCGGACCACTCTACCCAGTATGCCGTCCCACGCCCGCCGAAGCACATGTCATCACCACCACCCTCGACCTTTGGCATCGCCGACTTGGACACCCCGGTCATCACACCATGAAGCGTCTTCAAAGTTCTCGCCATATCTCCTACAATAAAATCATGCCATCCATTTGTCATGCTTGTCAGCTTGGGCGACATGTTAGATTACCTTTTATCCATTTGTTTCTTATACTAGCAAACCTTTTGCATTATTACACTGTGATCTTTGGACTTCTCCCGTACCCAGTACGTCTGGCTTTGCCTATTATCTTATAATTGTCGATGATTTCACTCATTATTTTTGGACTTTCCCATCTGCAAGAAATCTGATGTCTATGCAACACTTCTCACCTTTCATGCTTACGCTCGCACTCAATTTAATCTATCTATTTTAGCTTTCCAATGCGACAATGGACGAGAGTTTGACAATACAAAAATAGATACTTTCTGTGCCTCTCACGGTATTCTCCTTCGCTTCTCCTGTCCATACACCTCTCAACAAAACGGCAAGGCTGAACGAGCTATTCGCACCACCAACAATGTCATACGCATTCTTCTGGTCCAAGCTTCTCCCCCATCCTTCCGGGCCAAGCACTACACACTGCCACCTTTCTTATAAACATTAGATCGACGTCGCTCTACCAAATTTCTCACACCATATGCAACTCTTCTTGGTTCGTCACCCCATATGACTCACTTCGTGTGTTTGGTTGCCTCTGTTACCCTAACACTACATCCACATCTTCCAACAAACTATCTCCACGCTCCACAAAATGCATCTTTCTTGGGTACCCGACACGCCATAGAGGTTATCGGTGTCTTGATTTAACCACACGACGGATCATCATCTCTCGTCATGTGGTTTTGACGAGTCCTCCTTCCCTATGCACCCGCCCCATTCCTAATCCACCACGTTGTACAGAAATTTTCGACCCACCTGAACCAATCCATCCGCTTGTTCCCCCTGCCATGCATGCATCCCCTCCACCTGCGCTCGCTATGCATGCGCCTGCTATGCATGTGCCCAACACCCCGCCACCAACGCCTCCTTCTTCTGGCTCGTCTTCGACCCCGCCTACTAGCACCCCGCTCGCTTCTCCACCACCGGGCTCTTCCTCTACTCACGGGGTGCAGCCTAGCCCACCTGTGCAGTCCACCCCACCTGGCTCGCCATCCCCTAACCCCATACCACCGCCCGCTCCACTACATCGTACACGCTCCACTACTGGCCGGCTTCCTCCACCCATCGACCGCCTTAACCTCTCTGCTATTGCTTCTTCTCCACTCCCACACAACTATCTTATGGCATTACGCGATCCCAACTGGCGTCAAGCCATGCAAGAAGAGTTTGATGCTCTCATCCTAAATAAAACATGGACTCTTGTTCCTGCTCCTCCCGGTGCAAATGTTGTGAGTGGTAAATGGATTTTTCGCCATAAATATCATGCCGACGGCTCTCGCTCGTCACACAAGGCTCGTTGGGTAGTTCGTGGTTTTACGCAACAACCAGGAATTGACTTTGATGAAACCTTCAGTCCTGTTGTTAAACCTGCCACTATTCGCATTGTTCTCTCTCTTGCTATCTCTCAATCTTGGCCCATACACCAGCTTGATGTAAAAAATGCCTTCCTCCATGGCCATCTTGATGAAGTTGTCTATAGTCAACAACCCTCTGGCTTTGTTGATCCACGTCACCCCACTTATGTGTGTCGTCTTCTTAAATCTCTATATGGTTTAAAACAAGCTCCCCGCGCATGGTTTCAGCGGTTTGCCACCTTTGCGCGCTCCATTGGGTTCGTTGAATCCAAATCCGATGCCTCTCTTTTCATTTTTCACCAGGGCACCAACTTAGCATATCTCCTTATTTATGTCGATGACATCATTCTTACTGCCTCCACCCCATCTACTCTTGCTACTATCACACATGCCATGGCACGTGAATTTGCTATGAAGGATCTTGGCCCCCTACATCACTTCCTTGGCATTTCTGTCACACGTACTTCTAGCAGCCTCCACCTCTCAACGAAACTACATTCTTGACATCTTGAATCGTGCAGGCATGCGTGATTGTCATCCCGTCCCTACACCTATTGATACCAAAGCAAAACTCTCCTCCACATCTGGGTCCCCTGCTTCCGATCCTTCTCAAGATCGTAGCTTAGCTGGCGCGACTACAATATGCTACACTCACTGTCTCCGACATTGCTTACGCCTGCAACAAGTATGTCTCCATATGCACGATCCACGAGAACCCCATTTCTCTCTCATAAAATGCATTCTCCGCTATCTCCATGGCACTCTCGACCTTGGTCTTTCTCTGCATCGCACTTCTTCTCACTCTCTCATTGCCTACTCGGATGCCGACTGGGCTGGTTGCCCGGACACACGACGCTCTACGTCTGCATTTTGCATGTACCTCGGTGATAATCTAATTTCTTGGTCCGCACGACGACAGACGACCGTCTCCCGCTCTAGTGCCGAGGCAGAGTACAGGGCAGTAGCTGCGGCTGTTTCAGAGTCATGTTGGGTTCGGCAGCTCCTACAGGAACTTCGACGGCCGATCTCGACTGCCACCATTGTTCATCGTGATAATGTCGCTGCCGTCTACTTGTCTCGCCAACCCGTTCAGCATCGACGGACCAAGCATATTGAGCTGGATATTCACTTTGTTCGGGAGAAGGTCGCCCTAGGAGACGTATGCGCGTTTACATGTACCCTCGTACTCGCAGTTCATGGACATTTTCACGAAGGGTTTGCCTACTACTCTTTTTCAAGAGTTTCGCTCCGATCTTCAGGTCGAGAGCTCTCCCGGTTCAGACTGCGGGGGCGTGTTAGAGTCAGATCCTCCGACGGAGCCGCATAGTAATGAACAACGTGGAGTGCAAGTCAAGCAGCTACCAAATAGATAGTTTCCATCTCTATTGGTCTATTCGTATTGTATACAAACTCTGTAATTTCTGGATGCATATATATACGAGGAGGCTGTACCATGGCTGGCATTGAGCCGCTCGGTGTATTCCAATTTACACTGTCATCAAAAACGTTAAGCGTGCGGACCCTACGGGTTCGAGAACTATGTAGACATGACCTAAAACCATTCTCGGTCAATAACCAATAGCGTGACCTGGATGCCCATATTGGTTCCTACATATTCTACTTAAGATCTTTATCGGTCAAACCGCATAACAACATACTTTGTTCCCTTTGTCATCGGTATGTTACTTGCCCGAGATTTGATCGTCGGTATCCAATACCTAGTTCAATCTCGTTACCGGCAAGTCTCTTTACTCGTTCCGTAATACGTCATCTCATAACTAACTCATTAGTTACATGCTTGCAAGGCTTAGGTGATGAGTATTACCGAGAGGGCCCAGAGATACCTCTCCGACAATCGGAGTGACAAATCCTAATCTCGAATTATGCCAACCCAACATGTACCTTCAGTAAACACCTGTAGAGCACCTTTATAATCACCCAGTTACGCCAGGACGTTTGGTAGCACACAAAGTGTTCTTCCGGTAAACGGGAGTTGCACAATCTCATAGTTGCAGGAACTTTGTATAAGTCATGAAGAAAGCAATATTAGTATACTAAACGATCAAGTGCTAGGCTAACAAAATGGGTCATGTCAATCACATCATTCTCCTAATGATGTGATCCCACTAATCAAATGACAACACATGTCTATGGTCAGGAAACATAACCATATTTGATTAATGAGCTAGTCAAGTAGAGGCATACTAGTGACTATAGTTTTGTCTATGTATTCACACATGTATCATGTTTCGGTTAATACAATTCTAGCATGAATAATAAACATTTATCATGATATGAGGAAATAAATAATAACTTTATTATTGCCTCTAGGGCATATACCACTTGCACTAGAGTCAATAATCTAGATTACATAGTAATGATTCTAACACCCATGGAGTCTTGGTGCTGATCATGTTTTGCTCGTGAGAGAGGCTTAGTCAACGGTTCTGCAACATTCAGATCCGTATGTATCTTGCAAATCTCTATGTCTCCCACTTGGACTTGGTCCCGAATGGAATTGAAGCGTCTCTTGATGTGCTTGGTCCTCTTGTGAAATCTGGATTCCTTTGCCAAAGCAATTGCACCAGTATTGTCACGGAAGATCTTCATTGGTCCCGATGCACTAGGTATGACACCTAGATCGGAAATGAACTCCTTCATCCAGACTCCTTCATTTTCTGCTTCAGTAGCAGCTATGTACTCCGCTTCACATGTAGATCCCGCCACGACGCTTTGTTTAGAACTGCACCAACTTACAGCTCCACCGTTTAATATAAACACGTATCCGGTTTGCGATTTAGAATCGTCCGGATCAGTGTCAAAGCTTGCATCGACGTAACCATTTACGACTAGCTCTTTGTCACCTCCATATACGAGAAACATATCCTTAGTCCTTTTCGTGTATTTTAGGATGTTCTTGACCGCTGTCCAGGATCCACTCTGGATTACTTTGGTACCTTCCTGCCAAGCTTATTGCTAAGCATACGTCAGGTCTGGTACACAGCATTGCATACATGATAGAGCCTATGGCTGAAGCATAGGGAACATTTTTCATTTTCTCTCTATCTTCTGCTGTGGTCGGGCATTGAGTTTGACTCAACTTCACACCTTGTAGCAGGTAAGAATCCTTTCTTTGCTCGATCCATTTTGAACTTTTTTCAAAATCTTGTCAAGGTATGTGCTTTGTGAAAGTCCTATTAAGCGCCTTGATCTATCTCTATAGATCTTGATGCCCAATATGTAAGCAGCTTCACCGAGGTCTTTCATTGAAAAACTTTTATTCAAGTATCCCTTTATGCTATCCAGAAATTCTATATCATTTCCAATTAATAATATGTCATCTACATATAAAACTAGAAATGCTACAGAGCTCCCACTCACTTTCTTGTAAATACAGGCTTCTCCAAAAGTCTGTATAAAACCATATGCTTTGATCACACTATCAAAGCGTTTATTCCAACTCCGAGATGCTTGCACCAGTCCATAAATGGATCGCTGGAGCTTGCACACTTTGTCAGCACCTTTTGGATCAACAAAACCTTCCGCTGCATCATATACAACTCTTCTTCTAGAAATCCATTCAAGAATGCAGTCTTGACATCATTTGCCAAATTTCATAATCATGAAATGCAGCAATAGCCAACATGATTCGGACAGACTTAAGCATCGCTACGGGTGAGAAAGTCTCATCGTAGTCAACCCCTTGAACTTGTCGAAAACCTTTCGCAACAAGTCGAGCTTTATAGATGTAAACATTACCATCAGCGTCGGTCTTCTTCTTAAAAATCCATTTATTCTCAATGGCTTGCCGATCATCAGGCAAGTCAACCAAAGTCCATACTTTGTTTTCATACATGGATCCCATCTCAGATTTCATGGCCTCTAGCCATTTTGTGGAATCTGGGCTCATCATCGCTTCCTCATAGTTCGTAGGTTCATCATGGTCAAGTAACATGACTTCCAGAATAGGATTACCGTACCACTCTGGTGCGGATCTTACTCTGGTAGACCTACGAGGTTCAGCAGAAACTTGATCTGAAGTTTCATGATCAATATCATTAGCTTCCTCACTAGTTGGTGTAGTTGTCACGGGAACCGGTTCTCGTGATGAACTACCTTCCAACAAGGGAGTAGATACAGTTATCTCATCAAGTTCTACTTTCCTCCCACTCACTTCTTTCGAGAGAAATTCCTTCTCTAGAAAGGATCCATTCTTAGCAACGAATGTCTTGCCTTCGGATCTGTGATAGAAGGTGTACCCAACAGTCTCTTTCGGGTATCCTATGAAGACACATTTCTCCGATTTGGGTTCGAGCTTATCTGGTTGAAGTTTCTTCACATAAGCATCGCAGCCCCAAACTTTAAGAAACGCACAACTTTGGTTTCTTGCCAAACCACAGTTCATAAGGCGTCGTCTCAACGGATTTTGATGGTGCCCTATTTAACGTGAATGCGGCCGTCTCTAAAGCATAACCCCAAAACGATAGTGGTAATCGGTAAGAGACATCATAGATCGCACCATATCAAGTAAAGTACGATTACGACGTTCGGGCACACCATTTCGTTGTGGTGTTCCAGGTGGCGTGAGTTGCCAAACTATTCCGCATTGTTTCAAATGTAAACCAAACTCGTAACTCAAATATTCTCCTCCACGATCAGATCGTAGAAACTTTATTTTCTTGTTACGATGATTTTCTACTTCACTCTGAAATTCTTTGAACTTTTCAAATGTTTCAGACTTGTGCTTCATTAAGTAGATATACCCATATGTGCTCAAATCATCTGTGAAGGTGAGAAAATAACGATATCCGCCACGAGCCTCAACATTCATCGGACCACATACATCTGTATGTATGATCTCCAACAAATCTGTTGCTCTCTCCATAGTTCCGGAGAACGGTGTTTTAGTCATCTTGCCCATGAGGCACGGTTCGCAAGTACCAAGTGATTCATAATCAAGTGATTCCGTAAGTCCATCAAGATGGAGTTTCTTCATGCGTTTTACACCGATATGACCTAAACGGCAAAGCCACAAATAAGTTGCACTATCATTATCAACTCTGCATCTTTTGGCTTCAACATTATGAATATGTGTATCACTACTATCGAGATTCAATAAAAATAGACCACTCTTCAAGGGCACATGACCATAAAAGATATTACTCATATAAATAGAACAACCATTATTCTCTGATTTAAATGAATAACCGTCTCGCATCAAACAAGATCCAGATATAATGTTCATGCTCAACGCAGGCACCAAATAACAATTATTCAGGTCTAAAACTAATCCCGAAGGTAGATGTAGAGGTTGCGTGTCGACCGCGATCACATCGACTTTGGAACCGCTTTCCCACGCTGCATCGTCACCTCGTCCTGGCCAGTGCTCGCTTATTCCGCAGCCCCTGCTTCGAAGTTGCAAATATTAGCAATGTAACCAAGATCAAATACCCAGTGCTACTACGAGCTCTAGTTAGGTACACATCAATAACATGTATATCACATATACCTTTGTTCACTTTGCCATCCTACTTATCCGCCAAATACTTGGGGCAGTTCCACTTCCAAAGGGCTGGCCTGCTTGCAAGAGAAGCACTCGCCTTTCAGGCTTAGGTCCAGACTTGGGTTTCTTCTCTTGAGCAACAACTTGCTTGCCGTTCTTTTTGAAGTTCCCCTTCTTCTTCCCTTTGCCCTTCTTCTTGAAACTAGTGGTCTTGTTGACCATCAACACTTGATGCTCCTTCTTGATTTCTACCTCCGCGGCTTTCAAAGATCGCCAAGAGCTCGAATAGTCTTGTTCATCCCTTGCATATTATAGTTCATCACGAAGCTCTTGTAGCTTGGTGGCGTTGATTGAAGAATTCTGTCAATGACACTATCATCGTGAAGATTAACTCCAGTTGAATCAAGTGGTTGTTATACCCAGACATTCTCGAGTATATGTTCACCGATGTAACTATTCTCCTCCATCTTGCAGCTATAGAACTTATTGGAGACTTCATATCTCTCATCCGGGCATTTGCTTGAAATATTAACTTCAACTCCTGGAACATCTCATATGCTCCATGACATTCAAAACGCTGCTCAAGACCCGGTTCTAAGCCGTAAAGCATGGCACACTTAACTATAGAGTAGTCATCAGCTTTGCTCGCCAGACGTTCTTAACGCCGCTGGCCAGTATCAGAAAGAAGTTCGGCACCCAGCGGTGCTTCCAGGACGTAACTCTTCTACGCAGCAATGAGGATAATCCTTAGGTTACGGACCCAGTCCGTGTAATTGCTACCATCATTTTTCAACTTTGCTTTCTCAAGGAACGCATTAAAATTCAACGGAACAACAGCACGAGCCATCTATCTACAAACAAACATAGACAAGCAAGATACTATCAGGTACTAAGTTCATGATAAATTTAAGTTCAATTAATCATATTACTTAAGAACTCCCACTTAGATGTACATCTCTCTAGTCATCTAAGTGATCACGTGATCCAAATCAACTAAACCATAACCGATCATCACGTGATATGGAGTAGTTTTCAATGGTGAACATCATTATGTTGATCATATCTACTATATGATTCATGATCGACCTTTCGGTCTCCGTGTTCCGAGGCCATATCTGCATATGCTAGGCTCGTCAAGTTTAACTCGAGTATTCTGCGTGTGCAAAACTGGCTTGCACCCGTTGTAGATGGACGTGAGCTTATCACACCCGATCATCACGTGGTGTCTCGCACGCATTTAACTTTGGCAATGGTGCATACTCAGGAGAACACTACTTGATAATTTTAGTGAGAGATCATCTTAAAATGCTACCGTCAATCAAATCAAGATAAGATGCATAAAGGATAAACATCACATGCAATCAATATAAGTGATATGATATGGCCATCATCATCTTGTGCTTGTGATCTCCATCTCCAAGCACCGTCGTGATCACCATCGTCACCGGCGTGACACCTTGATCTCCATCGTAGCATCGTTGTCGTTTACGCCATCTATTGCTTCTACGACTATCGCTACCGCTTAGTGATAAAGTAAAGCAATTACACGGCGTTTGCATTTCATACAATAAAGCGACAACCATATGGCTCCTGCCAGTTGCCGATAACTTCGGTTACAAAACATGATCATCTCATACAATAAAATATAGCATCACGTCTTGACCATATCACATCACAACATGCCCTGCAAAAACAAGTTAGACGTCCTCTACTTTGTTGTTGCAAATTTTACGTGGCTGCTACGGGCTTAGCAAGAACCGTTCTTACCTACGCATCAAAACCACAACGATAGTTTGTCAAATAGACTCCGTTTTAACCTTCGTAAGGACCGGGCGTAGCCACTCGATTCAGCTAAAGTGAGAGAGACAGACACCCGCCAATCACCTTTAAGCACGAGGTGCTCGTAACGGTGAAACCAGTCTCGCGTAAGCGTCACGCTGTAATGTCGGTCCGGGCCGCTTCATCTCACAATACCGCTGAACCAAAGTATGACATGCAGGTAGGCAGTATGACTTATATCGTCCACAACTCACTTGTGTTCTACTCGTGCATATAACATCAACGCATAGAACCTAGGCTTTGATACCATCGTTGGGGAACGTAGTAATTTCAAAAAATTCCTACGCACACGCAAGATCATGGTGATGGCATAGCAACGAGAGGGGAGAGTGTATGTCCACGCACTCGTGAGACCGTAAGCGGAAGCGTTAGCACAACGCGGTTGATGTAGTCGTCGTCTTCACGATCCGACCGATCCAAGCACCGAACGTCAGAGCCTCCGAGTTCAGCACACGCTCAGCTTCGATGACGTCCCTCGAACTCCGATCCAGCCGAGTGTCGAGGGAGAGTTCCGTCAAGACGACGGCGTGGTGACGATCTTGATGTTCTACCGGCGCAGGGCTTCGCCTAAGCTTCGCGACGATATGACCGAGGTGGAATATGGTGGAAGGGGGCACCGCACACGGCTAAGGAATGATCCGTAGATCAACTTGTGTGTCTATGGGGTGCCCCCCACCCCCGTATATAAAGGAGCCAGGGGGGAGGAGGCCGCCGGCCTAGGGGGCGCGCCAAGGGGGGGAGTCCTAGTCCCACCGGGAGTAGGACTCCCCTTTTCCAAGTTGGAGTAGGAGAGAAGGAGGAAAGAGGGGAGGAGGAGAAGGAAAAGGGGGGCGCCGCCCCCTTTCCCTTGTCCTATTCGGACTAGGAGGGGGAGGGGCGCGCGGCCCCCTCCTTGCTCCTTCCTCTTCTCCCTCTTGGCCCATGTAGGCCCATTAACCTCCCGGGGGGTTCCGGTAACCTCCCGGTACTCCGGTAAAATGCCGTTTTCACCCGGAAACATTCCGATGTCCAAATATAGGCTTCCAATATATCGATCTTTATGTCTCGACCATTCCGAGACTCCTCGTCATGTTCGTGATCACATCCGGGACTCCGAACAAACTTCGGTACATCAAAACTTATAAACTCATAATAAAACTGTCATCGAAAACGTTAAGCGTGCGGACCCTACGGGTTCGAGAACTATGTAGACATGACCTAAAACCATTCTCGGTCGATAACCAATAGCGTGACCTGGATGCCCATATTGGTTCCTACATATTCTACGAAGATCTTTATCGGTCAAACCGCATAACAACATACTTTGTTCCCTTTGTCATTGGTATGTTACTTGCCCGAGATTTGATCGTCGGTATCCAATACCTAGTTCAATCTCGTTATGGGCAAGTCTCTTTACTCGTTCCGTAATACGTCATCTCATAACTAACTCATTAGTTACATGCTTGCAAGGCTTAGGTGATGAGTATTATCGAGAGGCCCCAGAGATACCTCTCCGACAATCGGAGTGACAAATCCTAATCTCGAATTATGCCAACCCAACATGTACCTTCTAAACACCAGAGAGCACCTTTATAATCACCCAGTTACGTTGTGACGCTTTGGTAGCACACAAAGTGTTCTTCCGTAAACGGAGTTGCACAATCTCATAGTTGCAGGAATTTTGTATAAGTCATGAAGAAAGCAATAGCAAGATACTAAACGATCAAGTGCTAGGCTAACAAAATGGGTCATGTCAATCACATCATTCTCCTAATGATGTGATCCCACTAATCAAATGACAACACATGTCTATGGTTAGGAAACATAACCATCTTTGATTAATGAGCTAGTCAAGTAGAGGCATACTAGTGACTATAGTTTTGTCAATGTATTCACACATGTATCATGTTTCTGGTTAATACAATTCTAGCATGAATAATAAACATTTATCATGATATGAGGAAATAAATAATAACTTTATTATTGCCCCTAGGGCATATTTCCTTCACTAACTTCTTGACCGGTCATCCATCCCTCTCACTACTCCAGCCCGAGCACGCTTAACTTTCAGGTTCTATTCTCCTTCGCTTCCGAAGTCTCGCACTTGTTGTTTTCCGACAATAGTAAGATGTCAATCCTATTAACCCTCGTGAGTTTAGCTTGAGCATGAAGTCACACATTTCACCGTTTGAGTTTGAAACTATTATTCTAAAAAAACAGTAATATTTAGTAACGCTAATATTTCTTGAATAAGTTTGACCATAGTTTGACCACAGTTTGACCATAGTTTGACCAGATTTGACCAAAATTCAAAAAATTGAAATAATTATTTAGTAACACTAATATTCTTTGAATAATTAAGTAGTAACACTAATATTTCTTGAATAAGTAGTTTGACCATAGTTTGACCAAAGTTTGACCAGATTTGACCAAAATTCAAAAAAACTGAGATACTTATTTAGTAACACTAATATTATTACGTAATTATTTAGTAACACTCTATATTTCTTGAATCAGTTGTTTGACCGGTTTGACAAGATTTAACCAAAATTCAAAAAAACATAAATTAGAGCATATCTTTTTTTCCTTTTACAATTTTGTCATTTCAAAAATTGTCCTAAACCCTAAACCCGGGACTTAAAACATCGGAATCTCTATGCTAAATAGTAAAAACTAAGGGTTTAAACCATAAAACCTAACCCCAAACTCTGAAATCTAAACCCTAGCACTAAACGCTAAAAACGTCTAAAAAACGTCCAAAACGCCCAAAAACTCTATTTTCCCTTTGGAATTTTGTGATTTTAAAAATTGTTTAAACGGAAAACTGGCCAGCCAATCGAGCAGTTACCGCTAACGATTTCCTCAACGATGGTTGTAAGAGAACTCCGTGATCTGGTAAACTTTTATCCCAACTAGTACCATACTGCAATGCACAAGCCCTCAACATATCTTCAAGAATCTGATTGAGCCTTTACGTCCATCCATCACCGAGCATGATATGTTGTACTGAAATTCAACTTCGCTCCCAAAGATTTATGCACTTTCTGCCAAAAGATGGACGTGAACTGCGTGCCTCTATCGTACACAATCTTCTTAGGAACTCCATGCTGACATACTATTCTTTCCATGTATAGCTCTACCAATCTTGCCCCGCTATAAGTAGTCTTGACAGGCAAAAAGTGAGCGACTTTAGTGAGACGATCCACCATTACCCATATAGAATCATAACCTTGTTGAGTGTGTGGTAATCCCACTATAAAGTCCATTCCGACTTCTTCCCATTTCCACTCGTGAATCTTCATTGGTTGCAACAAACTAGCGGGTCTCTGATGCTCAGTCTTTACCCTCTGAAAAGTGTCACATATAGCTACATACTCAGCCACATCTCTTTTCAATCCATACCAGCAGTAGTTCTCCTTAAGATTTAGATACATCTTAGTACTTCCAGGATGGATAGAATAGGCCGACTCATGTGCTTCACGCAAAATTGTATCATGAATGGCTTTCACCTCGTGCACACATATCCTTTTTACAAAACATAAGGTTCCATTCTCATCTATTATGAAGCCAGGTGCTTTACCAATCACCACATTCTCAGCTATCTCCTTTAGCTTTTCATCTTCTAGCCAACCCTTACGTATTTCTTGCTCCAACGTAGGAATCACTTTTATCTCCATAGCACTAGCAACAATACCAAGATTCAGATGTTGCAACTCCGCATACAACTCTTCTGCCTCTGGTCTCAACTTACGATTGTTGTCATATTTCTTCCCTACCGAGAGCATCAGCTACAACATTCGCCTTACCTGGATGATAATGTACCTCCGGTTCATAATCCTTGATTAACTCTAGCCCGCGAAGTTGTCTTAAATTCAAACATGTCTGAGTGAATATATACTTCAAGCTCTTATGATCGGTGTAGATATCACTCTTGTGACCAATCAGATAGTGTCTCCAGATCTTCAATGCATGTACCGCAGCTGCTAGCTCCGGATCATGAGTAGGATAATTTAACTCATGCTTCCTCAACTGTCTCGATGCATGCGTCGGTGGTGGTGACCTCATGTCCGCTTGCACCGTGTTCGATGAAACACCAACGAGGGTCAAAAGCTTGAACCGCATCGACATCGCCGGGTAGTAGCGGGTACACGCTGGAGTGCTGGATGTGATGCTTGGCCATCTCCGACTCACGAAGCGTAAGAGAGAAATCATGAGACAGTAATGATTTAATTTGGTTTTGCAATGTTTTTATTTTAAAAATAGTTGGTTTATCTTTGTAAAATAGTTATTTACATGAGAATTATTTAACAAAATAGTTTTTAAAGAGCAATTTGCATTCAAACAGTCTTCATTCTTAACGGCTATGAGTTCACATTTGCTCTAACCAAACGGTCTTCAATTTTTGCCACCACAGGAGCCTTGTATTAGCTCTCATGTGCAAACGGGAGCTCGGATGTCCGTGCGGACTGAACTTTATGGAACTGGGCCTTATGACACGTAGGGCCCATCTGAAGCTTCTAGAGTTGTTAATCCTGTGGTTGAGAATGTGTGTGACAAAGCCTGTATTTGAGTATTTACTATCTAGGGAAGTATAAACAATTTACAATCTCAGTGGACCCATAAGCCAATATCCTTGAATGTTTTTTTTTTTCTGTTTGTGTGTATATGTCGCAAGTTTTCTTGTTTTATTTTAGGTTTGGTACTCTAGCTAGGTCTAGAATAGTTTTTTTTGTTCTTTTTTTAATTTCAAAAAAATAGAGGGATGTCTCAGTTTTTATTAAAAGAAAGAAATATTTGGTCCAAAGTTGAATGAGCGTGTCATGCAGGGTTAAATCACAAGATAAACTGATGAAACACATGATGCATTAGTGGATATATATGTAAATCACACGGGTGATTTGAAGACAAATTGCAAAACTATATGTCCAATACTTGGACTCACGGGCATTTTTGCTACTATTCATTAATAAATTGGTAAAATCAGAGAATGCGAGGCCTGGCCAAATGGGCCGGCCCGGCCTGGGTTAAACGGGCCCGAACCCCTCTTGCCCCCCGCACTCCCTCGCCTCGCCTCGCCGCCGTTCCCCGCAACACCCTGGTCTGTCGACCCAATTCATCTCACGGATATCACCCGGCGCCTCGTCCTCCTCTCCAGATCAGATCTTACGCCCGACCACCCGCCCCAGGTGAGCACATGCTTGTACATCCCGATTGGAGTTGGAGTTCCGATTGGTTGGTAGGCGCGGCACTGGTTCGTAGGTCTCGCATCCAGCCTCCGGTAGGCGCGACGCGGCTTTGAGTATTCATTCGTATGAGGAACCTACCTCGACTAGGATAGGATTTAATTAGTTAGGGTTTGTATTAGGGTAACACCACCTAGGGTTCGATTGATTATCCGTAATAAGGAATCAATCTGACGTTTTAGTTAGGGTTTGCTTGGTTGGTTGTGGTCAGATTTTGGTCTCTCAAATGGTGTATGAATTCTTCAACTGTGCCTGCCGCGATTTTGGGCGGAAATTGATGATGAGGCATATGGGATGCAATGACTTTGATGGTGAGGCATTAATTCTGGAGATAGATGCAATTTTCTTGCTCACAATAATACAATGAATGATGGCATCTCTATCTACTTTGAACCAAATTATATTATATTCCCCTCTGTTAATTATTTTTCTGTTTTGGGTATTCATTCATTTTGTTTAGTTGCCTATCTGTATAAATACATGGCTGGATTGCTTTCACTTCATATTAATAACTATTCTCCTCTGTTTGGCTTGGTAGAAGCTTGGTGCTGTATGGTCTCTTCCTGACATTAAATCCTCCTCTGTTTGTGCTGTCTGTACCAGGTAGCAGCAACCAACTGTTCTGCTGCTGCAGTCTTCTTCACGCCAAAAGGAAAAGATGCTCTACAAAATCCACTCCCATGCCGAAATCCAAGCCCTGCAGGCCCGCACCGATGAGCTGGGCCACTCCAATGAGCACATGGATGTGAAGCTTGTCTCTCTGGAGTCGGTGCGCATAGCGCGTGAGTCGTATGCACTCCTCCGCCCGCTGATCATGGAGTCGAGGTCCTGGGAATGCCCGGAGCTGGATTCCCTCTCGGACGTGGCATGCTTGTCGCTGGAAATCCAAAAGCTCGAGCATGATGTGTTACCCCAGCTCACGGTTCAGGAGGCTAAGCTGGAACAGGGTGCCCTGGAAGCCCTCCTACTCATGAAGAGCTCAGCAGCTAAGCTCTTACAAATCAGTAAGTGCTTGAAGGAAGCCTTGGGCGTATTGCTTGCCGAGGATGTCAAAAATCTGAGCATAGTGCTGCGATACTGCTGTTCATGTACTCAAAGGTAAATGCAACATTGTCTGGCTTCAGGAGCGTGTCCTGTGGCTGGTCGAGCTGGTCACCGATGTGTTGGAGACCCCGGTTCGTTTCTGTGATAGTGTTCGAGCTGGTAAGCGTAAGTATTCTGATGAGTAGACTTATCAGCCAGCTCGAGGCTGTTGTGATGAGTATTTCTTAGGGGCGTGGCAAACAGTTTAGAATCAACCCTTTATGTTTGTATGTGTTATTAATGGATTTTAAATGATATGTATCTTGGGTGGGTAGTGTTTTCTCATTCTGTACAACTTGGAATTACTTTCAGTTTTTTTGGAGAAACATCCATTCTGTGTTTTTAGGGAATATATAGAAGAAAAGAGGCATACTTTAGAACGTGGATGGATTCACTCATTTTGCTCCGTGATATAGTTTTCTACTAGTGAAATTTCTTAAAAGACATATATTTAAGAACGGAGGGATCTGTGAGTGTCCATGATTAAAGCTTTGCAAATACCATAAACAAAACATCACCTTGTACATATAAAGTGATGATTATTTTTACACTAACCGGTTTGGAAGTAGTACTTCCTCCGTAAATAAAGAAACATAAGAGTGTTTGGATTATCAAGTAGTACTTCCTCCGTAAATAAAGAAACATAAGAGTATTTGGATTATCATTTCTTTAGAGAGGGAGTAGTATATATATAGAATTGAATTAATAATCTCTACTCCTAAAGTATCGCTTGGTCGCCTCTGTTCATCGGTTAATTTTTGTCCCACCAACACCGATTTTTTTTCGTGCTCCCTCCCACCCAACCCCCGGGCCATCGAACAAAAAAAAAGGGCTGGCTTAGCTATGCCCCCACGAAGTCAAGGGGCCAAACCTCCGATCGAAACAGAGAGAACCGGATGAAACAAAATCTATGAAAAAAAACCTACGAAATTAAACCAGCGAAAAAAACGAATCGCACGCAGGTATACGAGCGATTCCTCCTTCCTTCGAACCACTCGCACGCTCATCCCTTCGTCGCCGCCGCTCCATCCCTTCGCCCCCACCGCCGATCCCTTCGCCGCCCTCCCACATCAAAGCCGCCACCGATATGCCCTGCCGGATCTCGCCTCAGCCCCGCCGTCTTGTGATCCGGAGTTCACGGCTTTCGCCGCCGATATCCTCGCCGCTGTTAGGGTTCTGCGTCGCCGCCACACGAGAGCTCGTCGACCAGCCCAGCGTCTTCTGCTCGCCGCTTCCCTCGTCGATCGCCTTTGGAACCCTCGCTTCGACTACGCTAAGCCGCCGCCTCTTCGCCGAGAAAGAGGGCTCCCGATCTCCGCCGTGGTGGTCGACCATCGCTGACGGGCAGAGCACCCACCCCGTAGGCTCATCCCTTCTTGGATCCACTCCGCAGCGACCATCGCCGGACGTTCCCTCGTGATATATTGGTGTAGGATCATCCCTTCTCTTTATCTAAAAGGCTATTCTACATACGCCGAGGAGAAGATGCTCACCTTCTCGCCCCTGTTGGAAATATGCCCTAGAGGCAATAATGAATTGGTTATTATTATATTTCCTTGTTCATGATAATCGTTTATTGTCCATGCTATAATTGTATTAATAGGAAACATAGATACATGTGTGGATACATAGACAACACCATGTCCCTAGTAAGCCTCTAGTTGACTAGCTCGTTGATCAATAGATGGTTACGGTTTCTGACCATGGACATTGGATGTCGTTGATAACGGGATCACATCATTAGGAGAATCATGTGATGGACAAGACCCAATCATAAGCCTAGCACAAAGATCGTGTAGTTCAGAGTATGCTAAAGCTTTTCTAATGTCAAGTATCATTTCCTTAGACCATGAGATTGTGCAACTCCGGATACAGTAGGAATGCTTTAGGTGTGCCACACGTCACAACGTAATCGGGTGGCTATAAAGGTACACTACGGTATCTCCGAAAGTGTCTGTTGGGTTGGCACGAATCGAGACTGGGATTTGTCACTCCGCAGACGGAGAGGTATCTCTGGGCCCACTCGGTAGGACATCATCATATGCACAATGTGACCAAGGAGTTTATCACGGGTTGATGTGTTACAGATCGAGTAAAGAGACTTGCCGGTAACGAGATTGAACAAGGTATCGGATACCGACGATCGAATCTCGGGCAAGTACAATACCGCTTGACAAAGGGAATTGAATACGGGATTGATTAAATCCTCGACATCGTGGTTCATCCGATGAGATCATCGTGGAACATGTGGGAGCCAACATGGGTATCCAGATCCCGCTGTTGGTTATTGACCGGAGAACGTCTCGGTCATGTCTGCATGATTCCCAAACCCGTAGGGTCTACACATTTAAGGTTCGATGACGCTAGGGTTATAAAGGAAGTTTGTATGTGGTTACCGAATGTTGTTCGGAGTCCCGGATGAGATCCCGGACGTCACGAGGAGTTCCGGAATGGTCCGGAGGTAAAGATTTATATATGGGAAGTCCTGTTTTGGTCAACGGAAAAGTTTCGGGTTTTATCGGTAACGTACCGGGACCACCGGGAGGGTCCCGGGGGTCCACCAAGTGGGGCCACAAGCCCCAGAGGGTTGCATGGGCCAAGTATGGGAGGGGACCAGCCCTGTGTGGGCTGGTGCGCCCCACAAGGGGCCCAGCGCCTAAGGAGAGGAGAGGGGCAACCCCTAAGGGCAGATGGGCCTTAGGGCCCATACCGTGCGCCTCCTCTCCCTCCACCTGGCTGCCACCCAGATGGGATTGGGGCTGGGCGCCGCCCCTAGGGTGGAACCCTAGAGGGGGCGCAGCCCCCTCCCTCTCCCCTATATATAGTTGAGGTCTTTGGGGCTGCCAACACAAGAGTTTTGACCTCTCCCTGGCGCAGCCTGCATCTCTCTTTCCTCCTCACCATGGTGCTTGGCGGCCCTGCAGGATTGCCACGCTCCTCCACCACCACCACGCCGCGGTGCTGCTGTTGGATGGACTCTTCCTCAACCTCTCCCTCTCTCCTTGCTGGATCAAGGCGTGGGAGACGTCACCGGGCTGTACGTGTGTTGAACGTGGAGGTGCCGTCTGCTCGCACTAGGATCTCATGTGATTTGGATCACGACGAGTACGACTCCTTCAACCCCGTTCTCTTGAATGCTTCCGCTTAGCGATCTACAAGGGTATGTAGATGCACTCCCCTTCCCCTCGTTGCTGGTTTCTCCATAGATAGATCTTGGTGACACGTAGACAAATTTTGAATTTCTACTATGTTCCCCAACAGTGGCATCATGAGCTAAGTCTATTGCGTACATTCTTTGCACGAGTAGAACACAAAGTAGTTGTGGGCGTTGATTTTGTTCAATATGCTTACCGTTACTAGTCCAATCTTGATTGGCGGCATTGTGGGATGAAGCGGCCGGACCGACCTTACACGTACACTTACGTGAGACAGTTCCACCGATCGACATGCACTAGTTGCATAAGGTGGCTAGCGGGTGCCGCCTCCCACTTTAGTCGGATCGGATTCGATGAAAAGGGTCCTTATGAAGGGTAAATAGCAATTGACATATCACGTTGTGGTTTTATGAGGTAAGAACCGTTCTTGCTAGAAACCCATAGCAGCCACGTAAAACATGCAAACAACAATTAGAGGACGTCTAACTTGTTTTTGCAGGGTATGCCATGTGATGTGATATGGCCAAAAGGATGTGATGAATGATATATGTGATGTATGAGATTGATCATGTTCTTGTAATAGGAATCACGACTTGCATGTCGATGAGTATGACAACCGGCAGGAGCCATAGGAGTTGTCTTAATTTATTTATGACCTGCGTGTCAACATAAACGTCATGTAATTACTTTACTTTATTGCTAACCGTTAGCTATAGTAGTAGAAGTAATAATTGGCGAGACAACTTCATGAAGACACGATGATTGAGATCATGATGATGGAGATCATGGTGTCATGCCGGTGACGATGATGATCATGGAGCCCCGAAGATGGAGATCAAAAGGAGCAAAGTGATGATGGCCATATCATGTCACTATTTGATTGCATGTGATGTTTATCATGTTTTGCATCTTATTTGCTTAGAACGACGGTAGTAAATAAGATGATCCCTCATTAAAATTTCAAAAAGTGTTCCCTAACTGTGCACCGCTAGAAAGTTCATCGCTTCAAGCACCACGTGATGATCGGGTGTGATAGATTCTAACGTTCACATACAACGGGTGTAAGACAGATTTACACACGCCAAACACTTAGGTTGACTTGACGAGCCTAGCATGTACAGAAATGGCCTCGTAACACAAGAGACCGAAAGGTCGAGCATGAGTCGTATGGTAGATACGATCAACATGAAGATGTTCACCGATGATGACTAGTCCGTCTCACGTGATGATCGGACACGGCCTAGTTGACTAGGATCATGTAATCACTTAGATGACTAGAGGGATGTCTATTCGAGTGGGAGTTCATAAGATGAACTTAATTATCCTGAACATAGTCAAAAGGACTTTGCAAATTATGTCGTAGCTCGCGCTTCAGTTCTACTGTTTAGATACGTTCCTAGAGAAAAGATAGTTGAAAGTTGATAGTAGCAATTATAAGGACTAGGTTCGTTAACTGAGGATTGTCCCTGCTGCTTCGTAGAAGGCTTATGTCCTTAATGCACCGCTCAGTGTGCTGAACCTCGAACGTCGTCTATGGGTGTTGCGAACATCTAACATACACGTTTTGATAACTACGTGATAGTTCAGTTAAACGGTTTAGAGTTGAGGCACCATAGACGATTTCAAAACGTTGCGGAACATATGAGATGTTTCGAGGGCTGAAATTGGGATTTCAGGCTCGTGCCCACGTCAAGAGGTATAACACCTCCGACGAAGTTTCTTAGCGCATAAACTAAGGGAGAAAAGCTCAATCGTTGAGCTTGTGCTCAGATTGTCCGAGTACCACAATCACTTGGATCGAGTGGGAGTTAATCTTCCAGATGAGATAGTGATGTTTTTCCAAAGACATTACCACCAAGCTGCTAGAGCTTCATGATGAACTATAACATATCAGGGATAGACATGATGATCCTTGAAATATTCACGATGTTTAACACCGAAAGTAGAAATCGAGAAGGAGCATCAATTGTTGATGGTTAGTGAAACCACTAGTTTCAAGAAGGGCAAGGGCAAGAAGGGATACTTCATGAAACGGCAAATCAGCTGCTGCTCTAGTGGAGAAACCCAAGGTTGAACCCAAACCCGAGACTAAGTGCTTCTGTAATAAGAGGAACAGCCACTTGAGCAGAATTACCCTAGATACTTGGTAGATGAGAAGGCTGTCGATAGAAGTATATTGGATATACATTATGTTAATGTGTACTTTACTAGTACTCATAGTAGCACCAGGGTATTAGATACCGGTTCGGTTGCTAAGTGTTAGTAACTCGAAACAAAAGGCTACGGAAGAAACGGAGACTGGCTAAAAGGTGAGATGACGATATGTGTTGGAAGTATTTCCAAGGTTGATCAAATATCGTACGCTCCCTCTACCATCGAGATTGGTATTGAAACCTAAATAATTGTTATTTGGTGTTTGTGTTGAGCATAGACATGATTGGATTATGTCTATCGCAATACGGGTATTCATTTAAGGAGAATAATGGTTACTCTGTTTATTTGAATAATACCATCCCAATCGTAGTGATACACATTTTCATGCCAAAGGTATAAGATAGTAATGATAGTACCACACAATTGTGGCACTGCAATTTTAGTCACAATGGTATAAAACGCATGAAGAAGCTCCATGATGATGGATCTTTGGACTCGCTTGATTTTGAATCACTTGAGACATGCAAATCATACCACATGAGCAAGATGACTGAAAGGCCTCGTTTTCAAAGAAGATGGAACAAGAAAGCAACTTGTTGGAAGTAATACATCTTGATGTGTGCAGTCCAATGAGTGCTGAGGCATGTAGTGAATATCGTTATATTCTTACTTCACAGATGATTTAAGTAGATACCGAGTATATTTACTTGATGAAACACAAGTCTGAATTATTGAATGGTTCAAGTAATTTCAGAGTGAAGTTGAAGATCTTCGTGACAAGAGGATAAAATGTCTATGATATGATCATAGAAATGAATATCTGAGTTACGAGTTTGGCACACAATTAAGACATTGTGGAAATTGTTTCACAACTAATACCGCCTGGAACACCATATTGCGATGGTGTGTCCGAACATCATAGTTGCACCCTATTGGATATGGTGCATACCATGATGTCTCTTGTCGAATTACCACCGCTGCTCATGGGTTAGGCATTAGAGACAACCGCACTCACTTTAATAGGGCACCACGTAATTCTGCTGAGACGAAACCATTTGAACTATGGTTTGGAGAAACCTGAGTTATCGTTTCTTAAAAGTTTGGGGCTGCGACGCTTATGTGAAAAAGTTTCAGGTTGATAAGCTCGAACCCAAAGCGGATAAAATGCATCTTCATAGGACACCCAAAACGGTTGGGTATACCTCCTAATTCAGATCTGAAAGCAATAAGGATTGTTTCTAGAATCGGGTCCTTTCTCGAGGAAAAGTTTCTCTTGAAAGAATTGGGTGGGAGGATGGTGGAGACTTGATGAGGTTATTGAACCGTCACTTCAACTAGTGTATAGCAGGGCACAAAGAGTTGTTCCTGTGGCACCTACACCAATTGAAGTAGAAGCTTATGATATTGATCATGAGACTTCGGATCAAGTCACTCCCAAACCTCGTAGGACAACAAGGATGCGTGCTACTTTAGAGTGGTACGTAATCCTGTCATGGAAGTCATGCTGCTAGACAACAATGAACCTACGAGCTATGGAGAAGCGATGGTGGGCCCGGATTCCGATAAATGGCTCGAGGCCATAAAATCCGAGAGAGAATCCATGTATGAAAACAAAGTGTAGACTTTGGCAGAACGACTCGATGGTCGTAAGGCTGTTGAGTACAGATGGATTTTAAAAGGAAGACAGACAATGATGGTAAGTGTTACCATTGAGAAAGCTCGACTTATTGTTAAGATGTTTCCCGACAAGTTCAAGGAGTTGACTGCGATGAGACTTTCTCACACGTAGCAATGCTAAAAGTCTGTTGGAATTATGTTAGCAGTTACCGCATTGTTTATGAAATCTTGCATATATGATGTCAAAATATTGTTTCCTTGATGATTTTCTTGAGGAAAGGTTGTATGTGATACAACCAGAAGGTTTTGTCAGTCCTGAAAATGCTAACAAGTATGCAAAGCTCCAGCAATCCTTCTAAGGACTGGAGTAAGCATCTCGGAGTTGGAATGTACGCTTTGATGAGATGATCAAAGCTTTTGGGTTTATACAAAGTTTATGAGAAACTTGTATTTCCAAAGAAGTGAGTGGGAGCACTATAGAATTTCTGATGAGTATATGTTGTTGACATATTGTTGATCGGAAATGATATAGAATTTCTGAAAAGCATGCAGAGTTGTTTGAAAAGTGTTTTCAATGAAAAACTGGATTAGGCTACTTGAACATTGAGCATCAGGATCTATAAGGATAGATCAAAAACCGCTTAATGGTACTTTCAAATGAGCACATACCTTGACATGATCTTGAAGGTGTTCAAGATGGGTCAGCCAAAGAAGGAGTTCTTGCCTGAGTTGTAAGGTATGAAGTTAAGACTTAAAGCTCGACCACGGCAGGAGAAAGAGGATGGACGAAGGTCGTCCCCTATGCTATTGTCATAGACTCTATACGGTATGCCATGCTGAGTACCGCACCTGATGTGTGCCTTGCCACATGTCTGGCAAGAGGGTACAAAGGTGATCTAGGAGTAGATCACCAGATAGCGGTCAAAATTATCCTTAGAGTAATAAGGATATGTTTCTCGGTTATGGAGGTGATAAAGAGTTCGACATAAAGAGTTACATCGATGCAAGCTTAACACCTATCCGGATAGCTCCGAGTAGAGATACCGGATACGTATAATGGAGCAACAGTTTGGAATAGCTCCAAGTAGAACAGTTATTTGAAATGGCTCCAAATATAGCGTAGAGATTTGCGAGGTACATACGGATCTGAATGTTGCAGACCCGTTGACTAAAACCTCTCTCACAAGCAACATGATCAAACCCAGAACTCATTGAGTGCTAATCACATAGTGATGTGAACTAGATTATTGATTCTAGTAAACTCTTTGTATGTTGGTCACATGGCGATGTGACCTGTGAGTGTTAATCACATGGCGATGTGAACTAGATTATTAACTCTAGTGCAAGTGGGAGATTGTTGGAAATATGCCCTAGAGGCAATAATAAATTGGTTATTATTATATTTCCTTGTTCATGATAATCGTTTATTATCCATGCTATAATTGTATTGATAGGAAACACAGATACATGTGTGGATACATAGACAACACCATGTCCCTAGTAAGCCTCTAGTTGACTAGCTCGTTGATCAATAGATGGTTACGGTTTCCTGACCATGGACATTGGATGTCGTTGATAACGGGATCACATCATTAGGAGAATCATGTGATGGACAAGACCCAATCATAAGCCTAGCACAAAGATCGTGCAGTTCGTATGCTAAAGCTTTTCTAATGTCAAGTATCATTTCCTTAGACCATGAGATTGTGGAACTCCCAGATACCGTAGGAATGCTTTGGGTGTGCCAAACGTCACAACGTAACTAGGTGGCTATAAGGTACACTACGGGTATCTCCGAAAGTGTCTGTTGGATTGGCACGAATCGAGACTGGGATTTGTCACTCCGTGTGATGGAGAGGTATCTCAGGGCCCACTCGGTAGGACATCATCATATGCGCAATGTGACCAAGGAGTTGATCAAGGGATGATGTGTTACGGAATGAGTAAAGAGACTTGCCGGTAACGAGATTGAACAAGGTATCGGATACCGACGATCGAATCTCGGCAAGTACAATACCGCTTAGACAAAGGGAATTGAATACGGGATTGATTAAATCCTCGACATCGTGGTTCATCCGATGAGATCATCGTGGAACATGTGGGAGCCAACATGGGTATCCAGATCCCGCTGTTGGTTATTGACCGGAGAACGTCTCGGTCATGTCTGCATGATTCCCGAACCCGTAGGGTCTACACACTTAAGGTTCGATGACGCTAGGGTTATAAAGGAAGTTTGTATGTGGTTACCGAATGTTGTTCGGAGTACCGATGAGATCCCAGACATCACGAGGAGTTCCGGAATGGTCCGGAGGTAAAGATTTATATATGGAAAGTCCTGTTTTGGTCATCGGAAAAGTTTCGGATTTTATCGGTAACGTACCGGGACCACCGGGAGGGTCCCTGGGTCCATCAAGTGGGGCCACAAGCCCAGAGGGTTGCATGGGCCAAGTATGGGAGGGACCAGCCCCAAGTGGGCTGGTGCGCCCCACAAGGGCCCAAGGCGCCTAAGGAGAGGAGAGGGGCAAACCCTAAGGGCAGATGGGCCTTAGGGCCCATACCGTGCGCCTCCTCTCCCTCCACCTGGCCGCCACCCAAATGGGATTGGGGCTGGCCGCCCCTAGGGTGGAACCCTAGAGGGGCGCAGCCCCTCCCTCTCCCTATATATAGTTGAGGTCTTTGGGGCCAACACAAGAGTTTTGATCTCTCCTGGCGCAGCCCTGCATCTCTCTTTCCTCCTCTCCCGCGGTGCTTGGCGAAGCCCTGCAGGATTGCCACGCTCCTCCACCACCACCACCACGCCGTCGTGCTGCTGTTGGATGGACTCTTCCTCAACCTCTCCCTCTCTCCTTGCTGGATCAAGGCGTGGGAGACGTCACCGGGCTGTACGTGTGTTGAACGCGGAGGTGCCGTCCGTTCGGCACTAGGATCTCAGGTGATTTGGATCATGACGAGTACGACTCCTTCAACCCCGTTCTCTTGAACGCTTCCGCTTAGCAATCTACAAGGGTATGTAGATGCACTCTCCTTCCCCTCGTTGCTGGTTTCTCCATAGATAGATCTTGATGACACGTAGGAAAATTTTGAATTTCTGCTATGTTCCCCAACGGCCCCTCCCCCTACCGTGATGTACGTGGATGAATCCGACGGCAACGAGGACGACCTCGTAGGATCCAGCCACGGTTGTGCGGAATTTCGCGGGACGAATCTACCCGGCCTCTCGTCCCATCTGCCGCCGGTAGAGGCATCCATGTCCGATGGTGTGTATTTTGACTGGTTCCATGAGCACTTCGTTCCCTGCCGTGTAGTCTTCGTTGATTCGGAAAGATGGTGGTTGTCTGTTTAGCCATTTCAATCTGCTATTGATCATGCTCATTCTTGTTATATTCAGTTATATTGGAAACACCATCTGATTCAGTTATATTCTTGATCATGCTCATGCTCATCCTTATTCAAATAAGAATACTTCTGTTTGGAGAGCTCGGGCGTCAGCTGCGTGGAAGCACCAGCTGATTTGTAACTGGTCGGAAGGTGAGCTTCTCATACTCGCTGCCGTCGAAGCACGGCACCTCGCCGCCACTTATGTTGCGTGTTGTTGTGCTGTAGGTCCTTGGGGTTGGGTGCGGCAACTCGCGACTCGAAGACATTTCGTGCATGTGCTCCCCTGCGCTTGGTGACCAATACATCTACTCCGTCGTGAACATGTGCTTCGTGTCATACAGGTCGCCGCCAAGGGTGAGCTCGTGCAGCGGTACAGGTATAGATGTGCATCCCATAAGGGCAGCTACAGTTTCTTTCATAAAGTTATTTGTGTGAGTGCCCTGCATATTGAAGTAAACTGGATCGGCTAATCTTGAGTTCCTCCACCAAGTTATATTACTTCGACACTAGTGCAGAAAGACCATATAAAGTACTCTGGTGACTCTCTCAATTGAACTAGAATTTTTTTAGATGCGTGAAACATGCACAACGATTTGCTCTATTGAGTCTATGTATGTTGAACTAGCACTTTCG
Organism: Aegilops bicornis; assembly: GCA_021605145.1. Taxonomy (NCBI): domain Eukaryota; kingdom Viridiplantae; phylum Streptophyta; class Magnoliopsida; order Poales; family Poaceae; genus Aegilops; species Aegilops bicornis. Next base: position 713,144,829 of record CM038672.1, on the reverse strand, counting down.
AATTATAGCTCATGCCGGTATACTAATTTTCTCTTTCTCATATCAGCTCTCCTTCTTTTGTCCATTTTTCTTCACTACTACCTGAAGGAAACTGTACTGGATAGCAGCCTATCATATATAGTTACATGTACCGAGTGATTTAGCTTCATTTTAATGATACTGTCAACAACTAACTACTGCTGCGACATATTTGATGCAACCTGTAAAATATTTTTTGTTTAATTTCAGCATATCATTTATATACTGAAGTCTCTTCTGGACATGTTGTCTAATTGCGTCATGTATGTTAGATATTTGTTCTATAATACTTGCCATTGACTATTTTTCTTTTATTTAGGTTATGTGCATTATTGATCAGCCAATCTTGAGAGAGAGATGGGTTGGCGTGAATGGGAAGAAAACTACATTGAATGGACAAGAAGTATGCCCTCAACTTTTTCATGGTATGTCTTACTTATTGTTCTTGTGATTTTTTCCATCAGTTTCACTTTACATTTCTTCTTTGCTTTTTCATGGCATCAGGATGCCCACTGCCGACGGCGCCATGCTGCTACCAAAGGGGCACCCTGTCATGCCAGAGACTCGCTGCCGTCGAAGCACGACACCTTGCCGTCACGTATGTTGGGTGTTGTGGTGCTGCAGGTCCTTGGGGTTGGGTGCGGCAACTCGAGACTCGAAGACGATCTTCTGTGGTAGGGCGTCACCGGCGGCGGCGGCACCTGTATAGACCGTCTCGGTGTGACAGAAGAGTTCGGAGTTCACTCCGAGAAAGAATTGCTTTGCATGTACATTTGCTGAAAGACTGATGTGCTGAACTTTCGATGATTTCGATTGGTCTCTAACATAACCTTTCCTCTTTTTGTTGATATGTCCAAAAGAGATCCTTATTTCACCTTTTGTTTATAGGTATTCAACTTGAGGAATTTCATACTTTTGGAGTGGAGCTATCAAATATATGTGTGCTCGATGTTGGTGTTTTAATCCGGATCTCTCGCTGAAGGTGCTCGATGTTGGTGTTTGAATACTGCTACCGTACTTCAAGGTCTGTAGCAGCTCTTACAATGGATTCTTTTTAATGATAGTACAATTTATTTTTGTTTCGATTTGGTATTGTTGTTCTGTTCACTTAACCCAGTCTGTAGCAGCAACTTTTCATGTCGCTTTCCTCGCCAACAAATGTCATAATTTATCACATACGTGTGCAAATGGTTTTTTGGCTATAGTATGAGTATATGGTTCAGAGAAGTTCGGTCAGATGCAAAGCATGCTTAGCATCTCATAGTCGTAGGCTATTCCTTTTAAAATTGAAGCCATCCAGGTTTTCAATTATGGAGATGATTTGGAAACTCTGCATAGAAAATTATTTACTCTAATGCAAATTACACATATTAAGGCCTTTATTCTTTTATATTAAGGTCTCCAGTGCAAGCATTAGCCCATCTTTAGCTGCTCATAAGCAGTGTCAGTGATATATATATAAGTACACTCTTGCTAAGATTAATCTTTGATATATATAATTCATTGCCTGGATATAGTTTGCTTTGAATGTTTTTTGCTCTTTAGTCTATGAAGAATTGCAAGGAGGAGGATAATAGAGCAGCAACCAGAGCTGACAATTGGCTTGTAAATGCTGCAAAGTTCTCCTAGAGGTGTGATGTTGGTGGTGATTTTCTTATTCGGGGATATGGATGTGGCGGGTCTGTGGGCACCATGCTGACGCCGGAGAAGGAGGTGCAGGTAGCGGGGCGCTTGAGGTGAGGTGGCTGCAGGGTCGCCGAGAAGAATAGGCTCATCAGCACCACCTGGATGCCTTCGTCATCAGCAATGTGGACAAGGTGCAAAAGGGATATCGCCCTTACCTCTTATTCAGTCTGGAAAATTATGCAATGTTTGGTTTGGTAGATTTAACAGTCGCTGGTTTGGAAATTTGTTACCTATAGAAGTACAGGAATAACATGACTAATATTTATTGAATTTATAGAGTTATTGTTTTTTTCTACAAAGTCAGTTGTTACATTAGGAAGAACATCGCCTAAAATCTTGACAACATAAAGGAGCATAGAGTTAATAGATTATGAAATCCTGTAGTGCATCAGATGCACCCTTCACTAATTTTTGAACACATTTATATTATCCAGGTTCCGACCTCATTCGTTGTGATGTTTGTCTTTTTTATGTGGGCGAGGAAAACATTTTTAGGAGTGATACTCCCAAACTTTGATTTCTTGGTTGTCGAATCATGGTGCTGATTAGATTTTACTTAACCTTAATTAATCTATTTATATTATGGCTTTGTCTTTTAGCTCATCTTTTAGTTTCTCTTCTCCACTTCACACAAGATTTTATTGTAGGCTACCAAGTACAATTATACCACTTATACTCTTTCTATCTGATTATGCAAAGCTTGATCTATACTCATTGAACTTTGTTAGATAGTAGGCCCTCCTATTAGTGTGCCTAAATATAATTGTTTCTCTGTGTTTATAGTATCTTAGTCCAGTAGAATGAATGTTCTCGAGTAATTAGAGGTATTTGGATCAAGTGAATGTCTGAATACCACTAAAATCGAAATCATAATTAAAAAATACTGACCTTTTTCTTCAGGGCGTCTGTTCCTCCTCCCATGGTCAGCACCACCACCTACTCTGAATCTCCGATCAGAATAGTACGAACTATTAAATAGGGAACTTAATGCTTATCATTGTTGATGTACATATGTACAACTAACAATGTTTGTGCTGCAACCAGCTTACTTTATTCCTTGCTGAAATTTATCTTGATTTATTTCACATCAGATAGTTCTGAACCTAGATGATCTCAATTAAGGTCATTGAAATTTGTTAAATTATTTTTATCCGCTCTTCTGAACGAAAGCGATACTATGATCTGATTTGTATATCATATTACTGAGGCAGCGCTGGGCCATGCTGTGGTGAGAACATACGAGAGATAATTGGGGTGTGTGGCTGATTGCTTCATATGCTGCTAATGATATATGTAGACTGCTGATTGCTCCTGATATACAGTGTCGATTGCAGCTGATAGTAGGATTGTACTCAATTTGATAGGTAAAGTGGGATGGCGGGATTGTATAGTGCTCATAAGCCAGTCCGGCATTGTCCTTCCTCGAATGAATCTGAGACTACTCCTCATATGTTAATCAGTTGCTCCTCCCTAGCTTTGGTTTGGTCTGAACTTCAAATTTTTCATCCACTCAATGTTGATTCAGTCAAAGATCTCTTGGAAAAATTATTTCGACAAGATTCACTCTATAATGTTGTTATCATTGTCCTCTGGAATATATGGAAGCGCAAAAACTCCAAGGTCTCCCGGATGTTTTTGAGGAATTGCACATTACTGCTAGCAAGATTGCTGATGATTGATACCATGGTCCAACAGGTATTCACATGAAATTAATAAATGGCACCTTACGGATTGGAGTACTCTACTGTATCACCTATCTGGGAGATTTTAATTTTTTCCTTCTATTATTTCTCTTAATCCCTGTGTACTCATTGGACTTTGTATAGTTCTCAGTTTTATGAAGTGGTTCAGGCTGGCGTAAGCCGCCATAGTCCCAGTAAAAAAAGGCTACAAGCTTCGCTTCGGCCTTTCGGAACTGAATATTATGTAGTTTTATTGAGATTATTGATAGTGCTTCTCTACTATCAAAGAAGGTAATAGTCTCTTATGTGTTTCTTTTTGTCCATTTGAATGCACTCCATTTTTTAGTGTATTAATTAACATCAAACCTCCCATTCTTTCTAGAGTGCTGATGTATTATTATTTTCAGCTTAACACATTTAACTTCCTATAGATTTCATGGTTTATGCAGATTAACCGAGCTAAGAATTTTTGTGAAGCTAAAGCTGGTGTTAAGATGAACGCCGCTATGTATATATTTGAAACAGTTAGATACATGCTTGACAGACTATATAGGGGTGATCAAAACCATGCAAAGCATTATGGGACAAGTTTCTCTACCTTAAATAAGCGTTCGTTCTCTCGTGTTTACTATTCGTTTAAGGGTCATCAACCCGTATTTATTTTCATTGAGCAAGTTTTACATTTTTCTTCAGTAGTGTTCATTGTGCAGTTCTAGATTTTTAAGAGAGTAGAGTTTATTGATTTATTACATGGAGAGACCAGTAGTGTCGTAGTGGTCTTGACATAATTGCTAACATTTTCTACTAGACAAAGTTTAATTGCACTAAATACAAATTAGAACATGCATAGACATTTATCTTCTTTCTACAGAATGGTTAGTGTAAACGCATTTTAAGTTGTACATGATTCTGTATCTGACCATTTTATCTCATATGTTGATGTGGTTGCAGATATGAACTTCAAATTATCCTGCAATGTATTGACTGCTCGGAGCTAACTTGACTACGCCCAGTTTTCTTTTTATGGCTCAAAGTAGTTAGTGTCCCCCTTATTATGAGAGAGGTACTACTTCAAACATCTTTTCTTAATGTTTTATGTCATGGCATACAGTATGAGGGAGTGTTAGTTGGCTTGACTTTCGTGGCACTCATTGATAACCTTTCAGTTTAGGAGTTTTTGTGGCCTCTTAATCCATGAGAGTATGCTCATGTTGAAGAAGTTAGTCATAATGAGGGGCACCATAAATGTTTGTTATCTGGCACAAATTCCTAATGAATATCACATGTGAACCTTTTACTGTTGTGTTATTCAAATTTCATTGTACTATTCATACAGTAAAATATGAGTGCCATGTCAGAATATGGTTCTCGATCTGAAAGATCATATTCGAAATTACAGGTTCTATGGCAGTGGAGTAATGTTCAGAATTATATATTGCTTTCAAGTTTGGAGCTGGAATAATATATGTGCTGCATTTAGTTATAGTCTTATAGATATACATGAACATCCATTGTATATTTCTTGCAAGACATGGTAACTACTATTATTTTGATTGTTTCCGTGAACTATTTTGACCTTGATTAAGAAGAAGAAAGTTTTAGCCTCGTAGGTTGTTTGATCTACTATATCAAGTGGCACTTGGCTTCTCATGGCTCTCCTCGCATTTGCCAAAACAAAGTTAGTACACACTACCTAGAGCTCTGGAAATTAGAACTGAAAAATGGTCCTGCGGTTTATTAGCTGATATAAATCATGCACAATCCTCTACATTTAAAAATAAACCGGCCACAAAGCAGTATACTTTTTCCGAGTACTACCTTGAGAGAGCCAAGGGGTTCTGCATTTTATAAAGAAGAAGAAAGTTGCCCGGTTCCATACATGCTTACCTGAGAAATATATCTTATCTATCTAGTGGAAACCAGGCAAAAACCTACAGATACAAAAGTCACAAAGTCCCCCACCGGTCGTGGACCGAACTGAAGGAAATATGCCCTAGAGGCAATAATAAAGTTATTATTTATTTCCTTATTTCATGATAAATGTTTATTATTCATGCTAGAATTGTATTAACCGGAAACATAATACATGTGTGAATACATAGACAAACATAGTGTCACTAGTGTGCCTCTACTTGACTAGCTCGTTGAATCAAAGATGGTTAAGTTTCCTAGCCATAGACATGAGTTGTCATTTGATTAACGGGATCACATCATTAGGAGAATGATGTGATTGACATGACCCATTCCGTTAGCCTAGCACTTGATCGCTTAGTATGTTGCTATTGCTTTCTTCATGACTTATACATGTTCCTGTAACTATGAGATTATGCAACTCCCGTTTACCGGAGGAACACTTTGGTGCTACCAAACGTCACAACGTAATCGGGTGATTATAAAGGAGTACTACAGGTGTCTCCAAAGGTACATGTTGGGTTGGCGATTTCGAGATTAGGTTTTGTCACTCCGATTGTCGGAGAGGTATCTCTGGGCCTTCTCGGTAATACACATCACATAAGCCTTGCAAGCATTACAACTAATGAGTTAGTTGTGAGATGATGTATTACGGAACGAGTAAAGAGACTTACCAAGAACGAGATTGAACTAGGTATTGGATACCGACGATCGAATCTCGGGTAAGTAACATACCGATGACAAAGGGAACAACGATGTCGTTATGCGGTTTGACCGATAAAGATCTTCGTAGAATATGTAGGAACCAATATGGGCATCCAGGTTCCGCTATTGGTTATTGACCGAGAATGGTTCTAGGTCATGTCTACATAGTTCTCGAACCCGTAGGGTCCGCACGCTTAACGCTTCGATGACAGTTCATAATGAGTTTATAAGTATTGATGCAATCGAAGTTTGTTCGAGTCCCAGATGTGATCACGGACATGACGAGGAGTCTCGAAATGGTCGAGACATAAAGATTGATATATTGGAAGCCTATGTTTGGACTTCGAAGGGTTCCGAGTGAAATCGGAATTTATCGAGTACCGGAGGTTACCGAACCCCCGGGAACTACATGGGCCATAGTGGGCCTTAGTGGAAAGGAGAGAGGGCCAGCCCTAGGTGGTCACACGCCTTCCCCTAGTCCTATTAGGACTAGGAAAGGTGGGCCGCCCCTCTCTCTCTTTCCCCTCCGGAATCCTAATCCAACTAGGATTGAGGGGAGTCCTACTCCCGGAGGAGTAGGACTCCTTGCGCGCCCCCTTGGGCCGCCACCTCCCCTTGGCTGCTTTATATACGGGGCAAGGGGCACCCCAGACACACAAGTTGATCTACGGATCTTTCCTTAGCCGTGCGGTGCCCCTTCCACCATATTCCACTTCGGTCATATCGTCAGAGCTTAGGTGAAGCCCTGCGCCGAAGAAGTCATATCGTCATGAGCTTAGGCGAAGCCCTGCGTCGGTGGAGCATCAACATCGCTATCACGCCCGTCGTCGACGGAACTCATCCCCGACACTTTGCTGGATCGGAGTCCGGGATCGCCATCGAGCTGAACGTGTGCGTAACTCGGAGGTGCCGTGACGTTCGGTGCTTGGATCGGTCGGATCGTGAAGACGCACGACTACATCAACCGCGTTGTTTTAACGCTTCCGCTTTCGGTCTCACGAGGGTGGACGGACACTCTTCCCTCTCGTTGCTATGCCATCACCATGGTCTTGCGTGATCGTAGGAAAATTTTGAAATTACTACGTTCCCCAACAGTGGCATCCGAGCCTGGTTTTATGCGTTGATGTCATATGCACGAGTAGAACACAAGTGAGTTGTGGACGATACAAGTCATACTGCCTACCAGCATGTCATACTTTGGTTCAGCGGTATTGTTGGACGAGACGATCCGGACCAACCTTACGCCACGGTTACGCCGAGACCGGTTCCCTCGACGTGCTTTGCACATAGATGGCTTGCGGAAGACTGTCTCTCCAACTTTAGTTGAACCGAAAGGCTACGCCCGGTCCTTGAGAAGGTTAAAACGGAGTCTATTTGACAAACTATCGTTGTGGTTTTGATGCGTAGGTAAGAACGGTTCTTGCTCAGCCCGTAGCAGCCACGTAAAACTTGCAACAACAAAGTAGAGGACGTCTAACTTGTTTTTGCAGGGCATGTTGTGATGTGATATGGTCAAGACGTGATGCTATGTTTTATTGTATGAGATGATCATGTTTTGTAACCAAGTTATCGGCAACTGGCAGGAGCCATATGGTTGTCGCTGTATTGTATGCAATGCAATCGCGATGTAATGCTTTACTTTATTACTAAGCGGTAGTGATAGTCGTGGAAGCATAAGATTGGCGAGACGACAACGATGCTACGATGGAGATCAAGGTGTCGCTACGGTGACGATGGTGATCATGACGGTGCTTCATGATGGAGATCACAAGCACAAGATGATGATGGCCATATCATATCACTTATATTGATCGCATGTGATGTTTATCCTTTATGCATCTTATTTTGCTTTGATTGACGGTAGCATTATAAGATGATCTCTCACTAAAATTATCAAGAAGTGTTCTCCCTGAGTATGCACCGTTATGAAAGTTCTTCGTCTGAGACACCACGTGATGATCGGGTGTGATAGGCTCTACGTTCAAATACAACGGGTGCAAAACAGTTGCGCACGCAGAATACTCAGGTTAAACTTGACGAGCCTAGCATATAACAGATATGGCCTGGAACACGGAGACCGAAAGGTCGAACGTGAATCATATAGTAGATATGATCAACATAGTGATGTTCACCATTGAAACTACTCCATCTCACGTGATGATCGGACATGGTTTAGTTGATTTGGATCACGTAATCACTTAGATGACTAGAGAGATGTCTATCTAAGTGGGAGTTCTCAAGTAATATGATTAATTGAACTTTAATTTATCATGAACTTAGTCCTGGTAGTATTTTTGCAAATTATGTTGTAGATCAATAGCTCGCGTTGTTGCTTCCCTATGTTTTTATATGTGTTCCTAGAGAAAATTGTATTGAAAAATGTTAGTAGCAATGATGCGGATTGGATCCGTGATCTGAGGTTTATCCTCATTGCTGCACAGAAGAATTATGTCCGTAATGCACCGCTAGGTGACAGACCTATTACAGGAGCAAATGCAGACGTTATGAACGTTTGGCTAGCTCAATATGATGACTACTTGATAGTTTAGTGCACCATACTTAACGGCTTAGAATCGGGACTTCAAAGGCGTTTTTGAAACGTCATGGACCATATGAGATGTTCCAGGAATTGAAGTTAATATTTCAAGCAAATACCCGAGTTGAGAGATATGAAGTCTCCAACAAGTTCTATAGCTAAAAGATGGAAGAGAATCGCTCAACTAGTGAGCATGTTCTCAGATTGTCCGGGTACTTCAATCGCTTGAATCAAGTGGGAGTTAATCTTCCAGATAAGATAGTGATTGACAGAATTCTCTAGTCACCATCACTAAGTTAGTAGAACTTCGTGATGAACTATAGTATGCAAGGGATAACGAAAACGATTCCCAAGCTCTTCGTGATGTTGAAATCGACGAAGGTAGAAATCAAGAAAGAGCATCAAGTGTTGATGATTGACAAGACCACTAGTCTCAAGAAAAAGGGCAAAGGGAAGAAGGGGAACTTCAAAAAGAACGGCAAGCAAGTTGCTACTCGAATGAAGAAGCCCAAGTCTGGACCTAAGCCTGAGACTAAGTGCTTTTGCTGCAATGGAACTGGTCACTAGAAGCGGAACTACCCCAAGTATTTGGCGGATAAGAAGGATGGAAAAGTGAACAAGGTTATATTTGATATACAGGTTATTGATATGTGCCTTACTAGTGTTTATAGTAGCCCCTGAGTATTTGATACTTGTTCGGTTGCTAAGATTAGTAACTCGAAACAGGAGTTACAGAATAAACAGAGACTAGTTGAAGGGGAAGTGACGATGAGAGTTGGAAGTAGTTCCAAAATTGATATGATCATCATCGCACACTCCCTATACTTTCGGGTTTAGTGTGGAACCTAAATAAGTGTTATTTGGTGTTGAGCATAAATATGATTTGATCATGTTTGTTGCAATACGGTTATTCATTTAAGTAAGAGAATAAATTGTTGTTCTGTTTACATGAATGAAACCTTATATGGTTATACACCCAATGGAAATGGTTCATTGGATCTCGATCATAGTGATACACATATTCATAATATTGAAACCAAAAGATGCAAAGTTAATAATGATAGTGCAACTTATTTGTGGCACTGCCGTTTAGGTCATATTGGTGTAAAGCGCATGAAGAAAACTCCATGCTGATGGACTTTCGGAATCACTTGGTTATGAATCATTTGATGCTTGCGAACCGTGCCTTTTGGGCAAGATGACTAAAACTCCGTTCTCGGAACAATGGAACAAGCTACTGACTTATTGGAAATAATACATACCGATGTATGCGATTCAATGAGTGTTGATGCTCGTGGCAAGTATCATTATTTTCTGACCTTCACAGATGATTTGAGCAGATATGTATATCTTCTTGATGAAACATAAGTCTGAAATAGTTGAAAAGTTCAAAGAATTTCAGAGTGAAGTAGAAAATCATCGTAACAAGAAAATAAAGTTTCTGCGATCTGATCGTGGAGATGAATATTTGAGTTACGAGTTTGGTCTTCAATTAAAAGTGGAATAGTTTCACAGCTCACGCCACCTGAACACCACAACGTTATGGTGTGTCCGAACATCGTAACCGTACTTTATTTTGATATGGTGCGATCAATGATGTCTCTTACCGATTTACCAATATCGCTTTTGGGGTTATGCATTAGAGACAGCTGCATTCACGTTTAATAGGGCACCATCTAAATCCGTTGAGGCGACACCGTATGAACTATGGTTTAACAAGAAACCTAAGCTGTCGTTTCTTAAAGTTTGGAGTTGTGATGCTTATGTGAAAAAGTTTTCACCTGATAAGCTCGAACCCAAATCGGAGAAGTGCGTCTTCATAGAATACCCAAAGGTAACTATTGGGTACACCTTCTATCACAAGATCCGAAGGCAAGTTATTCGTTGCTAAGGTGGATCCTTTCTAGAGAAGAAGTTTCTCTCGAAAGAAGTGAGTGGGAGGAAAGTAGAACTTGATGATGTAATTGTACCTTCTCCCTTATTGGAAAGTAGTTCATCACAGAAATCAGTTCCTGTGATTCCTACACCAATTAGTGAGGAAGTTAATGATGATGATCATGAAACTTCAGATCAAGTTACTACCAAACCTCATAGGTCTTCCAGAGCAAAATCCGCACTGTGAGTGGTACGGTAATCGTGTTCGGAAGTCATGTTACTAGACCATGATGAACCTCTACGAACTATGAGGAAGCGATGATGAGCCCAGATTCAGCGAGATGGCTTGAGGCCATAAAATCTGAGAAAGGATCCATATATGAGAACAAAGTGTGGACTTTGGTTGACTTGCTCGATGATCAGCAAGTCAAGTTAAATAAATGGATCTTCAAGAGGAAGACAGATGATGATAGTAGTGTTACTATCTACAAAGCTCGACTTGTCGCAAAAGGTTTTCGACAAATTCAAAGTGTTGACTACAATGAGATTTTCTCAAACTGTAGCGATTCTTAAGTCTGTCCGAATCATGTTAGCAATTGTCACATTTTATGAAATCTGGCAAATGGATGTCAAAACTACATTCTTTAATGGATTTATTAAAGAAGAGTTGTATATGATGCAACCAGAAGGTTTTGTCAATCCTAAAGGAGCTAACAAAATGTGCAAGCTCCAGCGATCCATCTATGGACTGGTGCAAGCATCTCGGAGTTGGAATAAACGCTTTGATAGTGTGATCAAAGCATATGGTTTTATACAGACTTTTGGAGAAGCCTGTATTTACAAGAAAGTGAGTGGGAGCACTACAACATTTCTGATAAGTATATGTGAATAACATATTGTTGATCAGAAATAATGTAGAATTATTCTGCAAAGCATAAAGGAGTATTTGAAAGGAGTTTTTTAAAAGAAGGACCTCAGTGAAGCTGCTTACATATTGAGCATCAAGATCTATAGAGATGGATCAAGACGCTTGATAAGTTTTTCAATAAATACATACCTTGTCAAGATTTTGAAGTAGTTCAAAATGGAACAGCCAAAAAAAAAAGGTCTTGCCTGTGTTACAAAGGTGTAAAATTGAGTAAGACTCAAAACCCGACCACGGCAGAAGATAGAAAGAGAATGAAAGTCATTCCCTATGCCTCAGCCATAGATTCTATAAAGTATGCTATGTTATGTACCAGACCTATTGTATACCTTGCTCTGAATTTGGCAAGGGAGTACAATAGTGATCTAGGAGTAGATCACTGGACATTGGTCAAGAACATCCTTAGTGAGGACTAAGGAAATATTTCTCGATTATGGAGGTGATAAAAGAGCCCGTCGTAAAGAGTTACATCGATGCAAGCTTTTATACTGATCCGGATGACTCTAAGTCTCAATCTGGATACATATCGTAAGTGGGAGCAATTAGCTAGAGTAGCCCGTGCTGAGCATTGTAGACATAGAATATTTGCAAAATACATACGGCTCTGAATGTGACAGACCCGTTGACTAAGCTTCTCTCACGAGCAAAACATGATCATCCCTTAGTACTCTTTGGGTGTTAATCACATAGCGATGTGAACTAGATTATTGACTCTAGTAAACCCTTTGGGTGTTGGTCGATGACGATGTGAACTATGGGTGTTAATCACATACAGATGTGAATATCGGTGTTGAATCACATGATGATGTGAACTAGATTATTGACTCTAGTGCAAGTGGGAGACTGAAGGAAATATGCCCTAGAGGCAATAATAAAGTTATTATTTATTTCCTTATTTCATGATAAATGTTTATTATTCATGCTAGAATTGTATTAACCGGAAACATAATACATGTGTGAATACATAGACAAACATAGTGTCACTAGTGTGCCTCTACTTGACTAGCTCGTTGAATCAAAGATGGTTAAGTTTCCTAGCCATAGACATGAGTTGTCATTTGATTAACGGGATCACATCATTAGGAGAATGATGTGATTGACATGACCCATTCCGTTAGCCTAGCACTTGATCGTTTAGTATGTTGCTATTGCTTTCTTCATGACTTATACATGTTCCTGTAACTATGAGATTATGCAACTTCCGTTTACGGAGGAACACTTTGGTGCTACCAAACGTCACAACGTAACTGGGTGATTATAAAGGAGTACTACAGGTGTCTCCAAAGGTACATGTTGGGTTGGCGTATTTGAGATTAGGTTTTGTCACTCCGATTGTCGGAGAGGTATCTCTGGGCCTTCTCGGTAATACACATCACATAAGCCTTGCAAGCATTACAACTAATGAGTTAGTTGTGAAATGATGTATTATGGAACGAGTAAAGAGACTTACCAAAGAATCTAGATTGAACTAGGTATTGGATACCGACGATCGAATCTCGGGTAAGTAACATACCGATGACAAAGGGAACAACGTATGTCGTTATGCGGTTTGACCGATAAAGATCTTCGTAGAATATGTAGGAACCAATATGGGCATCCAGGTTCCGCTATTGGTTATTGACCGAGAATGGTTCTAGGTCATGTCTACATAGTTCTCGAACCCGTAGGGTCCGCACGCTTAACGTTTGATGGCGAGTTCATAATGAGTTTATAAGTATTGATGCACGAAGTTTGTTCGAGTCCCGGATGTGATCACGGACATGACGAGGAGTCTCGAAATGGTCGAGACATAAAGATTGATATATTGGAAGCCTATGTTTGGACTTGGAAGGGTTCCGAGTGAAATCGAATTTACCGAGTACCGGAGGTTACGGAACCCCGGGAACTACATGGGCCATAGTGGGCCTTAGTGGAAAGGAGAGGGCCAGCCCTAGGTGGTCGCGCCCCCCTTCCCTAGTCCTATTAGGACTAGGAAAGGTGGGCCGGCCCCCCTCTCTCTTTCCCCTCCGGAATCCTAATCCAACTAGGATTGGAGGGAGTCCTACTCCCGGAGGAGTAGGACTCCTTGGTGCGCCTCCCCTTGGGCCGCCACCTCCCCTTGGCTCCTTTATATACGGGGCAAGGGGCACCCCAGACACACAAGTTGATCTACGGATCTTTCCTTAGCCGTGTGCGGTGCCCCTTCCACCATATTCCACTTCGGTCATATCGTCGCAGAGCTTAGGCGAAGCCCTGCACCGAAGAAGTCATATCGTCGCGGAGCTTAGGCGAAGCCCTGCGTCGGTGGAGCATCAACATCGTCATCACGCCGTCGTGCTGACGGAACTCATCCCCGACACTTTGTTGGATCGGAGTTCGGTGATAGTCATCGAGCTGAACGTGTGCTGATCTCGGAGGTTCCATACGTTCGGTGCTTTGATCGGTCGAATCGTGAAGACGTTCGACTACATCAACCGCGTTGTTTTAACGCTTCCGCTTTCGGTCTACGAGGGTACGTGGACGGACACTCTTCCCTCTCGTTGCTATGCCATCACCATGGTCTTGCGTGATCGTAGGAAAATTTTGAAATTACTACGTTCCCCAACACGAACTACTGTTTTTGGAAATAAAAATGAGCTAGATTACTAACATTGATGTAATGCTTGTATGTCAACCTATTCCTTTATCGGTTCAATTACAGAGTTTTGTTATTATGTGAATGGAGTAATGGAGAGCTAAGAAAAACAAGGTAACAGTTAGTGTTACTCTTGCGAGGTAGTTTCAATCATATCATTGTTTGCTTTCCCTTTTCTCCTGCCTAGGTATGTACAATTATTCCAACCCATGTTTCTTTCAAGAAGGATATGGTTATGTGTTTGAGGAATGTCTACATGATAAAACACACCTTCAAGTTTGGTGATAGTTATGCTATCAAACTTACAATGGGGGTCTTAATTTGTATTTTAATAGAGCACTGGGTTCATTGGTGAGACTTGTGAGGATGTGCCTAGGCTAAAGATGGCTCCTATGTCGGTACCAAGTGGCATGTGTTTAAATGGAGTAACCTTGTCAGGAGAGCTGATTTCTGAAATATGGTACTTTATGGGTGCAAGGATTCACCATGTTGCAGTCTTCGTCAGCGAAGTGGACTCTAGGAATTAGTCAAGGCCGCTATGTTGTTTTAAGCTGATATTATATCGTACTTGTATATTTTTTTTGCTTATCTAGCTGTTTGCCATGCAGTTCTCGTTGTTGGTGGGAACATTTGTTGTCTAAGATCAACCTCAAATATCTGGTGGCACTATAGCATGGCTTTTGATATTCTAATGTATATCTCTTACAAAATATTTCAAGAGCCCGTGGCAACGCACGGGCATTATACTAGTGTAAGTAAGGATGGAGATGAAGATGGTGTGGCGACAAGGATATAACAAAACGCCTGGTTCCTTCAGCCAAAAGTTGGCAACGTTCCTTGTTACACACGATCCGCCCAACAAACGCTCCAAAAGCCAAAATACAATTCCTCAAACAACGGCCAAAGACTACTTCCCCACATGGAAAAGAAATACGCACATGGCGTTACAATGTTGGCTACTTATGTCTGAGTTCCTAAACCCTTGCAAAACAGAAAGAAAGGTTGTTTGCTAAACAAAAGAAAGGCCAACACAATCCTATCCAAACACTCCACATTTTTACTATGTGGCAAAAATATGCAACTTTTTTTGTTTTTAGGTACATGCCATTTTAAAAAAAACACACAATTTTTTTATGTTCACACGCCAAGGTATTTTGTACACATGGCAAAATTTTCCGAAGAAGAAAAATCTCACGACCCCATGGATAATTCATAACTTTTTGTCTTTCAAACAGGGCAATTTTATGTCATTTTGTAATGCTATTGTGGCAAACGATGGGATTTTTAATCAATTTTCATGGCGAATTTGGGATTCTTTTCCCTACTTTTCCACATGGAAATTTTATTATGATTAAAATGGAGATCTTATTATTCAAAACATGGCATCTTTACTATTAAGAGCATGGCAATTTAAGTATGATAGAATCTCCTCCTCTGCTCGGTCTACCCACATGCATGGCGTATAACATCCTCTAGCCCCAACTGCCGCCAAACCTCTTTAGCCTTATGGCATCGAAATAGTACATGAAACACATCTTCTGCTCCTTGTTTACATGCAGGACACGTCGGCCGGACGGGGATGTGTCTATTAGCAAGAACCACATTGCATGGCAGTGTTCCGTGTAAGGTTCTCCAAAGAAAATTTTGAACTTTCGCCGGACAATTCAGTTTCCAAACCTTTTCCCATGTTGGGTTAGCACTAGTGGCTCCCAAACCATCTGTCCTCTGCAATTTACGGCCATGCTGAAAGTACCATAGAGCATGGTAGGCCGATTTCACTGTAAAAATTCCATGTTTATTCAAACTTCATGCTACAAAGTCACTCATATCATGTGTAGGTAGTGGTAAAGCAAGGACCCGTTCCACATCAATCGGCCAGAAGGTTTGCTCCACAAGTGGCACATCCCAGTGACCTGTAGCTGGATCAATTAAATCACTCACCTTTGATAGTAACTGGTTACCTCTTGGGGTATAATCATTCTGGATGGTGAGTTAGGAATCCACGCATCCCTCCAAACATTTATTTTTTCACCATCCCCTACTCTCCAAATGTATCCATGTTTCTGGGTATTCACCCCTTGCATAATGCTTTGCCAAGTGTAGGAGGACTTCTTTTTCAGCTTAATTAATTTACCAGCACAAGAAGCGGGGAGTGAAAAACTTCCATGACTTGATGTCCACTTGCTGCTGGTACCTTTGGTGGGAGAGGAGAAAGCTTGTGCACAATGAGCCGGTACAAGATGCGAAGAGAGTTGCGCAAGCTGTATGTGCTTTAGCTGCTAACTATGCTATTGCATGTGACCCAAAGGCCTCGTTAAAGAGGGGAGGTTGGTGCAAACCCCCTAGTGGATATGTCAAGTTAAATGTTGATGCGGCCTTTGATTGGGATTTGCTTCAGGGGGCGATGGGAGCAGTCATCCGAGATGATAGAGGACATATGGTTGTAGCTGGAAACAAGCTCATTGATTCCTGTTATGATGTACTAACTGTTGAGACAATGGCTATGAAGTTTGGGTTGAATATGGCGCTCACAGCTGGGTGCAATAGACTGATTGTCAACTCGGATAATCTGGAACTCATGGAAATAATGAATAAGGATGGCCAATATGCTGGAGATGCCGCGGCCATTGTCGATGATTGTTATCATCTGGCTTGCAAATTTAGCTCTATTGTCTTCGAATTTTGCCCCGGAGAGTCGAATGGGGTTGCACATGAACTAGCTAGGATTGCTAGAAGTTCGCTTTGTAATGAGTGGTTAGATAATGCTCCTTCTGAGCTTCTTCCCCTACTACTTAAAGATGTAAGTCTGATCACGAATGAATAAAGAGGAAGTAAAGTTGTCAAAAAAAAGAGCATGGCAATTTTATTTTTAATGGCATGTCATTCTTACCTCTTTTTTTTTTGAGAAAAGCATGTCATCTTTACTATGTCCTTCTCGCCTGCTGTATGAAGTAGGCGGACCCTAGATGGGCTTTCCCAATATTGGTTCCGGGACAGGGTTCATGCAGAGTTTTTTTTTCCTGGGCCAATTTTCATCTTTTTGTTTGGTTTTCTGTCTTATGTGTTTCTTTATGGATTTTATTTCTTTCTCAATACATGTCCATTTTTCTAAATACACACTGTAAAAATTTACACATCTTGAACATTTTTTATTAATTGGCATAAACCTATTTTTGGAGCGTGTGAGCATTTTTTAATTGTCATGTACATTTTTCTGAAAGGCAGTATTTATTTTCTTGAATTACGTGAGCATTCTTTCCACATTGTATGACATTCTCTAAAAATCTCACGTATATTTTTTGAAACACGCGAACATATTTTTGAATGCTATAAACATTTTTTATATCATGCTGCATTTGGTCTATATTAGTTTAAACTAAGTCAGTGACAATTAATATGGATCATAGAGAGTACAATTTTGTACATGATGTTTATACTTTTATATTTCACTTTCAACATTTTTTATTTGTTAAACTCTATTGTGTTTTTGGAATAAGTGTATTTAGAATATATTTTTTTAAATGTAAATAAAATGTAGCGAATGAAGAAGCAGAGAAGAAAACGAAGGCCGGCCAAATGTATGGCGCTCCTGCCTCATACCCGCAAATCAAGCTAAGCAGCGGGTGATAATTTTTTACACAACGTTTATAGTTTTCTATTTCACTTTGAACATTTCAAAATTTTAAGGAAATTATTATTTTTAAATAAATGTTTTTAGTTTTTTAATAAAAAGGTGAAAAAAAGGAAATTGAGCGAATGAAGAAGCAGAGAAGAAAAACGCCCTTTCTTTCATCAACTGAACTGCGTGCGTGCATGGAAGGGCTATCATCTGCACTTAAGAGGAGTGACTTACCTATCATTGTGGAGATGGACTCTATTCTTGCAGTCAAACTGATCCAATCGAGGGATTTGGACAAATCTATTTATGCTTGGATAGTTAAGGTGATCAAGTATGTTTTGGGGATTCGTGGTTCTTGTATTACTCATGTAAATCGCTCTTAAAATAAAGTTAGCGACTGCTTAGCTAGATTTGCTAAATTAGAAGGACAAAGCATGACTTGGGTTGGTTCTGGTCCAGATGTTGCTGTTGAGCTAGCTATTGCTCAATGTATGGACACCATGAGTTGAGTAATGCAAAAAAAAAAGTTTGCGCAGAATTATTTTCGACCTGCCTCATATCTCTACTCCTAATGGACGACTTGGTGAATAGTCTTCATGGTTTATTTTCGCTGATTTTTTTTTGTCATCCTCCCACCTCACGGTTTCAGAAAAACCAACCAAAACCAGAGGCCCGTCCCACGAAACGAAACCCAATTTGCCCCCGTACCATCACTCCTCCCTCTCCCTCTACCTCCCTTGTCTAGGGTTCCCCGCCACCACTGCGGCATCCGCCGCCGAATCCTAGGTCGCCGCACACCGTCGCCACCGCCGCGAATCCCCAGGGACGCCGCACGCCACCGCCGTCGCGAATCACCAGAGACGCCGCACGCTGCCGCCGCGGATCCCCAGGGATGCCACCGCCACCGCCGCGGATCCCCAAGGGCGTGGTCGCGTTGTACTAGACAAAGTGTGGTCGCCGTCGTCCTCTCCTCGTCCGACCTTGACCTCATCCCTTCGACTCCGGTGACTCCTCTGTGGCCCGGGCGGCCCTGGCCGACGCCGTCACAGCCAACGCCGGCCTCACCTCTGCGGCCTCACGCACTGCCGCCGCCGAGGAGCCGGCCTGATAGGTTTGAACCATCCCTTGATCCCTCGAGTCTTCTGCGTCCCTTGATGGCTCGATTTCTTGTCTTCTCCATCTATCAATCCCTCGCATCCTTGCATGCTACGAAGAGAATGGTTCCCTTTCTACAGGGTCTGGTGTGAAAGAGTTGGAGCAAGGAGGACGTGTGCGGCCACTTCGCGCTTCGGCGAGATCCTCAAGGTTGTCATCGCAGACAAGGGCACTGGAAGATCCAAGGGCGGCGGATTCGTGAGTACCGCCCAAACAATTCTCTCCTCCCTCATCATCGATTGATCTTCCTATAGTTAATTTTCTTGCTTAATTCAGCCCCGTTAGTTGATGCTATGCCTGGATGGATGCTTGGCATGTTACGTTCCAGGAAGCGGAGGCGGCCATTAGGGCGTGCTTGGGTCCGTACCCGGTGATTGACGGCCGGAGGGCCAACTGCAACCTCGCCTGCCTCGAGGTCCAAGGCGCCACAACGAAAACGCCCGCCTCGATACTCAGCTTCAAGGGATGTGTCCTGCCACGGGTAGTGCCATCACACCGGCACAATGAACTCCCGTGCAACCCAGCATCCGCATTGAGACATCTTTCTTGGCGCTGCCATTGCTGCCGTACTCTGACAGTCCATGCATTGACGCATCGATTCAGAAGGTGAGCCCCAGCGACGGCTCCGGAAGAAGGGATTGGCTGCAGCTGATTTGGGAGGCCCAGTCGGGGAGAGCAGGGAGGAGGAGCATCGATGATATTCCTCCCGTCCCATAGCCAAAGGGAGTGTCAGCGCACCCAGCGGCGGCACATCTTGCGGCAGCAATTGACGTATCGTACCAGGCGGCTGTGTAGCTGGTGAAGTGGTGAGTGCAAAGTGTTTGTGCTAATGATTGAGCGGAGTTATCTTATGATTGTCATATCACACTATTTACGAGTAGTAATGCTTAACTCCGTTGCCTTAGCGTGTGATTGTGTCATGTCCGTGACAATACTAATGCTCAATGTTGTTGCCCGAGAGGCCCTATCGTGATTATCATAAACGAGTAGGCAGCATGTAAGAGCACCCACAGTGCTTAGATGTATGCTCATTGCCCTTAAGCAGTGCGTTCTTGTCAACTCACAAGATTGTACTATTGTATTTTGTAGGTACATCTGAAGATTCATCTGCAGTTAGGTAGAAAATGATTCATGTTTTACATCCAAAAGTTATACATTTTTCAGGCTGTAAGCACCTTTAAAGTTATTCATGCATACTTTTTTCAGGCTGTAAACTGCACCCTTATAGTTATTCATGCCTTTTCTTTTATATAGTCGTGATACTTAGAATACTTATATATTGTCAGTTATAGGTAATATGTTCCATCAAACAGGAGTTTACTCAGTATTCAATAAGATATTTTATTTTTAATAGTTATAAGAGGAGACCTGCATGAAAAACAAGAGTGCAGTTGGTTCAATCAAATAGAACTGCAGGTTGATGGGGGTGGTTTAATAAAAAGAAAAAGATGAAACAGATTGGTGTTTATTTATTCTCTGCGGAAAATTTTGGGCTCTTTTGTTATGCTTGCAACTTTGTTTTGGAATAGGGTAGTTAAAGTGTACTTTTCTTATGGAAGGCATGAAAAAGCATGCGTAGCTAATTACAACTCAGAAACAAATGTCTTTGTTTCAAAAAATGACAATGACGGAATAAATTGTTTCAAAAAATAACTACAAAAATCTAAAAATCTAAACATAGTGATCAGATGAACACGGTGGCCACTGATGATGTTGGAATTAGGATAAGTAGCGAGATGGGTGGGAGGGCATGTTGAAGTAGAGAACATGGACTTGCGGGGAGGAGGGGGCTTACTTGAGCCAATTTATTAGATTAAGGGTGTGCATGACTTTTTCCATATGCACGAATTATTAGTTAGTGAGAATTAAGCGCCATGCATTCTTGGTTTGATTGTTATTCGTCGACCATGAGCAAGAATCTGTCAATTAATTAGATGCTTTAATTAACTTATATGTAATGGCAGGGTGTCCATGTTGAACGGAAACGCCTATGGTTGCCCTTCAAGCACCAACAAATTGGAAATTCCAAGCCCTGCTGAGATTACGAGCAGAGTGGAAAGGGAATCAACACCATCACGCCAAAACATTGAAGGTGAATAAGTGGACCACTATCTAAGTAAATAGACGAACCATATTTTGTTAGAACTAAGCAGTTGCTGCTAATATAATCCTCTCCAGCAAGATCAGTTTCGGACAATATAATTTGCTATTCACTTTCTATGTGTTTAAGCATGCTCAAACTCAATACAAATGAACATAATTCTTTTTTTTAGGTCATTGCATGACAAATAAGAATACTTACATCACTGAATTTCTGATGTTTTTCTGTCGGAAGTTAGTTCAGTTAGGCACTTCTAATTGCTTAAGCTCGATTTCACTCAAGTTTGATATAATCTGCAGGAGCAATCCAAGAGCTAAAAACTACACTGATCTCACTATTCACCAAGTATTGTTATTTTCTCTACCTACGTCCTAATCAGGTGTGTCACCTTGTGTTGACTTTGCCTACTGAATTATAACGAGTCTTGAACTTTGTTATCTGATTTTCCTTATCCTACTTCTTAGCTTTTCATGCTATTCTGCGCGCTGTGCATAATGTGCATTTCTTGTTATTTGCTAATGTGTACTGGACAAGCGCGGCAGCAAATTCATAGTGTGCATTTCTTGTTATTTGCCAATGGTTGTACTGGACAAAGCATGGTCTTTTGTCCAAACACATCCCTTATGTTATGTCCAAAATTAGGTTGTTAGTCCTTTTTAGTGGGGTGCACTTATATCTCAATTTTTCCTCCAGTTGTTTATTACATATTGTGATATTCGTACAAAGGCTGCCACAAAAGACGAGCATGTCTGGATCAGCAATATGTCAGGTGTTGTATCCCCCTTTTAATCTAACAAAGAAGAATAGCGGTAAAACACATAGAATGTTTTTATTTTACTAAAATGTCTACTGCCGACGCATGTTTGAACTGAAATGTATTCTGTTAACAATTTATGCTTTACCTTAATTTCTGCTTTGTGTGCAGGCCCTAGCAGAGCTTGAACCTTCTTCAGCAAATAAGGGTCACTGAGTTCTTATAGTCAATCACTGGACCACAATGGTTGATATCCTTCAATGGACACTGGAAGTAATATGAGCTACAGATATGCGTCTCAATGGGGGGTTATTTCTTTCCTCAACAAGTTACAGTACAGTAGCAAAGGTAAAGTGAACACACAACTTGATTTTATGGTTCTTAGAATGTCACTGTACTCAGAGGCAGAGGACGAAAAAAAATTAAGGTGTGGCGAAATCTTAGGAAAATATTTTTTTTGATGCAAATTGAAATAGTCAATACAAAGTACAAACGAAAAACCAAATACAATGAAAATGTAGACATGTTTCAATAGAAAAACAACCTAAAACATACCAATAATCAAGTTTTCAATGGCGTCTAGAAGACCTAGGTAATGGCAATGACCTACCCTCCTTCTGAAAATCTTCCTTAATTTTACTATCAATACTTTTGAAGATCTCTCGCTCAATATAACAAACCATCAAGTCACTTGATCTTCATGAGTGACATGAGCCCAAACATTGACACTTTAGCGGGTGCTTGGATTCGATTTCGAGCTGCTGCCACTACCATTACTTCAAAATACTTTGTCAAATATGCAATCCATAACATCAATTTGTAACTCAATTCTGATTGGTTTCAAGCTGCTGTTATGCTACAAATTTTCATAGACATGAGCAATCTACCGCTTCCACCCCATTCCTTTGGATTTGCTGGTCCCTTCCCCTCCTTTTCCATCTTATGGCCAGAACTGCACCGGACTGGAGCCGCCGCCGTCAGCTGCCCCGTCGTCGGTCACCCGCCTGTTCATCAGCCCAATTTTCATTACATTTATTACAAAAACTAAACTTTGCTAGCTCATGAGCTACTGAATTAGCATCACGAAAACAGTGTGAAAAGATGACCTTCCCTATCACTAGTAGAAAACGGAGCTTTAAAACCGGTTTGTAAGGGCCTTTAGTGCCGGTTATGGAACCGGCACTAAAGTGTGGGCACTAAAGGCCCCCCCTAGTACCGGTTCGGCATGAACCGGCGCTAAAGTGCCACCACGTGGCGTGAGCTCGCGCCCTGGTATGGGGGACCTTTAGTACCGGTTGGTGTTACCAACCGGTACTAAAGGTTTTTTTTTTGAAAATTTTGGAAAAAAAATTTGATTTTTTTTCGATTTTTAATTTTTCTGAATTATTTGATGATTTAGTCTCTAATCACCTCTCTTAACTGCTCAAGTGTGGATCACTCATTCCAAATCATCTAACTGTTGGGGAACGTAGTAATTTCAAAAAAAAAATCCTACGCACACGCAAGATCATGGTGATGGCATAGCAACGAGAGGGGAGAGTGTATGTCCACGTACCCTCGTAGACTGTAAGCGGAAGCGTTAGCACAACGCGGTTGATGTAGTCGTACGTCTTCACGATCCGACCGATCCAAGCACCGAACGTACGGAGCCTCCGAGTTCAGACACGTTCAGCTCGATGACGTCCCTCGAACTCCGATCCAGCCGAGTGTCGAGGGAGAGTTTCGTCAGCACGACGGCGTGGTGACGATCTTGATGTTCTACCGGCGCAGGGCTTCGCCTAAGCTTCGCGACGATATGACAGAGGTGGAATATGGTGGAAGGGGGCACCGCACACGGCTAAGGAACGATCCGTAGATCAACTTGTGTGTCTATGGGGTGCCCCCCGCCCCCGTATATAAAGGAGCCAGGGGGGAGGAGGCCACCGGCCTAGGGGGCGCGCCAAGGGGGGGAGTCCTACTCCCACCGGGAGTAGGACTCCCCTTTTCCAAGTTGGAGTAGGAGAGAAGGAGGAAAGAGGGGAGGAGGAGAAGGAAAAGGGGGGGCGCCGCCCCCTTTCCCTTGTCCTATTCGGACTAGGAGGGGGAGGGGCGCGCGGCCCCCTCCTTGCTCCTTCCTCTTCTCCCTCTTGGCCCATGTAGGCCCATTAACCTCCCGGGGGGTTCCGGTAACCTCCCGGTTCTCCGGTAAAATGCCGTTTTCACCCGGAACCATTCCGATGTCCAAATATAGGCTTCCAATATATCAATCTTTATGTCTCGACCATTCCCAGACTCCTCGTCATGTCCGTGATCACATCCGGGACTCCGAACAAACTTCGGTACATCAAAACTTATAAACTCATAATAAAACTGTCTGTTAGAGTCAGATCCTCCGACGGAGCCGCATAGTAATGAACAACGTGGAGTGCAAGTCAAGCAGCTACCAAATAGATAGTTTCCATCTCTGTTGGTCTATTCGTATTGTATACAAACTCTGTAATTTCTGGATGCATATATATACGAGGAGGCTGTACCGTGGCTGGCATTGGGCCGCCCGGTGTATTCCAATTTACATGGTATCAGGCCACATCGTTCCTCTCCTGTCAAGACTCGATCTCAAAACCTAATCGCCGCCGTTCCTGCCGCCACCATCGCCGCTTCCCACAGCCTCCTTCTTCTCTGCCACCATGAACGCCGACGACCTCAAGAAGCTTGAACAGGAGCTCAAGCAACGCGAGTCCATCATCGAACTTCGCGAGGAAGAACTCCGGCGTCTTGCCGAGGAGCGCGGCAAGACAGTTCTCGCATCCACCCCTGCACCTGTTCCTGCACCGTCCTCCTATGCTGCTTCAATCAAGACATATGTTCCCATCACTCTTGATCTTCAGGATTCCAACTACGCCAAATGGCGTGAGCTTTTTCTCGTGGTCCTTGGGCGCTACGGCCTCTCCAGCCACGTCGGCGGCGGCGGCGCCGCCGACGCCACCCCCTCCGACACGTCGCCTACCTCGGATTGGGGACGCGATGACTACACGGTGCTCTCCTGGATCTACGGCTCGATCTCCATCGAGCTCTTCGGCATCATCATGGCTCCCGGCTCCACGGCGCGGCAAGTCTGGGACTCCATTGCCAACCTCTTCCACGACAATAAGAAAAGCCGCGCCTTAGCCCTCGATGCCGAGTTCCGCAACACTCCACAAGGGGACATGTCTATTCATGACTATTGCGCCAAACTCAAGTCTCTTGCCGACGCTCTCAGTGATGTCGGCCAAAATATCACCGACGAGACGCTCGTCCTCACAGTGCTCCGCGGCCTCAACGAACAATTCAGTCATCTTCGGTCTTTTCTACCGTTCCAGGTGCCGTTCCCATCCTTCCTGCAGACACGTTCCGCTCTCGTCCTCGAGGAGACGCAGAAAAAGACGGACGCCAAGAACGCGGCGGCAACCGCACTCTGGGCAAGCAGCAACAGCATCCTCCCTCATGCTGGCAGGGAGCGTGCTCCTTCTTCTAGCCGCGGCACTGGCTACAACAACAGCGACTCACGCAACGCCGCCACACACTCCACCACGCCCTACCCCAACCCTGGCCGCGGTAGTGGAAATGGCGGACGCCGCAGACGTGGAGGCGGCCGCGGACGAGGCCGCGACAATCCTTGGATGTTCAACCCATGGACAGGCCTCCCGACTCGGGCTCAACAACAACAACAACATCCTTCCACTGCACCGTGGCAGCCCCGCTGGCGTGCTCCCAGCGCCGGCGTCCTTGGTCCTCACCCCGGTGCAGCTCCTTTCCAGGCGTACACTGCATATGGTCAGCAACACACCAACAACGGTGGCATGATGCCGTCACCATCTACAAGCTATCCAGGAGGTCACCAGCAACTTGATCCAGCCTTGCTGAACGCACTTCAGAACATGCAGCTTCCTGGCAATCAAGAGTGGTACATGGACTCTGGAGCATCATCCCATATGGCATCCGATCATGGTATTCTCTCCTCCTCCCAACCCTCCTCTGCTCACGCCGTCACTGTTGGTAACGGTGCCTCCCTTCCCATCTCTCACATTGGCACACACACCCTGCCCTCTCTTTCGAAACCTTTATATCTTAACAATGTTCTTGTCGTTCCACATATCATCAAAAATCTTCTTTCCGTTCGCAAACTTACCACTGATAATTTTGTTTCGATAGAATTTGACCCTTGGGGTTTTTCTGTGAAGGCACTTCCCACAAGGATCGAGATTCTTTGATGCAATAGCTCCGGACCACTCTACCCAGTATGCCGTCCCACGCTTGAAGCACATGTCATCACCACCACCCTCGACCTTTGGCATCGCCGACTTGGACACCCCGGTCATCACACCATGAAGCGTCTTCAAAGTTCTCGCCATATCTCCTACAATAAAATCATGCCATCCATTTGTCATGCTTGTCAGCTTGGGCGACATGTTAGATTACCCTTTTATCCATCTGTTTCTTATACTAGCAAACCTTTTGCATTATTACACTGTGATCTTTGGACTTCTCCCGTACCCAGTACATCTGGCTTTGCCTATTATCTTATAATTGTCGATGATTTCACTCATTATTTTTGGACTTTCCCACTGCGCAAGAAATCTGATGTCTATGCAACACTTCTCACCTTTCATGCTTACGCTCGCACTCAATTTAATCTATCTATTTTAGCTTTCCAATGCGACAATGGACGAGAGTTTGACAATACAAAAATAGATACTTTCTGTGCCTCTCACGGTATTCTCCTTCGCTTCTCCTGTCCATACACCTCTCAACAAAGCAGCAAGGCTGAGCAGGCTATTCGCACCACCAACAATGTCATACGTACCCTTCTGGTCCAAGCTTCTCTCCCCCCATCCTTCTGGGCCGAAGCACTACACACTGCCACCTTTCTTATAAACATTAGATCGACGTCGTCTACCAAATTTCTCACACCATATGCAACTCTTCTTGGTTCGTCACCCCCATATGACTCACTTCGTGTGTTTGGTTGCCTCTGTTACCCTAACACTACATCCACATCTTCCAACAAACTATCTCCACGCTCCACAAAATGCATCTTTCTTGGGTACCCGACACGCCATAGAGGTTATCGGTGTCTTGATTTAACCACACGACGGATCATCATCTCTCGTCATGTGGTTTTTGACGAGTCCTCCTTCCCCTATGCACCCGCCCCCATTCCTAATCCACCACGTTGTACAGAAATTTTCGACCCACCTGAACCAATCCATCCGCTTGTTCCCCCTGCCATGCATGCATCCCCTCCACCTGCGCTCGCTATGCATGCGCCTGCTATGCATGTGCCCAACACCCCGCCACCAACGCCTCCTTCTTCTGGCTCGTCTTCGACCCCGCCTACTAGCACCCCGCTCGCTTCTCCACCACCGGGCTCTTCCTCTACTCACGGGGTGCAGCCTAGCCCACCTGTGCAGTCCACCCCACCTGGCTCGCCATCCCCTAACCCCATACCACCGCCCGCTCCACTACATCGTACACGCTCCACTACTGGCCGGCTTCCTCCACCCATCGACCGCCTTAACCTCTCTGCTATTGCTTCTTCTCCACTCCCACACAACTATCTTATGGCATTCTGTGATCCCAACTGGCGTCAAGCCATGCAAGAAGAGTTTGATGCTCTCATCCTAAATAAAACATGGACTCTTGTTCCTGCTCCTCCCGGTGCAAATGTTGTGAGTGGTAAATGGATTTTTCGCCATAAATATCATGCCGACGGCTCTCTCGCTCGTCACAAGGCTCGTTGGGTAGTTCGTGGTTTTACGCAACAACCAGGAATTGACTTTGATGAAACCTTCAGTCCTGTTGTTAAACCTGCCACTATTCGCATTGTTCTCTCTCTTGCTATCTCTCAATCTTGGCCCATACACCAGCTTGATGTAAAAAATGCCTTCCTCCATGGCCATCTTGATGAAGTTGTCTATAGTCAACAACCCTCTGGCTTTGTTGATCCACGTCACCCCACTTATGTGTGTCGTCTTCTTAAATCTCTATATGGTTTAAAACAAGCTCCCCGCGCATGGTTTCAGCGGTTTGCCACCTTTGCGCGCTCCATTGGGTTCGTTGAATCCAAATCCGATGCCTCTCTTTTCATTTTTCACCAGGGCACCAACTTAGCATATCTCCTTATTTATGTCGATGACATCATTCTTACTGCCTCCACCCCATCTACTCTTGCTACTATCACACATGCCATGGCACG
The DNA here is from genome assembly GCA_021605145.1 of Aegilops bicornis. Classification (NCBI taxonomy): domain Eukaryota; kingdom Viridiplantae; phylum Streptophyta; class Magnoliopsida; order Poales; family Poaceae; genus Aegilops; species Aegilops bicornis. Next base: position 713,117,034 of record CM038672.1, on the reverse strand, counting down.
TGAATTTGCTATGAAGGATCTTGGCCCCCTACATCACTTCCTTGGCATTTCTGTCACACGTACTTCTAGCAGCCTCCACCTCTCAACGAAACTACATTCTTGACATCTTGAATCGTGCAGGCATGCGTGATTGTCATCCCGTCCCTACACCTATTGATACCAAAGCAAAACTCTCCTCCACATCTGGGTCCCCTGTTTCCGATCCTTCTCAGTATCGTAGCTTAGCTGGCGCACTACAATATGCTACACTCACTCGTCCTGACATTGCTTACGCCGTGCAACAAGTATGTCTCCATATGCACGATCCACGAGAACCCCATTTCTCTCTCATAAAATGCATTCTCCGCTATCTCCATGGCACTCTCGACCTTGGTCTTTCTCTGCATCGCACTTCTTCTCACTCTCTCATTGCCTACTCGGATGCCGACTGGGCTGGTTGCCCGGACACACGACGCTCTACGTCTGGATTTTGCATGTACCTCGGTGATAATCTCATTTCTTGGTCCGCACGACGACAAACGACCGTCTCCCGCTCTAGTGCCGAGGCAGAGTACAGGGCAGTAGCTGCGGCTGTTTCAGAGTCATGTTGGGTTCGGCAGCTCCTACAGGAACTTCGACGGCCGATCTTGACTGCCACCATTGTCTACTGTGATAATGTCAGTGCCGTCTACTTGTCTGCCAACCCCGTTCAGCATCGACGGACCAAGCATATTGAGCTGGATATTCACTTTGTTCGGGAGAAGGTCGCCCTAGGAGACGTGCGCGTTTTACATGTACCCTCGTACTCGCAGTTCGCGGACATTTTCACGAAGGGTTTGCCTACTACTCTTTTTCAAGAGTTTCGCTCCAGTCTTCAGGTCGAGAGCTCTCCCGGTTCAGACTGCGGGGGCGTGTTAGAGTCAGATCCTCCGACGGAGCCGCATAGTAATGAACAACGTGGAGTGCAAGTCAAGCAGCTACCAAATAGATAGTTTCCATCTCTATTGGTCTATTCGTATTGTATACAAACTCTGTAATTTCTGGATGCATATATATACGAGGAGGCTGTACCATGGCTGGCATTGAGCCGCTCGGTGTATTCCAATTTACACTGTCATCAAAAAGCGTTAAGCGTCACGGACCCTACGGGTTCGAGAACTATGTAGACATGACCTAAAACCATTCTCGGTCAATAACCAATAGCGTGACCTGGATGCCCATATTGGTTCCTACATATTCTACGAAGATCTTTATCGGTCAAACCGCATAACAACATACTTTGTTCCCTTTGTCATCGGTATGTTACTTGCCCGAGATTTGATCGTCGGTATCCAATACCTAGTTCAATCTCGTTACCGGCAAGTCTCTTTACTCGTTCCGTGTCGTCATCTCATAACTAACTCATTAGTTACATGCTTGCAAGGCTTAGGTGATGAGTATTACCGAGAGGGCCCAGAGATACCTCTCCGACAATCGGAGTGACAAATCCTAATCTCGAATTATGCCAACCCAACATGTACCTTCGGAAACACCTGTAGAGCACCTTTATAATCACCCAGTTACGTTGTGACGTTTGGTAGCACACAAAGTGTTCTTCCGGTAAACGGGAGTTGCACAATCTCATAGTTGCAGGAACTTTGTATAAGTCATGAAGAAAGCAATATTAGTATACTAAACGATCAAGTGCTAGGCTAACAAAATGGGTCATGTCAATCACATCATTCTCCTAATGATGTGATCCCACTAATCAAATGACAACACATGTCTATGGTCAGGAAACATAACCATATTTGATTAATGAGCTAGTCAAGTAGAGGCATACTAGTGACTATAGTTTTGTCTATGTATTCACACATGTATCATGTTTCCGGTTAATACAATTCTAGCATGAATAATAAACATTTATCATGATATGAGGAAATAAATAATAACTTTATTATTGCCTCTAGGGCATATACCACTTGCACTAGAGTCAATAATCTAGATTACATAGTAATGATTCTAACACCCATGGAGTCTTGGTGCTGATCATGTTTTGCTCGTGAGAGAGGCTTAGTCAACAGGTCTGCAACATTCAGATCCGTATGTATCTTGCAAATCTCTATGTCTCCCACTTGGACTTGGTCCCGAATGGAATTGAAGCGTCTCTTGATGTGCTTGGTCCTCTTGTGAAATCTGGATTCCTTTGCCAAAGCAATTGCACCAGTATTGTCACAGAAGATCTTCATTGGTCCCGATGCACTAGGTATGACACCTAGATCGGAAATGAACTCCTTCATCCAGACTCCTTCATTTTCTGCTTCAGAAGCAGCTATGTACTCCGCTTCACATGTAGATCCCGCCACGACGCTTTGTTTAGAACTGCACCAACTTACAGCTCCACCGTTTAATATAAACACGTATCCGGTTTGCGATTTAGAATCGTCCGGATCAGTGTCAAAACTTACATCGACGTAACCATTTACGACTAGCTCTTTGTCACCTCCATATACGAGAAACATATCCTTAGTCCTTTTCAGGTATTTTAGGATGTTCTTGACCGCTGTCCAGTGATCCACTGCTGGATTACTTTGGTACCTTCCTGCCAAGCTTATTGCTAAGCATACGTCAGGTCTGGTACACAGCATTGCATACATGATAGAGCCTATGGCTGAAGCATAGGGAACATTTTTCATTTTCTCTCTATCTTCTGCTGTGGTCGGGCATTGAGTTTGACTCAACTTCACACCTTGTAGCACAGGTAAGAATCCTTTCTTTGCCTGATCCATTTTGAACTTTTTCAAAATCTTGTCAAGGTATGTGCTTTGTGAAAGTCCTATTAAGCGTCTTGATCTATCTCTATAGATCTTGATGCCCAATATGTAAGCAGCTTCACCGAGGTCTTTCATTGAAAAACTTTTATTCAAGTATCCCTTTATGCTATCCAGAAATTCTATATCATTTCCAATTAATAATATGTCATCAACATATAAAACTAGAAATGCTACAGAGCTCCCACTCACTTTCTTGTAAATACAGGCTTCTCCAAAAGTCTGTATAAAACCATATGCTTTGATCACACTGTCAAAGCGTTTATTCCAACTCCGAGATGCTTGCACCAGTCCATAAATGGAACGCTGGAGCTTGCACACTTTGTCAGCACCTTTTGGATCAACAAAACCTTCCGGCTGCATCATATACAACTCTTCTTCTAGAAATCCATTCAAGAATGCAGTCTTGACATCATTTGCCAAATTTCATAATCATGAAATGCAGCAATAGCCAACATGATTCGGACAGACTTAAGCATCGCTACGGGTGAGAAAGTCTCATCGTAGTCAACCCCTTGAACTTGTCGAAAACCTTTCGCAACAAGTCGAGCTTTATAGACAGAAACATTACCATCAGCGTCAGTCTTCTTCTTAAAAATCCATTTATTCTCAATGGCTTGCCGATCATCGGGCAAGTCAACCAAAGTCCATACTTTGTTTTCATACATGGATCCCATCTCAGATTTCATGGCCTCTAGCCATTTTATGAATCTGGGCTCATCATCGCTTCCTCATAGTTCGTAGGTTCATCATGGTCAAGTAACATGACTTCCGAATAGGATTACCGTACCACTCAGTGCGGATCTTACTCTGGTAGACCCTCGAGGTTCAGCAGAAACTTGATCTGAAGTTTCATGATCAATATCATTAGCTTCCTCACTAGTTGGTGTAGTTGTCACGGAACCGGTTCTCGTGATGAACTACCTTCCAACAAGGGAGTAGATACAGATTATCTCATCAAGTTCTACTTTCCTCCCACTCACTTCTTTCGAGAGAAATTCCTTCTCTAGAAAGGATCCATTCTTAACAACGAATGTCTTGCCTTCGGATCTGTGATAGAAGGTGTACCCAACAGTCTCTTTCGGGTATCCTATGAAGACACATTTCTCCGATTTGGGTTCGAGCTTATCTGGTTGAAGTTTCTTCACATAAGCATCGCAGCCCCAAACTTTAAGAAACGACAACTTTGGTTTCTTGCCAAACCACAGTTCATAAGGCGTCGTCTCAACGGATTTTGATGGTGCCCTATTTAACGTGAATGCGGCCGTCTCTAAAGCATAACCCCAAAACGATAGTGGTAATCGGTAAGAGACATCATAGATCGCACCATATCAAGTAAAGTACGATTACGACGTTCGGGCACACCATTTCGTTGTGGTGTTCCAGGTGGCGTGAGTTGCGAAACTATTCCGCATTGTTTCAAATGTAAACCAAACTCGTAACTCAAATATTCTCCTCCACGATCAGATCGTAGAAACTTTATTTTCTTGTTACGATGATTTTCTACTTCACTCTGAAATTCTTTGAACTTTTCAAATGTTTCAGACTTGTGCTTCATTAAGTAGATATACCCATATGTGCTCAAATCATCTGTGAAGGTGAGAAAATAACGATATCCGCCACGAGCCTCAACATTCATCGGACCACATACATCTGTATGTATGATCTCCAACAAATCTGTTGCTCTCTCCATAGTTCCGGAGAACGGTGTTTTAGTCATCTTGCCCATGAGGCACGGTTCGCAAGTACCAAGTGATTCATAATCAAGTGATTCCAGAAGTCCATCAGTATGGAGTTTCTTCATGCGTTTTACACCGATATGACCTAAACGGCAGTGCCACAAATAAGTTGCACTATCATTATCAACTCTGCATCTTTTGGCTTCAACATTATGAATATGTGTATCACTACTATCGAGATTCAATAAAAATAGACCACTCTTCAAGGGCACATGACCATAAAAGATATTACTCATATAAATAGAACAACCATTATTCTCTGATTTAAATGAATAACCGTCTCGCATCAAACAAGATCCAGATATAATGTTCATGCTCAACGCAGGCACCAAATAACAATTATTCAGGTCTAAAACTAATCCCGATGGTAGATGTAGAGGTTGCGTGCCGACCGCGATCACATCGACTTTGGAACCGTTTCCCACGCGCATCGTCACCTCGTCCTTGGCCAGTGCTCGCTTATTCCGCATGATCCACTGTTTCGAGTTGCAAATATTAGCAACAGAACCAGTATCAAATACCCAGGTGCTACTACGAGCTCTAGTTAGGTACACATCAATAACATGTATATCACATATACCTTTGTTCACTTTGCCATCCTACTTATCCGCCAAATACTTGGGGCAGTTCCACTTCCAGTGGCCAGTCTGCTTGCAGTAGAAGCACTCAGTTTCAGGCTTAGGTCCAGACTTGGGTTTCTTCTCTTGAGCAACAACTTGCTTGCCGTTCTTTTTGAAGTTCCCCTTCTTCTTCCCTTTGCCCTTCTTCTTGAAACTAGTGGTCTTGTTGACCATCAACACTTGATGCTCCTTCTTGATTTCTACCTCCGCGGCTTTCAGCATCGCGAAGAGCTCGGGAATAGTCTTGTTCATCCCTTGCATATTATAGTTCATCACGAAGCTCTTGTAGCTTGGTGGCAGTGATTGAAGAATTCTGTCAATGACACTATCATCAGGAAGATTAACTCCCAGTTGAATCAAGTGGTTGTTATACCCAGACATTCTGAGTATATGTTCACTGACAGAACTATTCTCCTCCATCTTGCAGCTATAGAACTTATTGGAGACTTCATATCTCTCAGTCCGGGCATTTGCTTGAAATATTAACTTCAACTCCTGGAACATCTCATATGCTCCATGACATTCAAAACGTCGTTCAAGACCCGGTTCTAAGCCGTAAAGCATGGCACACTTAACTATAGAGTAGTCATCAGCTTTGCTCTGCCAGACGTTCTTAACGTCGTCAGTTGCATCAGCAGCAGGCCTGGCACCCAGCGGTGCTTCCAGGACGTAACTCTTCTACGCAGCAATGAGGATAATCCTTAGGTTACGGACCCAGTCCGTGTAATTGCTACCATCATTTTTCAACTTTGCTTTCTCAAGGAACGCATTAAAATTCAACGGAACAACAGCACGAGCCATCTATCTACAAACAAACATAGACAAGCAAGATACTATCAGGTACTAAGTTCATGATAAATTTAAGTTCAATTAATCATATTACTTAAGAACTCCCACTTAGACAGACATCTCTCTAGTCATCTAAGTGATCACGTGATCCAAATCAACTAAACCATAACCGATCATCACGTGATATGGAGTAGTTTTCAATGGTGAACATCATTATGTTGATCATATCTACTATATGATTCATGATCGACCTTTCGGTCTCCGTGTTCCGAGGCCATATCTGCATATGCTAGGCTCGTCAAGTTTAACCTGAGTATTCTGCGTGTGCAAAACTGGCTTGCACCCGTTGTAGATGGACGTAGAGCTTATCACACCCGATCATCACGTGGTGTCTCGGCACGACGAACTTTGGCAATGGTGCATACTCAGGGAGAACACTACTTGATAATTTTAGTGAGAGATCATCTTAAAATGCTACCGTCAATCAAATCAAGATAAGATGCATAAAGGATAAACATCACATGCAATCAATATAAGTGATATGATATGGCCATCATCATCTTGTGCTTGTGATCTCCATCTCCGAAGCACCGTCGTGATCACCATCGTCACCGGCGTGACACCTTGATCTCCATCGTAGCATCGTTGTCGTTTCGCCATCTATTGCTTCTCGACTATCGCTACCGCTTAGTGATAAAGTAAAGCAATTACACGGCGTTTGCATTTCATACAATAAAGCGACAACCATATGGCTCCTGCCAGTTGCCGATAACTTCGGTTACAAAACATGATCATCTCATACAATAAAATATAGCATCACGTCTTGACCATATCACATCACAACATGCCCTGCAAAAACAAGTTAGACGTCCTCTACTTTGTTGTTGCAAATTTTACGTGGCTGCTACGGGCTTAGCAAGAACCGTTCTTACCTACGCATCAAAACCACAACGATAGTTTGTCAAATAGACTCCGTTTTAACCTTCGTAAGGACCGGGCGTAGCCACACTCGATTCAGCTAAAGTGAGAGAGACAGACACCCGCCAGTCACCTTTAAGCACGAGTGCTCGTAACGGTGAAACCAGTCTCGCGTAAGCGTACGCGTAATGTCGGTCCGGGCCGCTTCATCTCACAATACCGCTGAACCAAAGTATGACATGCTGGTAGGCAGTATGACTTATATCGTCCACAACTCACTTGTGTTCTACTCGTGCATATAACATCAACGCATAGAACCTAGGCTTTGATACCACTGTTGGGGAACGTAGTAATTTCAAAAAAAATTCCTACGCACACGCAAGATCATGGTGATGGCATAGCAACGAGAGGGGAGAGTGTATGTCCACGTACCCTCGTAGACCGTAAGCGGAAGCGTTAGCACAACGCGGTTGATGTAGTCGTACGTCTTCACGATCCGACCGATCCAAGCACCGAACGTACAGAGCCTCCGAGTTCAGCACACGTTCAGCTCGATGACGTCCCTCGAACTCCGATCCAGCCGAGTGTCGAGGGAGAGTTCTGTCAGCACGACGGCGTGGTGACGATCTTGATGTTCTACTGGCGCAGGGCTTCACCTAAGCTTCGCGACGATATGATCGAGGTGGAATATGGTGGAAGGGGCACCGCTGCGGCTAAGGAATGATCCGTAGATCAACTGGTGTGTCTCTGGGGTGCCCCCACCCCCGTATAAAAAGGAGCCAGGGGGGAGGAGGCCGCCGGCGTCGGGGGCGCGCCAAGGGGGGGAGTCCTAGTCCCACCGGGAGTAGGACTCCCCTTTTCCAAGTTGGAGTAGGAGAGAATGAGGAAAGAGGGGAGGAGGAGAAGGAAAGAGGCGCCGCCCCTTTCCCTTGTCCTATTCGGACTAGGAGGGGGAGGGGCGCGCGGCCCCCTCCTTGCTCCTTCCTCTTCTCCCTCTTGGCCCATGTAGGCCCATTAACCTCCCGGGGGGTTCCGGTAACCTCCCGGTACTCCGGTAAAATGCCGTTTTCACCCGGAAACATTCCGATGTCCAAATATAGGCTTCCAATATATCGATCTTTATGTCTCGACCATTCCGAGACTCCTCGTCATGTTCGTGATCACATCCGGGACTCCGAACAAACTTGATACATCAAAACTTATAAACTCATAATAAAACTGTCGCCGAAAAGCGTTAAGCGTGCGGACCCTACGGGTTCGAGAACTATGTAGACATGACCTAAAACCATTCTCGGTCGATAACCAATAGCGTGACCTGGATGCCCATATTGGTTCCTACATATTCTACGAAGATCTTTATCGGTCAAACCGCATAACAACATACTTTGTTCCCTTTGTCATTGGTATGTTACTTGCCCGAGATTTGATCGTCGGTATCCAATACCTAGTTCAATCTCGTTATGGGCAAGTCTCTTTACTCGTTCCGTGTCGTCATCTCATAACTAACTCATTAGTTACATGCTTGCAAGGCTTAGGTGATGAGTATTATCGAGAGGCCCCAGAGATACCTCTCCGACAATCGGAGTGACAAATCCTAATCTCGAATTATGCCAACCCAACATGTACCTTCGGAAACACCTGTAGAGCACCTTTATAATCACCCGATTCGTTGTGACGTTTGGTAGCACACAAAGTGTTCTTCCGGTAAACGGGAGTTGCACAATCTCATAGTTGCAGGAATTTTGTATAAGTCATGAAGAAAGCAATAGCAGTATACTAAACGATCAAGTGCTAGGCTAACAAAATGGGTCATGTCAATCACATCATTCTCCTAATGATGTGATCCCACTAATCAAATGACAACACATGTCTATGGTTAGGAAACATAACCATCTTTGATTAATGAGCTAGTCAAGTAGAGGCATACTAGTGACTATAGTTTTGTCAATGTATTCACACATGTATCATGTTTCTGGTTAATACAATTCTAGCATGAATAATAAACATTTATCATGATATGAGGAAATAAATAATAACTTTATTATTGCCCCTAGGGCATATTTCCTTCACTAACTTCTTGACCGGTCATCCATCCCTCTCACTACTCCAGCCCGAGCACGCTTAACTTTCAGGTTCTATTCTCCTTCGTTTCCGAGTCTGCACTTGTTGTTTTCCTGACAATAGTAAGATGTCAATCCTATTAACCCTCAGGAGTTTAGCTTGAGCATGAAGTCACACATTTCACCTTTTGAGATTGAAACTATTAGTCTAAAAAAACAGTAATATTTAGTAACGCTAATATTTCTTGAATAAGTTTGACCATAGTTTGACCACAGTTTGACCATAGTTTGACCAGATTTGACCAAAATTCAAAAATTGAAATAATTATTTAGTAACACTAATATTCTTTGAATAATTAAGTAGTAACACTAATATTTCTTGAATAAGTAGTTTGACCATAGTTTGACCAAAGTTTGACCAGATTTGACCAAAATTCAAAAAAACTGAGATACTTATTTAGTAACACTAATATTATTACGTAATTATTTAGTAACACTCTATATTTCTTGAATCAGTTGTTTGACCGGTTTGACAAGATTTAACCAAAATTCAAAAAAACATAAATTAGAGCATATCTTTTTTTCCTTTTACAATTTTGTCATTTCAAAAATTGTCCTAAACCCTAAACCCGGGACTTAAAACATCGGAATCTCTATGCTAAATAGTAAAAACTAAGGGTTTAAACCATAAAACCTAACCCCAAACTCTGAAATCTAAACCCTAGCACTAAACGCTAAAAACGTCTAAAAAACGTCCAAAACGCCCAAAAACTCTATTTTCCCTTTGGAATTTTGTGATTTTAAAAAATTGTCGAAACGGAAAACTGGCCAGCCAATCGAGCAGTTACCAGTTAACGATTTCCTCAACGATGGTTGTAAGAGAACTCCGCATACGGTAAACTTTTATCCCAACTAGTACCATACTGCAATGCACAAGCCCTCAACATATCTTCAAGAATCTGATTGAGCCTTTCTGTCTGTCCATCAGTCTGAGCATGATATGTTGTACTGAAATTCAACTTCGTTCCCAAAGATTTATGCACTTTCTGCCAAAAGATGGACGTGAACTGCGTACCTCTATCAGACACAATCTTCTTAGGAACTCCATGCTGACATACTATTCTTTCCATGTATAGCTCTACCAATCTTGCCCCGCTATAAGTAGTCTTGACAGGCAAAAAGTGAGCGACTTTAGTGAGACGATCCACCATTACCCATATAGAATCATAACCTTGTTGAGTGTGTGGTAATCCCACTATAAAGTCCATTCCGACTTCTTCCCATTTCCACTCAGGAATCTTCATTGGTTGCAACAAACTAGCGGGTCTCTGATGCTCAGTCTTTACCCTCTGAAAAGTGTCACATATAGCTACATACTCAGCCACATCTCTTTTCAATCCATACCAGCAGTAGTTCTCCTTAAGATTTAGATACATCTTAGTACTTCCAGGATGGATAGAATAGGCCGACTCATGTGCTTCACGCAAAATTGTATCATGAATGGCTTTCACCTCAGGCACACATATCCTTTTTACAAAACATAAGGTTCCATTCTCATCTATTATGAAGCCAGGTGCTTTACCAATCACCACATTCTCAGCTATCTCCTTTAGCTTTTCATCTTCTAGCCAACCCTTACGTATTTCTTGCTCCAACGTAGGAATCACTTTTATCTCCATAGCACTAGCAACAATACCAAGATTCAGATGTTGCAACTCCGCATACAACTCTTCTGCCTCTGGTCTCAACTTACGATTGTTGTCATATTTCTTCCTACTGAGAGCATCAGCTACAACATTCGCCTTACCTGGATGATAATGTACCTCCGGTTCATAATCCTTGATTAACTCTAGCCCGCGAAGTTGTCTTAAATTCAAACATGTCTGAGTGAATATATACTTCAAGCTCTTATGATCGGTGTAGATATCACTCTTGTGACCAATCAGATAGTGTCTCCAGATCTTCAATGCATGTACCGCAGCTGCTAGCTCCAGATCATGAGTAGGATAATTTAACTCATGCTTCCTCAACTGTCTCGATGCATGCGTCGGTGGTGGTGACCTCATGTCCGCTTGCACCGTGTTCGATGAAACACCAACGAGGGTCAAAAGCTTCGAACCGCATCGACATCGCTCGGGGTAGCAGCGGGTACACGCTGGAGTGCTGGATGTGATGCTTGGCCATCTCCGACTCACGAGCGTGTAAGAGAGAAATCATGAGACAGTAATGATTTAATTTGGTTTTGCAATGTTTTTATTTTAAAAATAGTTGGTTTATCTTTGTAAAATAGTTATTTACATGAGAATTATTTAACAAAATAGTTTTTAAAGAGCAATTTGCATTCAAACAGTCTTCATTCTTAACGAAGCTATGAGTTCACATTTGCTCTAACCAAACGGTCTTCAATTTTTGCCACCACAGGAGCCTTGTATTAGCTCTCGCGGTGCAAACGGGAGCTCGGATGTCCGTGCGGACTGAACTTTATGGAACTGGGCCTTATGACACGTAGGGCCCATCTGAAGCTTCTAGAGTTGTTAATCCTGTGGTTGAGAATGTGTGTGACAAAGCCTGTATTTGAGTATTTACTATCTAGGGAAGTATAAACAATTTACAATCTCAGTGGACCCATAAGCCAATATCCTTGAATGTTTTTTTTTTCTGTTTGTGTGTATATGTCGCAAGTTTTCTTGTTTTATTTTAGGTTTGGTACTCTAGCTAGGTCTAGAATAGTTTTTTTTGTTCTTTTTTTAATTTCAAAAAAATCGAGGGATGTCTCAGTTTTTATTAAAAGAAAGAAAGATTTGGTCCAAAGTTGAATGAGCGTGTCATGCAGGGTTAAATCACAAGATAAACTGATGAAACACATGATGCATTAGTGGATATATATGTAAATCACACGGGTGATTTGAAGACAAATTGAAAAACTATATGTCCAATACTTGCACTCACGGGCATTTTTGCTACTATTAATAAATTGGTAAAAATCAGAGAATGCAAGGCCTGGCCAAATGGGTTAAACGGGCCCGAACCCCTCTTGCCCTCTCTCCTATAAAAGCCGCCCGCACTCCATCGCCTCGCCGAACGGCCTGGGTTGGATCTCTGTGCTTTTACCCCCGCACTCCATCGCCTCGCCGCCGTTCCCCGCAACACCCTGTCGACCCAATCTCACATCCTCCTCTCCAGATCAGATCTTACGCCCGCCCGCCCGAGGTGAGCACTTGTAGTTCCTCTGGATTGGTTGGTAGGCGCTGGTTCGTAGGTCTGGGATCCAGCCAGCGTGGTCTCCTCCGCGCGCATCCGGAGTTGCTCGTTCCGATTGTGGTTGGTAGGCGCGGCGCGGCGCCGTCTTGTATCCTGCCTGCCTCTGGCTTTGATTATTCATTCGTATGAGGAGGAACCTCCCCTAGGATAGGATTTAATTAGTTAGGTTTTGTATTAGGGTAACACCACCTAGGGTTCGATTGATTATCCGTAACAAGGAATCAATCTGACGTTTTAGTTAGGGTTTGCTTGGTTGGTTGTGGTCAGATTTTGGTTTCTCATGAATTCTTCAACTGTGCCTGTCGCGATTTTGGGCGGAAATTGATGATTGATTTCGGGGGCAAAATCCGAGGATTTTGTGGATGAAAGACGGGGAAACTTGGGGAAACCAAGCAAATCCATGGATCAAAATCAACAAAACTTCATCATGCCAACAAATCACAAAAAAAATTGGTGGGGAAATTTCGAATTAGGACGAAAAACAACAAGATCAAAGCTAGAAAACGAATATTAATTTGGATGGAATTCATGCTATGTTGTTCGATTTCAGTTTATGCCTGCCAGAATGTTTAATTTTTTGTTTTATCAACTGTGTTTGAGCGTACTAGATTTTTTGTTGCATATTCATCTTCTTGCTCTGTTTGGATAGGTAACAATTAATATTTGGGATCCTAAAATATCTATGCACTGGCAGCACTTAACCTGCAGCTGCTGATTAATGTTGTAGTCATATGTGCTGCTTTCCAGCTCTCTTGTTTGTTTAGGTATTTGGTTATCGTTTGGGTTCATTTATTATCGTTTGTAAATGCTGGTTTGGTTTTCTGTGCTCACTATGCCCTTGCATATAGGATGCAATTTTTATTTCCCTGCTGTTTAGTTTATTGTTTCCTTTGATGGTGAGGCATTAATTCTGGAGATAGATGCAATTTTCTTGCTCACAATAATACAATGAATGATGGCATCTCTATGCTACTTTGAACCAAATTATATTATATTCCCCCCTCTGTTAATTATTTTTCTGTTTTGGGTATTCATTCATTTTGTTTAGTTGCCTATCAGTATAAATACATGGCTGGATTGCTTTCACTTCATATTAATAACTATTCTGTCGCACATTGCAAATATATATGCTGTCCTAACTAATTAAGTAGAAGCTTGGATTGGTGCTGTATGGTCTCTTGCTGACATTAAATCCTCCTCTGTTTGTGCTGTACTGTTCTGCTGCTGCAGTCTTCTTCGCCACCAAAAGCAAATGACGATGCTCTACGAAATCCACTCCCATGCCCAAATCCAAGACCTGCAGGCCCGCCCCGATGAGCTGGTCCTCTCCAATAAGCGCATGGATGTGAGGCTTGTCTCTCTGGAGTCGGTGCGCATAGCGCACGAGTCGTATGCACTCCTCTGCCCGCTGATGATGGAGTCGAGGATGTGGTTTTGCCCGGAGCTGGAAATCCTCTCGGAGGTGGCAAGCTTGTCTCTGGAAATCCAAAAGCTCAAGCATGATGTGTTACCCCAGCTCACGGTTCAGGAGGCTAAGCTGGACACGGGCGCCCTGGAAGCCCTCCTACTCATGAAGAACTCAGCTGTTGGGCTCTTACGTATGAGGAAGTGCTTTAAGGAAGCCTTGGGCGTTTGGCTTTGCGAGGATTATGTGGTCTCAGCCAAAGTCAAAAAGCTGAGCAAAATGCTAAAGGATATTGCTGTCCCGTTGCTTCAGGAGCGTGAATGCAACATTGTCTGGCTTCAGGAGCGTGTCCCGTTGCTGCTCCAGCTGATCACCGATGTGTTGGAGACCCCGGTTCATTTCTGTGATTCTGGTGAGTCTTCTGATGAGTCTTCTGATGAGTAGACTTATCAGCCAGCTCGAGGCTGTTGTGATGAGTATTTCTTAGGGGCGTGGCAAACAGTTTAGAATCAACCCTTTATGTTTGTATGTGTTATTAATGGATTTTAAATGATATGTATCTTGGGTGGGTAGTGTTTTCTCATTCTGTGCTAGTCGGGTACAACTTGCAATTACTTTCAGTTTTTTTTTTTTGAGAAACATCCATTCTGTGTTTTACTGTCACATGGAGGTATTCGCTCTTTTTAGGGAATATATAGAAGAAAAGAGGCATACTTTAGAACGTGGATGGATTCACTCATTTTGCTCCGTATATAGTTTTCTACTAGTGAAATTTCTTAAAAGACATATATTTAGGAACGGAGGGATCTGTGAGTGTCCATGATTAAAGCTTTGCAAATACCATAAACAAAACATCACCTTGTACATATAAAGTGATGATTATTTTTACACTAACCAGTTTGGCAAGAAGTACTTCCTTCGTAAATAAAGAAACATAAGAGTGTTTGGATTATCATTTCTTTAGAGAGGGAGTAGTATATATATATAATTGAATTAATAATCTCTACTCCTAAAGTTGGTCGTCTCCGTTCATCGGTTAATTTTTGTCCCACCAACACCGATTTTTTTTCGTCCTCCCTCCCACCCAACCCCTGGGCCGTCGAACAAAAAAAAAGGGCTGGCTTAGCTATGCCCCTACGAAGTCAAGGGGCCAAACCTCCGATCGAAACAGAGAGAACCGGATGAAAACAAATCTACAAAAAAGACCTACGAAATTAAACCAATGAAAAAAACGAATCGCACGCAGGTATACGAGCGATTCCTCCTTCCTTCGAACCACTCGCACGCTCACTCCTTCCCTTCGCCCCCGCCGCTCGATCCCTTCGCCGCCGCCCTCTCACATCAAAGCCGCCATCGATATGCCCCGCCGGATCTCGCCTCAGCCCCGCCGTCTTGTGATCTGGAGTTCACAGCCTCCGCCGCCGATATCTTCGCACGCGTTAGGGTTCCTGCGCCGCCGCCACACAGGAGCTCGTCGACCAGCCCAGCGTCCTGCTGCTCCGCGCTTGCTTCCCTCGTCGGTCGCCTTTGGACCCCTCGCTTCGGACTCCGCGCCAAGCCGCCGCCTCTTCGCCGAGAAAGAGGGCTCCCGATCTCCGCCGTGGTCGACCATCAGCGCGACGGGCAGAGTACCCAGCCCGTAGGCTCATCCCCTTCTCCGATCCACCCCGGCAGCAGCCATCGTCGGTACGTTCCGCTTGTGATATATCGGTGTAGGCTCATCCCCTTCTCTTTATCTAAAGGACTGTGCTAACCACCAGTCGGTGGTTAGCAACAGATCCGCACGACCTTGGATCGATCCTTCCGCTGCCTCGTTCCTCACGCTTCCACTGATTTTTTTCCTTCTCTCAAAAACCGTAGTAAATTGCTAGTAGTTTTTTCTGGTTTTTCGCTGCATAATATGAAAAGAAAATAAAAGTGCTTGAAAGAGGATTCGAACCCAGGTCTATGTAATACCTATCGAGCCTAATAACCAACTAAGCCACCTTTTGTTGTTGTCTATTATAGAATGACAATGTTATTTGAACCTTTCTTATTTCTGCCATATCAAAAGAAAAAAGGAAAGTTTGGCTTGGTAACTTTGGCAATGACCAGCGTGATAACTATGGTCTGAGTAACATGATAACTATACCATGATAAGGTTGGTAACTACAGTATGAGAAGGTTAAAAGCATGGGAAAGTATGGTAATTTAACATAGAAATTACCGGTGAAATGTTTCAAAAATCTTTTTTCCTTGGATGAAAGACACCATGGTGTTTAAACGTAAAATATTAGTTATCAAGTCTGCGATGATACATCATCATGTTATTTACACAGAAATTATCGAGTGTATGTTTTTCAACAAAAAAGTTTCAGGTCAAAAGTTACAGTGGCATTTGTATGGGAGTTATCAATTTTGTATGTTTCTATTACCATGTTATTTACACAGAAATTAGCGGGGCATCACCCCCCCTCGCCACAGTCGCCATATTACCAGGATCGGGTACATAAGTTATCAAGTCTGCGATGTGTGAGTTATCATGTTATTTGCATAAGAGTTATTGTGGTATGGTTCAACAACTCCTCCCACCCCTACCCCCACGTACAAAGTTACCAGGACTGGGTAAATAATTTATCATGTCTACGATGTGTGATTTATCATGTTATTTGCATGGAAGTTACCGTGGTATGTTTCAACGACTCCCCCCACCCCTACCCCCATCGACAAAGTTACCAGGACTGGGTACATAATTTATCATGTTTACGATGTATGAGTTATCATATTTGCATAAAATTTATCAGGACAGTGATGCGTAAACTATCATCATATTTATACAGAAGTTATCGAGAGTATATTTCATCAAAACCCCTCCCTCCGGCGGAGGGAAAAGTTATCATGTTTGCGGTGCGTAAATTATTGGGGTATATTTCAGCACCCCTTCTCGCCAAAGTTACCAGGACTGGGGTGCATAAGTTATCGGGTCTCTGATGTCTGAGTTACCATGTTGTTCACATCAGAGTAATCCGGATATTTCATCAACACCACTTCCCTCAAAGTTACCAGGATCGAGGTGCATAAGTTTATCAGGTATGTGATGTGTGAGTTATCATGATATTCACACAAAAATGACCCGGGTTATTTCATCAACGCCTCCCTCCCGATCGCCAAAGTAATCAGTACCGAGTACACAAGTTATCAGGTATGTGATGTGTGAGTTACCATGCTATACACACACAAAAATTACCAACGGTATATTTCATCAACCTCCTCCACCAAAATTACCATGGTATCATCAACTCGAGACGAGTTGGTAAAATAATCTACTTAAGTGCAGAAAAGATCGGATATTGCATTCACTTTTGTGCAAACATAGAAAAGGAGACAGGTTAAAAAGCCTATTTGTTTTCATTTTTACAAAAGAGGAACGTAGGTGAGGTGGTTGGCTAGTGGGTTACCTTGTAAAAGTTACAAGGATTGAATCCTGTTGGCACACTATTTTTTGTGAGAAAAATTTATGTCCCTCGTCACAATTCTTTGATTTTGGAGTTTGACTCTAGCTCCCAGCAAAAAAATTCTGGAATTAGCACAACTTTTATTTTGATGCTATGAGGTATAAAAGGTTAAGTTCTTATGTTTTCCAGTTTGAACAACTAAGATGCTGTAGCTTGTTGGTCGAAGGGAGCATGCGGAGCCTGTGTGTCCTGGGTTCGATTCCCATCGGGTGCTTTATTTTTTTCCTCGAAAAATAAAATAGCTAGTGATCTATCGGGAGGTCGAACGTGGATCGTGCATCGAGCGAGTCGTGCGTGCCTGCCACTAATGACCAGTCGGCAGGTATTTAGCTTTGTCGTTATCTAAAAAGGCTATTCTACATACGCCGAGGAGAAGATGCTCACCTTCTCGCCCCTCCCTCTACCGTGATGTACGTGGATGAATCCGATGGCAACGAGGACGACCTCGTAGGATCCAGCCACGATTGTGCGGAATTTCGCGGGGACGAATCTACCCGGCCTCTCGTCCTATCCACCGCCGGTAGAGGCATCCATGTCCGATGGTGTGAATTTTGGCTGGTCCCATGAGCACTTCGTTCCCTGCCGTGTAGTCTTCGTTGATTCGGGAAGATGGTGGTTGTCTGTTTAGCCATTTCAATCTGCTATTGATCATGCTCATTCTTGTTATATTCAGTTATATTGGAAACACCAACACCATCTGATTCAGTTATATTCTTGATCATGCTCATGCTCAAATAAGAATACTTCTGTTTGGAGAGCTCGGGCGTCAGCTATGTGGAAGCACCAGCTGATTTGTAACTGGTCGGAAGGTGAGCTTCTCATACTCGCTGCCGTCGAAGCACGGCACCTCGCCGCCACTTATGTTGCATGTTGTTGTGCTGTAGGTCCTTGGGGTTGGGTGCGGCAACTCGCGACTCGAAGACATTTCGTGCATGTGCTCCCCTGCGCTTGGTGACCAATACATCTACTCCGTTGTGAACATGTGCTTCGTGTCATACAAGTCGCCGCCAAGGGTGAGCTCGTGCAGCGGTACAGGTATAGATGTGCATCCCATAATGGCAGCTACAGTTTCTTTCATAAAGTTATTTGTGTGAGTGCCCTGCATATTGAAGTAAACTGGATCGGCTAATCTTGAGTTCCTCCACCAAGTTATATTACTTCGACAAGAAAAAGTGCAGAAAGACCATATAAAGTACTCTGGTGACTCTCTCAATTGAACTAAATTTTTTTTTAGATGCGTGAAACATGCACAACGATTTGCTCTATTGAGTCTATGTATGTTGAACTAGCACTGGAATTATAGCTCATGCCGGTATGCTATTTTTCTCTTGAGTGAAATGCATGGTTGGTCCATAAACTCAAATTAAAAGCACACTTTAGACCAGAAACTCAAAATCTGCACAGATTAGGCCACAAACTAGATTATGAGCGCACTTTAGGCCAAAAAAAACGTTTCGGAGGTCTGATCCTGCACACGTGGCTGCCACCTCGGCTAAGACTAGACCGCTCTGCGAGTGTTATCTTTCCCAGGGTGTTAATTGTAAAATGGACGAAACTGAAATCCCGCGCCAATCACGGCTGGACCAAGCCCTTCCTTTCTCGTACTCTTCTCTGGACGGTTTCCGTGGAGCAGGACGATCGACGGCGACCTAAGGCGGCCCAACGCCCGGCAAGCCGTGGATGGCTCGGCTGCGTGAGAAAACCGATCCTCCACCCTTATATGGTATGATCTTCCTCCTCTCCTCTTCTCTTTGCTTCTGTGTCCTCTTCCATGGAATAGGGCATATGTGATCATCGACAATTGGATCTTTTCTTTGTTGTTAATCATTTTCGATGGATTGATGCCAAATTTCTGTACTGAGGTCTAGTTTGTAAGCATGGCTGCCGTTTTGTTCCTATGTGTGGTGATATAAGGGGGGAAACCTGAACCTTTACACTCAGTTTAAACTGAATATATATGTGCAAAAAAACTGAACCCTTACACTTGTTCCTATGTGTGAAAATCTGCTCCGGACAGGTGGAAGAACAAATCGTATTCAGTGCAAAAACTGAAGCTTTACACTTTGTTGTAACTGAATATATATGTGGGAAAGAACTAAACCTTTACAAATTATTCCTATGTGTGAAATCTACACTGTCTAGGTGAAAGAACAGATCATTTTCGGTGCTAAAACTGAACCTTTATACTCTGTTTTAACTGAAAAAATGAACATCTACTCATGTTCAGCGCAAAAACTGAACATATTCTCATATTTAGTGGAGAAACTGAATATATATGTGCCATATTCATTGCATGAACTGAATATAGGTGGTGATCTAAGGGGAAAAAACAGAACCTTGCACTCTGTTTGAACTGAATATATGTGCACAAAAGTAATGTATGTTTTTTGTTGAAGTGCAAAGACTGAACCTTTACTTTGTGTTATTGTGCATTGTAGGTCACTGAGTTGGAGAATTTTCACAGTCGAAGGAAAGGTCCACTGCCTAGCAATGCTTTCGTTGAAGAGCACATAAATAATATTCCTGCTCCAAGGGCAACAACAGCAACAAGGGAGGTATGGCCATAGCAAGGGGAAGAGGAAAGGGGAGAGGAAGGGGAAGAGGAAGAGCAACTAGCTCTGCTACAAGTACTTCTATACTTGATGATGTTGTGCCAACTACCAGAGGGAGAGCAAGAGCGAGAGGCACTACAAGGAGAGCAAGTACAAGCAGGGTCACAGGAAGTATTTCTGTAGTTAATGATGCTATAGGAGCAAGTGGTGCTGCTTCAAACATGGTAGATGATGTCCCAAGAGCAAGCACAAGCAGACCAAGAAGTGGAGGAAGAGGAGATGGTGCAGCCAGAGAGAGAGAGAGAGAAGTAACAAACACGGAAGATTGTACCACTTGCTCTTTGGGTCTCATTAGTTAATTTCCTGGTTTCTGTCATGCTTATGAAAATTGGAGATTTGGTTGCGATACTTTCTGGAACTATGAAGTTGTGATGCGAACTTGGAACCTTTCACTCTTTTTAGGAATGGAACCATTACTTTTGGAACTACGTAGCAGTTCATATTTATTTCATCAAGCAAGCTTATGAGCATAATCATGTGCACTGTGATGTTATATTTCACATGAATCTGCATGTTATGTGCACTGCCATGTTTATTTCCTGAAGAATGGGGACTTTTTGAAGATTAGTTGTGATTTTCATCTCCTGAATATTGACAGTGATTTTCATACCCCTAAAGATTGTACAACTGTTATTATCATTTCCTGAAACTAATGTAGTTAAAGTGTACACCAATGCAGAATATAATTCAAATGAAATAGTCACTATTGTCCAACTTTATCCTTCATTATTGTACCAGTTTACAGATACATCACACGGAGGTGCATAGAAATTGGGCATAACATCTCACTGTCCATACACCCTCTTCTTCGCACTAAGAAAAAGAACAGAAAACACAAAATTAAGATGATCCTGATGTTCTTCAGGGCACTGACTAGCTGCACTAGCATCTTCATCAAAAGCACCATTCTTCACAAGAGCAGCACCTTCAGTTTCTCTATGACATGAGCACTAGTAGTCTGCTCTTTGACATCAGTACAATAACTCTGCTCATGATCGAAAGGGGCAACTTCTCCCGGATAGACATCCTTGACATCCTTGATGGCCAGACCAATTTTACCAACACAATCCTTGTACTCCTATTCCCATTTCCAGAAATTGCAAGGATTTTGCCAACCTAAACAACAAATATACAACGAAAGGTTCAGAATTTTGTGTAACCAAAAGAAAAAATGGATCAACACTGGCGCCAGCGAGCTCTGTCGGCAGCTTGTGCGCTCATGGCACCCTTGCGGGCCAGCGACTGGCTCTGCGGAAAGGCAACGGCGAGGGCGCGAGGCTTCCTCTGTCTGAGCAGGTTGCCCACGCGCCCAATCCGTCCATCGCCATGGCTTCCGAAGCCGCGGCCGCCGCCCGCCACCTTCAGCATATGGGCCGCTGGTCCTGCCGCCATCAGCACATGGGACGCCGGTCCCGCCGACTAAAGCACATGCGCCAGTGCCGCCACCCCAATAGCCACTTCTCTTCCTTCTCCGGGGCCGACGCGCGCTCAACGGCGGTGACTGCTGCAGCGTGAAGAATATGTCGGGGAATTGGGGAAAATGAGTTCGTGAGAGATTTTGCAGCTGCGTCCATTTGCGGAAAGCCCCCTTGAAAATCTGAATCTCGCAGGTGCGTTACAGACTGAGCCGAGGTGGCGGCCACGTGTGCATGACTGGGCCTTGCGAAGCGTTTTTGGCCTAAAGTGTGCTCATAATCCAGTTTATGGCCTAATCTGTGCAAATTTTGAGTTGATGGCCTAAAGTGTGCTTTTAATTTGAGTTTATGGACCAACCATGCATTTCACTCTTTTCTCTTTCTCATATCAGCTCTCCTTCTTTTTGTCCATTTTTCTTCACTACTACCTGAAGGAAACTGTACTGGATAGCAGCCTATCATATATAGTTACATGTACCGAGTGATTTAGCTTCATTTTAATGATACTGTCAACAACTAACTACTGCTGTGACATATTTGATGCAACCTGTAAAATATTTTTTGTTTAATTTCAGCATATCATTTATATACTGAAGTCTCTTCTGGACATGTTGTCTAATTGCGTCATGTATGTTAGATATTTGTTCTATAATACTTGCCATTGACTAATTTTCTTTTATTTAGGTTATGTGCATTATTGATCAGCCAATCTTGAGAGAGAGATGGGTTGGCGTGAATGGGAAGAAAACTACATTGAATGGACAAGAAGTATGCCCTCAACTTTTTCATGGTATGTCTTACTTATTGTTCTTGTGATTTTTCCATCAGTTTCACTTTACATTTCTTCTTTGCTTTTTCATGGCATCGGGATGCCCACTGGCGACGGTGCTGCGTTGCTACCAAAGGGGCACCCTGTCATGACGGGGACTTCGCTGCCGTCAATCGACACCTTGCCGTCACGTATGTTGGGTGTTGTGCTGCAGGTCCTTGGGGTTGGGTGCGGCAACTCGAGACTCGAAGACGATCTTCTGTGGTAGGGCGTCGCCGGCGGCGGCGGCACCTGTATAGACCGTCTCGGTGTGCCAGAAGAGTTCGGAGTTCACTCCGAGAAAGAATTGCTTTGCATGTACATTTGCTGAAAGATTGATGTGCTGAACTTTCGATGATTTCGATTGGTCTCTAACATAACCTTTCCTCTTTTTGTTGATATGTCCAAAAGAGATCCTTATTTCACCTTTTGTTTATAGGTATTCAACTTGAGGAATTTCATACTTTTGGAGTGGAGCTATCAAATATATATGTGCTCGATGTTGGTGTTTTAATCCGGATCTCTCGCTGAAGGTGCTCGATGTTGGTGTTTGAATACTGCTACCGTACTTCAAGGTCTGTAGCAGCTCTTACAATGGATTCTTTTTAATGATAGTACAATTTATTTTTGTTCTGACAATTGGCCTGTAGGATGAATGTTCTCGAGTAATTAGAGGTATTTGGATCAAGTGAATGTCTGAATACCACTAAAATCGAAATCATAATTAAAAAATACTGACCTTTTTCTTCAGGGCGTCTGTTCCTCCTCCCATGGTCAGCACCACCACCTACTCTGAATCTCCGATCAGAATAGTATGAACTATTAAATAGGGAACTTAATGCTTATCATTGTTGATGTATATATGTACAACTAACAATGTTTGTGCTGCAACCAGCTTACTTTATTCCTTGCTGAAATTTATCTTGATTTATTTCACATCAGATAGTTCTGAACCTAGATAATCTCAATTAAGGTTATTGAAATTTGTTAAATTATTTTTATCCACTCTTCTGAACGAGCGTATACTATGATCTGATTTGTATATCATATTACTGAGGCAGCGCTGGGCCATGCTGTGGTGAGAACATACGAGAGATAATTGGGGTGTGTGGCTGATTGCTTCATATGCTGCTAATGATATATGTAGACTGCTGATTGCTCCTGATATACAGTGTCGATTGCAGCTGATAGTAGGATTGTACTCAACTTGATAGGTAAAGTGGGATGGCGGGATTGTATAGTGCTCATAAGCCAGTCCGGGCATTGTCCTTCCTCGAATGAATCTGAGACTACTCCTCATATGTTAATCAGTTGCTCCTCCCTAGCTTTGGTTTGGTCTGAACTTCAAAGTTTTCATCCACCCAATGTTGATTCAGTCAAAGATCTCTTGGAAAAATTATTTCGACAAGATTCACTCTATAATGTTGTTACAATTGTCCTCTGGAATATATGGAAGCGCAAAAACTCCAAGGTCTCCCGGGATGTTTTTGAGGAATTGCACATTACTGCTAGCAAGATTGCTGATGATTGATACCATGGTCCAACAGGTATTCACATGAAATTAATAAATGGCACCTTACGGATTGGAGTACTCTACTGTATCACTATCTGGGAGATTTTAATTTTTTCCTTCTATTATTTATCTTAATCCCTGGGTACTCATTGGACTTTGTATAGTTCTCAGTTTTATGAAGTGGTTCAGGCTGGCGTAAGCCGCCATAGTCCCAGTAAAAAAAGGCTACAAGCTTCGCTTCGGCCTTTTGGAACTGAATATTATGTAGTTTTATTGATATTATTGATAGTGCTTCTCTACTATCAAAGAAGGTAATAGTCTCTTATGTGTTTCTTTTTTCCATTTGAATGCACTCCATTTTTTAATGTATTAATTAACATCAAACCTCCCATTCTTTCTAGAGTGCTGGTGTATTTATTATTTTCAGCTTAACACATTTAACTTCCTATAGATTTCATGGTTTATGCAGATTAACCGAGCTAAGAATTTTTGTGAAGCTAAAGCTGGTGTTAAGATGAACGCCGCTATGTATATATTTGAAACAGTTAGATACATGCTTGACAGACTATATAGGGGTGATCAAAACCATGCAAAGCATTATGGGACAAGTTTCTCTACCTTAAATAAGTGTTCGTTCTCTCGTGTTTACTATTCGTTTAAGGGTCATCAACCCGTGTATTTATTTTCATTGACCAAGTTTTACATTTTTCTTCTGTAGTGTTCATTGTGCAGTTCTAGATTGTTAAGAGAGTAGAGTTTATTGATTTATTACATGGAGAGACCAGTAGTGTCGTAGTGGTCTTGACATAATTGCTAACATTTTCTACTAGACAAAGTTTAATTGCACTAAATACAAATTAGAACATGCATAGACATTTATCTTCTTTCTACAGAATGGTTAGTGTAAATGTACTTTGAGTTGTACATGATTCTGTATCTGACCATTTTATCTCATATGTTGATGTGGTTGCAGATATGAACTTCAAATTATCCTGCAATGTATTGACTGCTCGGAGCTAACTTGACTACGCCAGTTTTCTTTTATGGCTCAAAGTAGTTAGTGTCCCCCTTATTATGAGAGAGGTACTACTTCAAACATCTCTTCTTAATGTTTTATGTCATGGCATACAATATGAGGGAGTGTTAGTTGGCTTGACTTTCGTGGCACTCATTGATAACCTTTCAGTTTAGGAGTTTTTGTGGCCTCTTAATCCATGAGAGTATGCTCATGTTGAAGAAGTTAGTCATAATGAGGGGCACCATAAATGTTTGTTATCTGGCACAAATTCCTAATGAATATCACATGTGAACCTTTTACTGTTGTGTTAATCAAATTTCATTGTACTATTCATACAGTAAAATATGAGTGCCATGTCAGAATATGGTTCTCGATCTGAAAGATCATATTCGAAATTGCAGGTTCTATGGCAGTGGAGCAATGTTCGTAAATTATATATTGCTTTCAAGTTTGGAGCTGGAATAATATATGTGCTGCATTTAGTTATAGTCTTATAGATATACATGAACATCCATTGTATATTTCTTGCAAGACATGATAACTACTATTATTTTGATTGTTTCCGTGAACTATTTTGACCTTGATTAAGAAGTAAAAAGTTTTTAGCCTCGTAGGTTGTTTGATCTACTATATCAAGTGGCACTTGGCTTCTCATGGCTCTCCTCGCATTTGCCAAACAAAGTTAGTACACACTACCTAGAGCTCTGGAAATTAGAACTGAAAAATGGTCCTGCAGTTTATTAGCTGATATAAATCATGCACAATCCTCTACATTTAAAAATAACCGGACACAAAGCAGTATACTTTTTTCCGAGTACTACCTTGAGAGAGCCAAGGGGTTCTGCATTTTATAAAGAAGAAGAAAGTTGCCTGGTTCCATACATGCTTATCTAAGAAATATATCTTATCTATTTAGTGGAAACCAGGCAAAAACCTACAGATACAAAAGGCACAAAGTCCCCCACCGGTTGTGACCGAACTACTGTTTTTGGAAATATCACATGAGCTAGATTACTAACATTGATGTAATGCTTGTATGGCAACATATTCCTTTATTGGTTCAATTACAGAGTTTTGTTATTATGTGAATGGAGTAATGGAGAGCTAAGAAAAAACAAGGTAACAGTTAGTGTTACTCTTGCGAGGTAGTTTCAATCATATCATTGTTTGCTTTCCCTTTTCTCCTGCCTAGGTATGTACAGTTATTCCAACCCAGGTTTCTTTCAAGAAGGATATGGGTATGTGTTTGAGGAATGTCTACATGACAAAACACACCTTCAAGTTTGGTGATAGTTATGCTATCAAACTTACAATGGGGGTCTTAATTTGTATTTTTAATAGAGCACTGGGTTCATTGGTGAGACTTGTGAGGATGTGCCTAGGCTAAAGATGGCTGCTATGTCGGTACCAAGTGGCATGTGTTTAAATGGAGTATCCTTGTCAGGAGAGCTGATTTCTGAAATATGGTACTTTATGGGTGCAAGGATTCACCATGTTGCGGTCTTCGTCAGCGGAGTGGACTCCTAGGAATTAGTCAAGGCCGCTATGTTGTTTTAAGCTGATATTCTATCGTACTTGTATATTTTTTTGCTTATCTAGCTGTTTGCCATGCAGTTCTCGTTGTTGGTGGGAACATTTGTTGTCTAAGATCGACCTCAAATATCTGGTGGCACTATAGCATGGCTTTTGATATTCTAATGTATATCTCTTACAAAAAATTTCAAGAGCCTGTGGCAACGCACGGGCATTATACTAGTGTAAGTAAGGATGGAGATGAAGATGGTGTGGCGACAAGGATATAACAAAACGCCTGGTTCCTTCAGCCAAAAGTTGGCGACGTTCCTTGTTACACACGCTCCGCCCAACAAACGCTCCAAAAGCCAAAATACAATTCCTCAAACAATGGCCAAAGACTACTTCCCCACATGGAAAAGAAATACGCACATGGCGTTACAATGTTAGCTACTCATGTCTGAGTTCCTAAACCCTTGCAAAACAGAAAGAAAGGTTGTTTGCTAAACAAAAGAAAGGCCAACACAATCCTATCCAAACACTCCACATTTTTACTATGTGTCAAAAATATGCAACTTTTTTTTGGTTTTTAGGTACATGCCAATTTTAAAAAAAAAACACAATTTTTTTATGTTCACACGCCAAGGTATTTTGTACACATGGCAAAATTTTCCGAAGAAGAAAAATCTCACGACCCCATGGATAATTCATAACTTTTTGTCTTTCAAACAGGGCAATTTTAAGTCATTTTGTAATGCTATTGTGGCAAACGATGGGATTTTAAATCAATTTTCATGGTGAATTTGGGATTCTTTTCCCTACTTTTCCACATGGCAATTTTATTATGATTAAATGGAGATCTTATTATTCAAAACATGGCAGCTTTACTATTAAGAGCATGGCAATTTAAGTATGATAGAATCTCCTCCCCTGCTCGGTCTACCCCACATGCATGGCGTATAACATCCTCTAGCCCCAACTGCCGCCAAACCTCTCTAGCCTTATGGCATCGAAATAGTACATGAAACACATCTTCTGCTCCTTGTTTACATGCAGGACACGTCGACCGGATTGGGATGTGTCTATTAGCAAGAACCACATTGCATGGCAGTGTTCCGTGTAAGGTTCTCCAAACAAATTTTTTAACTTTCGCCGGACAATTTAGTTTCCAAACCTTTTCCCATGTTGGGTTAGCACTAGTGGCTCCCAAACCATCTGTCCTCTGCAATTTACGGCCATGCTGAAAGTACCATAGAGCATGGTAGGCCGATTTCACTGTAAAAATTCCATGTTTATTCAAACTCCATGCTACAAAGTCACTCATATCATGTGTAGGTAGTGGTAAAGCAAGGACCCGTTCCACATCAATCGGCCAGAAGGTTTGCTCCACAAGTGGCACATCCCAGTGACCTGTAGCTGAATCAATTAAATCACTCACCTTTGATAGTAACTGGTTACCTCTTGGGGCAATAATCATTCTGGATGGTGAGTTAGGAATCCACACATCCCTCCAAATATTTATTTTTTCACCATCCCCAACTCTCCAAATGTATCCATGTTTCAGGGTATTCACCCCTTGCATAATGCTCTGCCAAGTGTAGGAGGAATTCTTTTTTAGCTTAATTAATTTACCAGCACAAGAAGCGGCCGTGCTGGGAGTGAAAAACTTCCATGACTTGATGTTCACTTGCTGCTGGTACCTTTGGTGGGAGAGGAGAAAGCTTGTGCACAATGAGCCGGTACAAGATGCGAAGAGAGTTGCACAAGCGGTATGTGCTTTAGCTGCTAACTATGCTATTACATGTGATCCAAAGGCCTCGTTAAAGAGGGGAGGTTGGTGCAAACCCCCTAGTGGATATGTCAAGTTAAATGTTGATGCGGCCTTTGATTGGGATTTGCTTCAGGGGGCGATGGGAGCAGTCATCCGAGATGGTAGAGGACATATGGTTGTAGCTGGAAACAAGCTCATTGATTCCTGTTATGATGTACTAACTGTTGAGGCAATGGCTTTGAAGTTTGGGTTGAATATGGCGCTCACAGCTGGGTGCAATAGACTGATTGTCAACTCGGATAATCTGGAACTCATGGAAATAATGAATAAGGATGGCCAATATGCTGGAGATGTCGCGGCCATTGTCGATGATTGTTATCATCTGGCTTGCGAATTTAGCGCTATTGTCTTCGAATTTTGCCCCAGAGGGTCGAATGGGGTTGCGCATGAACTAGCTAGGATTGCTAGAAGTTCGCTTTGTAATGAGTGGTTAGATAATGCTCCTTCTGAGCTTCTTCCCCTACTACTTAAAGATGTAAGTCTGATCACGAATGAATAAAGAGGAAGTAAAGTTGTCAAAAAAAAAGAGCATGGCAATTTTATTTTTAATGGCATGTCATTCTTACCTTTTTTTTTGAGAAAAGCATGTCATCTTTAGTATGTCCTTCTCGCCTGCTATGTGAAGTAGGCGGACCCTAGATGGGCTTTCCCAATATGGGTTCCTGGGACCGGGTTCCTGCAGAGTTTCTTTTCCTTTTCGTCTTGTGTGTTTCCTGGGCCAATTTTCATATTTTTGTTTGGTTTTCTGTCTTATGTGTTTCTTTATGGATTTTATTTCTTTCTCAATACATGTACATTTTTCTAAATACACACTGTAAAAATTTACACATCTTGAACATTTTTTATTAATTGGCATAAACCTAGTTTTGGAGTGTGTGAGCATTTTTTAATTGTCATGTACATTTTTCTGAAAGGCAGTATTTATTTTGTTGAATTACGTGAGCATTCTTTACACATCTTGAACATTTGTCCATATTTTTTTTGAAACACATGAACATATTTTTGAATGCTATAAACATTTTTTTTATCATGCTGCATTTGGTCTATATTAGTTTAAACTAAGTCAGTGACAATTAATATGGATCATAGAGAGTACAATTTTGTACATGATGTTTATACTTTTATATTTCACTTCCAACATTTTTTATTTATTAAACTCTATTGTGTTTTTGGAATAAGTGTATTTAGAACATATTTTTTAAAATGTAAATAAAATGGAGCGAATGAAGAAGCAGAGAAGAAAAACGAAGGCCGGCCAAATGTATGGCGTTCCCTGCCTCATACCTGCAAATCAAGCTAAGCAGCGGGTGATAATTTTTTACACAATGTTTATAGTTTTCTATTTCACTTTGAACATTTCAAAATTTTAAGGAAATTATTATTTTAAATAAATGTTTTAGTTTTTTTAATAAAAAGGTGAAAAAAAAGGAAATTGAGCGAATGAAGAAGCAGAGAAGAAAAACGCCCTTTCTTTCGTCAACTGAACTGCGTGCGTGCATGGAAGGGCTATCATCTACACTTAAGAGGAGTGACTTACCTATCATTGTGGAGATGGACTCTATTCTTGCAGTCAAACTGATCCAATTGAGGGATTTGGACAAATCTATTTATGCTTGGGTAGTTAAGGTGATCAAGTATGTTTTGGGGATTCGTGGTTCTTGTATTACTCATGTTAATCGCTCTCAAAATAAAGTTAGCGACTTCTTAGCTAGATTTGTTAAATTAGAAGGACAAACCATGACTTGGGTTGGTTCTGGTCCAGATGTTGCTGTTGAGCTAGCTGTTGCTCAATGTATGGACACCATGAGTTGAGTAGTGCAAAAAAAAAGTTTGCGCAGAATTATTTTTTATTTTTTTGAAAATTTTAAATATGGTTTTTGTTTTTTTTTCTTTACAAAAAAAATACCACACAAATTTGGCATTCGTTCCCTGCCTCATATCTCTACTCCTAATGGACGACTTGGTGAATAGTCTCCATGGTTTATTTTCGCTGGTTTTTTTTCGTCATCCTCCCACCTCACGGTTTCAAAAAAACAACCAAAACCAGAGGCCCGTCCCATGAAACGAAACCCAATTTGCCCCCGTACCACCACTCCTCCCTCTCCCTCGACCTCCCTTGTCTAGGGTTCCTCACACCATCAAGGCAACCGCCGCCGAATCCTAGGTCGCCGCACACCGTCGCCGCTGCCGCGAATCCCCAGGGACGCCGCACGCCACCGCCGTCGCGAATCACCAGAGACGCCACACGCCGCCGCCGTGGATCCCCAGGGATGCCACCCCCACCGCCGCGGATCCGCAAGGGCGTGGTCGCGTTGTACTAGACAAAGTGTGGTCGCCGCCGTCCTCTCCTCGTCCGACCTTGACCTCATCCCTTCGACTCCGGTGACTCCTCTGTGGCCCGGTGGACGCCAACTGTCGTAGAATTTTCACGGGAGATGTTGTAGTGTGAGGACTTAGTCGTGAGGCCAACACATCTACGCGGTAGCTTGAAGGGGTTGGTTGGAATCGAGAGACGCGAGGTGGATCAACACACAAGACAAGGATTTAGACAGCTTCGGGCCCCGGGAAACATCATCGGTTAATAGCTACATGTTGTTTGTGGCTAGCTCTCATTATGCTCGCGAGGGAGTCACCGTAAACCGGCTCTCCTAGTTATGTCTAGCCCTAGAGATTGTTTCTTGTTGCTTGTCCCTCTTTGGGGAGCCTTGTCCCTCCTTATATAAGTTAGAGGGGCGGGTTACATGTGCAGTCCTATTAGGATTAGGACTAGTCTACCTTCTAATACAAACCGGATACAAGTCCAGGTCTTAACTCCTTGTAAGACAAATATTTCTCACGCCTTTCCTCTTAAACCGGCCCACCATAACATGAGCCGGCCTTCTGAGCCTTGGGCCTTGTCATCCGTCTGTCCCGCCCGCCGGGTTACCAGTGAATCATAATGTTCAGTCAGGTTGCTTGTAAACCGTCTGGTCAGTGCGGGTCGCCGGTGAATCGCCAAGTCCGGCCAGGTTACGCCGCGGAGTATATCCCCGACATCTCCCGTGATATCTGACGATATATTTACAAGTAATGCGCATGGATGGTTCGTCCGTGATTTTAGGGTGGGTTAGTCGGTTGGAAGATTTGTTAGTTAGCCTATTTAAAGGTAGCACGACGCTCTGGTGCTGTTGTTAGGGTTTGCTAACCCAGCGGAGGAGTCCCTAGTTCTTCTCTTACCCAAAGGATTACGACCACCGTCTGTCATTGCCGCAGTCGCCTGACACCAAATCAACCATGTCATCGTCGAGCTCGATTAGGTGCGCGCTGAGGGGCCGATCAGTTGATGTGCCCCTGATCCCTTGCCCTGACTGTGGCGAAACGGTTAGATTCTATCTCTCTAGTACCGAAGAGCATGATGGTTGGGTGTTCTACAAGTGCAAACACCACGATGTACAATCCTTTTACACTTTGGGTTGACATTTACTGCATGAGTAATTTTTTCTACTGTTTTGTTAGTGCTGGTTTGATTTGTGTTCACTTGATTCATAGGATCCATGTGATTTCTGGCGCTGGGAACTAGAGTCCGTGGATCATCTTGTTGGTACAAGTGTCCTTGTTGGTGCTTATGCCCTTGATGCAATGGCTGCGACACAGGATAGAAGGGAACAACTACATCGCGCAAAAAAACAGTGGGAAAAGACTGCATGTACCAAGAGTGGCAACATTGGAGGCAGGACAACTTACAGTCAGAGCAATGTGGCAACCATTACGAAGCACCAAGATTATACGATGTTAGGACTAGGGAGACAAATTGTTTTCATGCCGAAGCTGTTGACGGCTAGTGTAATGGTGTTGTGTGTGTGGTGTGTGGTGTTGATTGTGAAGAAATAATATATTTGTGATCGTATCAAGGCGAGTATCATGGTTACATGTAATAACAGCTTAATAAGAAGATGTGTTCTAACATGATAACTCTTATATGCCCCCCAACCCTATTTTAACATGACAGGTAAGAGTAAGAAATAAATCTTACACGATGATTCCATGAAATAGTTGTTTTGATTATTTCTTACCTTCTTGACTATTATGAGAAAATAAGAGGTAAGACGGAGCATGTTAAAATTGCTAAAAAATAATGAATAAACCGAGTTGCAATGAAGGCAAACGAATGGAAAAACGTAAACGACCATTTAAATTCTTGCCCACTATGTTGTGCACGAACACAAGAGTACCATGAAATAAAAATAAAGTACGTCATTACACCAATGACTTAAAAATCCCTTAATTTATTTTCGCACACTACGTTTTGCCAAAACTACTCTAGAGGCACATCAGGAACATGGGAAACAAATAGATAAATCCCATGATCTCCTAGGTACAGCAACATCAGCACCTTCTGTCCTAACAGCAAGCGGTTTTCCTTCTTCATGAACTCGTTCCATTTGTTGACGCATACATGACCATCAATATCAGAAATGGTGTATGTACTTGACACAACACTGTGTGGATGATAAACAATGGTTATGGCACCATATTCCTCCATTTCTTCAGGGACAACACGATTAGGCAGTTTCTGTTTGAAAACAATATTTGTTACATCAACACGTGGCAACTTAATGTTATGTAGTAAAGGAAGAACAATTAATTTGGAACAAAGCTAAAAACATATTGAAATGACACAAAGTGAATGAAGTACCGAAAGATGGTTACCGAGAAGTTCTTGTTGCAATTTGACCATGTCAACGTATGGAGGAATGCATATGCTCTCCCTGATCATAGTTTCCAGCATCATGACACTCCACTAACTTTTAAGGTCCATCACTTGGCGTATGACATACTCCATTATTCTCCAGTTTAAGCTTGTCCCCTCAGTTACAACGACATTGTCAATAATATCTCTTTCCTCATTGGACAATTGGTAGTATGCTACAATATTATAGCACAGACAATTTAATTTATTATATATGGTATATGATAAAGTTAGAGTAATAAAACTTGCAGGAGCAAAAAAGTATCTTACTCAGATGTATGATAGGCAAATTTCTAGTTGTCAATACGCTACTTGGTACTTCTGAATTGTCAAGATCTTGAACGTAATCTCCTGACCCACATGTAGCGTGTAAACTCTAACAAATTCCTTCCAATACTTCCCTGAAATGTATGTCAACTCATTGTCATTGGTAATCACACATGGGAATTCAAACCCCTCATTGGTACTGAAACTTGCTTCAAAGTTCCCATATTTTCCCAAGGACACGCCAAATTTCTGTGTGAAATCAGATTCCGTCAGAGCAGGGATTACCTGAGTAGCATATCTACGATTGTTAATATATATATGAACTGCCTGTTAATCTAAAGAATTTGTCCAATCATAGATGACTAGCATAGTATAGTTCACTACTTCTTAGCAGTATTATCATATAACCCCATAGAAGATTTAAATTAACATGCACGTACACAAAACCATTTTATCATCTAAGAAATCAAGATGCAATATAACTCTTTTTGCAGTAAACATTACGAACAACTGACTGAGTACAAAGGGTCCGAGTACAATATTCGTTCAATATTACTGCCTCCGTCCAAAAATTTGTGGACAAAATTTTGTACATACGGATGTATCTATGCAGAAAACATGACGAGATACATGCGTATCTACATGGATCTAACACATTAATTTTGGATCGGATGGAGTACTAAATTTCTCATGATATTTGCTACGGGTCATGTCAGACTGGATCTTACTGTCTTGTTTGCAAATCCCTCGCGCACGGTGACGGTACAAAACTCCCTCATACAATGCTCACCAGGGCACAAACCCTTGGTGTCCAAACAAATGCCACACTCCAAAACGAGATCAATATCATTACTAGTACGTACAGTCTTAAAGATTAGTGCTAGCAGTTGAATTTAGATCTGACAGATTCTATAGTGCAAATACGTACCGCGCTGATCTCCTTAACCATTTTCACGAAGGTTCTCGACGGCGGCAGCGCGTGTACCGCATCGACTCCATGGATAGAATCTAGTTTGAACCAATGTTCGCACTTGGTATGGTGTCAATTAGGTCCACCCTTAGGCAAAGAAGCTTGAAGGCATCATGTGCTACCACTTTCGATGGTTGTCTAGGGGGGTAGACCGTCTGGGAGGAAATGAAAAAATCATGAAAATCATGTGTAACCTTGAACGCACTGTGCATGCATACTTGATTTGGTTCATGGGATGGCATCAAAATAACTCAGAATCCTATGTACATGGTGTATTGAAGGAGATGGCCCGAGACGGGCCCTTCCGGGCTATCCTTGTACCCTCCGAAAGCACGTGTTGGTTTATTGACCTATATTAAATGACCGTCAAGTTTGTAGGGTTACAATCCATGGCCATGTTAGGGATACATATGCCAAGTTTGAACCATTTTCATCTAAGTTTGCATGTTTTTTCATGTGTAAATCTTAGTCTAAACTGAGAAGCATCACTACAAGAAATTTGCTATCTTGTGACCTCCACTATTGGTCACTGAAAGGTCATAGTTTTTCATTTGCGACCTTTTTGTGACCAAAAACAGAAGGTCAAAAGCTGAGGGTCGTAAACTGACTATAGCAACCTTCTCACAACGACCTTCTCTGTGAGAAGGTCGTGGACGTTTATGACCAAAATATTCCTACTGTGGTGTTTTGGTCACTAGCAGCCTCCCCAGTCCACGTAGGCATCCAGCGTGGCAAGCTGATGTGGCACCAGATTCAGCCTGGTCCAATTCGGTTTTCTACATGGACCTAGCCCATTAATTCAGCCCTTTTAGTATATTTATTTTTGTTAATTTTGTTCAGCTACATGGGCCAAGCCCAACTAGTCAGGCCATAAATTTTTATGCACGTTTGGCCTTTCAAGAATATATATACAATTTTGTGCAGCCCATTTCTGGTTTACATTCAGCCTTTTTATACATTCAAATAATAATTCAATCCTGATGTTGGTCCAATACTCTTTTCAGCCCATTCACATATTCGTACAAATGATCCTCATTTTCGACAAAATTTGCAAATAATTTCATATTTCAGCACTAAATATGTTTACATCACATGCCATAAAGCCGTACAAACTAGTATCACTTGTTCCTACACAAAACTATCAAATGATACATACAACAAAACAGAATACAGAAAATTTAGTTCAACAAAAATAAGTTTTCTTCCTCTTCCATCTTCCAGGAAACAAAACACCTGTGAAAGTAAAGATGCCACAACAAAAATGGAAGGATCAACCATTAGAAGCATATTGAGTACAAGGGAAACACGCACTGTGAAAATTTTGACAACACGAATATTTTTTATATTACAATAACAAACAGAAATGTAATCTGATATTATAAGACATATGGCATTATCAACAAGACAAAGCAAAATTTATAGTGCCAACTCGGGAATAAGATAAAGGAAAATTTATAAATCTATAGCATCGCACACGAGGTCTAAATTTATACTATGTTCCTTTAGAAGCAAGAGTTGGTTCGTGTCTAGCTTTTATTGCAGATAACTAGTAAATTTCCACAAAAAATAGGAGCGACATATGTTTTAATCTCGTGTTTGCAGTATATATTCACAGCATGTAAGAATACTTTGATTAACAAACTAACCAACCATCAACTAACACTTCACAGTACCAACTAACACTTCACAGTACCAAAAAAATGGGGTGGCGCTCACCAATTCAGATGTGCAGCAGCCATGAGGGCTTCTTCGTGTTCCACCTACAGCAGCGGCAACTTCTAAAAATCTGAGACACAAAACAAATGCATGCAGAAGGAATCAGAGGGAGGGGAGATGAAGAACATGGCAGGCATTTATATGATGGCAGTACATATGGAACAAACAGCAGTCCATACTTGCATCATCATGTGTATAACAAAATCACGGTCGCCTCTACAGATAGCACTACTAGAGTAGAGAGCCAAGCATAATAATTCTACCAGGAGACAATGTAAACACAGAGTCAGACCATTGACAGATTAAGCCTTACAACATGTTTGGTGGCTCAGTGGGCGATGTATGCATGCACAAAAAGGGGGGAAATTTTTCAATCAAACTGAAGAAAAACACACATCATTTAGTAACCAGTACAAATCCCGGTAGCTGTAGGTGCATGCATTGTGTAACAATGAGTAATCAATAGCATTTCAGAGTTGTGCAGTTACTAGTGTGTCGTCCTCTGTTTACCACACCACACATGGGCATGAGAAAATTGCTAAAAACCACTGATCGTGTGCTAATCTACTTGGAAAATTATATGTTTGAAAAAGAGCAGCTTGCATCCTTTTTATTAACCTACAAAGCATATGCGGTCACAGAAAGCAGTACTAAAGTAGAAAACACGAAGCAGTAGAATAAACTATGCACATGTACTCGGTAGCCCACTCACATTACCAGCTCCCTTATAGAAATAGCAATCATTTTAAAAGCATCATGACAGATGTTAGCAACTGAACATCTAAGGCTAATCCATCAGCAAATGAACATAGTGAAGAATTTATTTGCAAAGAACACAAAAGGCGGAAGAAAAATTACATGTTGAAGTAGCCCTGTTACTTGACGTCCTGCAACAGATAACACTTGACCATTAGAACCACTATAATCCAAACAGAGAAACAAAAATGCCAAACTTAAGCATAACGAATGCACTGACCCTATTGCGGCCACATTTTAACCACTAGTGTTGTGATATAGACAAGATAGTCAGCCGCTTACATGGTAAAAGGAACATGGCAGCACTAAGTTACACAGGAATGTCCAGTAGGAGATATGATCTGATAGATCCACAGAAACAACTCAGACCAGAACAGCACTAAGTGTTCACTCACAAATTGGTACTAGCATAGAGATTTTCGTATGCCTAGAACCTGTGGCAAAACAGGTTGACGTATATGCAAGGGTATATATATACTCGTATTTGATAGGACTAACAACACATGAATCAAAGATAATCACGATCAGCCGCATAATCTACCACAGACCCGTGGTAACAGACACCATTACACAGCTACACCAACAGCCTACCAAAGCAAAACTCCAAATTGGATGAAAAATTAACTAGGATGCGATCTGACACTGGCATCAACTAACTAGGGAACAGCCTAAACAAACACCGCTGAGAATGGTGCCGAAACGGATCAGATGACGAAATTGGCTTACCCGGCCTCCGGGTACTGCTGCTTGAACTCGAGGTGGTGGGAGGCGACGGGGCTGGCGTGGCGGTCGTAGATGATGAACCTGGTGCTGGTGGTGCCCTGGTCGATCGACGCCACGTACACCTCCTCTGCCTTCCCCTTCCCCGCCATACTCCTTTCCCTTCCCCTTCCTCCACACGCCCCAGAGCATGCTCACCGGAAAAAGAAGCGCCGAACCCTCTGCCGGCGGGCAAACAGAGGGGGGCGGCCGGAGCAGCGGACTGAGCCGGTGGAACAAGCGAGGAGGCGGTCGGCATTGAAGTGGGAGGCAGTGGGACGCAGATCCTGGTCGTCCTCCTCCTCATTGTCGATGTCGTCCATGGAGGTCACCTGCCAGTTCAAATCCAACCCAATAAAGGGGATCAGACAAGGAAGTAGAGAGAGGATCTGGGCTGGGGAAGGGGAAGTAGAGACAAGGAAGTCGGCGTCGCGCTCGGCGTACTTGTCGGCCTTGAGGTAGCGCGCGATGCAGCCGACGGGGAACTAGAGCCCGGCCTTGGACGGCCGCGACATCGACTTGGTCTCCTTTGCCTTGCCGCGGCCTAGGTAGCGCGCGATGCGGCCGACGGGGAACTGGAGCCTGGCCTTGGACGACCGCGACACCGACTTGGTCGCCTTCGCCTTGCCGCGGCCGACGACGCCACCGGTGGAACTCATCGCCGATTCGCCTTTGGGGGAGGTCCGGACGCGGTTGGTGACGACGAAGGAGAAGACGATGAAGACGCAGCAGGAGCAGCGCCTCCAGCGCGATGACCGGCCGCTCCAGAACCGCCAGAGTCGGTGGCGGCGGCCCGGTGGCTCAGCCAGATGCCGCCGCCGAGGACGACGAGAGGGACGAGGGGGATCTGGATCGGGGGAGAGGAGGGAGGGAGAGAACGAAAGAAAGAAAGGAGGCGGGGGGTGGATGGAAGATGCCAGCTAGGGTTTCGCCACAGGCGGGGAGGCGAGGAGCGACGGCTACCGTAGGATCCGGGAGGATCCAATGGTGTTTTGTGCATGATCCGTGTGCCTTGTCCACGGACCAATCAGAACGCAATACAATATTATGTCTAATTGAATTGGTCGTGATAAATTTAAAAATAAGATGTTAGATCATCTTAGCTATTTACTTGACCTGATAAATTGGAAAAGAATGAAACAAATGAAAAACCTTCTCATCATGTCATCAAATGTGCCCTAGTTGTTAGAAGAAAAAATAACAAAATAGTATAAGGAACTTTTCATTTTCTTTGCACGAAAATTCATTTTTCATTTTTCGAGTGCTCAAAATGAGTTTTTTTTGTGAAGAACATACCAAATATTTGTTGCAAAATTGTATCAAATCATTTTCTAAAATACTAGACCATATTTAATGTACAAATAACCAAATGGTTGGCTGTCAAAACTTTTAATCCACCTCTCGTGAAAAAGACAAACTTCCGCCGATTCAGTTGGAAGCTGGTCAAATTTGAACTACAGCTGCTTCATAGTTTGCTATTTATTTTTTCCAAAAATAATTTCTAGGTACATAAGTACCTATTTAATCAGAGAAACACAAAAAAAATTTCAAGATTCAACCACTAGCTGGGAACGGTCAGGCCCGCCATTTTGACCGCATTTTGAAACGGGCATAAAAAATTCAAAAAAAATCAAAAAATTGGAAAACCTTCGTATTGTGTCATTATATGTGACCAAGTTTCCACGAAAAATAATAAACTTGTAATATGGAAATTATTTTAGAAAAGTGTTCTCAGAAATGAGCTATCATGTGTGAAGATTCATGGATTTCAACCCAAACGCTCAATCTCATGGCCACATTCATGGCATAGTTTGTTCAAATGATCTCATATTGTGCACACGGGTGCATCTTGGAATTCCAAGCAATGTTGCCAAAGGGAGTTTTCATTTTCTTTGCACGGAAAATTCATTTTCCATTTTCCGAGTGCCCGAAATGAGGTTTTTCGTGAAGGACCTACCATATATTTGTTGCAAAATTGTACCAAATCATTTTTATAAAATACTAGGCCATATTTAATGCACAATTGACAAAATGGTTGGGTGTCAAAAGTTTTGATCCACCTCTGGTGAAAAAGACAAATTCCCGTCGATTTAGTTGGAAGCGGGTCAAATTTGAACTGCAGCTACCTCATAGTTTGCTCTTTATTTTTTCCAAAAATCATTTATAGGTACATAAGTACCTATTTAATCAGAGAAACACCAAAAAAATTCCAAGATTCAACCACTAGCTAGGAACGGTCAAGCCCGCCGTTTTGACCGCATTTTGAAACGGGCATAAAAAATTCAAAAAAAACAAAAAATTGGAAAACCTTCGCATTGTGTCATTATATGTGACCAAGTTTCCAGGAAAAATAATAAACTTGTAATACGGTAACTATTTAAAAAAAGTGTTCTCAGAAATGAGCTATCATGCGTGAAGATTCTTGGATTTCAAGCCAAATGATCAATCTTATGGCCACATTCATGGCATAGTTTGTTCAAATGATCTCATATTGTGCACAAGGGTGCATCTTAGAATTCCAAAAAATGTTGCCTAAGGAAGTTTTCATTTTCTTTGCACGGAAAATTCATTTTTCATTTTCCGAGTGCCCAAAAGGAGGTTTTTTTGTGAAGGAACTACCAAATAATTGTTGCACAATTGGACCAAATCATTTTTATAAAATACTAGGCCATATATAATGCACAATTGACAAAATGGTTGGGTGAAAAAAGTTTTGATCCACCTCTGGTGAAAAAGACAAATTGTTGTCGATTCAGTTGGAAACGGGTCAAATTTGAACTGTAGCTGCCTCATAGTTTGCTCTTTATTTTTTCCAAAAATCATTTATAGGTACATAAGTATCTATTTAATCATAGAAACACCAAAAAAATTCCAAGATTCAACCACTAGCTAGGAACGGTCAAGCCCGCCGTTTTGACCGCATTTTGAAACAGGCATAAAAAATTCAAAGAAAATCAAAAATTGGAAAACCTTCGCATTGTGTCATTATATGTGACCAAGTTTCCAGGAAAAATAATAAACTTGTAATACAGTAATTATTTTTAAAATGTGTTCTCAGAAATGAGCTATCATGCGTGAAGATTCATGGCTTTCAAGCCAAATGATCAATCTTATGGCCACATTCATGGCATAGTTTTTTCAAATGATCTCATATTGTGCACGAGGGTGCATCTTGGAATTCCAAACAATGTTGCCTAAGGAAGTTTTCATTTTCTTTGCACGGAAAATTTATTTTTCATTTTCCGTGTGCCCAAAAGGAGGTTTTTTTATGAAGGAACTACCAAATAATTGTTGCAA
This sequence comes from Aegilops bicornis, assembly GCA_021605145.1. Lineage (NCBI taxonomy): Eukaryota > Viridiplantae > Streptophyta > Magnoliopsida > Poales > Poaceae > Aegilops > Aegilops bicornis. The sequence goes on along the minus strand of CM038672.1, from coordinate 713,076,756 downwards.
AATTGGACCTAATAAATTTTATAAAATACTAGGCCATATATAATGCACAATTGACAAAATGGTTGGGTGTCAGAAGTTTTGATCCACCTCTGGTGAAAAAGACAAATTCCTCACGATTCACCGAAGCGGGTCAAATTTGAACTGCAGGTGCCTCATAGTTTGCTATTTATTTTTTCCAAAAATCATTTCTGGGTAAATAAGTATCTATTTAATCAGAAATACATGGTTTGATGGCGAGACATCGAGGTTTGGAGGTGGCTGAGGGCCCCAACTCTAGAGCGCATAAGCTCGCATGCCCGCCGCGTGGTCACCGCGTGACCGTGGTGTTGCCATGCGTTCTGGGAGGCCTAGGCATGTCTAGTGGGTTGTTCACTCCCCAGGTAGATGCTAGGAAGAAAATTATAACATAAGATTCTCACGAGGAGACCGATCGATGCTCAAACATGAATAAGCAGCCAAGTGTTTGATTTGCGGTACGGGAAATGCAAATTGCTAATGGGCATGAGTTTTGGCTGAGGATGATCAGTTACTAAGAAGACCGTCTTCACAAATTTTTAGGGAAATCAAGAATATATAAATAACACTTCCTTCACAAAGTCTTTGCTCTGAATGTAATAGGAAAATGAATATTGTTGAGTTATTTTTGAACTAGGCAAGGAAGGTTTTTGACATATTTGATGAAGATATGATCCAAACAATTTATGAGATTTTTTGGGAATTTTTGAAATGACAGAAATATAGGTTGCTTCACAACCTAGGGCAAAAACTGCCACATGGACATGACACATAGGCAAAACTGATGAGGTGGCGCCTAGTCATCACAACCAACCACAATCTACAAGGCTATGACCATCTATTTTGGTCGTTAACAACTAGAAATAAGGCAGTGGACCAGCCCTGTTTGCTTTGTGACCATTTGGTGTAAGGAAATTACGACCTTTCTGACCAAAATGGTCGCAATGGTTTAGGGTTTGGAGCCCCCCGAACAGCTTTTGACCAATTGGTCTCAAATGGTCATAGATCTATGACCAATTCTTCCAGGGTCACTGATAGAAGGTCACTAGTTGACATATTTCTTGTAGTGCATTTCGCATGGTAGCTTATTTTGGTCATGGGATTCCATGGGAAATAGTAGGCATAATTTTGTATTGTAGATGATCTACTAAACATGGGGGTGCCCCCAAACACGTCCTTGCGGCCTTGACATGCACCCTCCGAAATCACATGTTGGTTTGTTGACCTACCTGAAATCAACCCAACTTTGCGGGGTTGCAAGCCATGGTAATTATTGGGGTACGTACAAATTTCAACCATTTTCAGAGAAGTTGCAAGTTTTGTCACGTCTGGACAATTTTCGGGCATTTTCAGAACAAACAACATATTTTATACCACTTAAAAAATGCATTCCTTTCTCGACGACACATTTGTTTTTTCTTCGGAACATTACATTTGTTTTGGCCAATTACACATGCTAATGTTTCAACCTCCCATAACTCATGCCACCCAGATCTCCCGCAATCCCACGATTACAGCTCCTCCCTCGTAACCACCCGTGGCATCCAGGTCCCGTACCACCTCCCACGACTGCTGCAAGATCAGATTGTAGCCGCCGCCCACTAGGAACTCGCCTGAGGGGTTGGACGACAGTGGTGTTGTCGCCGTCTCCTACGCGCATCAACGCGCTGCTCCTGTTGCTGCCGTCGAGCACCACACATCAACATCTAGTGTGGGACGCACTATCCGTGTGGAGCATTGGGCCGCCACCGTCGACGACAGAAGGTTACGTGATCATAGCTCTTTTTGTAATCTTTCTCGGACACGCACGTCTACTAGTAAAGCCCTAATAGGTTTCCCACAAGTTATTCCAGTCGTCAAGATTACCTAATCATAGCTCTCATTAATAACTATCAACACGATCAATCTTGGCACACTACACGAATGTCCGAAGAGGTAATACCACAACAAGGGTATATCTTTCATGAAATAACATGTCATATGTTTATGCAATCCCAAAACCCTAGTTGAACTGTCCCAATGTTTGCATGACCAAAATCTGTAGTGTGCTTAAAGTTACATGTAGTTCATATTATTTAATAAACTCATCCGTGCCTGCGTATAAGATTCTATTTTTGTTACACATTTCTCAATGTGAAGGTCAAATAAATTGAATCGGTTTTGCTTCTGATCCATAGGTGCAGTAAAATGGAAACTACTGTTAAAAGTGCTACTAATGGAGAAAAATACGTCTCCGAAATGACCGATGAGGTACATTGTTGACATTTCGTTTGAAAACTGTACTTTCATACACTTCTTTCATACTCGATAAAATCTATTGCCACTTTTGCAGGTAATCTTGAGGAAGCACGGCCATACGAAGTTAGTGTGCTCACCGTCAAGGCTTGCCAAAGTCATGAAATTGTTGTCACCAGAACACATAGAGAAAATCATAAGCGATACCGGTCTTGGGTGTCTAAACATGATTCGTGAATTTAAACTCCGGCGCATTATGTTGGTAAGACTAACAAAGAGCTTAAATAGTGAGACATCGTTCATTACCATAGGTAAAACACCCATTCCTATCACCGCAAAAGACGTGCACCATATATTTGGCCTTGCGATAGAAGGGGAGGATATTGATGAAAAGCTGCAAAGCACGCCGGATCCAAATTTGTTTTAACACATTTCAAAACAATGGGAGCATTGATCTGGCTGACCTTGAGACAGCGATCTTAAGTTCCAAAACTCCGGACAATGACTTCCTGGTGCGGTTCGTTGAATTCGCTATTGGCACAGTTTTAGCACCAACGGCACAATGTTATGTCGACGCAAAATACCTTAATCTTGTTGCGGATATTAAAAGCCTTCGAAAATTGAACTGGGGATGTTTCACAATGAAACACTTGTTCAGGTACATACACAAATTTAGCTCTCTTGATCAAGTATCTCTACAGGGAAATCTACCTCTGCTTCAGGTTAGTGCAACATCACTAGTTAACATTGTACAATTCTTTTTCTTTTCTATATCTCTCTCTATATTGACGAAGTAATTTATTGTGAAGATTTGGTACTGGGAGCACCTGCGTTCCGGCAAATTGATGTATACTCCTATACCCCCACCATTGGTCGCACGATGGGACGAATGCACGTGTGTAATAAGAGCGAGCTTACACCTCGTGAGGTCTTCATAAAGGACTGGTGTGTTTCTAGATTTGACCCATGTATATATCCGGTTATTTATTTGCTACTACTGATTCATTGTACCTGATTCAAAGGTTGTGATGGAAATTTGTGCTCGACAACCAGAGGCCAACAATAGAAAGGATCCAGGAAGGTGATTCATCTCGAGCACAATCACAAGGTCAAAATATGAGTAGCCACCAAGTAAGCCCAACAAAGACAATTTTCATTTTCCAAGATCAGTAAAAGGTTGCATCAAAACTCATTCATTTTGCTTTGTTCTGAATAGGGTGTTATTTCGTTTGCACAGGTGCAAATGATAGTTGCAGCCCTGAATGCATGTTGTGTTGAGCAAGAAAAGCAGATAGACCGACAGTTAATGGAAATTCAGCGTAGATTTGATGCGAAATTCCTCACCCTGAGCGAAGAGTTAATCGACATTAAGAGTAAATCTGGCAGTAATCCTAGGCTCTCGCTGCTCGAGGACAAAATTAAGAACTTAAGGAGGGACCTGAAGGTATGTCATGTTGTGCATTTTTTATTGTTATGAATATGTTCCTCCATATTCATTATTGTTATAGTTGTTATAGGAATTAAAAAACCAAACTAAAGTCAGCCGACAATCCGAGTCACAGAATGCAGGCGTCGAGGTAATAATTATGGCCCACCACATAAGTAGTATTACCAAACTAATTATAATTGACCATTTTTGTTGTTGTAGGAACAAGTCAATGTGTGCAGTGATCCCTTCATGGCGACTCCTAAGTTCGACGCATCCACGCCACGTACTTCGACTCCAACACCAAGTGCTAGACACGTCCTGCCAAACAAGGACGATCCTCGAATCACACCGTTGAAGCCTCTATTTGATAATGATTACGTGCTCACCGCTGAGGACAAAGAGGCAACCATTTTCATCCGGGGAACACACGACCCTGTTGAAGTCATTCAAATCGGAGACATTCCCCTAAGAGCGGAATAACTGAAGCCAATTTACGATAAAAAATACATCTGTGGTGATGTAAGCCCCTTGTACTCCATTGTTCATCAACTATTTGAACTGTTGGCACATCATTATATGATTACAAATTTGGCAGTTTACTATGGCGTATGCTCACATCAGCGGAGTTGAGACTGATACTACCTCAGTCATATCCCCCAATGAAACCAGAAAGCTTTTACAAACAAAAGGGGTTATTCCAGAGGGCCGTGGAAGCTCGTTGCTTCAGCGTATTGCAAATAAATTTGTAGGACGCCGGAAGGTACCTGTTTTCCTCACTTTCATATATCATAATAGATAGTGTAGATGAAATATTTCAGGGGTCCCCCGAACCATAATTGTTACCTCATATACATTATTCCGTGGAATGAGTCCTCTTTGACTTTATGGCAGGTCCACATCCCGTTTAATGTGAATGATAACCATTGGATGGCAATGGTGTTCAATTTCGACAAAGAAGAGATTCAAATCCTAAACTCCTTGAAAAATCAATTTGCTGAGTTAAAGGAAACTGCTCTTGTAAGCTTTATCTTGCTGCCTCTTTACTGTCGCATGGCACATGAACTCCAAATCACCGTAACCCTTTGTAATACTCGTATTATGCTAGGTGGAGGCGATTTAGGCCTGCATGGACGGAGCGGTGAAGGATGGCTTGGTAACACCAGATAAGCCCATCAAATTTACCGACTGGGAAGTAGTACACTATGACGACATACCGCAATAGAATGACGGGTACGTACGACCTCCTAAATTATTCCTCGCTGACACGTCCAAGTTTACTAAAACCTAAACTAAACACTGCAGGCATTCATGTGCGTTTTTTACACTGAAGTACATGTTGACATGGAACAGTGAAGTATTTACCGACAAAGTGGAGCAGGTGATCCAAACACTATATTTTCTTGTAGAATATCTTATGACTGAACGATGTGCTGACATATGTGTCGCTTATCAAATGTAGTCATAGATAGATATATTTAGCTAGAAAATAGTTTCAAGCTTGCTGCATTCAGATTGCAACAGTCTTCGCATGGAAACATACAAGTACCCTATAACGGTTAGCGAAAAAGCACAGATATTTTATTGTATTCACATGTGTCATGACGCTACCGAATGCACTGATGTCTGTTGTACAGGCAGAGACGTATGAAGCCCACGTTGCATCGGAACCTATCAATTCACAAGACGATGTCCAAGAAATTATCGGTACTGTTGAGTGCAAGATATCAGACACGTCGAGCTCCCCAAAGGATCCCGACACCCCGAGCTCCCCAAAAAAGCGAAGAGCACATGGACGCCCGAGGAAGCTTGTTGATGAAGTGCAAGCTAAAAAAACAAAAACTACGGAAGAGCTCAGAGTGAAATTTGATAGCAAGACCATTGTTAAACAAGTGTCTTCTTCGATATCAAGACGGTCACACAAGCCATCACATGCTATATCGAGCCCATTCAAGTTAACCAAATGGTAGTTTAGGTACGTACTGGGTAGCACTGTAGTTAGCACTACTTATGATACATTTTTCATTTACGATTTGGTGATTGAACTTTATCAAACGTGCATCAACGAGCGGTGAAAGATGGCTTGCTAACAACAGCTAAGACCGTAAAAAGTAGGGTATGATAAGATACCTCAATATAGCAATCTATGTTGTCGAAGTACATACTTTTGGCAATCACGAACATTATATAATTTCAGCAATTAGGGATACATGCTCAGTTCTTTTGGTTGAACTGCCAATAGGTCATTCTGCCAATCATTTGCATGATGTACTTTTGGCAATATATTATACAACCTAAGTGCATGTCAAAAATGGCAATAGGTACTTTTGGCAATCATGTGCATGCTACATTTCTGGCAATTACTAATGCATGCTCATTTGTTTTGCTTGAAATGGCAGTATGTACTCCTGGCGAACATTTGTGTGCTCTACTTTTGACAGCTATTAATACAGGATCATTTAGAATGGTTTAACTGTCCATAGAAATAACTAGAATGTCATTATTTCTAAACATACCAAATTCAGTACAAGATATAGCATTAGCATCTTTAGTTAGAGTCATAACATATATGTACCATATATCACCATAATGGAGGTATTAGGCAAGGTTGACCGCAATGCTTACAAGATAAATAGTAGTTTAATGAAGAAACAACACTTATTAGTACAGGGTAGACGCTTAATTAGGCGCCTATCATGTACAAATTGGCACTGCTGCTTCCGAAAACCATGTTTAATATAGTTAGCATGTACCTAAGCACGTAGCATTGGAAGTTGGCCATTACCAGAAATGAGCAATGTACTACCAAACACTTAAACGTAGCATGTTAAACACTCGCGACCCAAAAGATAAACCGGCACATAAGTTCAAGCAGTACGGTGGGGCAGAAGTATCACACGACAACCATAACATAAAAACAGTCTTAACTCGGGTGGGCCAGTAGTAACAACCAAGTAGCGCATCAGATCCTCGACATCTTGGCCGGACGAGGAGGCCTCGGGAGGTAGAATGGAAGATGCCCCTTCGCGTACTTCCCGAGGAAGGCACCAAAAGCGGAATGCTCAGCCCGGCCGTGGGGCTTGCGGTTCCTCCCATTACCACGGCTGATATCGGTGCCATGCATGATCAGGTTGTCGTAGTCGCTCTTGATTCTCGCGCAGCAGAAGGGGCAGGCTATGTTGCCGTAGAGCCCGTCGGAGCCGCTGCGGTATGGGATTTCCCCATTCCGCAGCCTCCTGAGAACGTAGCGGCTCTTGCTTTCCCTCCTCTCCTTACTATCATCCACGTCTTCGTCATCTTCATGTGTGTTAGTTGATTGACAGCTATGTTAGATTAGGAATATAGAAATGTAGCATTTCATAAGAGTATCAAGTACATTCCGAAAGTAGGAACACAAAAATATGATCAATCAGATGATTCACACAACATGTACCTCATGTATTGCTATATATGTTTATGTATTATTTGTTATCTTTCTTGTTCTTTTTTCTTTGCTTTGCATGTGTACCTGTTCTCCCCTGTAAAGAAGTACTCCTATTTGTACAGTCTAAGTTGACAATTAACTAAAGGGTTCGGGTTTTAGAGTATGAACAAATCATTTTACTGCATTCAAGCACATATTTTATTTCATACTGAAAATAGATAATTCCAAAAACAGGATCATTTCTTGCCATTTCTTGCAACAATATTTTGTATGATCTGGTTTTATCATAAAGAGATACCAGACAATATCTAATTTAATTATATTCAAACTAGATGAGTACATACTACAAAGTAAAACTACCGCATCAACAAAGAAAAGATTGCCCTCACTTGATATTTTGAAGACAACAAATCATATGAATCATGTCATGAATTATGTATAAAAAGAGAAATTTTTGACTGAGGTACATCGGTTGCGAACATAAGAAATTATGGCTTTAATTACTCCTTGTTGCTAATAATTACATAGGGTGCGTACATAAGAAACTCCACAACGAATTACTTACTGCAATCAGAAAATGTCTTCACAATATAGCTGTAAGGCTTCATGATTTTCATCAAATAAACTAGTTTTTCTGACAACTAAATAAATGTACTGTTTACTAGGTCTCAACAGATTTGGCAATCAGATTGAAAATAAGATGCATAGTCCACTTCATTATATGGAAATCATGAAGCAGATAGAAAAAGTTTGCACTGTTAAGGTATGAAAGATTCTATAAGAAAGGAGAAAATGTGGTATCAGCTTTGTGCATATGGAGCATTATGATTACACTTAGTAATGAAAAATTCTATATAATAAGAATGCAATGGAAATCTTGTTGCTAGAAATGTACTATTGCATGGACTTGGCATGCATGATTACTGATGTGGCATAGTTTCATGGATTGATTTGTGCAAGAGAAGAACTAATCCATGTTTGTTGTTAATGGCAGGCAGTGGCCGTAAATTGTTACTACATGCATCAAGATCTTGACCAGATGCATAACTCGATGATGTGGCCCAGTTTCATGCATACCAAAACCAGATAATGGGTTGCCACTATTGAAGAAAGGAGCATAGTTTCATGAATAGCAAAACCAGATAATGGGTTGCACAATTGAGGAAGAGAGCATAGTTGTAACAGGGGTTCTCTAATTTAAACTCTCATCATTGATAGTATTGTTGGTTACTAGCGAGGCACACGTGCATTGGGTGTGAAAGCAACATTTAATGTCAATTATTTTAGATGCACTTTACACTGCTATGTTACTATAGCAATGGATTTTTCTTTAATAAAGAGATAATGTTTGTGCATAATATGCATTCAGATTCACAAAGTTCAAAGCATTAGCAATTCATTTAGAAGAAAAGAGTTTGCGCTGTTGAAGTATCCAAGATTCTATAACAATGGAGAAACATAGTGCTATGAGGTTGTTTGTGCATAGGTAGCATTGTGCTTAAGCTTACAAATGGAATATTCTAGATAGTACGCATGCTTGGAATTTTTCTTTTGTAGTAAATAAGATATCGAATGGCCAACAATGCTGGGATTTACCATCTGTCCACCGTTGGATTGGCTTCATCCAACAGCAAATATTCAAAGTTATTTCCAAAGTACATGTTTTAAAAGTTACCATTTATAGAAGCTCAAGCACCGTCGATAAATATTTACTGTTGCATGTCAACTTTTCAAGTTCTAGATATTAATCATTGATCCTCTTGTTGAATGTCATGAAATAAACAAATTTGTAGGAAATTTTCCATCCACTCAAACCTGTCTGAAAGAATCCTACGTTTTTAGTATGCACAATCAAACACTCATACAATCCTGTAGGATTCAAGATGACATGCCACTCTAATCCCACGTTTTCCCTATTCCTGCGTTTTGGAAATCGTACGAATCAAAGAGGTGATATCTAACAAATACACCGTTTTCTACAGCAGAACTGGTTCATAATCAGTTTCTAAATCATATTCTTACTCATCTTCACAAAATAATTGCACGCACAGGGGGATTTTAGGCCTACATGACTACTGTTCCATGCCAGGTTTCAGATTGAAGGGGTTTCCTTCCAAATGTATGAAACAACTAGTACTAATCCTAACCCTAAGGGAGAGATCAAGAAACATAACCTATCTGGACAAAATCTAATCCGTGCTGCATGCAATTTAGGAGAAAACCCCATGGGAGAAAACCCCCAAAACAGAGTAGGAGAATAGAGCAGAACAGATACCTCCGAGAGCTCGTCGTCGACCTCCTCGTCAAACTCGACTGCCTCGTCGTGCACTTCCTTAGTGTCGAGCTCGGCCCCCTCGTAGTACTTGTCGATGAGCTCGTACTGCTCGTGCTTCCGCTTGGCCCTTTGCTCCTCCAGATCCACCGCCACCTCCTCCTCCACCTGCTCCCCGACCGCAGGCTCGGACGCTGTGACGGCGGCCGGAGCAGTCACAACAGATGGTGCACCGCCTCCCGTCGCCACGACGGCGCCGTCGGCCACGCCAATCGCGGCGGCAATGACCACAACAGGCTTCTCCACTGCTTCTACCGCTGCATCCTTCTCCACCGCCGTGTCTTCATGGCCAGCCTTCATCTTCCGACGACGAAGGGCAAGGGAGATGGTTGCTGGCTCATAGGAGGTAGGGTTCAAGGTGAGAGGAGAGGGTTTTTGCTGATTTGGGGAAGAAAAGCAGCAGGGGTGGGGGAGTGGGGGAGACGGGGGTGGGGGAGGCGGCCTTTATTTGGCGTTTGGGTGGACGTTTGGAGTTACCGAGGCTAGACGCGTGGCGTTGTGCGCTCGTGCACGCCCCAACCACTTTAATTTTTTTGTCATGAATTTGTATATTTTTTGACCTGTGGTTTAGCGAGGAATTACACAACCACCTACTTTTGGTGTTACTTTTGCATAGAACACCTACTTTACATGTTTGTTGCAAAAAAACACATATTGGGGTAATTTGTTGCAGCAAGGTCTAATTCGCCATTTTGGGTGGGTTGACATGATTTCTAACAAGTGAGTCCAGTTAGTAAGTGCACCACGGGAAAAAAACATTCCACATCAGCACCCAACTAGAGCTGTGCAAAATTTACAAATAGGTACTCCAGAAATAATTCCCATTGTTTCTGGGCCTACAGAAATGAACTATTGACATTTTTTTTGTTCCCACATAACATGTTGGCACGCAAGAGCATGCACCAAACTTGTTCTCCTTTGACACACAGACGCTATAACGACGGACATGTACTAGTAATATTCACACTGCACGTGTCGATACCATCTTGACCAACACGCAACAACATTGGTCTCATTGGACTCACACATGCCAAAAGGGGTCCAAATCATTCACCAATTCTTCTAGTCACATTCCACTCCAAGATGCGACAATGGACCGACATGTATCAATCTTGATCTATTTGCACAAATAATTGGTATAAGGGCCAGATGCACCAATGGAGGTCACAATGCACTGACACATGTCACTTGGGCCAACACGCACCATGCCCACATACAAGGAACAAATAAGCCTATAGGATCAACATGCACCGATAAAGTACGTCTCGACATGCAACAACTTTTTGTAGTCACATTGCACGCACAGTGCATACCAAGACACGCCAATGGCCCGTCATGTAGCAATCTTCATGTGTTTTCACTAATCATGGTCTCTTTCGCCTCACGGATGCCATAATGGCCAAATGCACCAATATTGACACGTTGCATTCAAACGTGCCACTTGGGCCAACATGGATCATGGTTTCTTTACTAGCAAGGATCACATAAGCCATTATATAGTGTTGGTACCCTAGCTAATAACAACATATATCAACATTGGTCCTAGTTGCAGCTACATAGGACCACTTATGCCACACATGGAGCGCAGCCTCGGTGCATGGTTTTTTTTTCTGTGCGTCTGTGTCTGGATAAATGTCTTAAGGAGAGGCAAATTGGTTCTGCCGAACACACTGCATCAACCGAACTGGCTAGACCCTTTACTTCACACCCGCATGGCCCTGGTTCGAATCCCCGTGAGGCAGTTGGAAATGCCAATTTTTTTTCTATGGGTACTGACACGTGGGGTTCCCTTGTCATCCACACAAAACGCACCAGCACATGTACCACATTTGGCTAAGTGCACCTACTACTCCAAATCATTTTCAACTTTCTTATTCCCCTTCTCGACAAGCGCCGCCGCCGCCATCTCCAGACGACGCCTCTCTTCGCCATCGGATCTGCGTGGCCGCTGCCAACTCCGGCAAGTAGGTAAGATCTCCCCTCATCCCCCTCGTGAATCTTCTTCCCTTCCCCAACCGCGTGCGTCTCCCTCCGGACGCGGATCTGATCCTGAAATTTTAATTGGTACATGCGGTAGATGATTTGTTGATGGATATGATGGTTCTTTCATAGATTGATGGATGTCGTAGTGTAGGATCTGAGTTGTACCAGGGAAAAGTGAGGCCCTATGCAAATCAAAATGCGGCCCTATGTGTGAAAAAATAAATCAAAATAATTCATCTGTTCTTCACTATAGTATGTAGTACTGACATTGGATTGGATTGGATTGGGATTTATTAGGTAGATGATACTGGCATTGTCATTGTCATTGGCATTGCTTTTTAGGTAGATGATAGTAAACAGATTTAATAGGTATTGCATTTTAGGTTATCACTATGATTTATTATATGTATGATCTTTGTATTGTACTATGGTAGCGTACAAATCAACTTAGAGTCCAACATGTTCTGTGTACAATGGAGGAAGCACCATGTGGACGGTGCAAGTCACGGTGCCGGACCAGCCTTTGTACTGCCATGCTATTCGGCATCTACTTCCAGCCTACTTTTGTTTTGCAGCGGTAACAATTTATATGAACCTTCTGACAGTTCATCTTTTTCTATTTCCACTAATGCATTGTGTTTGTTATTTGTTTTTTTCTTGCGCAGATCATCCCATGCAATGTGAGATTGACATTCAATGAGCTCATCGGAGATACCATGACCTTCGACACTCTTGGGGGGCGTACACTATGCAGGTTGATAAGGGGCGAACGATAACCCAGATTGGAGGAGATGAATGGGATCGTTTCATCGCCCGCTTCCGTCTTAGTGGGGGTGAACGGATCCTCTTCTCCTTAAGAGGAGAAAGGCCCAGGATTTCTGTTATCTATCTGAATTTGATTGCCGATAGTGAGGATGAAGTTCATGAGGAGGACGATGGTGAGGATTCAGATGATGATGAGAACCCACTTGATGAAGCCCTCTATGCCCAAGGAGTGAGGCTGAGCGACGAGGAAACCAGCAACCTCTGGGACATGCTTCCGCTACGTGAAGACTACGTCGGGATGCCATTCGTGACCGGCCTCACAAAGACGAATGTTAAACAGCATCTCATGGTATGTTACTTAGTTTGGTAATTACATGATATGCATGCTTAATTAGTGTAGTAGTTGATATGATATGCATGTTGTAGTACTGTGATGATATGCCTAGTGTAGAATTCATTTAGTGCAGAATTTTATGGTATGCATGTGTTGTAGTAATGCGATATATGCTTATGTAGTGTAGTAATATGCGATGATATGCTTAGTGTATGTAGTATATAATCTAATGATATGCTTAATTACTATAGTAATTTGATGATTAGCGTGTAGTGTAGTGATGTGATGTGATATATGTGTCTTGAAGTGTATGGTTTGTTGATAATTGCACGTGACATGCTCATATATCATATCAACTATTTTCAAAAATTACCTAAGAGGTTATCTGATAGTTGTGGCATCGAGCCGGATGAAGAAGGCATGGTTGCTGGACTACGCCTTACCAAAACGGGCTCCATCACCACATGTGCCTATGCAGTGGACACGGACGGTCGCACTATCTTCAACCGGGCGGGGTGGAAGAAGTTCCTTCATGGAAAGAATCTTCCGGTAGGTCAGGGCATCCTACTCACTGTTCCGAATACCCGTCGCCGTGACTTGAGGATGATGATCACCATCAACCTCATTTAGAACTGGCTGGGCCATGTTTCGATGTGAAATGAACTTGGTATGTTAGCTCTTGTTTTAGAGTACTTGCCGTGTATTACCGTACCTATCTATCTATCTATCTATATATAGGTTCAGTAAATGGGCCATGTATCGATGTGAAATGAACTTGTTATGTTTGGGGCTTGCTTTGCTGTTGCCACAACGGTTATTTGTGACTTCCTTGAACTTGAATCTGTCTTGAAATGTTATTGGATGCTTGGTGCTGTTGCTTTATAGTATAAAGCTGGGGGCGTTGGGGGACCTTTTTAGTAGGTTTGGTTAATGGAGTTTAGCTCTTATTGTACTTATTGTTTTCTTTTCCATACAATTCTGAACCCAAACTACACATGGCACAACCTTCTGTGATTAGTTCCTTTGATAACTAGTACTCCCTCTGTAAACTAACATAAGAGCGTTTAGATTACTAAAATAATGATCTAAATGCTCTTATATTAGTTTACGAAGGGAGTATTGAAGAGCAGCCACAGAGTTCCATTCACAGTTTACTTGAATATTTTTTGATGAATAAACAAAATAGGAAGCTAGTAAACTTATTTAACGAGATAAGCAAACTATGTACTTGATTACATAAGCAAACTTGTTCAACCCTGACAAACTGGACATAAACAAACAGGTTCAACTATGACACACATGACATATACAAGTTGGTTTAACCCAAGAAAAGCAAACTACAAATTTCAAACAACAAGATAAAGGACAAGCACAAGTGCAAGCAACACGAAGGCAAATTTTGATGTCTCCTCATCCCGCATAGTGGCAGTGGTAGTAGGGGTCCTCTTCCTGCTCTTTTGAAATTTCCAGACCTCTTTTGATGTGTTGATTATCTTCCACGACTTGTAGGTGGCGTACGCATCTATTGCTGCATACTCGATGAAGTAATCTGGCAGTGGGCTGACCCGCCACAGTTTATGGTCTGCCTGCTTGTCGATCTTGTTCTCATCTTGCTGTAGAATGGGTGGATGACGCTGTCTGCAACATCAACCAAGTATTCATATGGTTTTCCGTTGTATGGAACTCTCCACTTGCGCTGAATGTCGATGTGCTTGTTGGGGTTTATCTCCAAACCAGGCATCTTCAACTTGTCCATGTCATTTTTAATGCTGAAACCGGCAAAGGTGAACAACTTCTCCTCCTGTAGGAACTCTTTGAGGCGCTTTGGCCTGCTAGGGGAGAGACAAGTGATGAATACATGGAGTACTAGTGTTTATTTTCAAGATTTAATCATCTGTTTTTTACGGTTTACAAGTGAATAATACATGGAGTAGATGCTTATACAGTATAAGTCATGGATGAATGTAGTTCAGAAACTAGTACACAAAGTTCTGAAATTAAAATCAAGTACACCATGTTATTTTTCTTTTTGGAATATATAGTTGATTCAATGATCTATTTGCTTTCTTAGTGCTAGTTTAGTTTTATTTTGTTGAATAAAATAACATATACCTCTGCTTCACCAAGTTCTTTAGTTTTTTTGGTGGTGAAAATAACACCAGACCAAGTTCAGAAACTACTTCACTACATCAAGTTCAGAAACTAGACTAATGAATCAAGATGAGAAACTACACTGGTACATCATGCTCACAAATTAATCTTGTGCAACAATTTCAGATACTATTCAAGTGCACCAGGTTCAAAATATATTCTAGTGCATCTACTTTGAGGAACTGCACTAGTGCATCCATTTTCACAAACTACACTAGTACATCTAGTATGAAACTAGTCTAATAAAATTTCGAGGGAGCAGTATTGATGAATGGAAGAGGGTGAATGAGTAGGATTTTTCACCATTTTGTGGCCGCAGCAATGTGGTACACGAGGCAGAGACCCTCCACGCAGAACTGCAGAACTGCTGCCATCTGCGGAGGTTCATCATCTTTGGTAAACTCGACATCAACACCGATGATGTGGGGATACGAGCCGCATGCGCTCCTCCTGATCCAAAAGATCATCTCGTTGGCCTTGTCTGGTTCGCTGGTGCAGACGACCTCCGTCGTCTCCTTGCCGTGGAGCTCAACCCCTTTGAGTGTTACGGTGTACTCGCGCTTCTAACCGAGAACGTGAACGACGTCGAGGTTGCCGCTCTGGTCGGACGTCTGGCCACAATGACGCTTGGCAGACGCTTCCTCCGCCATTGCCCTCCTCCTGCGACTGCGGGCTTCGAAGAGAGATGTTTGTGGGTTGTTTGTAGAAGAGATGGAAGCGGCAATGGAGGTTCTCGGAATGAGGCAGTGATGTAGTCGATTTGGGGCTTTTTCACGCTTGGGATGGGGACGTGGGGGAGGTGGTTTGTGTGTAGGACGTGGGGGTAGTGGTGGTGGGGCGCAGTTGCAATCCGACGTGGCAACCGCGCTCTATGCACTGCTGGGTGCGCGTGCATCTGAGTTTAGTCCCACCACGGGCCTGCATCCTGGCCCATATCACTGGGTTTCTTGTCGTATGCGGGCCGTGGTGTGCGAAATATCATGTTAGGTAGGTGGGCTTTTTTTCTATAAAATCTTTTTTTGCCTATGTGACATGTTGACTTATACTAAAATAACACTTCCTTTTTTTAGGTACACATGTCTTATGTGAAAAGTTTAAGTTTGATAAGAATTAAAAACATTTAAAACCTTACCACATTGGCTTTCTTGGACATGTGTAAAAAGTTTAAGTTTGAAAACCATTGAAAAACATGTAAAACCTTGCATCATTGAATTTTAATTTTAAAATAAATTTGAAATATTGCAGTTAATTTGTAGACCATCTCTAAATCAAACCAAATTTGTTTTACATTGTCACATACATGTGACAAACATTGTTATTTACAGATCATGTGTGCAAAAACTGAGGTGATTTAGATGTGGTCGAAAAAAGGTGATTTTTTTTCACCACCTCCATATCACCTAAAATTTATTCTACATGATCAAATAGATGAGCCAAACATGTCTATGAAAGAAATTTAAAAAAAAAACGTATCCTACAATGCCCGCTTAAGGTGTAGACCGTTGTTCTAATCAGTCAGTCTACAAGGCAGAATAAATTCAAAACAAATTAAAAAATTATAAAACATTGAAAACCTAGCTATGTTTGTGCAACATATGAAGTGTGCAAAATTAGAGATGATTTAGAGGAGGTTAAAAAAAATCACGCTAAAACACGAGGGGCCATTTGGTCTCACTTAAGCCAGTTTTTGTACAAAATATGATTTTTTTCCACCACCTCCAAATCACCACAAATTTGTTCTACATGCTTAAATAGATGTGCCTAGCATGTCTATGAGATAAATTTGGAAAAAATGTATTCTACGATGCCCGCTTAAGGTGTAGACCGTTGTTTTGATCAGTCAGTCTACATGACAGAATAAATTCAAAAAAATTAAACAATTATAAAACCTTGAAAACCTAGCTATGTTTTTGCAACATATCAAGTGTGCAAAATTATAGGTGATTTAGAGAAGATCAAAAAATCATGCTTAAACACGAGGGACCATTTGGTCTCACTTAAGCCAATTTTGGTAGAAAATGTGATTTTTTTTACACCACCTCCAAATCACTCCAAATTTGTTCTAGATGCTCAAATAGATGTGCCAAGCATGTCTATGAAAGAAATTTGGAAAAAATGTATCCTACAATGCCTGCTTAAGGTGTAGACTGATGTTTTGATCAGTCAGTCTACAGGGTAAAATAAATTAAAAACAATTATAAAATTTTAAAACCTTGAAAACCTAGCTATGTTTCTGCAACATATCAAGTGTGCAAAATTATAGGTGATTTAGAGAAGGTCGAAAAAATCACGCTTAAACACGAGGGACCATGTTCTCTCACTTGAGCCATTTTTTGTAGAAAATGTGATTTTTTTTCCACCACCTCCAAATCACCCCAAATTTGTTCTAGATGCTCAAATATATGTGCCAAGCATGTCTATGAAAGAAATTTGAAAAATACATGTATCCTACAATGCCCACTTAAGGTGTAGACCGATGTTTCGATTAGTTAGTCTACAGGGCAGAATAAATTCAAAAAAAATAAAAAAATTATAAAACCTTGAAAACCTAGCTATGTTTGTGCAACATATCAAGTGTGCAAAATTAGAGGTGATTTGGAGGAGGTCGAAAAAAATCACGGTTTAATTTGTGTGTGTGTGTGGGGGGGGGGGGGGGGTAGACCTCCCGAGAGCCATTTACTGGTCATTTTCGTTCCATATATGTGTAAACATTCCAAATTTTACCCAACATGAAAAGCAAATTATGCGTGCATGCTCTATGTGGTCAAGGGATGCGATGCAACAAAATTGGGATCATTAGTGCATGTATACGCAAGTAGGGTCTCTAAAACGCACTTTTCGGGGATAGCCTGTCACCACCCCGAGAGCACTAGCTCGGTTTCTCACCTGTATGAAACCAACCAAAAATTTCAGGATGACAAGTCATGGCCATGTTAGGGCTACTTGCCATGTTTCAACCATCTTCAACAAATTTTGAAAGTTTCGTCACATGCGGGATTTTTTCGGTCATTAGTACAATGTGGACAATTTTCAACATTTATTGCAAGTTTTTTCACGTATGGCATTTTTCGGGCATATGCGACACGAAAAATCCATTTTTAATACTTAAAAACAAGGACAGTATTTTCTAGATTTGTTGGGATATCATTGTGATATTATTGAAATCTCACATAACTCACGCGGCCCACCCCTCACTAAATCCCGCGATTACAGCGCCTCATTCTAACCACCCGGCCGTGCCATCCGCAGCTCCCACGACTGCTGCAAGATCATATCGGAGACGCCGGGCTCACACGGATTACAGGAGTCGCCGGCCAACGCCCACCGCCATGAGGGGTCGGACTTCAGTGTTCTTCTCGCTGCTCCCTCCGTTTATCCTTGCCGCCGTCTACCGCGCTATAGGGGCACTTCTAGTTTGCGACGCACTGTCCGCGGCCATCAACTCGGCGCCGCCGTCTCTAAGAGAAGGTATTTCCTGATCGTAGCTTTTTTTAATCGTTGTGGGCCGCTCCTTTAGTAGTTGAACACTCATAGGTTTTGCACAACTTCACGTGGTTAAGCAATTGGATACCCTTGTTAAACTGCGCTTATTTTATGCACGACCAACTAGGTTGTGTGCTTAAAGTCATAAGTGGATCATATGTTAAATGACCCACTTAATTTTTTTAATATTAGTTGACTGCTAATTTTGTTATACATCTTTTAATTATTGTCTTCAGATTAATTGACCCGGTTTTCATCATTGCATACAAGCCAGCAATGTCAGTTTCAGATAAAAGTCTTTGAACAGAGAAAAGCCTCGAAGAACTCAAACTAAAATTTGACAGCAAGACCGTAGGCAAACAAATGTTTTTGTTATCATCACGGTCACGCAGAGCCATGAGCAGCTATGTTGAGCCCATTCAAACACAAATAGGTAGCATCAATTGATACATGATCTTGCTCATGCTCTACTTTTAGCATCATTTGATACATGTTCAGTTCTTATCATAAAGTGGATATATGTACCTTTGGCAATCATGAGCATCCTCTACTTACTGCTATAACTAATGCATCCTCAGTACAAAAATTGAATTGGCAATACGGTTGTATTGGCAACGATTTGCATGCTTTACTTTTGGCAAGAACTAATGCATAGTTGAGTTATAATTGGTCATAGATATGGCTCGAACATCTCGAGTTATCATCACGGTCACGCGGAGACCCTAAACCATCACCAGATATGTTGAGCCCATTCAAACACAAATAGAAGCAGCAATTGATACATGTTAATGCTCATCTCTACTTTTGGTATAATTTGATACATGTTCAGTTCTTACCAGAAAGTGGAAACATGCACTTTTGGGAAATATGAGCGTCCTCTAGTTATTGCAATAACTAATGCATCCTCAGTACAAAGCTTCAATTGGCAATAGGTAGAATTGGCAATCATTTGCATGCTTTACTTTTGACAAAAACTAATGCATAGTTCAGTTGTAACTGGTCATAGATATGGCTGGAACATCCTTAGTTATAAACTGAACATAATCATGCTAAGCTATAACTACCATATTTATAGTAGTAGAGTTCCTAGCATGCATCACCATACGATTCTAGAACGATTGAATTAACACAGCTAACATAACATAGACCACTGTACGATACTTGAGTTGCTATGGCCTTGTACAATGCAAGGTGATTAGGCGAGGTGTTTAGAGAGATAAACCAGGCTTTTCTTAAGCACCGGTGCTTATTTGTACAGGGTAGACGCATAACTAGGCATCTGTCCTGTACAAATAGGCAATGGTGCTTCAGAAAAACCTGGTTTATTTTTCTAAGCACCACCCTTAGTGTCGGTGTCAAAACCGGCGGATCTCGGGTAGGGGGTCCCGAACTGTGCGTCTAGGCGGATGGTAACAGGAGACAAGGGACACGATGTTTTGCCCAGGTTCGGGCCCTCTTGATGGAGGTAAAACCCTACGTCCTGCTCGACTGATATTGATATTGTGGATGTTTACAAGAGTGGATCTACCACGAGATCAAGGAGGCTAAACCCTAGAAGCTAGCCTATGGTATGATTGTAAGGGTTGTTCTCATAGTCCTACGGACTAGAGCCATCCGGTTTATATAGACACCGGAGAGGGCTAGGGTTACATAGAGTCGGTTACAATGGTAGGAGATCTACATATCCGTATCGCCAAGCTTGCCTTCCACGCCAAGGAAAGTCCCATCCGGACACGGGGAGAAGTCTTCAATCTTGTATCTTCATAGTCTTGGAGTCCGGTCGATGATGATAGTCCGGCTAATGATAGTTCGGCTGATGATGGTAGTCCGGCTATCCGGACACCCCCTAATCCAGGACTCCCTCAGTAACCCCTGAACCAGGCTTCAATGACGATAAGTCCGGCGCGTATGTTGCTTGGCATTGCAAGGCGGGTTCCTCCTCCAAATGATAGAAGATTGTGAATGCTAGGATAGTGTCCGGCTCTGCAAAATAAATTCCACGTTCCACCGTAGAGAGAATAATAATATATACACAAGTCCAATCTGCTGACGTTTTTTGTGGCATGCCGTCACACCACTACCAAGCCATTACTTGAATCGTTTTTTACTTTACCACCTCAGCGCATTTAGCGAGGCGGTTTCCTTGGCACGTCTTGTCGAAGCAGAGATCGTGTTTCCCCTTAATCCGGGATTCTCATCAATACGGACGTGGGTAACCCAACCGCGCCCGTCCGCCACGCCCCCTCTATCGAAGGCGAGTCCCAAACGGTCACGGAGACGGCTCTTGGTATTCTCCCTCTTTATAACGGGACCAAGGCTCGTTTCTTTTTTCTTCAATCCATCATCGAATCCTCTTCCCGCTCCAAGTTCCAGCACCTAGAGCTCCAGATTCGAGCGCTGCGGACCTCCAACGATGTCCGGTTCCAACCTCCAGGGCCGGTGGATGCCCTCCTCCGTCACGGAGGAGGACGTGCTAAAGTTGCGGGAGGCCAAGTACATGTCTTACAAGATTTCGCACAGGTTGCCTGCCGAAGGGCAGGCCATCCCCACCCCCGAGCCCGACGAGTATGTCGCTTTTGTATCCCACCTCCGTCGGGGTTTAGGCTTCCCGATGGATCCTTTTGTGAGAGGGATCATGTTTTATTATGGGTTGGAATTCCACGATTTGGCTCCGGAGTCCATCCTCCATACCTCCACATTTATTGTCATCTGCGAAGCCTTCCTCCGTGTCACCCCTCACTTCGGTCTGTGGCTGAAGACCTTCAATGTGGCGCCGAAGATGATCGGGGGGCGTCAAGCGGAGTGTGGCGGGGCGGCCATAAGTAGGAGGGACGATGCCCCGTGGCCCGCTGGCTCCTTCCAAGAGGAGCTCGGCCTGTGGCAGCAAGAGTGGTTCTATATTACCGTTCCGAGGGGCCGCGGACAAATGTCGCCGCCCTTATTCCTCCCGGGACCTCCACGACAGTTGATGTCGTGGGTCAACCAAGGGCTCAACTGGGGGCCGTCAAATGACGTGCCCCTACTGCAGGGCCGGATTCGGGATCTCCTAACGAGGGAGATCGATATGGTGGTGGTGATGCAGGTTATGCTGATTAGGCGTCTCCTGCCCTGCAAACGCCGCCCTCTCCGGCTATGGGAGTTCAATCCGGAGGGCCCACGGATTCTTCAACACTTCATGGGTATGACACCCCTGGAGATGTACAAATTATTCTTCGGATCGCAAGAGGTGCGTCCGGAATTGACCGAGGATGCTGGCCTAAGCTGCAATCGCCCGGATACTCAAGTAAGTAGTTCCGAGTCCGGACATACCGTTTGTTTGCCTTTCGATGATTCGCTTTATGACCAACTTCCTTCTACACAGGAGTGGATAGCGGAAGCAAAATTGATACGGTGTCCGGCCCCCCTCCCCGAGACCGCGCCGGATCCCGTGCTGGTCCGGATGCTTGAGGTTGCGCCTTCAGAGGAAGGCGAAGGGGAAAGCAGGAAAGCTACTGCCTCGCCTAAGGAGGCTCTTGAAAGAGGGGGGATCGAGAATCCCTCCCTCCAAGGGGAGAAGAGGACTGCCTCCGAGGACCCGGGGGCAAAAGCCCCTAAACGGGGAAGAAATCTTCGCCGAGGGTCCTGCGTCCGGGAGGCCCCGCCGCACAATCTCCCTTAATGAGTCAGCCATCCAACGAGCCGTAAGTAGAAAGAAAGGAGTTTTATAATAAGGGACATCCCAATTTGTGCTTCTGAGGATAACTAAAGTTTTTACCTTGTAGTTCGGATCTCCGTCCTTCGCAGATGAGCTCGTCTTCGGGGGACCTTCGTCCGGAGATGATAGAGAGCGAGACGCCTCCGTCCGGGGCGCCGTTGGATAGGGCGGACGAGCCTGAAGTGTCGTCACGGAGGGAGCCCCCGGGTTTGGCAAAGCCTGATAGTTCGGCGTCAACTGGTGTACGGCTGAAGGATCTGCTTGAGAAGGCGTCTATCTCAGAAGATCAGCATGCATTGATGAGCATGGTGATTGAAAGGATTTCGTCCGCCGAAGGCGGGTTGCACGATGCCGTCAGGAGTTTGCTGGCGGGGTTTGAGGTACGTAAAAATGACACACGTTTTAACAGTTTTGCATATAGAATGCGCCCTGTATAGATAGTAGCCCCTGAGACTCGGTAGGTTGTCGAAATCGACAGCGTGCCGAGGATCAAAATCGCAGGTTTAAATTCTTGTCGTGCTGATGCAGGTGGCGGGTCGTCCGGGGGCCAGCCGGACTGATGGAGTTGCTGAACTAAAGCGGCAACTCGATGCTGCGGATGCGGACATCACGCTGGTCAACAGGCGACTTGATGAGTCGCAAGGTAAGTGTTATTGCGCGGTCACTTGGTAAGGGAGCCGAAGCCATCTCCTTACAACATGTGCGTGAAATGCAGATAGTGCCGCTGCCGTGGAGAGCCTTCAGGCCGAACTTGCTCGAGCCAAGGAGCAGGCCAGAAGGAGTAATGCGGCGGCCTCGAAGGCGGCCGAAAGGGTCGCACACTGCCGGAGCAGTGAAGAGATAGCCGAAATGGCCGTGAAGTTAAAGGATGCTACCGACCGCAATGAGGCTCTTGGGAAGGAGCGCCTAGCGGGGCAAGAAGACCTGTGGAAGGCCACCGCCGAAGCCAAGAATGCCCGCTCGGCAATGCGGGCTATGAAGGAAGAGCTGCGCCAGCCGGGATATTGTAGCTGGTAAGCCTTTTCGCTGCGCCAAGGTTCACGGATCCAAAATATGCTCAGCTGGGCCAACTGTGGTGTCCGGAGGACCCTTATATGGACTTAGCAGCGAGTGCGGCGGATGCCGTTGTGCATTTTCGAAGCCAGAAGGATCACAAGACGGAAGAGCTATTTTGGTCTCAATTCCATAGTCCGGAGCGTTCACTTCCGCTGATCGATCGTTTGGCTGAGTGGGCTGAGCTAAATAGGTTGTCCGCGCTTGCTATGACGGATATAGTGACCCATATTCGGCCGGATAGGCCCCAGCCGAAGAGTTACTTTGGCTTATTGCAGCAATTTCTTGGGGCGGTGCCGCATATCAAGGCGATGAAGCGGCCGGCCTGCATAGAGGGTGCACGGATGGCGCTCGCCCGTGTGAAGACACATTGGACAGAGATGGATGCCACCGCTGTTGCGACCCCGGGTTCGGATGATAACCGGTTACCCGCCGAGCACTATTTTGGCGAAGTGCTGCGTGTTGCTCGTGTAATAGAGTCGCAGTGCTCAAAAAATGTTACGTTCAAATGAACGTTTGTAAAACGATATTTATGATGTAAGCGCCTTTTATACTTGTGCGTGCAAGTAATAGAATATCTCCTATGCGGCCGTTCATGTATACGTGTGTATAACCTGAAAGATGGCAGTCGTCGGCTTCAGCCCCCACGCACAAGGTGCGGGGTGTTCGCAAAAATAGCGTTTTCACACTTAATCCGACGCCTCGGTCCTGTAAATGAGGTGGTAGCGAAGCAAACGAGGCAACCGGACTATAATGCTTTATCACTTTCACATATCCATGGAGATCTAGGGTGGGGCTACGACATAGCCCCTGGGGGCACCGCTCTCCGAATTGGGCGCCAGATGCGTTCTGGCCGGGAAACGGCCCTTCGTCAAAGCGGAGGAATCCTAAATATTCCCATAGTCGATCGAGTGGTTGACCAGTCTCTTGCTGTATCATGACAGTCATTTTTCGGCTTTCTCTACTGAGGTGCTCGCCCAGCAGAACCGGGGCACAATCGCAGTAGTTCTCCTGGAGCCGCGTTAGCAGATGATACGGAACGTAAGGCAACAAAACACAGGAGCCGGGCAAGCCCAACATTTGACCAAAGACATGATTTGGAGCTGATGCATATAAGGCCTAACTCGAGACGCCGAACACTCCCGAAGGTGTTCGGTCTTTATAATAGCGGGCAAAACAAAGCCCTAAGCCCCTTGTGTCCAGGTACGGGCAGATTCTTCTGGCGCGGCCGATGCCAAAACGCCAGTCTCCACTCTGGTTATAATGATAAACCAGGGGATTATAGCAACAAGAGACAGTAAGAAAGGTTTACGTAGGGTCTTAGTCTGAAAAGAGTCCTTGCAACGGGTCCCTACTGCACGTCTGCGCCTGTGTCTCCGTTGTGCCGTATCCTGGACGGGTGTGCACGCTGTTCATCTGAAAAAAGAGAAGAACTTGGTTGGAAAAGAAATCGTGCGAGAAAGTGCGTAAAAAATTGAAATAGAGATTAAGAAAATTGAGCCTATGCTAGCTCATTATGGCTTATATGTGCAAACCCTTGTGAAGGGATGTGCGGCTAGGTAGCCCCTAGCTTTTTAATTCCGGACTCGTCCAGCCGTGTCCGGGGTCTCGAGCGACCTTTTAATGAAATGATGCCGCGTGGAACGGGCATTTTAAGCGTAAGAGACGCGTAATGTGGTATTGCATTGAAGCGGATGAAAGCTTCCCGTCCCAGTGATGCTTGATAGCTACTTTTAAATGGGGCGACATGAAAGGTTAGCTTTTCTCATCGGAAGTTGTCAGGTGACCCTGACACAACTTCTAGCAATAATGAAACTGTGCACCTAGCGTAAGGGCCTGGCGCCACTCCTTTGAAGGAAGTGCGGCTATGCCGAATTGTAGTAGGGTCTATCCCAACTTGCGGATTGTGTCCGGAAATAGCAGGTTCAAGTCCCTGCCGCCGTCCATCAAAACCTGCGTTAATTGCAGTCCGTCTATTATGCGATCCAATATCAGGGCAGTCTATCTTGTGTTCCGAATACTTCTGGACTAATCCAGATGGTCGAAAGTGATTGGTTTTGACGTCCAATCTCGGTCCACTGGGGTGGATCGTGCGACACTTGTCTTAGCGAGTGCCGTGTTGGCTTACCGTACTATCACGTGAAGCGAGTTTACTGTTTTTACTTCTTGTGGGAAAGTCTTTTGACTTCCGGTGCTCTGCTGGTGGGGTTCGTCATCGTCCTCGCTTGGCGCATCGAGCCCCTTGTGTCCGGCGTTGAGTCTGCCAGACTGTTTAAAAACCCAACAATTTCGGTTGGTATGGTTTGCAGGCCTTCCAGAGGTACTGTGGATTTGACATATACGATATAAAATTTTGTTTAAATTTGATAGCTCGTCTCTGTTCTCCTTAAGAGGCCGTGTTGTATTTTTGGTCATGAAGCTTTTGAATCCGGCGTTGACCGCCGTGCCCTTTGGGCTTTTTTCTTTATTCCGACGCTGGTCTTTCCTGCGCCGTGACTGTCCGTTTCCATCTCTGATCTCGGATGTACTCGGGTCGCTGGTGCTGCATGTTGCTAGCCAGCTGTCTTCTCTTGCGCAAAAGCGCGTCATGAGGCTTGTTAGCGCGGCCATTGTTCTTGGCTTCTCTTGGCCGAGGTGTCTGGCGAGCCATTCGTCTCGGGCGTTGTGTTTAAAAGCTGCTAGGGCTTCTGCGTCCGGACATTCGACTATTTGGTTCTTTTTGGTAAGGAACCTGTTCCATAATTTGCGCGCTGACTCTCCGGGCTGTTGGGTTATATGACTCAAATCGTCTCAGATCCGGAGGGCGGACATAAGTCCCTTGAAAATTTGCTCTAAACGCGTCCTCAAGCTCTTCCCAACTTCCAACAGTATTTTCTGGGAGGCTTTTGAGCCAATGCCGAGCTGGCCCTTTGAGCTTGAGGGGTAGGTATTTTATGGCGTGGAGATCATCTCCTCTAGCCATGTGTATGTGTAGTATATAATCTTCTATCCAGACTCTGGGGTCTGTTGTGCCGTCGTATGCCTCTATGTTTATGGGTTTGAACCCTGCTGGAAATTCATGATCCAGCACCTCATCGGTAAAACATAGCGGGTGTGCGGCGCCCCTGTATTTGGGTGTGCCGCTGTCTTCGAACACTTGTCGTGTTGTGTTACTTCCTGGGGTCCTCTTTTTTTGGCCCGTAGATGGACCTAGTTGGGCCGTCTGTTTTTCCAGGATTATAATTCAGCTTGTGTGCAGCCCCGCTTGTCGCTTTGGGCCTGTCATCTGGCCGTCTAACCGGCTAGGCGGCCTCTTTATTTTTTGACTGTGAAGGCTCTATGGCTTCCTCGTCAAATTCTGGCAGCAACTTGCGCTTCGAGTAGCTCTTAGTTTGATGGCCATTGCCATATTTGTCTGCGGTCTTGAATACTTTGCTCCACTTCATTCTGAGCGTGTCTTCTCCTGTTTTGAGCTTCCGTTTCGCCTTCTTCAAACTTCTTGCAGTGGCGATGATTTTTGTGTATGTTCTTATGCTCGGGTGTTGGGTCCGGACTGTTGATTGCTCCGTGAAGGGGTTGATTATCCAGCTCGTCCTGTTCGTCGTCCGCTGGTTTGCCCTGCTCTATCGCTGGGTTGTTAGGAAGGCTGCTTTGATCGAGGCGGGACTTAGGGCGGCGTCTACGTCGCCATTTTGGTTCTTTATCGGCGAGATTATCCTCTGCCGCATCCCGTTGTTCCTCGTTATCGCTTCCCTTTGGGGTGTCCACCATGTATATGTCATATGACGGGGTGGTCTTCCAGTATCCTGTAGGCACTGGTTCTTGGTAGTCTCCGGCATCGTCGTCCATACCGTCGATGTCTTCGGAGTCGTAGTTGAGTACGTCGGTTAAATAAATCGGCGGTGGCTACGAAGTGGGTGGTGGGTGGGTTCTGAATTTCTTCGTCGTCCGCGTCCCAACCATCCTGGCCGTAGTTCGGCCAGGGCTCTCCGGATAGCGAGAGATGCTTTAGTGAATTTATTATATCGCCGAAGGGCGAGTGCTGAAAGATGTCCGCAGCGGTAAATTCCATGATCGGCGCCCAATCGGATTTGACTGGTAGGGGCGCAGGAGGTTCGGAGTCCGGCAGGGAGTCCGGCACCTCGGAGATACGATTTCCTTCTTAGGATACTCTTTTTCCTTCGGATTGTGGAATGATAGGAAGGGCCTAATAGTAGTGATTTAGTGCGATGTGATCATGAGCTTTATGCGGGATAAGGTAAGTGTTCGGCTCCATCGCCGTAGGAGTTGCGGCTCCCGAGGCGGTGTCCAGCCATCCGTCCTCGATCCGAGCGATCGCCTCCGAACTATGAGTCGGAGCGGACTCGTGTGCGGCCTCCAAGGTGCTGTCCGGCGGCAGAGTTAGGTCATGCCCCTCGTGACAGCGTGGCACGCTCGGCTGTGGCTCAGATCCATCGAAGATCAAGTCCCCGCGGATATCGGCCGTGAAGTTTAGGCTTCCAAACCTGACCTGGCGGCCAGGGGCGTAGCTTTCGATCTGCTCCAGATGGCCAAGCGAGTTGGCCCGCAGCGCGGTCCGAATCTGAAGATCTGTCCGGGGAGAAAAGTCTCACCCAGGACTGCGTTGTTGTTGATTGAAGAGGCCATCAAGCCTATCGGTGACGACACAGAGGAACCCTCAATGAAAGCACCAATGTCGGTGTCAAAACCGGCGGATCTCGGGTAGGAGGTCCCGAACTGTGCGTCTAGGCGGATGGTAACAGGAGACAAGGGACACGATGTTTTACCCAGGTTCGGGCCCTCTTGATGCAGGTAAAACCCTACGTCCTGCTCGATCGATATTGATATTGTGGATGTTTACAAGAGTGGATCTACCACGAGATCAAGGAGGCTAAACCCTAGAAGCTAGCCTATGGTATGATTGTAAGGGTTGTTCTCATAGTCCTACGGACTAGAGCCATCCGGTTTATATAGACACCGGAGAGGGCTAGGGTTACATAGAGTCGGTTACAATGGTAGGAGATCTACATATCCGTATCGCCAAGCTTGCCTTCCACGCCAAGGAAAGTCCCATTCGGACACGGAGAGAAGTCTTCAATCTTGTATCTTCATAGTCTTGGAGTCCGGTCGATGATGATAGTCCGGCTAATGATAGTTCGGCTAATGATGGTAGTCCGGCTATCCGGACACCCCCTAATCCAGGACTCCCTCACTTAGCATCTACCATTGTATAATGCCTAACATGCATCAGAAAAATAGTACTAATAACAACTTAGACAACTTAAGCAGGTTAGCAGCAAACACTTAGATAAACGGCAGATTAACCACCGCACACCATAAGTTCACACCCACCATAGACCATAGGACATAAGTTCTTACACACCATAGACAATAAGTTTTAGAGTCGACCAGCAAATATCGATAACATAAAAGGACACGGCAGTCCTGGGGCAGCAGCAGCAGTCTAGCAGCACATCACTTGTCTCCCATGTTTAGCGGCGGCGCGGCGGGATGTAGTAGGGCTCATTGACTTTGACAATCTTTAAAGCGCCCGTAGGCCGCATGTTTGGCCAGAGTACTGGCCTTTTGCTTCCTACTGTAGGAGTTGCCAGTGGTGACGGCATGTTGCATCAAGCCATCAATGCCGCCCTTGATCGCCTTGCCATAGAAGGGGCAGCCAAGCTTGCCATAGAAACGGTACTTGAATTTTCCAGCAATCAGCTGCCTCATGATGTAGTGGCTCTTGCTGTGCCTGCTGTCCATGTCATACCCCACATCATCGTCATCCTCCTGTGAATTAGTACACAAAGAAGAACTCAGTTAATCTATTATGCTACATTGCTCTTAATTAGAATGTGTGAAAAGTACATACGTGTAACATGACAAATATCTATTTGCTGGAAATAAGGCGTATATGCACATACATAATTGACCCAAATAATTTGACATGCATAAATATGGACGGTGGAATAGTTGCATTGATAGACTAGTGCACAAGAAGTACATAATTAACACATGAAAGAATTCATGATGTGGCTTGGTTAAATGATACTTGATACTTGTTACAGGTGTAATTCTGATTGGAATCAGAAAAAAAGGCTTCATTATACTCCTCTATGTTACACACAAGGGGGTATTCTTCTATCTACTGGAATCAAGAAACCATTATTCTTTCTGAGAGCAGCAATACTAATTCTCTAACATGGTTAGCCCCTGATAAGTTTTAGAAGGAAATTGATAAAGGAGCTATGGGCTACTATCTTTATCCCTTAACTTATGACTCTGATGATACCGGTGTGGAAAATACTTTGGAGGAACTTAACTTGGAAAAGGAAATTTTGTCATGCAAAACAAAGTGTTTTTTTGTCTATTTATTGGAATAAAAAATTGAATTCTAGTTTTACAAATATATGCTAAAAAATATTCATTCCAGTGGTCTAAAAAAAGATTCATAAATTGAATTCTAGTTTTACAAATACAAGTTGAGTATTTAGGGCATGTTGTCTAAAAAACATTCATTCCAGTGGTCAGATGCTGAAATTGAGGCCTTCACAACATTGAAGAATTGTCTGGTCACTGCTCTTGTTATGGCTTTGCCTTATTTGACCCTACCATTTACTTTTTAAATAGATGCATCAGGTGAAGGTATTGGTTCTGTCCTCATGCAACAAGGCAGACCAATTGCTAGAAAAGGAAATGTTGTCATGCAAAACAGGGGTTGTCAAAGAAATAATCAAGTGGTCAGAACAGGATTCTTACCAATTAAATCTGAATGTAGATGCATCATATGATAGTTAAGAAGGATATGAGTCGTCGGGTGGTGTTTTAAGAGATCAGTATGGCAACTTTGTGTCAATTCATTAAATTACCATTATATTCCAAATGCATCATCTTCCTGCTTGATGGATTCGGTGGCAATGAAAGAAGGCCTATCTTTGGTAGTAGCACCTGTAGGCTATCATCAAATTATTGTAGAATGGGATTGCTTACAAGTTGTTCAAGCTTTTACTCGAGGTAACAGATGGTGGAACGAAGGATCACGTATTATTGCTGATAGTTTTGATCTAGTTCTGGAGATAGGAACTGCCGCATTTTCTCACTGTCCTCGGGAAGCCAATGGTGTCGCACATGAGATCGCTAGAAATAGCTATGAGAATCATCTATCTTGTATTTGGGTTGATTACGACACTTCTTTCATTCATGTATCCCTTGTGAACGATGTAAGTTTGCTTAATCAATAAAGCATGCCGTGATGGAATCAGATAATGAATCTCTGTTTTAGCTATACTAGTGGGTTTTTTCTTCTGTCTATTCGAATCAGAAAATGAATCAGATTCTAAAACCGCCATCCAACAAGAAAATATATGCTAGATCCCTAGCTACAATCCTACATGTACGCAAACATTATGGCTGGGCTAGTACATGAGTAGAAATACCTCATCAATACGTGAAGAAAATGATTCAGATTCAAAAACCACCATTCAATATGCAAGAAAATCTATGCTAGATCCTTTCAACTAGCACACCCATATGAAATTGATGCTCATGTACTTAACAAAAAAAACAAATGCCATGAAAAAACAGGGTACTTACAGGAAATATAAATCTAATAAAATCAGATTAGTACCTCAGATAGCTCGTCGATGACGTCCTCGTTGTAGTCGCTGCCCTTCCTGGGAACCACGGCCATCTCGAACTCTATTTACTCCTCGTCGTTCCCCTCGTAGAACTCCTCCTCGATTTTGTCATAGAGCTCGCGCTTCAGCCTCGCCTTCTGCTCGTCCAGATCTTCATCGACCTTCTCCTGCATAGGCTCGCCGTCGGGTAGCTCGCCGGCTGGGATGATACCGGGAGGAGGCACAGCAGTTGCTGCACCGCCTCCGTCGCCGCTACGGCGGACTCAACCGCTGCAACTGCGGCGGCAGCCATGACAGCAGACTGCTCTCCACTGATGGTTGCCTCCGGCTCGTCCATCGCATCTTCACGGCCGCGCTTCATCGGCGGTCGACGAGAGGACAAGGGACGTGTTGGAAGGGAGGAGAGGTGTGGAGTGGTGAGGAAGGGAAGAGGGTTTGGGAGAGGACGAGGTGGTATGGCTGGAGTGGGAGAGGACGAGGGTTTTCTACCCGATTTGTGGAAGAAAATGAATGCGGCTGCCTCTTGGAGTTACCGAGGGGTCGAGGGGGGTGATTTGTCTCACCTACAGGGCCTTCCATAGTGAGGACGCGTGGGGTTTGCCCCGCGCCATGCACCTCGCGTGCGGTTTGCCCCGCGCCGCCCTTCAAACTGCTGACACGTGGACACCAGCAGTGGTTACACATGATAGATATGGTAAATGAATTTCTTAAATCTGAGGGCATGTAATTTGTATCAAAATGCATCATCAACTTAGCGGTAACACCCTCATGATCACATACTAATGCCCTTGGTTCGAAACTCCGTCGTGCAGTTTAGTTCCCTCTTTTTTGCCTATGTGGTTTTTACATGTGGATCCCACATGTCATTCACAAACACGGAGAACACGTACAAACAAACTTGCCGGACATGATGTAAATGGGCCCAAAAAATTTCTACTTCTTTGTATCATTCTTGTATGGATTTGTATGGATTTTCTAGTACGATTAAGTGCTTAAAATACTTCTCGGAGGTGATGCGACAAGCGCACGTTGTCGATCCACTGGGGTGGCCATGCCCACAACAAGGAAAAATTTGGTGTCATTCTTAACATGGCCAAAAATTCACCTCCTTCACCGGCGGCCATTCGGATAGGAGGTAAGGGTCTGTGTGGAAGGACGGTTTTTTCTCGACATGCTTCAAATGGACCTATATTCTTTCTACACCCTTGTACCAACATGAGAAGCATCCATGACTAGTTCCATTGATTTTTGATGTTTTTATTATTTTTCTAGGGTTATCACGATGATAAAACCCTAAAATATTTCCCACCAGCGCCACCCTTCCCTCTGATCACTCTGACTAGCATGTACTTAACTTAGCATCAAGGCCATGAAAATAGGAATCAGAACCGTATTAGATTTTGATCCCACACATACAAAACAGATAACACAAATCACAGATTGCAGGTACTACGATTATCTGAGTGAACTTCTAATGCATAACAACTTCTGGTATTCAAATACATCACATGAAATACTGAGACAACTAGAAATGCAAAACAACTTCTGTGTTGAGATTGAGCAAGGGATTTTTATTGTGAGGCGCAGCATCTTCAGCAACCTATCCATGATTCCACCTGTAGCATATAAGTAACTGAAATTTTTAGATTGAATACAGTTGGTATTGGAAAAATGATAGTACGGTAATTTGAAGATGCCAAGGAAATCTGTCGCAACAACTGTAGGAGTATACAAATTTGAATACAAAGTTCATAGAAGTCAATGTTGAATTAATAAGACCTTTGCAAGATGCAAAATCACTGATGTGATGAGAGTAAACAGCATGTAGGCCATAGCACATGCAAGAAGCACTTACAGGAAGTGAAGCAAAACGTTGTACAGCACGGCAACATGAGTAAGCCAACATCCCTACTAAAATTATTTCACTGCTTATGTCTAGCTTTTTTTCTTGAATCATTAGGAAGCCCTAAATATTTTGATGCAAGATCACCGACAGGGCACTATTGAAATATTTCAATGTCTACATCTCTCTACTGAAAGTGCGTTACTGAAATATTTCAGTGGCTACGTGTGTGTGTACTGAAACAACACCACTGAAATATTCCAGTTGCTACATGCGTGTACTGCAACAGCACCACTGAAATATTTTAGTTGGTACTTGTGTGTACTGAAAGTGAACCCCTGAAATATTTCAGTGGATACGTGCGTGTACTGAAAGTGCACTACCAAAATATTTCAGCGGCTACTTGCTTGTATTGAAACAACACCCCAGAAATATTTCAGTGGCTACGCGCGTGTCCTGAAACTACTACACTAAAATATTTCAGGGGTTGCGTGCGTGTACAGAAACTACAGTATTGAATTATTTCAGGGGTTGCGTGCGTGTACTGAACTGCAGTACTGGAATTTTTCAGTGTCTACCCGTGTGTACTGAAATTGCATTGCACTACTGAAATATTTCAGTGTGTACCCGTGTGTACTGCAATTGCACTACTCAAATATTTCAGTGTGAACCGGTCAGTACTGAAATATTTCAATGCCTACAACTATCTACTGAACTTGCAGTATTGAAATATTTCAGTGTCAACCCAGAGTCTATCACTCTAAAACTGTGTACTGAACTTGTCTGGAGGCACTTCTTGCAGCCTCGATGGTGCAAGTTCAATTTACACAGATTGCATCACGTAATTTGAACACAACTCTTGAGGTGACAGAAAAAAATTCCTATCATGGATACCACTCCAGCACATCAAAACATAGCAATGATGGAGAATCGGAGTATAGATCTAAAGCCGAAAAATGACTAAGTGAGGAAGAACAAGTTTCACAGTTTCACATTAGAATTTTAGATCTACCGCATGACAGGAAAAGGAAAATATTTAGACCTAAAGGTTGGTGCTTGAGCAGTTCATGAAGTTCCAGATCGGGTTTTTATACACAAAAGAGATGATCTGATGGCAAAAGAAGGATTATCATTACTACCGCATAAGAGTATATCACGTTTGGAGTCTATCCTATATGCCTTAATGAAGAACAGGGGAAGAACACCATGAAGCTTCGAGGAGCCCGTGCGAAACCTAAACAGATCTATGGAGGAAAGGAAGAAGAACTCACCAAAAACTGTTGAACAGTGGAGAGGCGCCATGATTTTTACGAATGCAGGCAGGGTGATGCAGCGGCCAAGGTTGGGGCATGATACGTCTCCAACGTATCTATAATTTTTTATCATTCCATGCTACTATATTATCAACTTTGGATGTTCTATATCCATGAATATGCTATTTTATATTATTTTTGGGACTAACCTATTAACCTAGAGCCCAGTGCCAGTTCCTATTTTTTCCATGTTTTTAACCTTTTTCAGATAGGAATATCAGACGGAGTCCAAACGGAATAAAACCTTCACTATGATTTTTTATGGAAAATATCAAAAATACCAGAAAGAAAAGATACCAGAGGGGAGTCTCGAGGAGATCACAAGCCAGGTAGGCGTGCCTGGTGGGCTTGTGACCCCCTCGTGGGTCCCTCCAACTTGTTCTCGACGCCATCTGGTCATATAAATACAGAAACCTCCAGAAAAAAACCTAGATCGGGAATTCCGCCGCCGCAAGCCTCTGTAGCCACCAAAAACCAATCGGGAGCCCTTTCTGGCACCCTGCCGGAGGGGGAACCCATCTCCGATGTCCATCTTCATCATCCCTACAATTTCCATGACGAGGAGGGGAGTAGTTCTCCCTCGGGGCTGAGGGTATGTACAAGTAGCTATGTGTTTGATCTCTCTCTCTCATGTTCTTGAGATGTAATGATCTTGATGTATCGCGGGCTTTGCTACTATAGTTGGATCTTATGATGTTCTTCCCACTCTCCCTTCTTGTAATGAATTGAGTTTTCCCTTTGAAGTTATCTTATCAGATTGAGTCTTTAAGAACACTTGATGTATGTCTTGCACGTGTCTATCTGTGGTGACAATGGGATATTCATGTGAGTACTTGATGTATGTTTTGGTGATCAACTTGCGGGTTTCGTGACATTGGGAACCTATGCATAGGGGTTGGCGCATGTTTGACTCTCCGGTAGAAACTTTGGGACACTCTTTGAAGTTCTATGTGTTGGTTGAATAGATGATTCTGAGATTGTGTGATGCATATCGTATAATCATGCCCACGGATACTTGAGGTGACAATGGAGTATCTAGGTAACATTATGGTCTTGGTTGATATGTGTCTTAGGTGTTATTCTAGTACGAACTCTATGATAGATTGAACGGAAAGAATAGCTTCGTGTTATTTTACTACAGACTCTTAAATAGATCGATCAGAAAGAATAACTTTGTGGTGGTTTCGTACCCGACAATAATCTCTTCGTTTGTTCTCCGCTATTAATGGCTTTGGATTGACTCTTTATTGCACCTTGAGGGCTATTTATATGATCTAATTATGTTATCATTGTTGAGAGAACTTCCACTAGTGAAAGTATGAACCCTAGGCCTTGTTTACACACATTGCAATACCGTTCGTGCTCACTTTCATTGTTATTTACCTTGCTGTTTTTATTATTTCAGATTACAAAAACCTATATCTACTATCCATATTGCACTTGTATCACCA
The DNA here is from genome assembly GCA_021605145.1 of Aegilops bicornis. Lineage (NCBI taxonomy): Eukaryota > Viridiplantae > Streptophyta > Magnoliopsida > Poales > Poaceae > Aegilops > Aegilops bicornis. The sequence goes on along the minus strand of CM038672.1, from coordinate 713,041,638 downwards.
TATCTTCGCCGAACTAGTGCACCTATACAACTTACCATTGTATTGGGTGTGTTGGGTACACAAGAGACTCTTTGTTATTTGGTTGCAAGGTTGCTTGAGAGAGACCATCTTCATCCTACGCCTCCCATGGATTGATAAACCTTAGGTCACCCACTTGAGGGAAAATTTCTACTGTCCTACAAACCTCTGCACTTGGAGGCCCAACAACGTCTACAAGAGAAGCTTGCGTAGTAGACATAAGGGCAGAGGTGAAGGTTGATACGTCCTATAATTTTTGATTGCTCCATGATACTTTATCTACTGTTTTGGACTATATTGGGCTTTATTTTTCATTTTTATGTTATTTTTGCGACTAACCTATTAACCGGAGGCCCAACCCAGAATTGCTGTTTTTGCCTATTTCAGTGTTTCGAAGAAACAAAATATCAAACGGAGGCCAAACGGAATGAAACCTTCGGAAACGTGATTTTCTAGCCGAACGTGATCCAGGAGACTTGGACCCAAATCCAAGAAGTAACAGAGGCGGTCACGAGGGTGGGGGCGCCCCCTCCCCAGGGCGCACCCCCGGCCTCGTGGGCCCCCTATTGCTCCACCGACATACTCCTTCCTCCTATATATACCTACGTACCCCCAAACGATCAGAACAGGAGCCAAAAACCTAATTCCACCGCCGCAACTTTCTGTATCCACGAGATCCCATCTTGGGGCCTGTTCCGGAGCTCCGAGGGGCATCCACCATGGAGGGCTTCTACATCAACACCATAGCCCCTCCGATGAAGTGTGAGTAGTTTACTTCAGACCTTCGGGTCCATAGCTAGTAGCTAGATGGCTTCTTCTCTCTTTTTGGATCTCAATACAATGTTCTCCCCCTCTCTCATGGAGATCTATTTGATGTAATCTTCTTTGTGCGGTGTGTTTGTTGAGATCGATGAATTGTGGGTTTATGATCCAGCTTATCTATGAATAATATTTGAATCTTCTCTGGATTCTTTTATGTATGATTGAGTTATCTTTGCAAGTCTCTTCGAATTATCCGTTTGGTTTGGCCAACTAGATTGGTAGTTCTTGCAATGGGAGAAGTGCTTAGCTTTGGGTTCAATCTTGCGGTGTCCTTTCCCAAAGGATGTATAGGGGCAGCAAGGCACGTATTGTATTGTTTCCATCGAGGATAACAAGATGGGGTTTTTATCATATTGCATGAATTTATCCCTCTACATCATGTCATCTTGCTTAAGGCATTACTCTGTCTTTAACTTAATACTCTAGATGCATGCTGGATAGCGGTCGATGAGTGGAGTAATAGTAGTAGATGCAGAATCGTTTCGGTCTACTTGTCTTGGACATGATGCCTATATACATGATCATACCTAGATATACTCATAACTATGCTCAATTCTGTCAATTGCTCAACAGTAATTTGTTCACCCACCGTAGAATATCTATGCTCTTGAGAGAAGCCACTAGTGAAACCTATGGCCCCCGGGTCTATTCTCATCATATAAATCTCCATTACTATAATACTTGCTTTGTTTTTACTTTGCCTTTTACTTTTCACTTTGCACCTATATACCAAAAATACCAAAAATATTATTTATCATCTCTATCAGATCTCACTCTCGTAAGTGAGCGTGAAGGGATTGACAGCCCCTAATCGCGTTGGTTGCGAGGAGCTATCGTTTTGTGTAGGTACGAGGGACTTGTGCGTGGCCTCCTACTGGATTGATACCTTGGTTCTCAAAAACTGAGGGAAATACTTACGCTACTTTGCTGCATCATCCTCTCCTCTTCGGGGAAATCCAAGCAGTGCTCAAGAGGTAGCAAGAAGAGTTTCAAGCGCCACATCGGGAGGCTCACGCAAGAGCAAGTCAACCATACCAAGTACCCATCACAATCCCTATCTCTCGCATTACATTATTTGCCATTTGCCTCTCGTTTTCCTCTCCCCCACTTCATCCTTGTTGTTTTATTCGCCCTCTCTTTCCCAATCTCCTCCTCTTTTTCCCGCTTGCCTTTTTGTTTGCTCATGTGTTAGTTTGCTTGCTTGTCGTCCTGACTAGTCTCATATCTTCTCGGTTATCTCCCGAGAATGAAGTTCTAAATTTTAAACAAAGGGAGGGAGAAAATCTAAATGACTCTTGGTATAGAATTTGCAATGCTCAAAATAGATCTACCAGGAAGCAATCTACTTCAGTTCTTCTTCGTAATACGTAGGTGCTAATCCTTGGTATAGATATATCCTTGATACCATTACCGGAGGGAATTTCTTGGGTAGCCATACTTTTGATTCTTATAATGCTTTAATAGATTTATTTGGCTCACCACCTCTTTTGATTAATGGAACTATGTTAACTTTGGAGCATGTTATGCAAAGACTTGAAATTATTGAGAATAAAGTTGCTACCATTGAATCAATTGAAAATCTTGATAAAAGATCCACAATCAAATTACCCAATATGGATCTAAGGTAGGAATGACTTTGAAAAATATTAAAGAAAAAGAACCCATAGTTAATGAGAAAATAAATCTAGATTCCACAAGAATCCATAAACTTGAGGGTATCATTACCAACTTGGGAACCGCTTTTTCTTCCGTACAAAACACTCCAAGTTAGTCTACTAAAAATACTAAGCTTATTTATGTTCCTAAGAATAAGGGTGAATCATCTAGTAAGGAATCTGCGGATCTTAAATCTATAAGTGTTCATCCCAATCTTTTTGCCATCATTAAGGAACCATTTGCTATGAATGAATTTTTTGATCTTTTGCCTGAGAATTCGACAATTACTAGAAAGGAAGAAAATTCTAAAGGAGGTAGATGCCTCATTGAAGAATTGCCTACCAAAGAAGGCAATACCTAGATCTATCCTTGCTTTTATGCCTAGCTAGGGGCGTTAAACGATAGCGCTTGTTGGGAGGCAACCCAATTTTATTTTTAGTTTTTAGTTTTTGCTTCTGTTTAGGAATAAATAACCCATCTAGCCTCTATTTAGATGTGGTTTTATGTTTTAATTAGTGTTTTTGCCAAGTAGAACCTATAGGATAACCTACGATGATAGTTGATTTGATTCTGCTGAAAAACAGAAACTTTGCGCGCACGAATATAATTTTGTTTAATCACAGAAACATGATTTTGCGTTAATTATTTTTGCTGCTGTTCAATAAACAAATTGTACAGGACTTCCTATTTTGGTAGGATTGTTAGAGTTCCAGAAGTTTGCGTTAGGTACAGATTACTACAGACTGTTCTGTTTTGCGTGTGTTGTTTGCTTATTTTGATGAATCTATGGCTAGTAAAATAGTTTATGATCCATAGAGAAGTTGGAATACAGTAGGTTTAACACCAATATAAATAAAGAATGAGTTCATTACAGTACCTTAAAGTAGTCTTTTGTTTTCTTTCTCTAACGGAGGTCACGAGATTTCTATTGAGTTTTGTGTTGTGAAGTTTTCAAGTTTTGGGTGAATTCTTTTGATGGATTATGGAAAAAGGAGTGGCAAGAGCCTAAGCTTGGGGATGCTCATGGCACCCCCAAGATAATACAAGGACACCAAAAAGTCAAAGCTTGGGGATGCCCCGGAAGGCATCCCCTCTTTCGTCTACTTCCATCAGTAATTTACTTGGAGCTATATTTTTATTCACCACATGACATGTGTTTTGCTTGGAGTGTCTTGTATTATTTGCGTCTTTGCTTGTTAGTTTACCACAATCATCCTTGCTGTACACACCTTTTGAGAGAGCCATACATGAATTGGAATTTGCTAGAATACTCTATGTGCTTCACTTATATCTTTTGAGCTTGATGGTTTTGCTCATAGTGCTACACTTATATCTTTTGAGCGTGATAATTTTTGCTCTAGTGCATCACTTAGATCTTTTAGAGCACGGTGGTGGATTTGTTTTAAAGAAACTATTGATCTCTCATGCTTCACTTAGATTATTTTGAGAGTCGTTAATAGCATGGTAATTTGCTTAATATTAATATACTTGGTATTCAAGATATGTGAAACTTTCTTTTGAGTGCGTTGAATACTAAGATAAGTTTGGTGCTTGATAATTGGTTTGAGATATGGAGGTGATAATATCAAAGTCGTGCTAGTTGAGTAATTGTGAATTTGAGAAATGCTTGTGTTGAAGTTTGCAAGTCCCGTAGCATGCACGTATGGTTAAAGTTGTGTAACAAATTTGAAACATGAAGTGTACCTGGCTTGAGCATCCTTATGAGTGGCGGTTGGGGACGAGTGATGGTCTTTTCCTACCAATCTATCCCCCTAGGAGCATGCGCATAGTACTTGATTTTTGATGACTTCTAAATTTTTGCAATGAGTATATGAGTTCTTTTGACTAATGTTGAGTCCATGGATTATAAGCACTTTTACCTTTCCGCCTTTGCTAGCCTCTTCGGTACCGTGCATTGCCCTTTCTCACCTTGAGAGTTGGTGCAAACTTCGCCGGTGCATCCAAACCCCGTGATATGATACGCTCTATCACACATAAACCTCCTTATATCTTCCTCAAAACAGCCACCATACCTATCTATCATGGCATTTCCATAGCCATTCCGAGATATATTGCCATGAAACTTTCATCATCATATACATGACATACATTACTTTTGTCATATTGCCATTGCATGATCATGTAGTTGACATTGTATTTGTGGCAAAGCCAATATGCATTATTTTTCATACATGTCACTCTTGATTCATTGCACCATCCCGGTACACCGCGGGAGGCATTCATATAGAGTCATATCTTGTTCTAGTTTCGAGTTGTAATCCTTATGTTGTAATCAATAGAAGTGTGATGATCATCATTATTAGAGCATTGTCCCAAAAAAAAGAAAAAAAGAAAAAAATAAAGGCCAAAAAGAAAAAAAAGGAAAGGCCAAAAAAAAGAGAAAAAAAGAAAAAAAGAAGAGAAAATAAATAAAAAGGGGCAATGCTACTATCTCTTTTTCCACACTTGTGCTTCAAAGTAGCACCTTGTTCTTCATGTAGTGAGTCTCATATATTGTACTTCAAAGTAGCACCTTGTTCTTCATGTAGTGAGTCTCATAAGTTGTCTTTTTATACTAGTGGGAATTTTTCATTATAGAACTTGGCTTGTATATTCCTACAATGGGCTTCCTCAAATGCCCTAGGTCTTCATGAGCAGGCGAGTTGGATGCACACCCACTAGTTTTCTTTTGTTGAGCATTCATAGCTCTAGTGCATACGTTGCATGGCAATCCCTACTCCTCATGTTGACATCAATTGATGGGCATCTCCATAGCCCGTTGATTATTATCCTCGTCAATGTGAGACTTTCTCCTTTTTTTTGTCTTCCCCACACAATCCCCATCATCATATTCTATTCCACCCATAGTGCTATATCCATGGCTCGCGCTCATGTATTGCGTGAAGGTTGAAAAAGTTTGAGATTATTTAAGTATGAAACCATTGCTTGGCTTGTCATCGGGGGTATAGAAGTTGGGAACATCTTTGTGTGACGAAAATGAAGCATAACCTAACTATATGATTTTGTAGGGATGAACTTTCTTTTGCCATGCTATTTTGAGAAGACATGATTGCTTTGATTAGTATGCTTGAAGTATTATTATTTTTATGTCGATATGAACTTTTGTCTTGAATCTTTCGGATCTGAATATTCATGCCACAATTAAGAAGATTTGCATTGAAATTATGCCAAAGTATCACTCCGCATCAAAAATGCTCTTTTTATCATTTACCTACTCGAGGACGAAAGGAATTAAGCTTAGATGCCTGATACGTCTCCAACGTATCTATAATTTTTGATTGCTCCATGCTACTTTATCTACTGTTTTGGACTATATTGGGCTTTATTTTCCACTTTTATGTTATTTTTGGGACTAACCTATTAACCGGAGGCCCAGCCCAGAATTGTTTTTTTTCTATTTCAGTGTTTCGAAGAAACGGAATATCAAACGGAGTCCAAACAGAAGGAAACCTTCGGAAACGTGATTTTCTCACCGAACGTGATCCAGGAGACTTGGACCATACTCCAAGAAGTAACAGAGGCGGTCACGAGGGTGGGGGGCGCGCCCCCTGCCTCGTGGGCCCCCTGTTGCTCCACCGATGTACTCCTTCCTCCTATATATACTTACGTACCCCCAAACGATCAAAACAGGAGCCAAAAACCTAATTCCACCGCCGCAACTTTCTGTATCCATGAGATCCCATCTTGGGGCCTGTTCCAGAGCTCCGCCGGAGGGGGCATCCACCACAGAGGGCTTCTATATCAACACCATAGCCCCTCCGATGAAGTGTGAGTAGTTTACTTCAGACCTTCGGGTCCATAGCTAGTAGCTAGATGGTTTCTTCTCTCTTTTTGGATCTCAATACAATGTTCTCCCCCTCTCGTGGAGATCTATTCGATGTAATCTTCTTTTTGCGGTGTGTTTGTTGAGACCGATGAATTATGGGTTTATGATCCAGCTATCTATGAATAATATTTGAATCTTCTCTGAATTCTTTTATGTATGATTGAGTTATCTTTGCAAGTCTCTTTGAATTATCCGTTTGGTTTGGCCAACTAGATTGGTAGTTCTTGCAATGGGAGAAGTGCTTAGCTTTGGGTTCAATCTTGCGGTGTCCTTTCCCAAAGGATGTATAGGGCAGCAAGGCACGTATTGTATTGTTGCCATCAAGGATAACAAGATGTGGTTTTTATCATATTGCATGAATTTATCCCTCTACATCATGTCATCTTGCTTAAGGCGTTACTCTGTTTTTAACTTAATAATCTAGATGCATGCTGGATAACGGTCGATGAGTGGAGTAATAGTAGTAGATGCAGAATCGTTTCGGTCTACTTGTCTTGGACGTGATGCCTATATACATGATCATACCTAGATATACTCATAACTATGCTCAATTATGTCAATTGCTCAACAGTAATTTGTTCACCCACCATAGAATATCTATGCTCTTGAGAGAAGCCACTAGTGAAACCTATGGCCCCCGGGTCTATTCTCATCATATCAATCTCCATTACTTTAGTACTTGCTTTGTTTTTACTTTGCCTTTCACTTTTCACTTTGCATCTATATACCAAAAATACCAAAAATATTATTTATCATCTCTATCAGATCTCACTCTCGTAAGTGATCGTGAAGGGATTGACAACCCGTAATCGCGTTGGTTGCGAGGAGCTATCATTTTGTGTAGGTACGAGGGACTTGTGCGTGGCCTCCTACTGGATTGGTACCTTGGTTCTCAAAAACCGAGGGAAATACTTATGCTACTTTGCTGCATCATCCTCTCCTCTTCGGGGAAATCCAGCGCAGTGCTCAAGAGGTAGCAAAGGTCGACGGCGGTGGCAGCGCTCGAGTGCTGAGGCGACGTGAGGTGGAAGAAAGATGAAGACGCAAGGGGAGAAAAGGAAAGGGACCCTCGGCCCTATTTATAAGACGAAGAGATAAGTGACAGGCGCAGGAATCGAGGAGCCCAAAAAATGGATATATCCCAGACCCGTCTCCTCAATTTTTGGAGGCTCATTAATAAAAGTAAGGTATATACAGTTTTTTAATGAACAGGTGATGTCATGGCGATTTATTATAATCCTGGAAGATGACGTCATGGCGGTTTATTATAATCCTGGAAGATGACGTCATGGCGGATTACAAGGTTTACTCGAAGGTACTAAAGAAGAAGTTTTTCTAAATTGTTGAAGATTGACATGAACAGGTTCAAATCAATCTGGGGCCTAATGTTGGGGATATAACTACTGAGTATAAACCGCCCAGGAGGGGTCGGGTTATACCTGTAATGAGTTATTCATATTGAAGCCCATGAAGACAAGGTGTATAACGCTTTAATATAAGAGATCTAAAAGCCCAGGGCCCAAAGGCGGATTAGGGCCCATAGACATAAACCGCCATAAGGTGTGTAACTTGTGCTATAAGATAGGAAAGAGTAGAAACCGAGCCGCACACGTTTATGAGCCGGTCGGGATTCTATAAACCGTAGGGCGTCAAGCTGTGTATATAAAGGGATGACCCGGCAGCAGTTCAAGGACAAGAAACAACAACTCGAGAGCCAGGCAAAGCGTATTCGCTCCCTGGTCATCGAAACCATAGCAATCCCATCATAACTGGAGTAGGCTTTACCTTCACCGTAAGGGGACGAACCAGTATAATTCCTTGCGTCCTTTGTCAGCTTTAACCCCTTTAAGTTCACTATGTTGCAATGGCTCCACGACTAAGTCCTCACACTAGGACATCTGCCGTGACAATCCCACGACAAGCGGGGAAATATTTAGCAGAGAAATAATAAATCATATCCTGGGGACTACGCACACAACCAGGATCAAGAGAATTAAACCATGTTTTAGCATCACCCTTTAATGAGAACGGGAATAACTTAAGGATAAAGTAATAGCGAGTTTTCTCATCATTAGTGAATAGGGTGGCTATATCATTTAATTTAGTAAGATGTGTCACAACAGTTTTAGATTCATAGCCATAGAAAGGATCAGAATCAACCAAAGTAATTAACTCAGGATCGACAGAGAAATCATAATCCTTATCGGAAATAAAGATAGGTGAAGTAGCAAAAGCAAGGTCATATTTCATTCTAGCATTCAAAGACTTTTCTTTAAGCTTAGCTAATAATTTCTTAAGATCAGATCTATCATTGCAATCTAAGAAGTCTCTAGCAGTTTCTTCATCCATAACATAACCCTCAGGCATAATGGGCAATTCATATCTAGGGGAGAATCTTCATCATCACTTTCATCAATATTATCAGTTTCAGTAATTTCATTCTCTCTAACCCTAGCAAGTTGTTCATCAAGAAATTCACCTAATGACACAGTATTATCAAGCATAGAAGTAGTTTCATCATAAGTATCATGCAAAGTAGAAGTGGCATCGTCAATAACATGCGACATATCAGAATGAATAGCAGGAGTAGGTGTCGCAAGTTTACTCAAAACAGAAGGTGAATCAAGTGCTGAGCTAGATGGCAGTTCCTTACCTCCACTCATAGTTGAGGGAAAATCTTGGTTCTTTTATCTTTCAAGTTCTTCATAGTGATCAGCAGATACAAATCCCAAGTGACTCAAAGAATAGAGCTATGCTCCCCGGCAACAGCGCCAGAAAATAGTCTTGATAACCCACAAGTATAGGGGATCACAACAGTTCTCGAGGGTAGAGTATTCAACCCAAATTTATTGATTCAACACAAGGGGAGCCAAAGAATATTATCAAGTATTAGCAGCTGAGTTGTCAATTCAACCACACCTGGAAACTTAATATCTGCAGCAAAGTATTTAGTAATATGATAGTAGCGGCAACGGTGGCAAAAGTGACGGTAGCAGTTTTGTAGTGATTGTAACAGTGGCAACGGAAAAGTAACTAAGCAAAGATCAATATATGAAAAGCTCATAGGCAATTGATCAGTGATGGATAATTATGTCGGATGCGATTCCTCATGCAATAGTTATAACATAGGGTGACACGGAACTAGCTCCAGTTCATCAATATAATGTTGGCATGTATTCAGATATAGTCATACGTGCTTATGGAAAAGAAAATGTATGACATCTTTTGTCCTACCCTCCCGTGGCAATGGGGTCCTATTGGAAACTAAGGGATTTTAAGGCCTCCTTTTAATAGAGTACCGGGAATACATCAACACCTCAAACTACGGTCATCACCGGTAAGTATCCTGATTATTGTCACTTCGGGGTTAACGGATCATAACACATAATAGGTGACTATAGACTTGCAAGATAGGATCAAGAACTCACATATATTCATGAAAACATAATAGGTTCAGATCTGAAATCATGGCACTCGGGCCCTAGTGACAAGCATTAAGCATAGCAAAGTCATAGCAACATCAATCTCGGAACATAATGGATACTAGGGATCAAACCCTAACAAAACTAACTCGATTACATGATAAATCTCATCCAACCCATTACCATCCAGCAAGCCTACGATGGAATTACTCACGCACGTCGGTGAGCATCTTTAAACCTCGCCTCGGCAACTTGCAATACCCGTCACGAAGCTTCAGAAGTATATCACCTCAGCGCAGGAAGGGACGTTCATTCCCGACAGAGAAAAGGACTAGCTGATTGAGGCCCTAGGGAATGCTGAGCACCCTGGACGAACACGAGGCACTCCAGGCTCCGTTCTATGGAAGTTTGGGTTTCCCGATGCAGGCGGTTACAAAAGCCGGGAGAGAAAGAGGAAAGAGGAGCTGAGCGACATATAGAAGCTCAATGCAAGACTACAAAAGCTAGAGGAAGCTGAGAGCAAGCGAGCTTCCGACCAACCATCTCAGCGGCACGAAGCTACCCCAGAAACTACCCCGCCATCTCAGCGGAGAAGCAGCATGGCTTCCACGGAGTCCGTTCATCCTGACTTCACGTCTCCTAGCTACCCCGTGGATACTATCACGGAGGCTCAACATTGCGAGCTTATGACGAAATGCCGGAACCTCACTTTCAAGGCGTCTACAAGCGAAGGGGAGAATTGGCTGGTTCATGCTCTGAGGAGTACATGTCTATGGCAGAAGGAGTACATCAAGCTTCCAAACTGGACGCCTCTGCTTCCTGCTCCTCCTCCGGCGAGTCAGGGCACTCCGCCTCCTCCTCCTCCGGCGAGTGATCAGGGCACTCCGCCTCCTTCTCCGGCTCCTCCGACACGTGAGGGCACTCCGCCTCCTCCTTCGCATACTACGGCGCGTCGGAGCAGTCCGCCTCCTCCTCAGCCTCGTCGGCAATGGCGGAAGACAAACGCCGTCGCTCTGGCTCCTTCAGTGCGTCAGATTTCTCCGCCTCGTCGGCAACGACGGAAGAGAGACGCCGCCGCTCCGGCGGCTAGCAGTATAAGCAGAGGCGGGAGCCAATTCAGATACGGTCCATCTCTCAAGCCTCTGGAAAGTTACCATATGAGAGGACCGAAAGGAAAATGAGGACATATGTCGTGCCCAACTAAGGGACCATTTTGCAAAGAAAACTCCACCTCAAGGAGAAGGTAGATCCGGTGAAAGTGAAGCGCACTATCAATGCCCTGAAGCGACCACCACCGCCTCCGTCGGATTCCAACTATGGCCGCATAATTACTAAGACACATGCTAAAGCGCAGCAGTCGGGAAGTACTTCCAGTGCTGCAAGAGCGAAAAAACGAAGAAGTGGGAAAACAATTCCTCAGCTCGGCGAACAGGAGAAGCAATCGTGCCCCCCGCTCAAGGTGTCTAGCGATATCGCTAATCATCCGATGCTACTGCCCGATACCACTCTTGATGATTACCTGCCCAATGATGTACAGTTTGAAACGGTTGAGGTAGTAGACGTCTTTAGATACGAGCATGGGAAGCCTCTCGTCAAACCTGATCATCCTCATCTAACAACGATGATGCAAAAATTGCATGACTGGTACATGGAAACCTACAGGAAGTCCTGGAAAGACATTTGTTAGTCAGAACTAAAAAAGAGCATGACTTCCTTGGAATCGACTTGCTGCCTGTTGAATTTGTGGAGTTATTTCAATTATACAATCACAAGGCCCTCGACAAACAACTCATGACTTGCTACTGTCTGTAAGTATTACTTCTATAATTAAGTCTCTAGCTCAGCTCATTCATTGCATGTATATATAATTATCCTCACTATATTATGCAGATTGAAGATGGTCGAATGCAAAAAAATAGGAATCTTCGACGTTGGGTTCATTAGCCCAAATACCGTAAATGAATGGTCGGTACGAAAGGCGGCTGAAGATACCGAGAACAACTTACTATAAACGTTCCTTACACATCAAAACAAAAGGGAAATACTCTTTCCTTACAACTTCAAGTGAGTGTTACTGTCTTCTGCATATTCGGTTCCGCTTACTCGTGGTTAAGTAATGTAATTGATGAGTTATGCGTGCGCAGCTTCCACTATATTCTGCCATCCATTAACCTTGACGGGGCATTAGTAATTGTCTTAGACTCGCTCCGTAAAGATCCCAAGTATTATGCGGACACGACTGCAATGCTCCAGAAGTAAGTTCAATCAATACAGGGACCATATCAGCAACTTTTATTCATTTCCTGATATCAAGTAATCATTTTCTTTGCCTGCCAGGGTTTGGAAAACGTTCACCGCTAAGGTTCCGGGTCTGAAGAAGGAGCTGCAATTTACACACACCAAAGTAAGTAGTACAAGCTAGTTTCGCGCATCTCTCATTGATTCTAGTTTAATCAATATCATTATCATGCTTGCTTATCAGTTTGATTGAACTCTATTCTCGTAAAGTGCTTGTTGCAGGCACCCAACACTCATTTATGTGGATACTACGTATGTGAGTTCATTCGCTACTATACCTCTGAACGGGCCTCCTATGAGAAACAATTTGAAGTACGTAAACAATATTCACAATTTTATTTTATATATTACCATCAATTGTGTTGAGTTTCATTCATATATATGTATTGACCCCTTCTTTAAATTAGATCCGCAGATGCGGATGAACTCCTACCACATGATCGCATACGAGCAATTCAAGAGGAATTGGCGGGATTCTTTCTTGACCACGTCATACCTGAACAAGGAGAATACCATGTGAAATTGAAATTGTTGTAAGGGATGTTATATATTGTACATATGTAGCAGCGTCGGATAGATATACGAAAACTTGTTATTCGACCAAGCACGAAGAAAGATATGTCACTTCTCTCTATATATGTTCATGACGATCTTGTGTAATTAATGGTTTCCTTTAGTTGCTTACTAGCTAGCGTCGAGTTCTCTCTATATGTGTAGTAGCTAGAGTCAACCAAGCACGGAAAAAGAGAGGTCACTTCTCTCTATTAGCTCGGTAACACAATACGAAACCCCTAAATTAACCCTCCAAAACCCCAACCCCCCCCCCCTTCCAAAAAAAACAAAACCCCCAATGATCATGAAGGTCTGACGCTGGGTCGCCTTTTGGTCCTGGTTGGTGTTACCAACCGGGACTAAAGGTCCTCCCTCCCCCGCCCCAGGCAGCGCCACGTGGAGGGCCTTTGGTCCCGGTTCGTAAGCAAACCGGGACTAAAGGTTTTGGGTGTTAGTCCCGACCTTTTAGTCCCGGTTCCAGAACCGGGACAAATGGCCCTTTTTGTACTAGTGACTTCTCATAGAAGATACTTACAGATAGACATAATCTCCTACTTCGAAAATTAATTCTCTTCTTCGATTATCTGCATAGCTCTTCTGACGAGTTTGTGCCACTCTCAAGTTCTCTCTAATCAACCTGACTTGTTCCTCGGCATTCCTGAGCACATCTGGTCCAAAGACTTAACTTTCACCCGTTTGATTCCAGAACAACGGTGTTCTACACTTACGCCCATAGAATGCTTCAAACGGTGCCATCTTTAGACTATTCTGGTGATTGTTGTTGTAAGAGAACTCCGCATACGGTAAACTTTTATCCCAACTAGTACCATACTGCAATGCACAAGCTCTCAACATATCTTCAAGAATCTGATTGAGCCTTTCTGTCTGTCCATCAGTCTGAGGATGATATGTTGTACTGAAATTCAACTTCGTTCCCAATGATTTATGCACTTTCTGCCAAAAGATGGACGTGAATCATGGACCTCTATCGCACACAATCTTCTTAGGAACTCCATGTCGACATACTATTCTTTCCATGTATAGCTCTGCCAATCTTGCCCGCTTATAAGTAGTCTTGACAGGCAAAAAGTGAGCGACTTTAGTGAGACGATCCACTATTACCCATATAGAATCATAACCTTGCTGAGTATGTGGTAATCCCACTATAAAGTCCATTCCGACTTCTTCCCATTTCCACTCAGGAATCTTCATTGGTTGCAACAAACTAGCGGGTCTCTGATGCTTAGTCTTTACCCTCTGACAAGTGTCACATATAGCTACATACTCAGCCACATCTCTTTTCAATCCATACCAGCAGTACTTCTCCTTAAGATTTAGATACATCTTAGTACTTCCAGGATGGATAGAATAGGCTGACTCATGTGCTTCACGCAAAATTGTATCTTGAATGGCTTTCACCTCAGGCACACATATCCTTTTTCCAAACCATAAGGTTCCATTTTCATAAATTCTGAAGCCAGGTGCTTTACCAGTCACCACATTATCAGCTATCTCCTTTAGCTTTTCATCTTCTAGTTGACCCTTACGTATTTCTTGCTCCAACGTAGGAATCACTTTTATCTCCATAGCACTAGCAACAATACCAAGGTTCAGATGTTGCAACTCCGCATACAACTCTTCTGCCTCTGGTCTCAACTTACGATTGTTGTCAAATTTCTTCCTCGAGAGCATCAGCTACAACATTCGCCTTACCTGGATGATAATGTACCTCCGGTTCATAATCCTTGATTAACTCTAGCCAGCGACATTGTCTTAAATTCAGACATGTCTGAGTGAATATATACTTCAAGCTCTTATGATCGGTGTAGATATCACTCTTGTGACCAATCAGATAGTGACTCCAGATCTGCAATGCATGTACCACAGCTGCTAGCTCCAGATCATGAGTAGGATAATTTAACTCATGCTTCCTCAACTGTCTTGATGCATGCGTCGGTGGTGGTGATCTCATGTCCGCTTGCACCGTGTTCGATGAAACGCCAACGAGGGTCAAAAGCTTCGAACCGCATCGGCATCGCCAGTAGTAGTAGCGGGTACACGCTGGAGTGTTGGATGTGATGCTTGGCCATCTCCAACTCACGAGCGTGTAAGAGAGAAATCATGAGACAGTAATGATTTAATTTGGTTTTGCAATGTTTTTATTTTAAAAATAGTTGGTTTATCTTTGTAAAATAGTTATTTACATGAGAATTATTGAACAAGATAGTTTTTAAAGAGCAATTTGCATTCAAGCAGTCTTCATTCTTAACGAAGCTACGAGTTCACATTTGCTCTAACCAAACGGTCTTCAGTTTTTGCCACCACAGGAGCCTTGTATTAGCTCTTGCGGTGCGAACGGGAGCTCGGATGTCCGTGCGACGAAGCTGATCTATGAAAGTGGCCTTGGTGATCCTGTGCCCCGGTTGGTAGGTTGGGAGACAGCAGGGATGCAAGCCAGCGCCAACGATGGGCGAAGATTGCACGACGGATGAGCGGCGCTAGAGATGGAAAGTCTGCTGGAGCAGTTTAGGTGAAAGGATAAAGATGTAGTTTTCATTTTTTTTTTCTAATAATGAAAGTCGGACTGAACTTTATGGAACTGGGCCTTATGACACGTAGGGCCCATCTGAAGCTTCTAGAGTTGTTAATCCTGTGGTTGAGAATGTGTGTGACAAAGCCTGTGTTTGAGTATTTACTATCTAGGGAAGTATAAACAATTTACAATCTCAGTGGACCCATAAGCCAATATCCTTGAATGTTTTTTTTTTCTGTTTGTGTGTATATGTCGCAAGTTTTCTTGTTTTATTTTAGGTTTGGTACTCTAGCTAGGTCTAGAATAGTTTTTTTTGTTCTTTTTTTAATTTCAAAAAAATCGAGGGATGTCTCAGTTTTTATTAAAAGAAAGAAATATTTGGTCCAAAGTTGAATGAGCGTGTCATGCAGGGTTAAATCACAAGATAAACTGATGAAACACATGATGCATTAGTGGATATATATGTAAATCACACGGGTGATTTGAAGACAAATTGCAAAACTATATGTCCAATACTTGGACTCACGGGCATTTTTGCTACTATTCATTAATAAATTGGTAAAAATCAGAGAATGCGAGGCCTGGCCAAATGGGCCGGCCCGGCCTGGGTTAAACGGGCCCGAACCCCTCTTGCCCCCCGCACTCCATCGCCTCGCCTCGCCGCCGTTCCCCGCAACCCCCTGGTCTGTCGACCCAATTCATCTCACGGATATCACCCGGCGCCTCGTCCTCCTCTCCAGATCAGATCTTACGCCCGACCACCCGCCCCAGGTGAGCACATGCTTGTACATCCCGATTGGAGTTGGAGTTCCGATTGGTTGGTAGGCGCGGCACTGGTTCGTAGGTCTCGCATCCAGCCTCCGGTAGGCGCGACGCGGCTTTGAGTATTCATTCGTATGAGGAACCTACCTCGACTAGGATAGGATTTAATTAGTTAGGGTTTGTATTAGGGTAACACCACCTAGGGTTCGATTGATTATCCGTAATAAGGAATCAATCTGACGTTTTAGTTAGGGTTTGCTTGGTTGGTTGTGGTCAGATTTTGGTCTCTCAAATGGTGTATGAATTCTTCAACTGTGCCTGCCGCGATTTTGGGCGGAAATTGATGATGAGGCATATGGGATGCAATGACTTTGATGGTGAGGCATTAATTCTGGAGATAGATGCAATTTTCTTGCTCACAATAATACAATGAATGATGGCATCTCTATCTACTTTGAACCAAATTATAGTATCTTCCCTCTGTTAATTATTTTTCTGTTTTGGGTATTCATTCATTTTGTTTAGTTGCCTATCTGTATAAATACATGGCTGGATTGCTTTCACTTCATATTAATAACTATTCTCCTCTGTTTGGCTTGGTAGAAGCTTGGTGCTGTATGGTCTCTTCCTGACATTAAATCCTCCTCTGTTTGTGCTGTCTGTACCAGGTAGCAGCAACCAACTGTTCTGCTGCTGCAGTCTTCTTCGCCGCCAAAAGGAAAAGATGCTCTACAAAATCCACTCCCATGCCGAAATCCAAGCCCTGCAGGCCCGCACCGATGAGCTGGGCCACTCCAATGAGCACATGGATGTGAAGCTTGTCTCTCTGGAGTCGGTGCAAGATAGCGCTGCGTGAGTCGTATGCACTCCTCCGCCCGCTGATCATGGAGTCGAGGTCCTGGGAATGCCCGGAGCTGGATTCCCTCTCGGACGTGGCATGCTTGTCGCTGGAAATCCAAAAGCTCGAGCATGATGTGTTACCCCAGCTCACGGTTCAGGAGGCTAAGCTGGAACGGGGTGCCCTGGAAGCCCTCCTACTCATGAAGAGCTCAGCAGCTAAGCTCTTACAAATCAGTAAGTGCTTGAAGGAAGCCTTGGGCGTATTGCTTGCCGAGGATGTCAAAAATCTGAGCATAGTGCTAAGCGATACTGCTGTTCATGTACTCAAAGGTAAATGCAACATTGTCTGGCTTCAGGAGCGTGTCCTGTGGCTGGTCGAGCTGGTCACCGATGTGTTGGAGACCCCGGTTCGTTTCTGTGATAGTGTTCGAGCTGGTAAGCGTAAGTATTCTGATGAGTAGACTTATCAGCCAGCTCGAGGCTGTTGTGATGAGTATTTCTTAGGGGCGTGGCAAACAGTTTAGAATCAACCCTTTATGTTTGTATGTGTTATTAATGGATTTTAAATGATATGTATCTTGGGTGGGTAGTGTTTTCTCATTCTGTACAACTTGGAATTACTTTCAGTTTTTTTTTGGAGAAACATCCATTCTGTGTTTTTAGGGAATATATAGAAGAAAAGAGGCATACTTTAGAACGTGGATGGATTCACTCATTTTGCTCAGATATAGTTTTCTACTAGTGAAATTTCTTAAAAGACATATATTTAAGAACGGAGGGATCTGTGAGTGTCCATGATTAAAGCTTTGCAAATACCATAAACAAAACATCACCTTGTACATATAAAGTGATGATTATTTTTACACTAACCGGTTTGGAAGTAGTACTTCCTCCGTAAATAAAGAAACATAAGAGTGTTTGGATTATCAAGTAGTACTTCCTCCGTAAATAAAGAAACATAAGAGTATTTGGATTATCATTTCTTTAGAGAGGGAGTAGTATATATATAGAATTGAATTAATAATCTCTACTCCTAAAGTATCAGTTGGTCGTCTCTGTTCATCGGTTAATTTTTGTCCCACCAACACCGATTTTTTTCGTGCTCCTCCCACCCAACCCCGGGCCATCGAACAAAAAAAAGGGCTGGCTTAGCTATGCCCCCACGAAGTCAAGGGCCAAACCTCCGATCAAACAGAGAGAACCGGATGAAACAAAATCTATGAAAAAAAACCTACGAAATTAAACCAGCGAAAAAAACGAATCGCACGCAGGTATACGAGCGATTCCTCCTTCCTTCGAACCACTCGCACGCTCATCCCTTCGTCGCCGCCGCTCCATCCCTTCGCCCCCACCGCTCGATCCCTTCGCCGCCGCCCTCCCACATCAAAGCCGCCACCGATATGCCCTGCCGGATCTCGCCTCAGCCCCGCCGTCTTGTGATCCGGAGTTCACAGCTTCTGCCGCCGATATCCTCGCACGCGTTAGGGTTCCTGCGTCGCCGCCACACAGGAGCTCGTCGACCAGCCCAGCGTCTTTGCTCGCGCCGCTTCCCTCGTCGATCGCCTTTGGAACCCTCGCTTCGGACTACGCGCCAAGCCGCCGCCTCTTCGCCGAGAAAGAGGGCTCCCGATCTCCGCCGTGGTCGACCATCAGCGCGACGGGCAGAGCACCCACCCCGTAGGCTCATCCCCTTCTTGGATCCACTCCGGCAGCGACCATCGTCGGTACGTTCCCCTCGTGATATATTGGTGTAGGATCATCCCCTTCTCTTTATCTAAAAAGGCTATTCTACATACGCCGAGGAGAAGATGCTCACCTTCTCGCCTCGTTGGAAATATGCCCTAGAGGCAATAATGAATTGGTTATTATTATATTTCCTTGTTCATGATAATCGCTTATTGTCCATGCTATAATTGTATTAATAGGAAACATAGATACATGTGTGGATACATAGACAACACCATGTCCCTAGTAAGCCTCTAGTTGACTAGCTCGTTGATCAATAGATGGTTACGGTTTCCTGACCATGGACATTGGATGTCGTTGATAACGGGATCACATCATTAGGAGAATCATGTGATGGACAAGACCCAATCATAAGCCTAGCACAAAGATCGTGTAGTTCGTATGCTAAAGCTTTTCTAATGTCAAGTATCATTTCCTTAGACCATGAGATTGTGCAACTCCCGGATACAGTAGGAATGCTTTAGGTGTGCCACACGTCACAACGTAACTGGGTGGCTATAAAGGTACACTACGGGTATCTCCGAAAGTGTCTGTTGGGTTGGCACGAATCGAGACTGGGATTTGTCACTCCGTGTGACGGAGAGGTATCTCTGGGCCCACTCGGTAGGACATCATCATATGCACAATGTGACCAAGGAGTTGATCACGGGATGATGTGTTACAGAACGAGTAAAGAGACTTGCCGGTAACGAGATTGAACAAGGTATCGGATACCGACGATCGAATCTCGGGCAAGTACAATACCGCTAGACAAAGGGAATTGAATACGGGATTGATTAAATCCTCGACATCGTGGTTCATCCGATGAGATCATCGTGGAACATGTGGGAGCCAACATGGGTATCCAGATCCCGCTGTTGGTTATTGACCGGAGAACGCCTCGGTCATGTCTGCATGATTCCCAAACCCGTAGGGTCTACACATTTAAGGTTCGATGACGCTAGGGTTATAAAGGAAGTTTGTATGTGGTTACCGAATGTTGTTCGGAGTCCCGGATGAGATCCCGGACGTCACGAGGAGTTCCGGAATGGTCCGGAGGTAAAGATTTATATATGGGAAGTCCTGTTTTGGTCAACGGAAAAGTTTCGGGTTTTATCGGTAACGTACCGGGACCACCGGGAGGGTCCCGGGGGTCCACCAAGTGGGGCCACAAGCCCCAGAGGGTTGCATGGGCCAAGTATGGGAGGGGACCAGCCCCAGGTGGGCTGGTGCGCCCCCCCACAAGGGCCCAGGCGCCTAAGGAGAGGAGAGGGGGCAACCCCTAAGGGCAGATGGGCCTTAGGGCCCATACCTGGTGCGCCTCCCTCTCCCCCTCCACCTGGCTGCCACCCAGATGGGATTGGGGCTGGGCGCCGCCCCTAGGGTGGAACCCTAGAGGGGGCGCAGCCCCCTCCCTCTCCCCTATATATAGTTGAGGTCTTTGGGGCTGCCAACACAAGAGTTTTGACCTCTCCCTGGCGCAGCCCTGCATCTCTCTTTCCTCCTCACCCGCGGTGCTTGGCGAAGCCCTGCAGGATTGCCACGCTCCTCCACCACCACCACGCCGCGGTGCTGCTGTTGGATGGACTCTTCCTCAACCTCTCCCTCTCTCCTTGCTGGATCAAGGCGTGGGAGACGTCACCGGGCTGTACGTGTGTTGAACGTGGAGGTGCCGTCCGTTCGGCACTAGGATCTCATGTGATTTGGATCACGACGAGTACGACTCCTTCAACCCCGTTCTCTTGAATGCTTCCGCTTAGCGATCTACAAGGGTATGTAGATGCACTCCCCTTCCCCTCGTTGCTGGTTTCTCCATAGATAGATCTTGGTGACACGTAGACAAATTTTCTTGCTCACAATAATACAAGGAAAGTTTGGCTTGGTAACTTTGGCAATGACCAGCGTGATAACTATGGTCTGAGTAACATGATAACTATACCATGATAAGGCTGGTAACTACAGTATGAGAAGGTTAAAAGCATGGGAAAGTATGGTAATTTAACATAGAAATTACCGGTGAAATGTTTCAAAAACTTTTTTCCCTTGGATGAAAGACACCATGGTGTTTAAACGTAAAATATTAGTTATCAAGTCTGCGATGATACATCATCATGTTATTTACACAGAAATTATCGAGTGTATGTTTTTCAACAAAAAATTTTCAGGTCAAAAGTTACAGTATGCGTTTGTATGGGAGTTATTAATTTTGTATGTTTCTATTACCATGTTATTTACACAGAAATTAGCGGGGCATCACCCCCTCGCCACGATCGCCATATTACCAGGATCGGGTACATAAGTTATCAAGTCTGCGATGTGTGAGTTATCATGTTATTTGCATAAGAGTTATTGTGGTATGGTTCAACAACTCCTCCCACCCCTACCCCCACCGACAAAGTTACCAGGACTGGGTAAATAATTTATCATGTCTACAATGTGTGATTTATCATGTTATTTGCATGGAAGTTACCGTGGTATGTTTCAACGACTCCCCCCACCCCTACCCCCACCGACAAAGTTACCAGGACTGGGTACATAATTTATCATGTTTACGATGTATGAGTTATCATATTATTTGCATAAAATTTATCAGGACAGTGATGCGTAAACTATCATCATATTTATACAGAAGTTATCAAGAGTATATTTCATCAAAACCCCTCCCTCCGGCGGAGGGAAAAGTTATCATGTTTGCGGTGCGTAAATTATTGGGGTATATTTCAGCACCCCTTCTCGCCAAAGTTACCAGGACTGGGGTGCATAAGTTATCGGGTCTCTGATGTCTGAGTTACCATGTTGTTCACATCAGAGTAACTGGGGATATTTCATCAACACCACTTCCCTCAAAGTTACCAGGATCGAGGTACATAAGTTTATCAGGTATGTGATGTGTGAGTTATCATGATATTCACACGAAATGACCCGGGATATTTCATCAACGCCTCCCTCCCGATCGCCAAAGTAATCAGTACCGAGTACACAAGTTATCAGGTATGTGATGTGTGAGTTACCATGCTATACACACACAAAAATTACCAACGGTATATTTCATCAACCTCCTCCACCAAAATTACCATGGTATCATCAACTCGAGACGAGTTGGTAAAATAATCTACTTAAGTGCAGAAAAGATCGGATATTGCATTCACTTTTGTGCAAACATAGAAAAGGAGACAGGTTAAAAAGCCTATTTGCTTTCATTTTTACAAAAGAGGAACGTAGGTGAGGTGGTTGGCTAGTGGGTTTCCTTGTAAAAGTTACAAGGATTGAATCCTGTTGGCACACTATTTTTTGACGATAAAAATTCATGTCCCTCGTCACAATTCTTTGATTTTGGAGTTTGACTCTAGCTCCCAGCAAAAAAATTCTGGAATTAGCACAACTTTTATTTTGATGCTATGAGGTATAAAAGGTTAAGTTCTTATGTTTTCCAGTTTGAACAACTAAGATGCTGTAGCTTGTTGGTCGAAGGGAGCATGCGGAGCCTGTGTGTCCTGGGTTCGATTCCCCATCGGGTGCTTTATTTTTTCCTCGAAAAATAAAATAGCTAGTGATCTATCGGGAGGTCGAACGTGGATCGTGCATCGAAGCGAGTCGTGCGTGCTCGCCACTAATGACCAGTCGGCAGGTATTTAGCTTTGTCGTTATCTAAAAGGCTATTCTACATACGCCGAGGAGAAGATGCTCACCTTCTCGCCCCTCCCTCTACCGTGATGTACGTGGATGAATCCGATGGCAACGAGGACGACCTCGTAGGATCCAGCCACGATTGTGCGGAATTTCGCGGGGACGAATCTACCCGGCCTCTCGTCCTATCCACCGCCGGTAGAGGCATCCATGTCCGATGGTGTGAATTTTGGCTGGTCCCATGAGCACTTCGTTCCCTGCCGTGTAGTCTTCGTTGATTCGGGAAGATGGTGGTTGTCTGTTTAGCCATTTCAATCTGCTATTGATCATGCTCATTCTTGTTATATTCATTTATATTGGAAACACCAACACCATCTGATTCAGTTATATTCTTGATCATGCTCATGCTCAAATAAGAATACTTCTGTTTGGAGAGCTCGGGCGTCAGCTATGTGGAAGCACCAGCTGATTTGTAACTGGTCGGAAGGTGAGCTTCTCATACTCGCTGCCGTCGAAGCACGGCACCTCGCCGCCACTTATGTTGCATGTTGTTGTGCTGTAGGTCCTTGGGGTTGGGTGCGGCAACTCGCGACTCGAAGACATTTCGTGCATGTGCTCCCCTGCGCTTGGTGACCAATACATCTACTCCGTTGTGAACATGTGCTTCGTGTCATACAAGTCGCCGCCAAGGGTGAGCTCGTGCAGCGGTACAGGTATAGATGTGCATCCCATAATGGCAGCTACAGTTTCTTTCATAAAGTTATTTGTGTGAGTGCCCTGCATGTTGAAGTAAACTGGATCGGCTAATCTTGAGTTCCTCCACCAAGTTATATTACTTCCACAAGAAAAAGTGCAGAAAGACCATATAAAGTACTCTGGTGACTCTCTCAATTGAACTAGAATTTTTTTAGATGCGTGAAACATGCACAACGATTTGCTCTATTGTGTCTATGTATGTTGAACTAGCACTCGAATTATAGCTCATGCCGGTATGCTAATTTTCTCTTTCTCATATCAGCTCTCCTTTTTGTCCATTTTTCTTCACTACTACCTGAAGGAAACTGTACTGGATAGCAGCCTATCATATATAGTTACATGTACCGAGTGATTTAGCTTCATTTTAATGATACACTACTAGAAAAAGGCCTACTAATGGCGCACCTAATTTGGCCATTAATGACGCATTAGTGGTGCGCCATTAGTGCCACACCATTAGTATATTTTACTAATGGCGCATCACTGGTGCGCCATTAGTATCTGGTATACTAATGACGCACCCTTGATGCGCCATTAGTGTATACAGAAGTGCGCCATTAGTATGCCTCCCGGGGGGCCATGTATACCCAGGTGCTCTGGCATACTAATGGCGCACAGCAACAAGATGCGCCATTAGTAACTTCGGCATACTAATGGCGCACTGTTTAATGATGCGTCATTAGTATACTTTGTCATACTAATGGCGCACTGTGATGTGATGCGCCATTAGTATGAATATTAGGTTTTTTTTATTTTTTATTTTCTGTTTTTTGCACAGGTTACAAAATGTATAATTGGACAAAATATAGACAACACACATTAACAACAGATTCATCGAATACAATAGAAGATTAGTCTTTGAATACAATTCATCATATTAGTCTCCGAATACAGTTCATCATATTAGTCTCCGAATTGAAAAGACCGAACAAAGATAGAACATTATATTACAAGTCTCGAGACCGCGAGTAGCGAGTTTTTCTTTACATTACAAGTCAATATCGATCATCTAAACTACCATCACATACAAGAGAGCTGCGGTCATCACGATGAGCATCATCACGATGAAACTCGTCTTCATCCGGTTCCTCCAACGCTCCTCCCCTCTCCCGCTAGATAGCGGGCGTATCTAGATTCGGCCTCGGCCCTAGTGGTGTACCCTTTGTAACTGTTACCGCTGAATCGGTGAACCTGTCTCCGACACTCCTCCCAGTCGTCATAGACTCCGGGAACCTTACCCTTGTACACGACATACGACGGCATCGCTATGCACTAGCCAAACTAAACGTTAGTACCAATTCATAGACAATACATAAGCAATATATAAGTATGCAACAGAACGATCGGAAGAGAAAAGCAAGACATTAATAGCATCGATTACATCTAAGTTGAACGACTCTCGAAACCAAAGAGACATACTACAAGTTCATTAAAGTTTAATTACAACATGAGCCAATCGATGTTTCAGAACTAGACACAACATCACTGCTTTCGACTCGACTCAAGGGACCGGAGCGTGGATGAAGCCGCCGTCTATCATGGGAGTCATGAAATAACGGTCGTTGTCAGCCTGCATTTGTAGCATTGTGTCGATGTCACTGTTGGACAGTTGATTGTTGAGGTAGAACTGCCCCGAGGTACGAAGGACATCTTGATGGATGCTTTCCGCAAACTCCGACTGGATGCGAAAGAATTCTTGTCGGAGGTCAGCGTCCTGGATTTCCGACACGCTCTTTGCCCAATCTTTGAGTTTACTCGGTAGCAGAAGTTGATGATGGTCCCGTACGATCGCCCGCATGTGATGGATGGCGTAGTAGGCACCGTTCTGACCGCCAGGCGGCTGCTTGACGCAGCAGAACGTCAGACATTGTGGGAGAACACGTGCTTGCCGTATTTCACGAATAGGCTTGGTGAAGGTGCCTCCAGATTTGGCGAGCCGGGAGAACATCATCAAGAACCTTCTTGACATTTGTGTAGTCTACGCTCGATCGACGGTCCGGTCGAAATACGTGGCCATGTAATATTTGGGGCTTAGGAGGTTGAGCTTGCAATGTGTGTCACTGCAGAAAACACGGAATGTTAAAAGAAAAACGATCGAAATCTAAGAATTCATATGTTACGGGCCGGTTGAGGGGAGGACTTACTCGGGAAAGTAAGGCACGAGGAAGTTATCCTTATCTTGGTTTGCCAGAATGACGCCTTCGAGGTAAGAACTCGCGACTTGCCGGTCATGTTTGGTCAAAAAGTTTGGTCAAAAAGTTGGTTATTGTTTAGGGTTTGTCGACACCGAGGCATCCTAAAAGCTAAGCTTTTATCATTGAGGGATTTTCGACGCCGAGGCACCCTAAAAGCCTAAGCTTTCATCATTAGTCACAAGTATCCCATATGTCCTATTTTTAGCAAAGTCATGCTAAAATTCACGGAAAATTTCAGCATGACCTTTGCTGAAAATAGGACATATGGAGTAATTCAATTTGCTGGAACGGAAGTTAATCGACATTCCAGCAAACTCAAGGGCCTCTCGGGTGGACAAGGCAAAAAGGCCTCCATCACAACATGGAAAATACATTGGCATGTGGACTGGAATGTGGCTTCATTTAACAACAACAGTTTCACACAGAAAACAGAGCTGAATTCATTGAGATATTTGCATTGCTAGCTATATTTCAGTGCCAAATTTCACCAATTTAAGCAAAACTACCGTTTAGCTAGCTACAGTTCAGTGCCATATTTCACTGGATTAAAATAAGCACATACACATAACTGACAGCAC